>JAEIFZ010000245.1:0-737900 GCA_018904035.1 Zaprionus ornatus | reverse complement strand
TTTTTTTTTTTTTGTATCGCCTTACGGCCCGACCCCCCCCCCCCGGTACCCCTGCCGTCCGTAGGTGGCATACTGGTCATAACCCCTGGTGGGATTATGCCTACGTACTAAAACAAAAACCTCCGTATGCTCCTCAGTCCTATAAACGCTCACCGGAACTGCCAGTCAAGGTACGACTTCGATGAGCAGGATGTGAAGCCAGGTCGCTCTCCCTTCCTGTGATATTGGCCATGTAGCGCTCATTCTTCCACCCTTTAGTCGCCTTTTACGACAAGCCGGGTACGCTGAGGTAGTATTCTTATCCCGCCACCTCACAGGAACGCTCCTTGTGTGTCTTAGTTGCCCGGTCTGTTGGACATCTCGTCAGCACGGACTCGTTTCATCATATTTATGATGATGCGGTGTCCAAGCTCCCATTTGTTTACGTTCGCCATCATCGCCGTGATCAATCCATTTGGACTAAGTGGATCTCCAGTCAACGCTTTCAACTGTTCCCTCTCCCCCGAGAACCTAGAACAGTGCATTAGCACATGTTCCGCCGTTTCCACCGCATCAATGCAGTATAGGCATTGGGCCGAGTCTACATGGCGGAAACGATGTAGATACGCCCGGAAACAGCCATGGTCCGTGAGGAATTGGGAAATGTGGTAGTCCAAGGTTTTGTGGCTGCACTGCGGCCATACGTCACAACTCCGGGATGGAGGTTTATATTTTAGGTCCACCTTCCCCATTGCGACATTTGCCATCTCGTCTGCCACTCTCCAAACAGCCATTCGTACGCCTCGTCCCGTGTAGCACCATTACTGATGAGACCAAGAGCCTTGATCTCCAGATCGGCTGGTGGCATGCCTGCCAGAACTAATGCTGCATCCTCTGATACAGTTTTAAAGCCTCTTATTAGCCTAAGGGCCATAGACCTTATCACCGTACGCGCTCCTTTTAAGTATGAGCCTTTCTTTGTGGCGTCACTCCAGAATGGCGCAGCGTATAGTAGCGTTGCCTTTGCTACGGTTACCAGTAGCCTCCAGGGTGGGTCTCTGGGGCCTCCCACGTTGGGCATAAGTCGAGCTATGGCTGCCGATGTGATGACTGCCTTCCTGCTAGCGTATTTAGCATAGTCCTTGAAGGGATAGCCTGTGGTCTGTGAGGACTCCGAGGCGCTGAAGGACTCAGCTGAAGTCACCTGGGTTCCGCTGACTGAGACTTACATGCTCTCCAGTTTTTTCCTGCTGCTTAACAGGACAGCTTCGGTTTTGTGTGCCGCTATTGTAAGTCCAGCTTTTTCAAGCCAGTCGATGGCCGCTCTAATTGTATCGTTGCCACTTATCCTGGATATCTACTTCTTACTGCGTTATAGCCATATCGTTTTGGACGACTGCGTCCCGCACGCGAAGAGTACAGCTCAACTCCTGAGGGCTTCCTGTTGGCAGTATACCCTTAGTCAGTCCTGGAAGTCTCGTACTATGTTCCACAGGATCAAGTCCGACAGATCCTTGTGGAACACCAGCCGAGACTCTCGGTACTCGGTAACTTTTCGGTCCATCTTCCGTATCATACCAGAGGACACGATTTCTAAAATAGCTGCCTACAGCGATCCTGAGGTACTCCGGAATGCCCATCGTGTACATTGCATCGAGGATTAAAGGCCATCTTGCCGTGTTAAAAGCGTTTTTAACGTCCAGCGGGACCATCGCACAATATTCTTTACTGCCACCTAGCCATCTGTCGCCCTCGAGCGCGTTCTTGGCAATGTTTCTCACTGCCGTGAGTGCGTTGAGGGTACTCTTACCCTTTCGAAAGCCATATTGGTGGCTGCTTAGACCGTTTATACTGTCGGTTACAACCTCTATTCGGGCATATAGGATGCGCTCAAACAGTTTTCCTACAATGTCCAGAAGGCATAGTGGGCGGCAGCTGTCTGCAACTTGTGCTGAACCTTTCCCTTTGGGCAAAAGTACCAGCTTCTGGCTTTTCCACCTTGCTGGAAAGACTCCGTCCAGGAGGCACTGCTGAAAGGTGTCCCTGAAGATGTCCGGTTTAGACAACGCCACTGCTTTAACGACTACTCCCGGAATGCCATCTAGTCCAGGGGCTTTGTTAGCCTTGATGCGCCTTGCTGCCTCTACAACCTCGTGTGCAGTGACGCTCGGGAAGTCGGAGACTGGAGCTGCGGCTAATGGCTGCCATGTGGTCGACTGCATCGGGAATAGCTCTGCAACAATGTTGCCCAGGACATCAGGATCCGAAGGGGGGACATCTCTCTTCCGCAGTTTGTTGCTTACCAGCTTATAGGGCAGACCCCAAGTGTCGTCGTCCACGCTATCCAGCAAGTTCTTGTAGGGCTGTGCCTTGGCCGCCGAGATTCCGTGCTTGAACGCGGTTCGCTTGGCTTTAAAAGCTTCCAGAAGATCAGCTTGATGAGGGCTACCTCTGGCTCGTTGTGCTCTCCTCCTAGCCTTGAGGCATTCGATCGCAGCCGTTGCGCCTTTTTTTTCGTGGCATGGTCGCATCGCACGTTGCTACTAGTATTTTCATCAGTTCCGCCGCCATTGTCTCTGCGTCACCCGTTGGGATTGGTAGGGTGTCGATTTGGTATTGCAGCATATCCTCATCGAACTTCCTAGTATCCCATGTTTGCCCCAGTGATCTTCTCGGTTGGCTTCTACATGTGCCAGTCGTTGAGACGCTAAAAGTGATCAAAGCGTGAGCGCTCAGCGTTATCCCGTCAAGTACCGTCCAGCTTGAGATAGCCACTAAGCCTCTGCTAACAAATGTGACGTCAATAAATGATGTTCCCCTGTCATTGTTGAACGTGGGCACGCGGCCGTCATTCAGCAAATTCAGGTCCAGCATCATCATGGTATCTATGACCGCTCTGCCTCTGGGATTGGATACCCTGCTGCCCCATTCGACTGCCCAGGGCTTTAAGGTCCCCAGCAATAATTGCCGAACAGCGCCCTCTCGCATGGTTGACAAGAGTGTCCAGCATCTCCTCGAATTGATCAGTGCTGTCGCTAGGCGGGGCGTAGCAGCTATATGGTAAATATGCACCCCCTTCACCCTCGCATATGAGATGCCACGCATCGGCAAGTAAGCCCGTTCCTGGACGTG
The DNA here is from genome assembly GCA_018904035.1 of Zaprionus ornatus. Lineage (NCBI taxonomy): Eukaryota > Metazoa > Arthropoda > Insecta > Diptera > Drosophilidae > Zaprionus > Zaprionus ornatus. Next base: position 734,789 of record JAEIFZ010000245.1, on the reverse strand, counting down.
GAGTGGGCTGCAACACTTTATAGCCGCTTTGCCTGACTCGTCCAAGATCATCGAAGGGTTTCCGATTCCCGGGGAGTAGGGCTCGCTTAAGAGCATGATGTCTATGCTGCGCTCTGCCGCAGTCTGAGCCAGGAGGCTCTGAGCAGCTGCGCAGTGATTGACATTAAGCTGGATGAGTTTAATTGGGTCCAGCATCATCGCGACGGCTCTTGACTCCTTTTACTTTTATGCTCGCTTTGTAGGTGGGGCACGCGAAGCCGCCTGTCGAGTGACTCTTGTCGACATTCTCGCTGCAGATGAGGCACCTTGGCGGGTCCACGCATCCTTTTGCCTTATGTCCTTTCACGCCGCACCGCAGACAGCAGTCAGAGCGGTCGGCTGCCTTGCAGTTGGTGGCCCTATGGCCATATCCCAAGCACCTGAAACATCTTGTAGGAGGTACATCCTGGTTGATGCGGCACCGTGACCAGCCTACGTTTACCGAGCAACTTTTAAGCACAGTGATTGCATCGTTTGCACTGAGCATCACAGTCGCTATCTGTGTGCCGTCTCGCCTTTTGCGCAGGCCCCTCACATCATCTGGGGTAACATTGATGCCTTCAAATTGTGAGACCATGCAGCTATGGAGTTCCTCTACAGTGGTCGCCTCATCCATTCCGCTACAAGTTAGCGCCATTCTCTGGGTACCCGTTCGTACCGCCGCCATTTCCTTAAGGGACTCTTCGATGGCTCCTCTGTATAAGGGCACGTTTTCGGAGGCTTTGCCCTTTACCTCGAGCAGTAACTCCCCCTGTTGAGTCCTTCTGATACTCCTCACTTGATTGCCAAACTCGCTTAGGTTCGGGTCTGCTCTCATCTTAAGCAGTATATCGGCATACGATGCTTCGCCTGTCTTCTTTACTATAAAAGCCTCGGGCTTTTTGCGTATGCGCTTAGGCTTCACCTTTGTCCAGTCAACCCTGCTGCTAGTGTTCTTAGCAACCGCTGCATAGCTGGCTGGGCTTGGCACCTTTGCCTTGGTAGCAGCCACTTTGGGAGCCTTGTTTGGAGGAGGCAACACTGGCAACTTCTCCGTGACGCTTTTTAGGGCCGACGCCACTGGACGCTTCTTCTGGATCTCTGCCTCTGTCTGTATAGCGATGTTCTTAGCGGGGGTAGCTACTTTGACAGAGCTTTGCTGTAGCTGGATCGCTCTTGCATTAAGAGCAGCCAGGTCCGTTATTGCACCTTTCGTCTCCTTGGTGACATGACGCTGCGTCTCAAATGCGCACAGTACCATATTTATCTTGGCATTCATCATGTCCAAGATGCTCCTCAGGTTCTCGTGCTGGAGCGCTGACAGGTCTAATGGCCGGATTGGCGAACCTGATGGGGACTTCGCTGATGGTTTCTGCGTTGGCACGCTGATGAACTCGGCGGTCTTCTTCAGGTTTGTTGCATTAGGCGCTGAGGTGGCCAAGATCCCCACCTCTACAGCACCGCTATGGCCGGGTAACGGCGACGTTGACATCTGCGTGCCAACTTGCTTCGTCGTCATGTCCGCTGTGACAGAGCTATTGGCTACCCGCACCGCAATTGACACACCCCTTGTGGGCGACCTCGACATTCTCGAGCTCTTCCTGAATGGGTCGTCGGGGGCAATGCCCCCTTCGAAACTATACATTGCAGGCAGCAGGCGTTAGGCCTTTACACTCGTGGAGCACGAACTTAGGAATCCGAACTTATAAGCCCGGGGCCCCTTGGGATTTTCCTAGGCTTCTCTGATGGAGGTTATTCCGCCCCTACTCGGACACCAGATCCTTAAAATATCGGTCCACTCCAAAAAATATTGCTCCACTCCAGAAAATTCAAAATTTATCAAGAATATAAATATACATAAATATAAATATAAATATAAATATAAATATAAAATATAAATATAAATATAAATATAAATATAAATATAAATATAAATATAAATATAAATATAAATATAAATATAAATATAAATATAAATATAAATATAAATATAAATATAAATATAAATATAAATATAAATATAAATATAAATATAAATATAAATATAAATATAAATATAAATATAAATATAAATATAAATATAAATATAAATATAAATATAACATAAATATAAATATAAATATAAATATAAATATAAATATAAATATAAATATAAATATAAATATAAATATAAATATAAATATAAATATAAATATAAATATAAATATAAATATAAATATAAATATAAATATAAATATAAATATAAATATAAATATAAATATAAATATAAATATAAATATAAATATAAATATAAATATAAATATAAATATAAATATAAATATAAAATATAAATATAAATATAAATATAAATATAAATATAAATATAAATATAAAATATAAATATAAATATAAATATAAATATAAATATAAATAAATATAAATATAAATATAAATATAAATATAAATATAAATATAAATATAAATATAAATATAAATATAAATATAAATATAAATATAAATATAAATATAAATATAAATATAAATATAAATATAAATATAAATAAATATAAATATAAATATAAATATAAATATAAATATAAATATAAATATAAATATAAATATAAATATAAATATAAATATAAATATAAATATTTATATTTATATTTATATTTATATTTATATTTATATTTATATTTATATTTATATTTATATTTATATTTATATTTATATTTATATTTATATTTATATTTATATTTATATTTATATTTATATTTATATTTATATTTATATTTATATTTATATTTATATTTATATTTATATTTATATTTATATTTATATTTATATTTATATTTATATTTATATTTATATTTATATTTATATTTATATTTATATTTATATTTATATTTATATTTATATTTATATTTATATTTATATTTATATTTATATTTATATTTATATTTATATTTATATTTATATTTATATTTATATTTATATTTATATTTATATTTATATTTATATTTATATTTATATTTATATTTATATTTATATTTATATTTATATTTATATTTATATTTATATTTATATTTATATTTATATTTATATTTATATTTATATTTATATTTATATTTATATTTATATTTATATTTATATTTATATTTATATTTATATTTATATTTATATTTATATTTATATTTATATTTATATTTATATTTATATTTATATTTATATTTATATTTATATTTATATTTATATTTATATTTATATTTATATTTATATTTATATTTATATTTATATTTATATTTATATTTATATTTATATTTATATTTATATTTATATTTATATTTATATTTATATTTATATTTATATTTATATTTATATTTATATTTATATTTATATTTATATTTATATTTATATTTATATTTATATTTATATTTATATTTATATTTATATTTATATTTATATTTATATTTATATTTATATTTATATTTATATTTATATTTATATTTATATTTATATTTATATTTATATTTATATTTATATTTATATTTATATTTATTTATATTTATATTTATATTTATATTATATTTATATTTATATTTATATTTATATTTATATTTATATTTATATTTATATTTATATTTATATTTATATTTATATTTATATTTATATTTATATTTATATTTATATTTATATTTATATTTATATTTATATTTATATTTATATTTATATTTATATTTATATTTATATTTATATTTATATTTATATTTATATTTATATTTATATTTATATTTATATTTATATTTATATTTATATTTATATTTATATTTATATTTATATTTATATTTATATTTATATTTATATTTATATTTATATTTATATTTATATTTATATTTATATTTATATTTATATTTATATTTATATTTATATTTATATTTATATTTATATTTATATTTATATTTATATTTATATTTATATTTATATTTATATTTATATTTATATTTATATTTATATTTATATTTATATTTATATTTATATTTATATTTATATTTATATTTATATTTATATTTATATTTATATTTATATTTATATTTATATTTATATTTATATTTATATTTATATTTATATTTATATTTATATTTATATTTATATTTATATTTATATTTATATTTATATTTATATTTATATTTATATTTATATTTATATTTATATTTATATTTATATTTATATTTATATTTATATTTATATTTATATTTATATTTATATTTATATTTATATTTATATTTATATTTATATTTATATTTATATTTATATTTATATTTATATTTATATTTATATTTATATTTATATTTATATTTATATTTATATTTATATTTATATTTATATTTATATTTATATTTATATTTATATTTATATTTATATTTATATTTATATTTATTTTTTTTCTTTCTTCTTGAACTTTCACAGTGAACGGACATGCGCTTCGATCTTATTTTGATTGAATTCAAAACAACCGGTGTTTTGTTTAAATATCTAAATTTAAATATCTCCTTTTGCTAGCCCGTTCACGACGCGTGTGCATGCCTAATATTGTAGATTAGTCAAACTAAACTTTGTTTGCTAACTTTACATTTGTTGTGCATTGGTTCTGCTTGTCCAGTGTTTTGTTTTTGTCTTCTTATTTTCGGTAAGCGACGTTGTTGTAGTTAGTCCACCGCTATAGCTCTCTCTCCTTATCTCTCCTAATTCTTTGAGTGCGCCTAAGCAGCTCTCACGCCTTGCCGCTCTCTTTGCTGCACTGTTGTTGCTCTATCTTTCTGCTCTCTGTGGTCACTGCTCTTTACGCGCGCTAATTTCTTTCTCTCGCGCACATACCTCTTCTTGTTTTTGTTCGTTTTCTTTTTGGCATTTCTCGTTTTACAGTAGGTGTCCACTATAATGGACGGGGTAATTTGTTTCAAAAAATCCTGCCTTAAGCCCGACGGCTGACGCCGTAGCCAAGCGCACTGGTTTGCGTTATTGCTGCGATGTGTGTAGGGAGGTGGAGAACGACATGTGTTCGTTTATGCGTCAAACGAAGACTGGATTTAAGGAACTGCTTGGAAGTTTTCGTAAACTTTCCGACCAGTACTCGGCCCTGGATTCTTCAAAGCGCAAGAAATCCACACGGGTAGAGAAGTCTTCTGTTAGCGCCACCCAGCTCCCTCTAATTGACCAGCCAGGTACGCCAGTGACACAGCCGCTGATGCCGTTCACCAATCCTCCGATGGTAACGAGATCTGCGGTTCTTCTAGAGAATGTCATTGGGGATGTGCAACCAGTGACGCCTAAAACATCTGATATGTCTGCTGTGGTCTCGTTGCCCGTGCCACAGTTAGTAGATTTTCATAGGGCGTGTTCAAGTTCTGGATTACCAGAAGAGAACCTCTGCTCTGGTATTATACCGGAGGCGCCAAAAAAGCTTGTAGGTGTTCCACAAAAGAAATAAATTTTTGTTTCGATGCTTGCCCCTGAACTCACATCAAACGATGTTACTGCTTATATTCAAGCGAAAATTCAAGCCTTGGATATAAAAGGAGGGAGGGACATATCGTCCTTCAAAATAAGTGTCCCCAACGAACTCTTTCGCATTATATGTTCCGCACAATTTTGGCCGGAACACGTAATTTTTAAAGAGTTCGAAGCAAAGAAGAAAAAAAATCGCCCACCGATTAAACTTCCTTTGCCTTCTTTAGCATCTGCCAAGAAAAATCCGAGCAAAAACAAACTAACAAGCTTCTTAACTCTTTCATATCAAAATGTTAGAGGTCTTTGTACTAAACTTTCAACTTTATATTTAAACAGTTTCTCTTTTTCTTTTCAAATTGTTGTGTTTACTGAGACTTGGTTAAAGCCGGAGATCCTTAACTCTGAAGTCTTTCCAAATAAGTACACAACCTACAGGTGTGATCGACCTGACCGTCGTGGTGGTGGAGTTCTTATTGCAGTTGATTCCACCATCAATTCGGAACTTTTACAACCGTAGATTCAATCTGCTATTGAATTACTCTGTGTAAAATTACACTTCCCCGGCTTCTTTCATTATATAACCTGTTCTTATATTCCGCCGTCATCGGAGTTATCAGTCTATTTGCAACATTTGTCGGCAATAAAGACTATATTCAATCTGTTATCAGACAGAGATCACTTTTCAGTCCTTGGGGGCTTTAATATTTCTAATTGTAATTGGACAACAAGTGTTGACTCAAATACTCTGTTGCCTTCACGGCAACATGACCTTTTCGACGGTCTGTTTGATATGTCATTGTCACAGGTCAATCATATCTTAAACTGTAGTAACAGATCGTTAGATTTATGCTTTGTCTCCATCTAGAGTGAGTCTAAACAGGACACAACCACTTTCTCTTCCTGAAGATCCTTACCAACCTCTTGAAGTTACTTTTGAGTTTGTCGCATGTATGGATAGACATGAAAAGTGTGTAATCGTGAACGCTGCTTTAGAAAAGCAGATTTTAACTTATTAAATTTGTTAATTTCCAATTTTGATTGGTCGGAACTATATTTGTCTACAGATATTTCAGTAGCGACCAATATTTTTTATAACACAATTAATTCATTTTTTGATATTTGTGTTCCGTGCTTTTATCCAACTTCCTCGAGTAAGCCGCCATGGTTCACAAGAGAGTTGTCACGGTTAAAAAATTTAAAGTCGAGTCTATTTAAAAAGTATAAAAACAATAATTCGCCTTCAGCCTTTTCTCGCTACTTAAGCGCGCGGTCAGATTTTACAGTCTTAAACGCGAAATGTTATAAGACCTATTTAACTCGTTGCAAAGTTCAGTTTTCTCAGAACCCCAAACAGTTTTATAGTTTTGTTAACACGAAGCGTAAGTCTACCGCATTTCCAACGAAATTAACGTTTGAAAATGCTTGTGCAGATACCGACCAAACCATGGCCGATTTGTTTGCAAAGTTTTTTCAAACGACCTATTCACCTTCTACACATCACACTCACTTTTATCAATACAACATTCCAAGTTCGAATGGTATCTTCACTCCCTTTCTAAACGAAAGCTCACTTGTCAAGGATCTTTATTTACGATAGTTAAGCCAGTTTTCTCACCAGGCCCTGACGGTGTTCCCGCTTGTATACTTCGGTTCTGTGCCAACTCCTTAAGTAAGCCATTGCTCAAACTATTTTCGCTGTCCTTAGAAACTTCACTCTTTCCTTCTATTTGGAAAGAATCTTTTATTATTCCTCTTCATAAAAAGGGCAGCAAGTCTGATGCAAGCAATTATAGAGGTACTCGTATCTCTAAATTCATTCAATTGTCGGCTATACCTAAATTTTTCGAGAAAGTTATAACTCCTCAATTGCAACATTCTTGTAGGTCCGTTATTTCTCGTTTTCAACACGGATTTATAAAGCGTCGTTCAACTACGACAAATTTACTTGAGCTGACATCCTTTGTGGTAAAAGGATTTCAGGAAAATCTTTAAACTGATGTTATTTATACTGATTTCAGTAAAGCTTTTGACTCAGTGAATCATTCCCTTCTGGCACATAAGCTTGACCTTCTAGGTTTTTCACCAAAAATACTTAGTTGGATTGTTAGTTATCTGACTGACAGAACTCAAAGAGTCCTCTTTAAAACCACCCTTTCAAACCCACTTCATGCCACATCTGGTGTTCCTCAAGGGAGTCACCTCGGTCCCCTACTTTTTACGCTTTTCATCAATGACCTTCCTTTGGTCATACGTAACTCCCGTACTCTCATGTATGCGGATGATGTAAAGCTTTGTTACCAATTTAAAGACGACCACTATCACTCACTCTTACAAGCCGACCTAAATAGTTTTTATTCTTGGTGTTGTGCCATTTTTTCTAACATGAACAGCTCTAAATGCAAGCTGATGACATTCTCTCGAGCCAGTCCAAAGTATGCTTCTTATACTCTTTGTGGTTGTGCCTTGGAAAGAATTATCCTAGTTGATGATTTGGGGGTTCTTTTGGACCGAAAACTTAAGTTTTCCAATCATATTTCTAATATGGTCAATAAAGCCATGGGTGTCTTAGGCTTTATTAAGAGATGGTCTAAGGAATTTGACGATCCTTATCTTACAAAGACCCTCTACATCTCACTTGTTCGTCCCATTCTCGAATACGGGTCATGCGTATGGTGTCCCCAGTACACTATTCATAAGGAACGCATCGAATCTGTACAGAAGAACTTTTTACTTTTTGCCTTACGTGGCCTTAACTGGGATGAAAATTTAAGACTGCCTTCCTATACAAATAGACTTCTATTATTAAACCTGCCTTCCCTAACCAATCGCAGAACCATGCTAGGCGTCTTATTTATTAACTACCTTATGCAAGGTGACATTGACAGTGAGGCCCTGGTAAGGCAGCTACACTTCTCTGTCCCTTGCAGAACTACACGTAATTACCTTCCACTAACTCTTCCTTATTGTAGATCGAACTATGCACTGCACGATCCGTTCAGGGTATTATGTTCGGACTACAATAAACTTCAACACGTCATAGCTAGCACTAACTCTATCGCTGCTATGAAGTCTTTAATTCTTGTCTATCTAGCATGTAATTAGTATTAGTATTAATTAGTAATAGTATCTTCCTCGTCATTCTATCTTCTTTTTCTTAATTTTAATTCTTCACTTGCATGTCGCGTGTATCCTCTATTCGACTTTTTATTCCCTATCGCGTTAATTTTCTTTCTCTCGCGTTTCTACTCGCATTTTTACCGCGTTTCCTTTGTTATGCGACGGTGCCTCTCGGTCGGACAGGCGGGAGGTGGACTTCGTCTGTGTTCCGCGCGCAACAAGCATCGGCTTGGTGTCGTTTGGACCACTTGTTAATACATTCTTTGTATTCAACGTCCAACTAAAAAAAAAAATGATTCGTTTTAAAAACGGATCGAATTCATTGCGTTTAAGGTGCATATCACAAGCGTTGATTCGGTGTGTTAAATGAATTTCTTTCAATACATGTGGTACCCAAATATCAAGCTTTTTCACCAGTCCAAGACTTTTTATGTGATAATGAACGGTTGATTTTGATATATTTAACTTCTCTCCTATCTCACGCTCAGTTACATGACGATCCAATTCGATTAATGCTTTGATTTGGTCATCATCAACTTCATTTGGCCGACCTGAACGTGGCTCATCTTTAAGTGAAAAATCTCCAGAACGGAATTTGCGAAACCAATTTTGACACTGTCTTCCTTTTAAGGCTTCATCGCCATACACATCTCGTAACTTTTTAGCAACCTGCTCCGCGTTTTTTCCTTTACGGAAATAATAAAGTAAAATATGACGAAAATGCTCCTTTGGGGGCTCCATATTAAAATTGACGCCAAACAAACAAATGTAAACAAAATTTCGCGCAATTTTTTTCTAAGCCAAGCTAAAAGTAACAGCTGATAACTGACAGAAGAAAAAATGCAATTACAGAGTCACAAGCCGTTGAAAAAATTTGTCAACGCCGACTATATGAAAAATCCGCAATTACTCTTTGGGCAGCCAAGCGTATCAAGCCCAATAAAGCTCCTGGCGTCGATGGAATTCCTGAAGCACAGGTCAAGGCAGTGGCGTTGGCTAGACCTGACATATCCAGGGACACGTTCCAGCAGTGTCTCACGGACGCGGTCTTCCCAATGAGGTAGAAAAGCCAGAAGTTGCTGTTGTTACCGAAAGCAAGGGTCCAGCACATGCCGCAAACAGCTATCGCCCATTATGCCTATTGGACATTGTGCGTAAATTGTTTAAACGAATACTATACTCCCGAATAGAGACAATCACCAAGAGCATCAACGGCCTAGGAAGTCAACAGTATGGCTTTCGTAAGGGAAAGAGTACTCTGGACGCATTCAAGGCTGTGAGGAACATTTTCAAGAACGCCCTCGATGTTGATAGATAGTTAGAGGGAACGATGGAGTACTGCGCAATCGCCTTTAACACTGATAGATGACCCGTAATCCTCAGCGCCATGCACAGAATGGGTATCTCCGAGTACTTGAGGATCATCGCTGGCAATTATTTCACGGATCGCGTCCTTTGGTACGATACGGAGGCTGGCCTGAAAAGGTACCGAGTGTCGGCAGGTGTTCCCCAAGGATCTGTGCTTGGACCGATCCTGTGGAACATCATGCACGACGGGATCCTGCGCATAAACAGACCCTTAGAAGGTGAACTGCATTGCTTTGCGGACGGTGTAGCTATAACAGCAGTCGCCAAAACTATAGCAGACCTCCAAGGCAAATGTAACGCGACAATTACCGAGTCCATCGGCTGGCTCGAGGAGGCCGGCTTAACAATTGCGGCTCACAAGACCCAGGCTGTACTGCTAAGCAGTACAAAAAAGGTGGAGAGAATTTTGGACACTGTCAACGGGACACAGGTGGCCTCTCAAGATTCTTTGAAGTATTTGGGCGAGCTGATAGACCACAGGCTATCATTCAAGGACCATGCTAGATACGCAAGCAGGAAGGCAGCAATCTCAGCTGCTGCCTTATCTAGACTTATGCCCAACCTGGGAGGTCCCAGAAATCCGGCCAGGAAACTTCTGGTGGCGGTAGCAAAGTCGACGTTACTATATGCTGCACCAATTTGGAACAACGCCATCATCAAAGGTACATATATGAAGGGAGCGCGCTCAGTGCTACGGTCTATGGCCCTTAGACTTATTAGAGGCTTCAGGGCGATTTCCGAGGTCGCAGCTCTAGCTTTGGCAGGCATGCCACCAGTCGACCTTGAGATTAAGGCTCTTTGCCAAATCCGGGATGGCGCCACCCGGCTAGAGGCTCACGAGCGGCTGATGGGAGAGTGGCAGAGCAGATGGCAAATGTCACAATGGAGGAGGTGGTCCTACCAGCTCATTCCCGAGTTAGCGGTATGGGTAGAGTGCCAACACAAAAACTTGGATTACGACCTAACGCAGTTTGTCACGGATCATGGCTGCTTTCGGGCATACCTACTTCGGTTCCGCCACGTAGAGTCAGCTCATTGCCTCTACTGCCCCGATGCACTAGAAACAGCGGAGCATGTACTAATGAACTGTTCCAGGTTTACAGCGGAGAGAGAGCAGCTAAGAGCGCTGACCGGAGACCCGCTCAACCCAAGTGGCCTGTTCGCGGCTATGATAGCGAACAGTGAGGCATGGGAGCGAGGACATAGAATCATCACCAACATGATGAAACGGGTCCGAGCCGGCGAGACGGCCAACCGAACTGGACGCCAAAGCATCATATATCATATGTGTTCCTGTGTGGTGGCGGGAGTAGAATACTACCTCAGCGTACCCGGCTTGTCGTAAAAGGCGACTGAAGGGTGGAAGGACGTGCGTCTCATGGCCAACATTTAAAGAAGGGAGTGCGAGTGGCTTCACATCCTGCCGATCGAAGTCATACCTTGACTGGCAGTCCCGGTGAGCGTGTAAAGGACTGAAGAGCATACGGAGGTTTTTGTTTTAGTACGTAGGCATAACTCTACTTGGAGAGTTATCAATCGTGCATGCCACCTACGGACGGTAATTAGTATCTTTAGAAGATTGTAATTGTCTATCGTAAGGCGATACAAAAAAAAAACATACCCTGCTGGTGAACCAAAATGCACAAACAACCAGCAAGCGGAATAACGTAGCAGAGATATCAAACTACAAAAGCCAAACCGAAATTCTTTGCCACTTACCACAACCAAAGACAACAGATATTTTTAAGCATTAACTGTTAAGTACATTAAACACAGATATTATACAAAAAAAAAAAAACAAAAAATATTACACAAAATATACAAGCAAATTAATATATAATTCAAAAGTTCATATCAAACATCTTACAAATATTCATACAAAATATATATAGTAGCATATGTATGTACCATAGTGAACAACTTGTCCACACATATACACCCACATACTAACATACCATTGTACTTAGCATATAAGACAAACATTTATGTATATCACTAAAACCCATCCGCCTGCTTAGACATAAACAATTGTATCCCCCAATTTGGCGACAATAACAAGTCAGCCTACTCCGATCATTTGTAAACATTCCGACAATTCACTCAAGAGAGTACCTAGTATAATGTACACATAAAAGAGAGCCTTATGTACACTCAATATAGAGGTAAATTAGACTCAGCCAAAGGTTTGATAAGCGTCCAGTTTGTAGCTTTAAGTTAGATTTAATTCAAACTTCATTATTGAAAGACGCGAATTGTCTCCGGGTTTCGCTTTAAATTATATTTTTTTTATAAATACCAACCGCGAACTTGTTATTATATATTATATACATATTATATATTATATATTATATATTATATATTATATATTATATATTATATATTATATATTATATATTATATATTATATATTATATATTATATATTATATATTATATATTATATATTATATATTATATATTATATATTATATATTATATATTATATATTATATATTATATATTATATATTATATATTATATATTATATATTATATATTGCTGTACCAAGAAATATCAGGTATACGAGCGGCGATACTAGATATTTTAGAGAGAGAAGAACTAGACGATAAAATACGAAAAATAAAAGAAAATTCATATGAAAAGACATGCATACAGAAGCTTATAGCCGGACTAAAAAACGCGTTAAAATGGACGGTAAAAGCTCAGAATCCAAAAACATTAAGACAGGCAAATGAAATAGCAAAGGAGTTCACAGATGAATATATGAGAGATAAAGCTAGGGAAGATTACGGGAGACAAAACCAAAAACGGCTACATTACAGATATAACATTAACAGTAATGGAACAACTTACGATGCAAGACAGCAAAAGAACAACAGTTATAACACAAACACACAGCAACCAATTAATACAAATTATAATAACAACCATAACACGAACCGACAAGAACAAGAGAACAGTAACCGGGGACAATTAACCAACAACGAAAACTACAACAACAATACCATGAGAAACCAAGAACAACAAAATAACTATAGAAATTATAGAATCAACAGAGGACAACGGTATAGAAGAGGTAGTTATTCAGGACCTACTGGACAAGAGCGGAGCCAACGAGGGTCCGTGGGAGCAGGAGGATCCGGAAACTCAGGTAGAACACAGCAAAGCACCAGATATGGGGATATGTTGAAGTCAACAATGTAGAAGACGTCCCAAATTGTTCAATAAATGTCTCGGATATCCTCCGATTATAAAACAAAATCAAAATGTAGAGGAGCACTAATCTATATTTTAATTGAAACGCCATTTGGCAGACCGTTAGAATTCTTAATAGACAGAAAATCAAATGCGTCATTTATTAACCCAGACTTCGTACCCCTAAGCAAAAAACCAAATTTTCAGCTGCCAATGTAAGTTAAAACAGTCCTAAACACACATAATATATACAAAAAAATTACCTACAAACTATTCAATGAATTTAAGCAAAGTGGCGAATTTACCTTTTTATACCCTTGGCCCATTGAAAATGGTCAAAACAGGGTATACTAACTTTGTGCAAATGTATATAACGGGCAAAAGGAGGCGTCCGAGACCCCATAAAGTATATATATATTCTTGGTCAGGATCAATAACCGAGTCGACTGAGCCATGTCCGTCTGTCTGGATGAACGCGCCGATTTCAGCTATTACAAAAGCTAGGGACGCCAAATTTAGCATGAAGATTCCTGTATACCATACGCAGATCAAGTTTATTTTCAATTTGGAATAACACGCCTACCGCCCCCGCAAACCGCCAATTTTGATTTACATTGCGATTTACTCATTTCTTACCGATCTGCTTTAGTACATATATAGATAAATACTATATGAACAAATCCTCCAAATTGAAATCAGATCGGACAATAAACACTGAAGTTATTAGATAAACCATTTCGACCCTTCGACCAGCAAAGAAGTTGTCGATGACGTCAGAACTAAATTACTTGCGTAGGAAAGAAAAGGACAAACGATGCGAGCGCGACGTGTGAGCTGTTACTCGACTCTTCTTTTCCATGCACATGTCAATTACCGAAAATACATGTGCATAAATATATACTAATACTCAACCAATAGGTGGCGTGGTAAATAAATATGAATGTATGCAAGTATTTATATGCTTGTGTACATATTCATAATATTCATAATATGCTTACGTGCACATATGATTATTATTTAATAATTCATATTTTAGGGTCAGTAAAAAATACAAAACTATAAAATGCAATTAAATAAATATTAACTTTGATTACTCGATATATTGCAAGTTATCGATATTGGACAATTTAAAATTTATAAAGAAATATGATTAATTTGTAGCTTGCGATTAGTATTATACAATTAGATACTTTTTATAGCAACATACGTCCAAGGGTATCCCACTGTCGCGTGGCGCTCGACTGTTGCTCTCGTTTAAGGATGGGGAAGTAACATATGTACCATAGTACACCACTTGTCCACACATATACACCCACATACATACATACCATTGTACTTAGCATATAAGACAAACATTTATGTATACCACTAGAACCCATCCGCCTGCTTAGACATAAACATTTGTATCCCCCAATTCGGCGACAATAACAAGTCAGCCTACTCCGATCATTTGTAAACATTCCCACGAAAGGGTCAAGACTACTTACGCAGCGCAAATTCTCGGCTGATCTGTTCACATGCACAATTCACTCAAGACAGTACCTAGTATAATGTACACATAAAAGAGAGCCTTATGTACACTCAATATAGAAGTAAATAAGACTCAGCCAAAGGTTTGCTAAGCGTCCAGTTTGTAGCTTTAAGTTAGATTTAATTCAAACTTCATTATTGAAAGACGCGAATTGTCTCCGGGTTTCGCTTAAGTGTTTATTAAAAAAAAATTATATATTTTTTATAAATACCAACCGGGAACTTGTTATTATATATATAATATTTTTGTTTTACATACACATATATTTTTGCCTCTTATACAAATATTAATACGCATACACATATATATTTGTTGCTTAATACATGTCAGCTAATCAAAGAAGAAACACAGAAGCTTAGTTAGAGCAGCGGAAAGAGCAAGGGCGATTAAATTTTTGCAACCTCTAAAAATAGAAGTAGAAGAAATCATTCTACGAACTAACCAGACCACCATGACGCAAAGAACCAATAGAGACGTAATGGATGAACTTCAAATACCCGATGCAATTAAACTATTACCCACGTATGACGGAGACAAAGAATTACTAACAAAGATTATTATAAGCGTAGAGCGAGTAATGAAGTTGGTCACCAACGTAGAAAAGATAGAATACCGAGAATTACTATTAGGAGTAATTAGAGACAAAATAGTTGGACAAGCAGACCGGACATTAATTAGGGAGAGAGAAAGACTTAATTGGGTTAATATTAAACAAGCACTATTTGATAATTTCGGGGAGTCAAGAAGTGAAAATTGCTGTACCAAGAAATATCAGGTATACGAGCGGCGATACTAGATATTTTAGAGAGAGAAGAACTAGACGATGAAATAAGGAAAATAAAAGAAAATTCATATGAAAAGACATGCATACAGAAGCTTATAGCCGGACTAAAAAACGCGTTAAAATGGACGGTAAAAGCTCAGAATCCAAAAACATTAAGACAGGTAAATTAAATAGCAAAGGAGTTCACAGATTAATATATGAGAGATAAAGCTAGGGAAGATTAGGGGAGGCAAAACCAAAAACGGCTACATTACAGATATAACATTAACAGTAATGGAACAACTTACGATGCAAGACAGCAAAAGAACAACAGTTATAACACAAACACACAGCAACCAATTAATACAAATTATAATAACAACCATAACACGAACCGACAAGAACAAGAGAACAGTAACCGGGGACAATTAACCAACAACGAAAACTACAACAACAATACCATGAGAAACCAAGAACAACAAAATAACTATAGAAATTATGGAAACAACAGAGGACAACGGTATAGAAGAGGTAGTTATTCAGGACCTACTGGACAAGACCGGAGCCAACGAGGGTCCGTGGGAGCAGGAGGATCCGTAAACTCAGGTAGAACACAGCAAAGCACCAGATATGGGGATATGTTGAAGTCAACAATGTAGAAGACGTCCCAAATTTTTCAATAAATGTCTCGGATATCCTCCGATTATACCACAAAATCAAAATGTAGAGGAGCACTAATCTATATTTTAATTGAATCGCCATTTGGCAGACCGTTAAAATTCTTAATAGACAGAAAATCAAATGCGTCATTTATTAACCACGACTTCGTACACCTAAGCAAAAAACCAAATTTTCAGCTGCCAATGTAAGTTAAAACAGTCCTAAACACACATAATATATAAAAAAAAAATTACCTACAAACTATTTAAAGAATTCAAGTAAAGTGGCGAATTTACCTTTTTATACCCTTGGACCATTGAAAATGGTCAAAAAAAATTGCAATCCGATCGGACAATAAACACTGAAGTTATTAGATAAACCATTTCGACCCTTCGACCAACAAAGAAGTTGTCGATGACGTCAGAACTAAATTACTTGTGCATGAAAGAAAAGGACAAACGATGCGAGCGCGAAGCACGAGCAGTTT
This sequence comes from Zaprionus ornatus, assembly GCA_018904035.1. Classification (NCBI taxonomy): domain Eukaryota; kingdom Metazoa; phylum Arthropoda; class Insecta; order Diptera; family Drosophilidae; genus Zaprionus; species Zaprionus ornatus. Next base: position 718,167 of record JAEIFZ010000245.1, on the reverse strand, counting down.
CTCGACTCTTCTTTTCCATGCACAAGTCAATTGCCGAAAATACATGTGCATGCATGCAAACACTTATACATACTTTATTTGTGTTCACACACACATATGTAAAAAAATTATATACAACCAATAGCGTTGTTGATCGGTATGCATGAATGCAGGTATTTACTAGCTTTATGATATAGACATATTATTATTATTATTTAATAATTTATTTATTGACTTTTAATTAAATAAATATTAATTTAGATTTCACGATATATTATGAGCTATCATAATGAAAGCTCTAATATATATATAACATATCGATATATATTTTATATGTTTTGCATATAAATTATATTAATATGTGTAAATTATATTATATCCCCACGTCTATTGAGTCTATGTTTGAAAAAAATTTACTAACATTTTATCTACTTTGTTTTTATACCCTTGGACCATTGAAAATGGTCAAAAAAGGCTATAATAATATTGTGTAAATGTATGTAACGAGCAGAAGGATGCGTCGGAGACCCCATAAAGTATATATATTCTTGCTCTGGATCACAAGCCGAGTCGATTGAGCCATGTCCGTCTGTCTGTCTGTCTGAATGAACGCGCCGATCTCAGCTATTACAAAAGCTAGGGACACTAAAATTAGCATGAAGATTCCTGTATACCATACGCAGATCAAGTTTATTTTCAATTTGGAATAACACGCCTACCGCCCCCGCAAACCGCCAATTTTGATTTACATGGGCATTTACTCATTTCTTAACGTTCTGCTTTAGTATATATGTATATAGATAAATACTATATAAACTTATCCTCCAATTTGCAATCCGATCGGACAATAAACACTGAAGTTATTAGATAAACCATTTCGACCCTTCGACCAGCAAAGAAGTTGTCGATGACGTCAGAACTAAATTACTTGCGCAGGAAAGAAAAGGACAAATGATGCGAGCGCGAAGTGCGAGCTTTTATTCGACTCTTCTTTTCCATGCACATGTCAATTACCGAAAATACATGTGCATAAATATATACTAATACTCAACCAATAGGTGGCGTGGTAAATAAATATGAATGTATGCAAGTATTTATATGCTTGTGTACATATTCATAATATGCTTACGTGCACATATGATTATTATTTAATAATTCATATTTTAGGGTCAGTAAAAAATACAAAACTATAAAATGCAATTAAATAAATATTAATTTTGATTACTCGATATATTGCAAGTTATCGATATTGTCCAATTTAAAATTTATAAAGAAATACCGATATATACTGCTCGCACCGCTTTTTGCAGTCTTTCGCACCCACAAGGGTTCCGTCTGGGCAATGGGCTGTGTATTAGCTCAAACTTCAGAGTCAGACACTGTCCTGTTGCTTGGGGCTTGGGCCAATACACGGCCCAGCTGAGGCAAGGACGCAACAACATGCGGACTATCAAAGTCTGGTGCTGTGGTGACCGGAGCCATGGTCAGAGGTGCCTGGCAGATAGGCCTAAAATGCTATGGGGTGGTTCCCAAGAATAAAATTAACCAAATAAATGAAGAAGTAGATGGAGCCAATAAATGGATCAACTCGGGCTGGGATGTCAGCCCAAACGTCGGTGGAAGGCGTGACTGCTACCACCGGCGGGCACGGGGGGTGAAAACCCCTCTTCGTGTCGCCAGCGGTCACACCTCTGTACTGGTGGGAGCAGGCCAGGACAGTTACACAACTACTGCCTCAACGACCAAAAATGCCAAGATGTGGCGCGGTACCAGAGTCCATGCAGACTCGGACAGCGACCCTCAAGGCAACGTCTTCAGTGCTGAGGCGAAAAAAGCTTCCTGCGCTCCCCAGTTAAGGGTTCCAACTCCCCTAGTAGGGAAGGGGCTAAAAAGAAAAAGGAGAGCTTGAGAGCCAAAGCCCAGTACAAAGCAGCCTTGAAGATCAAATCTCGGCTCGCTGGCAGCAACAAACTCACCCCTGAGGAGAGGAAAAAGCTGGAGTGGCCGAAGAGAAGATCGAGGAAGGCCGGAAACATTTCGAGGGCAAAATGGCAATGAAGGCCACTTCAAGCGAATACGACAACAAGGTCGAGGAGTTGCTGCTCACTAAAAGGCAGCGGTCGGAAGACCAGGACAAGGCGGATGTGCCCGTGAGCAAGCGGCCTCGCCAAAAATTAAAGAATGCCCCCAAAAAGCCACCGCCGAAAAGGGAGATGGTGAGCGATGTGGCGCGTCGGCACTAAGTCGTCGCGCTCATCGACCGCAGAAACCCCCACGGCAAAATAACACCCGAGAAGTGGAAGATGGTAGAGCTGAGGCTGTTGGACCCCCTATTCACACGAATGGAGTAGCCAGAGTCTCAGCCTACCACCTTCGATGGAGCGGGGTGGCTTAACGGGGTAAAAATACTGAGCTGCAAGGATGACCTCACCTTGAAGTGGGTCACCGAAACTGTGACCAAGATGGACGCCCTCTGGGAAGGTGCTAAGCTGGAGGAAGTTGACAGAACCTGTATTCCGTCAGTACCAAAGGCGAAGGTACTCTTCCCGAGGGTCGTACCTAAGGAACAGGCGCTCAAGCTACTCCGGAAGGCAACGGTCAACAAATAGTCCTTCAGATCAACAAGGAGGCCGAGGATCTGTTATACCCGAGTTTTGGGAAGATGGCGTGGCGGGGAGTAGGCAACGTATAGCTACAACTCAAGAAACGCCACCCGAACGACACCAATGCCAACACGCTGGAGGCCGGCGAGGTGGCAAAAGACCTTGAAGCCTGGTCCGACGCGGCCAACAGCCTTAACATAGAGGATGAAATGGAGGAGGATGGTGACCTGACTATCATAGCCAACCCATCCAAGCAGAAGGAACCCGAAAATGGCCATGAAGCTGCGGATCCTTCAACTAAATCTCCATAAGAGCAAGTTGGCGTCGGCGGAGGTCCTCTTAACCCTGGAGGAGGAGTCCGTCGACGTGCCCCTAGTCCAGGAGCCCTGGATCGCATCGGGCAACAAGACCGCTGGGCTAGGGTCTAGCAACTACTCCATCTTCTACCCGACCATTGTAAGTAAAGCTAGAACTGCAATTCTGGTAAGAAAAGGCATCTATGCTTATTAGACTGGCTTTGCATTGCTTATCTTACTTCTAATTATAGTACAGACGACATCACGGTGATAGCGCTAGAGGGATGCAGGGACGAACCACTCCCGATAGCGTCCTGCTATCTAGCGCATGACAGGGAATCGCCGACAGAGGAGATGGAGCGTGTGATCCAGGAGGTGAGCCGGAAGAGGCAACCCCTGGTGAAAGGCGCTGACGCCAACGCTCATCACACCCTATGGGTCTGCAAAGACATGAACATTAGAGGTGAGTCACTTTTAGACTTCATTCTAAAATTTAACCTTAAGATCGCTAACAGGGGAGAGGATTAAACACTCGCGTCTGGAACAAATACCGAAGTCACGGAGTGGAGGGTTCTCAGCAAACCTTTCTTCTTTGACCATAGGTATATCCAGTTCGAAGTTCAACTCGAGTGCACAGTGACAAAAAGTCTTTACAAAAATCCCGGAACACCAACTGGGACATGTTAAAACCAAAGTGACAAGCACACTCCCATCACCAACACCAATCTTATCAACGGTGGACATTGAGAAGTCCATGAAGACTCTCTGTCATCACCTAACCTCAGCCTTCACCGCTGCGTGCAAGACCTCAATCATAAGAAGGAAACACAGGCCACCCTGGTGGAACCCACAATTGAAGGCACAACGCACCGACCTACAAGAAATCTTCAAACTAGCTAAACAAGCAAACGAAGATACAAGCCGAAAGACTACAGACCGATAAGTCTCACCTCTTTCCTGCTAAAAACCTTTGAAAAACTTTTGGATCTTCACATAAGAGGAGTAATGAACCGACTCGTAGAATTCAACACGCCTACACAAAAGGGAAATCGGTGGAAACAGCGTTACACTCCCTAGTAGCCACCATCGAAAAAGCCCTACACCTTAAGGAATTTGCCTTAGGAGCGTTTCTGGACATCTCAGGTGCAATGTATCTACGGAAGCGATCATGCGGAGCTTGAGAGCTGCAGAAACCCACGAGGCTGTAAACTCTTGGATAGGAAAGAGAAGAGTAAGAGCCGAATGGGAAACCACAGCCACAATGTGTATGCATACTATCTACATACCCTCTGGCCTACTACAATTCGGCCCTCCTGACATTTAAGATCCCTTGATCTTGTCGAAATTTTCAACTTATAACTATTACGTTTGTTTAATATTTACAATTTTCTCAAACTTAATTATACAAATTCATTTCTACTACCTATCCAAAGCTAAAATTTTGGCTACTCCAGACACCTTGATATGGATTACGCGCCAATTGAAAACCTTCAACATCTTTAATTAAAAACCTATAATTTTTCAATACCTTCTCTATTACTTATGGACCCTTATGTTTAGGTATTAGCATTCTAGCTACTCCTCCTGTACTATCGAAATTCTTAACCATAATAAAATCTTCTACTTTCTACTGCGTACTTTTTATGTCCTTGGACCATTGAAAATGGTCAAAAAAGGGTATACTAACTTTGTGCAAATGTATGTAACGGGCAGAAGGAGGCGTTGGAGACCCCATAAAGTATATACTATATATTCTTGCTCAGGACCACGGATTTACTCATTTCTTAACGTTCTGCTTTAGTACATATATAGATAAATACTATATGAACTTAGCCTCCAAATTACAATCCGGTCGGACAATAAACACTGAAGTTATTAGATAAACCATTTCGACCCTTCGACCAGCAAAGAAGTTGTCGATGACGTCAGAACTATAGTAAATTACTTGCGTAGGAAAGAAAAGGACAAACGATGCGAGCGCGAAGTGCGAGCTGTTACTCGACACTTCTTTTCCATGCACATGTCAATTACCGAAAATACATGTGCATAAATATATACTAATACTCAACCAATAGGTGGCGTGGTAAATGAATATGAATGTATGCAAGTATTTACATGCTTGTGTACATTTACAAAATATTCATAATATGCTTCCGTGCACATATAATTATTTTTTAATAATTCATATTTTTAAATAAATATTAATTTTGATTACTCAATATATTGCAAGTTATCGATTTTGGCCAATTCAAAATTTATAAAGAAATACCGATATATACTGCTCACACCGCTTTTTGCAGTCTTTCGCTCGACTGTTGCTCTCGTTTCATTATCAGTCTGTGCTTTTAATTCCGATTGCGATCCTTTTCACCTAATTTCTTTCAAGTCTCTAATTTTACTAACATTATCTAACTTTTCTAATTTTTGTCTTAATTCATCAATAAAATTCCCCTTTTGCTCAATTCCAAACATTGCGCTACACTTCTTTGTTTGGTATTATTCAGAGAAAATTCTACGTCTTCAATAACTGCATCCCAATGCATTTCCTTTTCAATGTCTATCTATTTAGCTATTATAGCCCCTACTATTCTATTATTCTATTGACTCTTTCTACCTGTCCATTGGCCTGGGGTGAACCTATTGCTATCTTTATGTTCTTATGATAATATTATATTCTCCCATAAATTTTGCAAAATCTTCGGATGTAAAACAAGTCCCCCTATCTGACACTATAAATTTCGGCTTGCTAATAATCCTTTAATGCTAGAATCACTCCTTTTGTGTTCGTTGTCTTTGTTGCATATAACCTAACATGTTTAGTGAATCCGTCTATTATTACAAAAAAGATGTTTCTTTGCCCTACTGTTATCTACCGGCCCGTAATGATCGATGTGTATTATCTCAAACGGCACGTTCCCCTTTGGGAAGCTATGCAGCATTCCTTCTTCTTTTCCCGACTTTGTTGAAAATGCCAAACAATTTCCTATATGCCATACAACTTTTTCTTTCATATTCGAAAACCAATAAGTCTTAACTATAGCATCTATAAAATTATCTCTCCCTAAGTGACCTAATTCATTGTGATATTTATTTAAAATTTTCTCTTCCATTTCTTCTGGTACACAAAACAACAATCTTCCATCATTTGCTTTCCTATAAAGTACACCATTTCTCATTTCAAAAATTTTATCTTCCGTTTTCTCTAACTTTTTCCTAATATCTTTCAACTTTTCATCTTTAGCTTGACAAATAACTAAATTATATTCAAAACTATTAGTTTCTATCACTAATATATTCGTATTTCTGCTTAATGCATCCACATGCTGCATATGCTTTCCTGCTTTATGAACTACCTCAAAATCGCAATCCGAGGGTTTAATTCTACTCTATTTAACGTTAACGTTAATGCGTTGCAGTCCGTAACAATCCTCTATCCTTTGCAATAACACTGCACCAAAACCTTGTGCACTTGCATCTGTACGTACCTCTATTTCATCCTTATAATAATATAACCCTAACATCGGAGCTTCCACTAACTTTTTCTTAAGTGTCTCAAAACATTTTAACTCTTTTTCCTCAAACTAAAATTCTTTGTCTTTCTTCAATAAGTCATATAAAAGTTTTTCAATCGTTGAAAAACTCTTAATGAATCTTCTAAAATATGAAAATAATCTCAAAAAGCTTCTGAGACCATGCACCTTATCTGGTACTGGAAAATCCCTAATTGCTTCTATTCCCTTGTCATCGGCCTGTATTCCTTTAATTGTTATTAAAAATCCTAAATATTGTACACTCGATTGCAGAAACTCACATTTGTCCATTCTCAGCTCTAATTTGTTCCCCATTGGCATCCTTAAAAATTCAAACTGTCCTAAAGGTGTCATAAAAGATGTGTATTGTAATTGATTCCTTATCAACAAAAACATGAAAGATCTAACTTCGAGAATATCGTTTATTTACTAACCCATCCAACAAATCATCAATCAACGGTAAAGGATAATTATCTTTAACAATTGTTTTATTATGTTTTCTGTAATCAACACATAACATTACATTTCCTTACATTTCCTGTGTTCTTTTTCACTAACACTATTGGAGATGCATACTCTAATTCACTCGGTTTAATGATTCCGTTTTCTAAATACTCATCTAAAATAATCCGCAACTTTTCTTTTTCGGTATATGCTAATCTTCTAGGAGAAAAACTAAACGGGTTCGAGTCCTCAAATCTTAATTGTATCTCGCACCGAATCTCCGGTTCATTCGGTCTTCCTTTATTAACATAACAATTTTCTACCAACAAAGTGAATTGACATCTCACATTAAGATCCACCTGATCACCTATAGATCTCTGAGTCATCTATTACATTAATTTCAAGTATTTCCCTCTCCACTGTGCTTAATTCAAAATTGACAGCTTTTCCTAATTATACCCTTGGAAATGCTCAAAAAAGGGTATACTAACTATGTGCAAATGTATGTAACAAGCAGAAGGAGGCGTGGGAGACCCCATAAAGTATACATATTCTTGCTCAGGATCAATAGCTGAGTCGATTGAGTCATGTCCGTCTGTCTGTCTGTCTGGATGAACGCGCCGATCTCAGCTATTACAAAATCTAGGGACGCCAAATTTAGCATGAAGATTCCTGTATACCATACGCCGATCAAGTTTATTTTCAATTTGGAATAATACGCCTACCGACCCTGCAAACCGCCAATTTTGATTTACATTTTGATTTACTCATTTCTTAACGAACTGCTTTAGTATTGTAGTAATATGTAGTACGTGTAGTTATAATTAATATTTAAGACTCTCTGTAATTGTATGTATCGTTTAGTTTGTCGATCATGGCTCTACGCCATCTATTGTAACTATTATAGGTTAAACAGTTGTAGTTCACTAAGCGGCCTCTAGCGAGAACAAGAGGAGTAGAGAGAGAAGAGAAGCGACGCACTTGACTTTTCCATGCAACGCACAACTGTACGGACGCGGATTGTGAAATTTAAATAATCGAGCCTAAAATAAAAACTTTAATTGATTTCTAACTAAAAAAGGCTATCCGACTACTCTATATACTAAAATTCAGAAGTGGTTGTGAATCTACGTTTATAAGACTGTTATGGATACATATATCATCCATAATACAAAATTTAAGCGGCGACTTGAGTGACTTAACTTTACACCATAGCAAATCGGCTTTAGTGTTGCAAATTAAAAGTATACTACCGTCAACAAGTGCAAGTGCAGCAAGTCTGCGTGGCGAAGCACCCCTAAGCAGTAAAACAGCGGAGCGCCTAACGACGGAATAACGGAACAGGCAGACGACAAAAACAGCGAGATGGAAACAGCGAGCAGTATTGACGACGTCAATACACTTCGTGATGAAATTAAAATTCAAAAAGCTGGCAACGATCAGCTAATGTGTGAAGCTGGCAACACTGAAGAAATCGCTCACGTTACAAGTTCATTTGTGAACAATACGTTGGATGCTGTTCGTTTTTGCAAAGCAAATGCAAATAATAATGTAAAAGCTACGACACAACCTAGCAATGTTGATTTCAACAGTGTCAAGGAGTTTATACCTGAATATGACGGAGACAAAAATGTAAATGAGTGGTTGACAGTGGCTAAAAATGTGCGAGCGGTATTCAAAATCAGTGACGATATTATGCGCCCGCTTATTTGTGCTCGTGCCAAGGGAAAACCAACTATTGGCTGTTGTCACAACCCTCACTGTTGTCAGGAGACATAAATGACATTTTTTCACAAATGCAAATCAGATTCGGAACGAAAGGCAATCTTGTAGAGCTACGTCAAAGCTTAGAAAACGTAAATGGCTCAATGACGAAGTGTTTGCAAGCTATTATTATGACAAACTGATGTTGGCAAACAAGTTAAACATTACCGATGACGAAATGGTGCAGTATATACTGGAGGGTATACCGAATGTTGAACTCAGAAACCAAGGCAAGTTACAACGTTTTGCTACACCAGCTGCAGTTCTGGATGCGTTCCGTGATATTGGGATGCCACGTCCTACTGGAGGAAAAAGTCACTCTGGAGCTGTACCAAAGACTTCGACCCTGGACCAGAGGGTTGTTAAATGTTTTAACTGCAATTGTTCGGGACATATAGCTGCAGAGTGCCGAAAGCCGAAGCGTCCAGATGGAGCGTGCTATGCGTGCGGCAAAGTGGGACATTTGGCTAGAGAATGTTCCCTATACAAGAAGACAACACCAAAGGACAATTATGTAAGATACTTTGATATAAGTTTCTGTGATGCAAATAATTGTAAGTCAAATTTTGTTGGAGCATCATAGTTTTATTTAGTTTTATTATAATTGTAGATTAATTTGAAATTGACATTGAAGTCATAGGCTAGTATAAAGTAAGCCTTTTGACGATCGGCAAATGCCGACGGTGAATTCGGGGAGTGTGGTCGGACTGTGGCCCACTCTCGCTAATGAAAGCATTCGTTGATAAGCAAGCGTAGAAGCCAGCAGCAGCAATAAATTGTCAATTTGTAAATTATTAATCAAGCCACCGTGTCCTTTTATTTTCATTTGTTTCGCTCTTTAAAAAATCTTAGAGAATTTTTCATTGGCGCCCGAGCAGGGACTTCGGTGTATTGGTTAATAATTAGTTTTCGGTAACAATTTATTTTGTGCTGTTTGTGGCAATTGCTTCGCGCGTTACGTGCGCGGGTGTGAACAAATTATAATAAAAAAAAAAAAAACATTGACTCGTTCTCGTGGGAGTCATCATCACATCAACTGGACCAAAAGCTTCAAGGCCGTCTTCATCGTCGCCGCTGGACCATATGGATAATAATCGTCGTTCCATGTCTATTGATTCGCTAGACAGTCTCCAGGTATTCAGTGTCAAAAATTGAGCGTACACGTAAATAGTGTTTTTTGTACTGTCGCTTTGATCGACATTAAATTATTTAAGATATTACAAAGCTCAATTCCTGACACTCATTTTATTACACACAAAAGTGTATAGTCATATGTATGTATGTATATTAAAAATTCGCGCCTACCTATTTAAATAAATGTCCGCCAAATATTGAGCAGGACAAAACTGTTAGGAGGTATTACAATACATATACATACCATATGTATAGACACACACATATAAAAGCGAACATACATACATGCATATGAAGTTTAGTTTTTACTAACAATTTGTTATTCACATTATAACAAATAATAATAAACAAAAACGGCAATATTATCTTACATTGAAATATAAAATTGGTGGCTTACATATTAATTATTTTAATAATTAAGCGGGTGTGTAAATGCAAATTACCCCCTTTTGATCTTCGGTTAGCACACATATTTACATATTGACCGCTAACTTGGAACATCTGTGAATACATAACTATTGTACATACGTACATATTGGCGCTTGCATATACACACATACATTTGTCGTTGCGTCCGTTCACCTCGGACTGTTCTTTGCGCTCACATAATTTCGTCGTTTCGCTTGCGCCTGAATTTAGCGCCACTTACTTATCGTCACCCCGCACCCCGCATATTCTATTGCTGTCTACAAACGTAGTTACAGCAAACGTTTGTTTGATTCTCTTTTCGCTTGTTTTTTCTTTCGTTTGTTGGATATACATACCACTTAGAGTGCGTGTGAATATATTCTTTCGTTAGCATTGCTTACCCCGCACCCCGCATTTTACATTGCTGCCTACAAACGTAGTTACAGTAAACGTTTAGCTTGCCTTACTTTGGATCGCTTGGATCATTTTCGTTGTTTGCTCACACAACACATAGGTTGCGTGTGTGTATTAGGCAAGCTAGATTTACATAGTCGGCGTCGTTGCGAGGGTAGCTCACAAAGTTGTGAGATTATTTTTGTTGTTGAGTTATTGATATTTTCTTTTAAAGCAACATGTTTGAGTCTGAAAAGACTAGTGAAAAGCCTCAAGTCAGCAAAACAGCTGCAAAATTATCGCTATGTTTGCAAAGATTTGATAAGGTTAGCGCTGACATCTCCCGTATGCAAACAGCAATTAAATCAAGGACCATTTCGTCTGATAAAACAGAGTTAGCGTGCCGTTTAGAACTTCTAGACGGTTACATCGAAAAGGCAATGGATTTACAGGCTGAGTTGGATAATTTAAACCCTCAGAATGATTCTAGAGGGCCGTTAGAAGATTTGTGTGTCATCACAAAGGCATTATATATAAATGCATCCAAGGCAACGCCAGAGCCACTAATTGAGCACAATTGCTCCATAGTTTCGAGCCAGCGATCCCAATTGCCGAAAATGCGTTTGCCCAGATTTGGTGGCAAACATTCGAAATACAAAAATTTTATCTGCCTGTTTGAAAGTTTGGTCGACAATGACAATTCCTTGTCAAACGTCGAGAAGTTCAACCATTTAGTTTCGTGTTTGTCCGATGAAGCATTGGGGGTAGTTAAGCCGTATCAATTAACGGATTGTAACTATCCAAAGGCCCTCGCTAGTCTCAAGGCAGTATATGACAACAAATGTCTTATATTCTTTGATACTGTTTCGCAATTGTTTGACATACCTAGCATGACAAAACCATCTGCATCGAGTTTGAGATCGATCATAGACACGGTGTCTGCTATTTATGCTTCGTTGTCGTCGTTAGGTAACGACAGAGACATTGCTAATGCAATGATAATTCATATGGTCATGGCAAAGGTAGACCATGGTACCAAGTCTCGTTTTGAAGAGCAGCTTGATTATGATACGCTGCCATCCTGGGAAGATTGTGCTAGACAACTGAATAAAAGATATCAGTATTTGTCAACCGAGGAGTCAACTCGCGACAAAACAAGGTCGCGAATTGACGCCAAGAAGCCCCATCAGGGTAAGTCATCCTTTGCTATTTCTGATGGAGGGCGTCCATCAACGTCTGAGTGTGTTTTTGCAAGTCAGAAACGCACAATATCTCTTCGTGTCCATCGTTTTCTGCAATTTCAGTTATGCAGCGTTTTGAATATGTCAAAGCACAAAAGTTGTGCCTAAATTGTTTGGTTGTTGGGCATACAGTCTCTAAGTGTAAGGCGCCAAAGTGTAGAGTTTGTTCAAGGCCTCACCATTCCTTGCTTCACAGGTATACTACTCCTGATCAAGGTGAGGTATCTACACATCAAGCAACTGTGGCAGACGTGCATTTGGGCCATGTGTCAAATAATGCACAAATTGTTCTCGCCACTGCTGTCGTTGATGTTAAAGACAGATTTGGTCAGTTGCATTCTGCACGAGCCTTGCTTGACAGTGGTTCCCAAATCAATTTGATATCAGAGAGTATGGCCCAGATGTTACGGCTCAAGCGGGAGCCAACATCTCTAGCTATTTCGATGGTTGGAGGTGCAACAATAGATAGCAAAAGCAAGATATGTGCTTCTATTCAGTCGCGCATAAATTCCCACAATTTTTCGGCTGACTGTTGGGTGTTGAAATCCATTTCAACAACACAGCCAGGACAGTCCATGAGTATTTCAAATTGGAAAATACCCAAAAATATAAAGCTGGCAGATCCAGAATTTTATAGGCCAGCTAAGGTGGACATTCTTTTGGGAGCAGAATTATTTTATGAATTGTTGTGCGTTGGGCAAATAAAACTGGGTTCTGAACTTCTAACAATGCAAAAAACGCTACTAGGATGGATAGTAGCAGGCAAATATACTGGACAAGTGCCTAGGCATCAGTTCAGTGGGTGTTTAGTAGCCCAAACTAATTGTTCTCTCGACTCGTTAGTTAACCGTTTCTGGGAATTGGAACAATGTCCATTCGAGTCGAAGGCTGGTCGCCAAACAGCTGAACAACAAGCTTGTGAACTGTTCTTCAAGAAAACTGTAAAGTTATCTTCTGGTCGTTTCCAAGTGGATCTCCCTTTCAAGACCGATCCTAAAGTTCTTGGCTTGTCCTTTCAAACTGCTGAAAGGCGTTTTTTGCAACTTGAGCGTAAATTATCGAAGGATGCAGTTCTAAAAAGCATGTACCATGACTTCATTAAAGAATATTTGGATTTGGGACATATGTCCATTCTGAAGTCAACTCCTCTAGGACAGCATTATTATATTCCTCATCAATGCGTTCTTAGGCCTGAAAGTTCCTCCATCAAGCTTCGTGTAGTTTTCGACGCTTCTAGTAAGACGTCAACAGCTGTTTCTCTAAACGAAACACTAATGGTGGGACCGACAATTCAGAGGGAGCTATATTCAACCCTGATTAACTTCCGGTTGAATAAGTATGCCGTAACTGCTGACATTTCAAAAATGTATAGGCAGATCAATAATTCTGAAAAAGACAGAAATTTCCAACTAATTTTGTGGAAATATTCAAGCATACCGACTTAATACAGTCACATATGGTACAGCTTCTGCACCCTTTCTGGCGATACGCTGCTTATTTGAGCTGGCCAACATGCACGCCCAATCACATCCTATTGGATCAGATGTGATTAAAACGTGTTTCTATGTTGACGATATGTTGGCAGGTGCAGATAGTGTTAAAGAACTTAACGCTATTTGCAATCAAGTTCAGACAATATTGGAATCAGGAGGTTTTCCACTTGCCAAGTGGGCAACCAACTGTAGTGATCTGTCGTTTAAAACAAAAGCTGGTGACGAAGTAACTCTGAAGATTGATGAGCAGAGTTCCGTCAAAACTCTTGGGATGCGCTGGGCACCTCAAGAGGATATATTTAAATATTATCTCGACGTGGACAGCTTTGTTTCGGACAGGCCAACGAAACGCAACATATTGTCTGCAGCGTCTCGTTTATTTGACCCTCTTGGGCTGCTATGTCCAATTGTTACCAAGGCCAAAATGTTGTTGCAGGAATTGTGGAGACTTAAAATAGATTGGGATGAAGCCATTCCAATGAGCCTTCACACGACATGGAATAGGTTCACCATGACGTTGCGCGAGTTACACAAAATTTGCATTCCTCGATACGTATGTCTTAATACGTATCAAAAGGTTCAAATACATGGCTTTGCTGATGCATCCAGTCATGCGTACGGTTGTTGCATCTACGTGCGAACGTGCAGCAACCGAGACGTTGGCACTACATTGCTCACGGCAAAGTCTAGGGTAGCCCCATTAAACGTGAAGATACCCCGATTAGAATTATGCGCAGCACTCTTGTTGGTTAAGCTGTGGCACCAAATTGCGACAACTCTAACCAAATTTAACATTGAAAGTTTGAATTTCTGGTCAGATTCACAGGTTGTGTTATACTGGCTTAAACGCGATTCTTGCACATTGGGCACATTTGTGGCAAATAGAGTTGCAGAAATTCAGGAGTTGTCGAATGGTATTGTGTGGCGTCATGTTCCAACAGATGCTAATCCGGCGGATTTAGTATCGAGAGGAACCGATATAGATGAGATTGTTAGCTCGTTATGGTTTGATGGGCCAGGTTTCTTGAAGTTGGAGGAAGACCAATGGCCTCAGCTTCACCAGATTGAGATAGCGTCGGAAATCGAAACTTCAGAAGATAAAAAATGTACTGTTGTATGTACTTTGGCAGAAGCTAAGCCGAATTGTTTGGTTGAGCTAATTAATCGTCATTCCAACTTTCCAAAATTGATTCGCATAATGGCTTATGTGCTTCGATTCTGTTACAAAGGGCTCAAATCAGACTCTCTCGTGGTGTCGGCATCAGAAATATTTCATTTCTAAAACTGATCGCCGTAGTACAAAGCACATCGTTCAAAAGCGAATTGAAATTATTGAGACAATCAGTAGTTCTAGCACCAATGTTGCAATCGCTGAATCCATTTATTGATAAATTTGACAAAAATGGAATACAATTTGAGCTCATTCGAGTAGGTAGGTAGTAGGACGTTTGTTACACGGGCCTCTCTCTTATGACGCTAAGTTTCCGCTTCTAATGACAAAGAGTTCAGAATTTATCCAACTATTTGTCAGATATTTGCATTGTAGGCACTACCATGCTGGTCCAAAAGTTCTAGTTGGACTTCTGAGGCAGCAGATTTGGGTAGTAAATGCTCGAAGTTTATGCACTACAGTTGTTCGGAATTGCGTACACTGTTTTCGATATAAACCAAAATTGTTGGGGCAAATAATGGGAAATTTGCCTGCTGATCGCCTTCGAGAAGGTCGGCCATTTAGAGTATGCGGAGAGAAAATAAACAATGACTATATGCAAAGTAAAAGTAATGTAAAAGAACAAAGACAAAGCAACGTGAATGAAATTAAAAGTAAAGAGAAATTAAAAACCATGCAAAGCAAAGAAAAGTTAGAAGATGTACAAAGTGAAGGAAATGTAAAAGAACAAAGACAAAACAACGTGAATGAAATTAAAAGTAAAGGCAAATTAAAAGACATGCAAGGTAGAGAACAATTTGCTAATATGCAAAGCAAAAGTAGTGTAAATAAAATGTAATTTCGAGAAAAGATAAACAATGTAAAAGAAATGCTAAGTAAAAACGTTGAAGCAGAAAGATATCGAAACGAAGAGGATGAACGTCAAAGAAAAATGAGCATGAATGGAATAAAAAATGATATAAAAGAAGAAAGTTTCGAAACGCAAACATTGCTGATCGATGAAGACTGTGAAAATAAAAAAGAATACAAGGTGGGACAAGAGATGAATAATGTGAACACGAAGAGATTAGAGAATCTGTTTGAGAATTATTATGTTAAACCTATTAGGCCAGTTGAACCCAAAATTAAAAGTTATATGAAAATTATTGTTGATAGCGAAAAACCGTTTCGATGCCCCTCGACGACTATCGTACTCTGAAAAGGCAGAGGTACAAAGGGATATATACGTCCAAGTTAGTCAGAATATGTTTCACCGATAGTACTTGTTAAAAAGAAGACAGGGGAATTAAGGATGTGTGTAGATTACCGCCGTTTAAATAAAGTTACGTCAAAAGATAGTTACCCCATACCACTGATAGATGATTTGTTAGATAGGTTAGTAAATAAAAAGTTATTTTCAAATTTAGATTTAAAGAGTGGCTTTAACCATGTTTTTATGGATAGTGTTGGAATACCCCTGTTCAACAACAAAAATAACGTGCGGTTTTATCCTTGATTCTGGTGCTAGTGACCATCTTATAAATGATGAGTCGCTATATACCGATAGTGTGGAGTTGATGCCTCCACTTAAGATTGCAGTGGCCAAGCAAGGCGAATTTATTTATGCCACTAAGCGTGGTATTGTCCGGTTACGAAATGATCATGAGATTACACTGGAGGATGTACTATTTTGTAAGAAAGCTGCTGGTAATTTGATGTCCGTAAAGCGTCTCCAAGAAGCAGGAATGTCGATTGAATTTGACAAAAGCAGTGTAACCATTTTGAAAAATGGGCTGATGGTTGTCAAAAATTCAGGTATGTTAAACAATGTACCTATGATAAATTTTGAAGCCTATTCTATAAATGCTGAGCATAACAATGACTTTCGTTTATGGCATGAGAGGTTTGGCCATACAAGCAATGGCAAATTATTAGAAATAAAACGAAAGAATATGTTTAGCGATCAAAGTCTTCTAAACAACTTAGAGTTATCAAGTGAAATTTGTGAACCCTTTTAAACCATTGAAATTGAAAATTGAGATAAGACCCATATTAAAAGGCCACTTTTTGTAGTACACTCAGATGTATGTGGGCCAATTACTCCAGGTACCTTAAATGATATAAATTATTTTGTAATCTTTGTTGATCAGTTTACACATTATTGTGTAACTTATTTAATTAAATACAAATCTGATGTGTTTAACATGTTTCAAGACTTTGTAGCCAAGTGTGAAGCTCATTTTAACTTAAAGGTTGTTAATTTATACATCGACAATGGTAGAGAATACCTTTTAAATGAGATGAGGCAGTATTGTGTTAAGAAAAGAATTTCTTATCACTTAACAGTGCCACATACACCTCAGTTAAACGGTGTTTCTGAGAGAATGATAAGAACTATTACAGAAAAAGCTCGAGCCATGGTCAGTGGTGCAAAACTAGACAAAAGCTTTTGGGGTGAAGCAGTTTTAACTGCAACTTATTTAATTAACAGAATTCCTAGCAGAGCACTTGTATTGTAGATAGTTCAAAGACCCCATATGAGATGTGGCACAATAAGAAGCCCTACTTAAAACATTTGAGAGTGTTTGGCGCAACTGTTTATGTGCATATTAAAAACAAACAAGGAAAATTTAATGATAAATCACTTAAAAGTATTTTTGTGGGCTACGAACCCAATGGTTTTAAGTTGTGGGATGCTGTAAATGAAAAATTTATTGTCGCGAGGGATGTTTTTGTCGATGAAACCAATAAGGTTAATTCTAGAGATGTTAAATTTAAAACAGTGTTCCTGAAGGACAGTAAGGAAAGTGAATATAAAAATTTTCCGAATTATAGTAGGGAAATAATACAAAAAGAATTCCCGAATGAGAGTAAGGAATGCGACAACACAGAATTCCTGAAGGTTAGTAAGGAATGTAATAAATATTTTCTGAATGAGAGTAAGAAAAGAAAGCGCGATGATCTCCTGAATGAAAGTAAGGGATCGAGCAACCCGAATGAGAGTAGGGAAAGAGAAACAGCAGAGCACTTAAAAGAAATTGGAAATGATCAGAATCCAATTAAAAATGATGGCATAGAAATTGTTAATAGAAGAAGTGAGAGATTAAAGACGAAGCCTCAGATATCCTATAACGAAGAGGATAATAGTTTGAATAAATTTGTTCTAAATGCTCACACCATACTTAACGATGTCCCAAATTCATTTGATGAAATTCAATACAGAGATGATAAATCCTTTTGGGAAGAAGCCATCAATACAGAGTTAAGTGATCATAAAATCCAATTAGATACAAAGCTAGATTGGTTGCACGAGGATTCACTCAAAAGTACCAAGTCGACTATGAAGAGACATTTGCTCCTGTAGCTAGAATCTCAAGTTTTCGATTCATATTATCACTGGCAATACAATATAACTTAAAAATCAATCAAATGGATGTAAAAACAGCTTTCTAAAATGGCACGTTAAAAGAGGAAGTATATATGAGAATTCCTCGAGGTATATCGTGCAATAGTAACAATGTGTGTAAATTGAATAAGGCAATTTACAGACTCAAGCAAGCGGCTAGATGCTGGTTTGAAGTATTTGAAATTATGAATTACCTAATTCAGATTAAAACTGCAATGCCCAATGCCGTAACCTTATAGGATGTTTAATGTACATAATGCTTTGTACACGCCCAGATTTAACTACTGCAGTAAATATCTTGAGTAGATATAGTAGCAAAAATAACTCAGAGTTATGGCAGAACTTAAAAAGAGTTCTTAGATATTTGAAGGGCACTATCGATATGAAATTAATTTTTAAAAAAGAACTTGGCATTCGATAATAAATTAATTGGTTTTGTGGATTCTGATTGGGGTGGTAGTGAAATTGATAGAAAAAGTACATCAGGGTACTTATTCAAAATGTTTGATTTTAATCTTATTTGTTGGAACACGAAGAGACAGAACTCAGTAGCAGCCTCATCAACTGAAGCTGAGTACTCGTATATGGGCCTATTTGAAGCCGTGAGAGAAGCTCTATGGCTTAAATCTTTATTAACTAGTATTAACATTAAACTAGAAAATCCCATTAAAATTTACGAAGACAATCAAGGCTGTATTAGCATAGCAAACAACCCCTCATGTCATAAACGAGCTAAACATATTGATATTAAATATCATTTTACAAGAGAGCAAGTTCAGAATAATTTGATTTAACTTGAGTATATTTCTACAGAGAACCAACTGGCTGACATTTTTAAAAAACTGCTACAAGATTTGTGGAGCTAAGAGAAAAATTGGGTTTGATGCAAGACGACCAATCAAATGCTCAACAATAATTTTTTTTTAAATCTAATTTCTGTAAACATATTTTGTCACAATGATCTGATCGGGTTTTTCTGGGTTTTCCCCGTATCTTCGCAGCGAATGCTGGATCAGTTAACACTTCCCAGAATGCATACCACCCACATATATACTAATGACTTTTTTTGTTTATTAATTGTAGACGTTATTTTTGAGGGGGCGTGTTGGAATACCCCTATTCAACAACAAAAATAACGTTTAGCAACACTACTTTATATTTTACATGCACACCTTTTATTTCCTTCCTTCTTCTTGAACTTTTTCTGCTGAGAGCAGGTCGTGGTGCTGGTGTTGCAGTTAAAAAAATATAAATAATTATAAATAACCAAAACATAAATCTTGACTTATTATTTAAAAGGACACTATAAAATCGTAAACTACAACAGATAGTGATTCTACAAAGTATACGTCATTTATAACACCATTAGGACAATTCGAATATCTTTGAATGCCGTTCGGGTTGACTAACGCTCCTTCTACGTTTCAAAGATTTATAAATAAAATATTTGAAGATATGGTACGAGAAGGCAAAGTTGTCATATATCTTGATGATATAATACAGAAGGACTAAAAGAACATTTTAATATCTTGAAAGAAGTTTTTCAATGCTTAGTAGAAAATAAATTAGAACTTAGACAAGACAAGTGTGAGTTTTTGAAGTCGTTTATAGATTATTTAGGCTGCACAGTAACAGGAGAAGGCATAAAAGCAAATCAGGTATAGAAGCCATTAAATCGTTTCTGGTGCCAACCAAGGTTCACGAAGTATAAAGTTATATCGGTCTATACTCTTATTTTAGACGATTCATTCAGGATTTCGCTCTAGTGGCAAAACCATTATATGACCTTACAAGAAAAGATAAAAAATTCATGTTCGGAGAAAAAGAGTTAAGAGCTTTCAATGTGCTAAAGGAAAAACTGGTAGAAGCACCAATATTAGCAATATATGATCCGAAAGATGAGACCGTACTTCATTGTGATGCAAGTTCGCTAGGGTACGGTGCTATATTGTTACAACGAAAGAATGATGCGAAGTTACACCCAATTCTTTACTTTTCAAAACAGACGACAGAAGTTGAGTCAAGGTATCACAGCTTTGAGTTAAAAACACTTGCAATAGTCAACGCGAGTCTATTTACAAGGCATTAACTTTAAAATAGTAACAGATTGCAATTCGCTTACGTTAACTTTAAACAAAAAAGAATTATATCCACGAATTGCAAGGTGGGCTCTCGAGCTACAAAATTATGATTACACTCTTGAACATAGGTCAGGAAAAAGAATGCAGCATGTGGATGCATTAAGTAGAAGTAATAGTATAATGATAATAGAAACAAGCACGTTTGAAGAAAACTTAATAATATGCCAGGGATCCAAATATTAGAAATATAAAGAATAAATTGTCTGAACAGGAAAGTGAACATTATGAAATGCGCAATGGTGTCGTTTATAGGAAGAAAAGTCAGTGATTAATGTTTTATGTACCAATGTCAATGGAAACCATTGTATTTTTTAAGTGTCATGATGAGATGGGACATGTAGGGGTTGACAAAGTGGTGGACTCGATTACGAAAACTTATTGGATTCCGAACGTACGAAGAAAAGTAACAGATCACATTAACAATTATCTCAAGTGTATTGCGTTTTCTAATAAATCGGGTAGAGTAGAGGGGTTTTTACACTCGATTTCAAAGGCAGTGATCCATTTGAAGTATTACATGTTGACCACTATGGACCCATCAATAGTAAAGATACGAAAAAAAGACATATACTGGTAGTAATATTTAGATGCGTGTACGAAGTTTGTTAATCTCTACCCAACCAAAACGACAAGTTTAAAGGAAGCAATTGAAGCTTTAAATAACTATTTTATTGCATATAGTAGGCCCAAAAATTGAATATCTGATCGAGGCAGTTGTTTCACTTCTCACGATTTCGAAGACTTTCTAAAAGAAAATAACGTTAATCACATTAAAGTAGCTACAGCATCTCCACAAGCTAATGGACAAGTAGAAAGAGTAAATAGGGATTTAGGTCCAATGATGGCTAAAATAATAGATACAGAAAATATTGTGGCATAAAGTTCTGTACAAAGTGGAGTACACAATGAACAATACAAGAAATAAAAGTACAAATGAATGTCCAAGCGTAATGCGTTTTGGTGTAAAACAGAAAGGAAACAGTGTCGATAGTCTGAAAGAAAACGTCATAGACGTCGTTAAGGAACTTAGAAGAAATTAGACGAAATGCACAGATAAGCCAAGAAAAGGCTCAAGCATATACCATAATAATACATATGTAAATGCAAAACGCCAAAAACCTAAAGTCTTTGCGGTAGGCGATTATGTAGTAGTAAAAAATTTTAATTCCTTGCAAGGCGCATCTAGTAAACTTATACCAAAATTTAAAAGACCATACGTAGTGTCAAAAGTCTTAGACAATGATCGATACTTAATTGAAGACGTGGAAAATTTTCAACAGTCACAAATACCGTATTCAGGAATATGGGCTATACATAATCTTAATCAATGGATCAATTCAAAAAGTGTTGCAATGTCTGAAAATGAGTTAAGTGAAGAAAGTGACGAGGACAACGAAGAAAATATCGATATAACTCCAAAAATGATGTAAATAAAGAAAATGATAATGTAAATTTAAATGATAATATAAGTGTAGAAAAAGATAAAAATAAACTTGTAAACAATAGAATTATAAATAAGTACGGTCAAAGCAATATTGTAACAAGAAGCAAATTAACGAGTAGTACGTGTAGTTATAATTAATATGTAAGACTGTGTAATTGTATGTATCGTTTAGTTTGTCGATCATGGCTCAACACCATAACCTACTATTGTAGGTTAAACAGTTATAGTTCACTAAGCGGCCTCTAGCGAGAATAAAAGGAGTAGAGAGAGAAGAGAAGCGACGCACTTGACTTTTCCATGCAGAATTGTACGGACGCGGATTGTGAAATTAAAATAATCGAGCCTAAAATAAAAACTTTAATTGATTTCTAACTAAAAAAAGGCTATCCTCCAAATTGCAATCCGATCGGACAATAAACACTTAAGTTATTAGATAAACCATTTCGACCCTTCGACCAGCAAAGAAGTTGTCAATGACGTCAGAACTAAATTACTTGAGCATAAAAGAAAAGGACAAACGATGCGAGCGCGAAGTGCGAGCTGTTTCTCGACTCTTCATTTCCATGCACATGTCAATTACCGGAAATACATGTGCATAAATGTATACTAATACTCAACCAATAGGTGGCGTGGTAAGTGAATATGAATGTATGCAAGTTTTTACATGATTGTGTACATATTCATAATATTCATAATATGCTAACGTGCACATATGATTATTTTTTAATAATTCATATTTTAGGGTCAGTAAAAAATACAAAACTATAAAATGCAATTAAATAAATATTAATTTTGATTACTCAATATATTGCAAGTTATCGATATTGGCCAATTCAAAATTTATAAAGAAATACCGATATGTACTGCTCACAACGCTTTTTGCAGTCTTTCGCGCGCTAGGAAAATTGTGGCGATAAATTATTGACAACGTGGCAGCAAGGTGGCAGCGCACTGCAGTGTTTATTAATTAATTTAATTTGTAGCTTGCGATTAGTATTATACAATTAGATACTTTTTTTGACAACATACGTCCAAGGATATCCCACTGTCGCGTGCCGCTCGACTGTTGCTCTAGTTTTTTTCTAACCTTGTCACTAATCATTTTACTTTCACTACTACCTTGACTAATACTATCGCTAACTGTTTTATTATTATTGTACATATTTTCTTTTTCTAAAATTTTATCGATTTTATTGTTACTTCGACTTTTTATCCACTGTCATAATTTTCAGCGTGTCCAGATTCAAGTTTAAATTGGGTGCTTCCATAAAATCTCTTCCCAAAACCACGTCATGACTCATCGATTCGTTTGGCACAATTATTAAATTAAAGTGTATTTTATTAAATTTGTTCATAACAATAATTTTCCAAATGTTTTTAAGGAACTATTACTCTTTGGCCCAGAGTCCCTTCGAGTTGCAATTGAAACAACGCGAGAGTGTGCTGCTATTCGGTAGCTTCACTTCAGCAAATGCCCGCTTTATGTGCCGGACATCTGCAAAGCATTGAATACGGTCTTGGTTACGTAGCATTTGATTTGGAATGCATTCAATGAACAGCCACAACAATTCTTCCTCGTCCATATTTATCCCATGTGCAATGTAACTTTTGCCTTATTAGTTCAACCTCCGTAAGCTGGTGGTGTCTATAAATTGGGCAGCACGTATCTATTCCGGCTACTAATCGTCGGCTAAGGGGTGGCATTCCTTAATTTGCCCAGTTTACGGCCTACAAAAATAATTTATAAATAACAAAAACATGCAGATACGACGAACAAATAATCGACCGGAGAGTAAAAAAAAACAACCCATGGACAGATAGAATACAAACAGACAAACAGGAGTAGAACGATGGCCCACAGATCTTAATTGGCCAGTTAAGACCGCCCTACCTTTGATCGCCAAAATTCGTGACTATTTGAATGGCGACCCCTTAAGAGATTACATCCGCTCGGGTTCAACCATATAATTACTTTTTTGCATAATTTTAATTATTAATCCTAGCATGTAAACAATTTGAAAATATATCCTAGCATAATTTATAAGTTATTACACCTAAATTGGATAAAATATACAAAGATAAATAGAAATATATGTATATTCGCCGAACAGTAGAAATTACAAATAAAAATAGTATAAATTTTGAAATTTAAAACCCCCAAACATTTTTTTCATTTATTCCTCGTTTATCCTTTTGCCTGGCCAATCAGCTGATTATTGGAAAAGGGAACACTGATCTGCGGTAACTCAACAGTTGAGAGAAAAAAAAGAGTTGTGTTGGAGATTATCGCAAGATATATAGCGTCACCATTTATCGTGAGTGTAATTTAAAACAATGTAGTTATAAAGCGTGCATATTTCGTGGGTTTTTTTTTCTTCTTTTAATTTTTCCCTATCCTTCAGGTAGGTAATAATAATAGTTCTAGGTTTTCCCGTTTTTTTTTTTGTATATGGTGTAATAAGTGCGGTCATAATCAAATTTATATGTATATAAATATAAAATATGGGCAAAGCCTCATAAAAGTTTGTGTGTGTATGTGTGTTGAATACTCACTCACTTTATTTATCCCGCGACGAAAGAGCTTTCGAAGAGGTGCTAAAGGAAAAAACATTTTACATACATATACATGTACATTGATTCAATCCGCCAACTTAAACCAACAAAATCATGCACTTATGTACATATGTACTTTTACCTTTTTTATATCTTATTCACGACGCCACACAACTCCTCTCTCGGATCAATGACCCTTTCACAGATCAGCTGACAAATTAGCAGACATAAGAAAAATGAATTTACAGATTAAATGCAAACAAACCAAAACCCCAAATATGTAATAAAATATCGTGGTGGTTGGACGTGTTTCGCGTTTGCTCCCTGTATTTTTTAATAATTCTGTTTAAGTGATTTGCTTATGTGCTTTTATTAATAGTGCGGTATCTTACTAGTGCTAACCCTGTGAGAAACTTAAAGTAGCATACTAATCCTGCCTTATTAGTGAATTCGCTAACAAAAATTTTAATTCTTTTCACTTGCGCGTCTTCAAGTTTTTTGTTTTTTTTTTTACTTGTATTCTCACCTTTCCTGCTCTCCCGCTCTCCCGCTCATGAAAGTAAATTTCGCTCTCTGAGTAAGTTGTGTAGTGCTTTCGTTGTAGACGTAACAGCTGTTGTTGTTTTGTTTACCTCGAGTGCTCGCTATATTTGTTTTTTTATTTTCGTTCTCGCTTGCTTGCCTGTTTTCGGCGGTGTAACTGTTTCTTGCTCTCTCAAGAAATTTGTCTTAGTATTCTATTGCTCTCTTCGTTGTCCCCTACAATTCGAAGGCATATTTATGTGGGAATGATCTGGCAACGCCGAGTCAGATGGCCTAAGCAACAGTAAATTTTAATACTTAAAAACCAAGGTGTATTTTACATAACAACTGGGACTAAACTTAACCCAAGTCCCACAAATTTGGGGGCTCAACCTAAAAAACACAATAATTTAAAGACTCAACGTTAAGAAAAACAATAATTCAAAAAAAATATAAATTGTATAACAAGCGCAAGTTTCAAGAATAATTTCATCATATTGCGTTTGCAACGACGTCAAGAATAACGGTTTAAAGAGAAACGAAAAACGCATGTACATTAGGCGTCGCGCGCGAAATAAGAAATAAAAAATAAGAACTAAAAAACAAGAAACGAGAAAATGTCGCGACTTGCAGAATACGATGTAATAAAGCAGATGCTAAGTGTTGTGTATTCATACAAGCTTGTGTTCCAACTGTTTTATTAATAAGAATTTACATGACATGAAGGCACTTAAGTGTGACCGTGTTATGATAAACTTATAATACCTAACATGCCCCTCATTAGTTTTGCTTATTAGTAATCAATATAACATATTCATATTTGTATAAAACAAGTATCATATCTTAAGTTATTAATAATACCAGCTTTATACATATGGGATAACATTGGTATACTGAGTTACTATTCAGTGTTTTCTTTCAGTTTTCATTTAAATATAGTTCATAATTTTAATTTTTAGTACATTTTTTTGTTTTGTTTGAATATTTAACATTTTCATTTCGCTTTCAATAGTTTTTAAATTCATTTTGTTTTACACTTTCATTTCATTTATAATAATTAGATATTGTCAATAGACTTCACTACCTTTCCCTCCTTACGTGGTCTCAACTTTCTTACTGGTGACGTTTGTTTAATGTTTTCGTTACAATTTTCATTTGATGTGTTTCCATGAATGTTATTATCGACATTTGTGTCTTGCTTTTCATTTTCATTTAATTTAACATTTTCTTGATTTCTTATTTGATTTAGATGACGTTTTATTTCTCTATTGTTGTGCTTTAAGATGCAATAATATGATCGAGATCCAAGTCTTTCGCTTACAACTGCCTGAGTCCAACTTGCCTTGTTTGGATTTTTATAGTCCCTGACCATAACTTGTTGACCTTTTGAAAAACTAACATTTCTATTACCTTTATAATTCCTAACACTTTTGTCTTGTTGTTGTTTTATGTGTTCTGTCACCAATGGTGGTTTCAACAACGAAAATCGTGTTTTCAACATTCGACCTAGAAATAATTTAGCAGGTGATTCCCCAGTTGTACAATGAATTGTGTTCCTATAGTCAATTAGAAATCTGTTTAATGTGATGTCAAAATCACAGTTTTTATCAAAATTCATGCTTGCATTTACATTTAATGTGTTCAATTGTGAATTGAAAACCTGATAAGATTAATGCCCATCTTTGCAATCGTGCAGATGCCATAAGTGGCAATCCTTTTCTATCTCCAAATATACCTAACAGAGGTTTATGATCAGTTTTCAAAATAAATTTCATACCTAAAAGGTATTGTTTAAATTTCATTACGCTATATACAATAGCAAGAGCTTCTTTATCAAGTGTGCTGTAATTGATTTCACTTTTTGATAGTGCCCTTGAAATGAATGCAATTGGTTTTAAACCATCTGAGAATTTGTGTGCTAAAATACCTGAAACTGCATTAGAACTAGCATCTGTGGTAAGTACAATTGGTAAATCAGGATTATAGTGAACTAACACCTGATCAGAAGTTATCTGTTCTTTTATTTGGTTGTATGAGTTTTCACAATTATCGGACCATTGAAATTTTACGTCTTTTTGCAATAATTTATACAACGGACTCATTATTTGTGCAAAATTATTTACAAATTTCGAATAGTAATTAGCCATTCCTATGAAAGCTCGAAGCTGTGATATATTTTTAGGTGTCGGTGCTGATAACACACAGGATACCCTGTCTTTGTTTTTGCTCAGACCGTTTTTATCGATAGAAAATCCCAAATAACGGATCTTGGACTTGAAAAATTCACATTTATTGACATTTAATTTAAGTCCTACTGAATTTAACCTTTTAAGCACATTTTTTAAATTTATTATATGTTCCTGCAAACTAGCACCAGTCACAGTAATATCATCTTGATAAACTACTATGCCTTGCATGCCTTGAAACAAACATTCCATTGTCTTTTGGAAGATAGCTGCTGCTGTCTTTATACCAAAAGGTAATCGCTTTACTTTTAAAAGACCAATGTGTGTGCTCCAAGTACATTTTAGTTGAGATTCCTCATCTAAGTGTAGTTGATTATATGCGTTGCTTAAATCAAGCTTTGTATATAATGCGCCTCCTTGAAGTGCTGCAAATATGTCATCTATTCTCGGTAATGGGTATCTTACATCAATCAGACATTTGTTTAAAGTGACTTTATAATCACCACATATTCTAATATCACCATCGGGTTTTAAAATTGGCACTAATGGAGTTCCCCAGTCAGAACTATCAACGTGCTCTAAAACACCTAAGTCAATTAAATGTCTTAGCTTTTCTTCAATTTTATCTTTCCATGCTAGTGGTAACTGCCTTGGCTTGAAAAATATTGGTTTAGAGCCATTCTCTAGATGCAATGTTACTTTACTAGCGTTGAATGAGCCTAAATCGGTTTTAAATACTTCCGAAAATTCATTTTTAATTTGTTCTGTAACTACAGAGTATTGTTCGTTCACATTTATGTTGTTTACCTGTACTAAATCAAAATTAAATGCTCTTAAAAATGTCCTACCAAGCAAAGCTGGACTCGTTGTTTTTGTAACTACGACTATCATTTGTTTTTTTATGCCTCGATATTCAATCATTGCATCGTACTCACCAACAATTTCAATATTGTCACCATTATAATTTACAAACGGCACTTTGCATTTTCTTAGTGTGCGCTTCTTAATTGCTTTTTCATATGTTGCTTTTGGAATCAATGTGCAAGGTGCGCCAGTGTCACAAACAACGTTCATGTGACATCCATCAATAATTACAGGTAACGTATATGCATCACAAGTAGAAGTAGTTGAAGCCACATTTAATACTGAAAAGGTTTGATCAATTTCATTAGTATTTGAGTTATCATTAAGGTGATTTAATTTTGATACATGGTTTACAGATTTTAATTTTCAAACTTTTGCCAGATGCCCCTTTTTTCCATAATTTCGACAGTCATAGCCTTTGTATTTGCATTCATCAGAGTTATGGTTTCGCCAGCCACAATGCGTACATGCCTTTTTCTGCATGCCTTTGCCTTTGCCTTCCGTGTCGTTGCCTTTGCCTTTGCCTTCCGTATGTCTCGCCTTAGATTTGCCCTTGAAGTTGTCATTGTTTCTATGTACGTAGTTCACGTTCTCTTCAGCTCTCTTAGCGGTAATCTTCGTTTCCATTATCATTGCTTTTCTCAATGCGTCCGAAAGAGATAGATGCTCATCTTCTTCACATAACCGTTCAAAAATTGCACTTGGAAGACTCATGACGAATTGATTTAAAACAAATGCTTCCAGATGTTGTCCAAACTTGCAATTCAATGCTAACTGTTTGACACGTGCATACCAACTTGCAACGGTTTCGTTTTCACTTTTTATGGACATGTGAAATGTTTTTCTTTCCCGAAACACAAGTGTTGGCAGCGTATAGTGCATAAGCAATATTTCACAAAGTTCTTTGTATGTTTTAGATAACGGTGAGTGTGGACTGCACAAACTATGTAGAACAGTGTACGGTAGTGATCCAATAGATTTTAATAACGATGCCTTTTTCGTGTTTTCTTCACTGATATTTAATTCGCACAAATAGATATCGAATTTTTCTTTCCATATCAAAAATGGTTCACTTTCTGGATTGAATTCCGGAATGCTGATCATTTGGCAGAATTTTTGAAGAGACGCTGATTCGGTCATGTTGGCAGATTTTTCTTCTTTTACGTTCATTTACTTTTAATTTGTTGCCAATTCAATTTTCGTTTTGTCTTTCCTTTGCACTTTTTTACATTTTTTTTTTTTTTTTTTTTTTTTTTGATCCTCGTCGCCAATTTGTTGTGTATTCATACAAGCTTGTGTTCCAACTGTTTTATTAATAAGAATTTACATGACATGAAGGCACTTAAGTGTGACCGTGTTATGATAAACTTATAATACCTAACACTAAGGAAAGAAAGAAAAGAGAATGTTGAACTTCTTCATAAATTTGTATTCGAAAAAAATGGTGACAGACAAAATCGAAATCGGCTACGAGAGTTTGAAGGATTTGAATATGACGAAATAAATGAAAAATTTATTAAAAAAATTGATTACATAAACGATAATTTAACAGAAGCAGATCTGGTGTTAATATGTCATTTATTAAACATTCCACATAATAAAAGTAACGTTGCCTTGCATATTTTTTGCAATTTGAAAAAAGGAAATTTACTGAGGGACGCCAATTTCAATGCCAACGACGATGAAGATGAAGACGAAAACGAATACGATGATAACGAAGACGATCAAAGTGAAGACTACGAGCACGCACAAAGTAGGGTGGTAGGCTGTGACAATCAGTGCGAAACGGTGGAATTGGAACAAGCGAATATCAGAAACAAAGGAGAACGAGTGAACTCTACAGCGATGGCACAAAATAGTGATGCTGGTATACAAAATAGTTTAGCGACTCCGAGGTTCGCTTTAAACTTTCATGACATTGAAGACTCGATTCGTAAATTCGGTGGTGATGACACACTTTCGATTGAAGTATGGTTAGAAGACTTTGAAGACACTGCACAAGTAATGCAATGGGATGATTTACAAAAATATATTTTTGCCAAACGATCGTTGAAAGGACTGGCACGAATGTTTGTAGCTAGTGAACGCGGTATATCAAGCTGGCACAATTTAAGAAAAGCCTTGTTAAACGAATTTAAAACAACAACAAACAGTGCTCAACTACATAAACTAATGAGTGATCGTAAAATAAAGAAAGGTGAAAGCATTCAAGAATTTTTTTTGATAATGAAAGAACTATCATCTCGCGGTGATATTGACAATAATTCATTAATGGAATATGTGATTGATGGCATAAACGATTTAAGTGTTAATAAATCAATTTTATATGATGCAAATAATCTAAAAGAATTTAAAAAAAAACTCAAGTGCTTCGAAACAATGCGTAAGAAATATCAGTCGAACCGCCGTTACGATAAAAATAAAATTGACATGAAAAAGAAAATACAGTAAATAAAAATGATCATGAAATAAAATGTTTTAATTGTGGTGAGAAAGGACACACATCTAATAAACTAAATAATAAACTAAAAGGAAACGAGAGCAACAGTCGAGCGGCACTCGACAGTGGGATACCCTTGGACGTATGTTGCCATAAAAAGTATTTAAATGTATAATACTAATCGCAAGCTACAAATTAATCATAACACTGCAGTGCGCTGCCACCTTGCTTCAATTTCGATACGTTGCCAATAATTTATCGCCGCAATTTTTCTAGTGCGCGAAAGACTGCAAAAATCGGTGTGAGCAGTATATATCGGAATTACTTTATAAATTTTGAATTGGCCAATATCGATAACTTTCAATATATCGAGTAATCAAAATTAATATTTATTTAATTGCATTTTATGGTTTTGTATTTTTTATTGACCCTAAAATATGAATTATTAAATAATAATCATAGCTGCACGTATGCATATTATGAATATTATGAATATGGACACATGCATGCAACTGCTTGCATACATTCATATTCATCTATACGCCACCTATTGGTTGAGTGTTAGCATATATTTATGCACATGTATTTTCGGTAATTGACATGTGCATGGAAAAGAAGAGTCGAGAAACAGCTCGCGCTTCGCGCTCGCATCGTTTGTCCTTTTCTTTCATGCACAAGTAATTTAGTTCTGACGTCATCGACAACTTCTTTGCTGGTCGAAGGGTCGAAATGGTTTATCTAATAACTTCAGTGTTTATTGTCCGATTGCAATTTGGAGGATAAGTTCATATAGTATTTCTCTCTATATATGCTAAAGCAGAACGTTAAGAAATGAGTACTTCGAATGTAAATCGCAATGTAAATCAAAATTGGCGGTTTGCGGGGGCGGTAGGCGTGTTATTCCAAATTGAAAATAAACTTGATTTGCGTATGGTATACAGGAATCTTCATGATAAATTTGGTGTCCGTAGCTTTTGTAATAGCTGAGATCGACGCGTTCATCCAGACAGTCAGACAGACAGACAGACGGACAGACAGACGGACAGACAGACGGACATGGCTCAATCGACTCGGCTATTGATCCTGAGCAAGAATATATATACTTTATGGGGTCTCCGACGCCTCCTTCTGCCTGTTACATACATTTGCACAAAGTTAGTATACCCTTTTTTGACCATTTTTAATGGTCCAAGGGTATAAAAAGTGTTTCAAGTGCAACAATTTCGGGCACATTTCCAAAGAATGTCAAAGTTCAAAAAACAATTCTAACGTTGCAAATATGAACAAGATAGCTGATGATTCAATGATGTGAAAATTAAAGAAAATGAATTTAAAGCGCTTATTGATACGGGAAGTAAACATAATATAATGACGGTGGAAACTTATAAAAACTTAAATGTTAAACTTGCTAAAACTAACGTATATCTTATTGGATTTGGGAATAAGAATAATAAAAACAGAGTGAAACCTTTTGGTGAATTTGAACAATCTTTTATAATAGACAATGAAGAATTTATCAGTAATTTTTTGGTAGTAAGCACAGAGCTTCTACACATTGATATAATTCTCGGTGAACAGTTTTGCAAACAAGCAGAAATCAAAATAACGCGTAATAGAATAACGATTAAAAAGATTAAAGACGAAAAAGAAGAAGAAAACTTTCTAATGAAAATAGATAGTAGTGAAGAGATTGAACTTAATATCGACGAAAAGGCAAGTCCACAAATAAAAAGTAAAGTCGTTAACCTAATAAACAATTATAAACCGATTAAAACTAAAACAACTCAAATCCAAATGCGCATAACATTAAACGAAGACACGCCGATATTTTCACGACCTCATCGATTGCCCTACTCCGAGAGACGCATTGTGGACAACCAGATTGAAGAATGGCTCAAAGACGATATTATTCAGACATCGGAATCAGAATACAGTAGCCCAGTAGTATTGGTGCGAAAACGCGATGGATCACCACGACTCTGCATAGATTACAGACGCATCAATAAAGTGATTATACGAGACCATTTCCCTTTGCCGCTTATCGAAGATCAGCTGGATCGACTACAAGACGCTAAAATTTTTAGCACAATTGATCTCAAAAACGGATTTTTTCATGTTGAC
Organism: Zaprionus ornatus; assembly: GCA_018904035.1. Classification (NCBI taxonomy): domain Eukaryota; kingdom Metazoa; phylum Arthropoda; class Insecta; order Diptera; family Drosophilidae; genus Zaprionus; species Zaprionus ornatus. The sequence goes on along the minus strand of JAEIFZ010000245.1, from coordinate 686,055 downwards.
GTAGAAAAGAACAGTCGCAAGTTTACTTCATTTGTAACTCACAATGGTCAGTTTGAGTTCAAGAGAGTTCCGTTTGGTTTATCCAACTCTCCGAGTGTTTTTCAACGACACGTTAATGCAGTATTTAGAGATCTGACAAGTCAAGGTATAGCTTTACCTTATATTGATGATGTCATTATACCAGCGAAAGACGATGACGAAGCGATTAAAAACCTGGAAATAGTTATTCAAAGATGTGCAGAATATGGTCTGATGCTAAACATAAAAAAGAGTCATTTCCTAAAGAGTAAAATAGAATTTCTTGGCTATATAATCGAAAACCAAAAAATAAGTCTTTCCGACGAAAAAACGAAAGCTGTTACTACGGAACACGAATACGACACGTCGATGCTTTAAGCCGTCACCCGATTATGATTATAAAGGACGACACTGTACATAGCAAAATAAAATATGTGCAAAATCAAGATGACGAATTACGTGCGATTATGGACATCCTTACAGAGAAGACATCACACAATGGATATTTAATGAAATTTGGTATTTTGCACAAGGTGGTCAACGACGACGAGCTAATTGTAGTGCCTTTTGGGATGCAAAACGAAATCATAAAGCAAGCGCATGAAAGAGGACACTTTTCCGTTAAAAAAACAAAAGAGCTGTTAACTAAAGACTTTTATATTCCCAGACTTGACGAAAAAATCCAAAAGCATATTAGTCACTGTATACCCTGTATTGTGTCTAATAGGAAACAAGGCAAGAAGGAAGGTGAACTTAATCCAATTCCGAAAGACGAGCAGCCACTTCAGACGTATCATATAGACTTTCTTGGACCTTTGGAATCTACGCACAAGCAGTATAAGCACATACTTGCGATAATAGATGGATTTACCAAGTTCTGTTGGTTGTATCCTACAAAAACGACGACAGCGATTGAAGTTACGACGATTCTTAAAACGCAGAGTATGACCTTTGGGAATCCAACGCTTATAATTTCCGACCGAGGAGCTGCTTTCACTTCAGAAGAGTTTAAGCAATACTGCGAAGATGAAGGAATTAAACATCACGTAGTTACAACAGGATTACCACGTGCTAACGGACAAGTGGAGAGACTCAATGCGATCATTGTACCGGTTTTAGCTAAGCTTGCTGTAGACGACCCCTGTAAATGGTACAAGTTTGTTGATAAGGTTCAGCAAAATATAAATTCAACATTTTGTCGAAGTACCCAAAAGACGCCGTTCGAACTCCTTATTGGTACCAAAATGCGGACAAATGCTGATGTGGATATACAAAAAATAATACACGCGGAGATAAATATCCAGATATTTGATGACAACCGAGAAGAAATCCGATGACAAGCAAAACAGCAACTAATAAAAATGCAGAACGAAAATCATATAATTTACGACGCAAGACGGCCAACATACTTACAAGCTAGGAGAGCTAGTTGCGATCAATCGTACACAACTAGGTGGTGGACTTAAGCTGAAGCCCAAATACCTAGGCCCGTATAAAATCATCAATGTAAAGACGAACAACACCTTTGACGTAATTAAAGATGCAGCATTTTGCGATGGACCAAAGAAGACGACGACGTGTGCTGAATATATGAAGCCCTGGATAAGCATGAACAACGACGCATTCGAGGCGAATGCAGTGTAGGATGGCCGAGTTGTGGGAATGATCTGGCAACGCCGAGTCAGATGGCCTAAGCAACAGTCGACGGACTGGCAACGACGTAGATGTAGAAGAGGAAGAGCGGGGAGCTCTTGAGGAAGACGCGAAGAGAAAAGACGTGACGAGTACAGACGAAAAAGAGCAAGGCTGACGCTCAACCAATTATTAAATAACGACGACACTAAAGAATAAAACGATTAACTACAATTACTATAACTAACTAATTATAAGAAACATACATTGAAGTATTACAAATAAAACCATAAATTTTAATACTTAAAAACCAACGTGTATTTTACACAACAACTGGGACTAAACTTAACCCAAGTCCCACATTTATTTTATTATCATGGTTTCGTGCTCTGCAGCAAATTGCAAATGCTCTTCAGATGCTAATGCGGACTACATTGGTTGCTGGCTCTGTGACAATTTTAGTCACTTAAAATGCTGTGGCCTAACTGTGCGGGTTAGAGATGCCGTCAATGCCAATGTAGGCCTTAAATGGTCGTGTGAAGCGTGCCGTTTGGGTGACTCCGATCTACGGAAAATCCACAATAAAACCAAACTCGGGTTTTATCGGATCTCCAATCTGAATTTTTGGAGATGGAGACCCAATTCAACGCCTTTTCGGCTCTTAGTAAGCCACCTGTTCCTCTTAGTATTCCTTTATGTTCAGTTACTACGAATCTAAAGCCCACCAATCTACCTTCTTCCAAGGCTTCTTCTTCTGATCTTCTAAGTCTAATTTCCCTTATACCGTCTTGCTCTTCTAGATGCAAAAAAAAAAAAAACCAGTAGCAATGTTACCGCACCGAAACCTCTTGCTGCCCCTCTTGTGCCTACTCCCATTACGAGCAATGATAACAACGTAAAGGGTAATGTTCCCGCAATCATGCCTGCTAGTCAGGCACCGAGTATAAAACCTCTGATTGCGATTAAACCCAAAAATTTGGTGTTTATCTCTCGCTTGGCTCCAGACACTACCATAGAAGATGTACAATCGTACATTCTCTAAAGGATGCCTGTAAATGATTTGATTGTTAAAAAATTCAACTTCAAATTAAAGCGCGACATTTCTTCTTTCAAAATTATTCTCCCTGCAGAACAGTTTAAAGACGCTTGCGCAGCTTCTTTCTGGCCGCCCGACCTTATTGTTAAGGAGTTCACTCCAAAACAAAAAAGCCGAACGACCGTCACTCTTCCCACATTGGCCGTTACATCGCCAAGTGGACCTGCAAAGTCCTCAAAAAACTGAAGTTCTCTTCTCTTCATGCTTCTGAAAATGCTAGGGGATACACAAATAATCTTTCTTCCTTAATTCTTTCCTATCAAGATGTTAGAGGACTCTGTAGTAAAACATCTAGTCTTTATCTTCATATTCTTGCCTTTTCTTGCCAAATTATTGCCTTTACCGAAACCTGGTTAAAACCAGAGATTCTAAGCTCTGAAGTCTTTCCAGATAGGTATACAACATACAGGCTTGATCGACCTGACCGACGGGGTGGTGGAGTACTGATTGCAGTAGACTCATCCATTATGTCGGACCTCTTACAGGCGGAGTTTCAATTCGACATTGAATTAATCTATGTAAAACTACACTTTCCCGGTTTTTTCTTGTATATAACCTGCTCCTATATTCCGCCGTCATCGGAATTATCAGTCTACTTGCAACATTTGTCTGCAATTAAGACTATTTTTAACCTGTTATCAGACAGAGATCCCTTCATAGTCCTGGGTGACTTTAATATCCCGGAATGTAATTGGACATCCATTGCGGAGGGAGACTTCCTTCTGCCCTCCCGGCAACATGATCTGTTTGACGGTTTGTTTGACATGTCTTTGTTTTTAGACAGGGCACAGCCTCTTTCCCTACCTGAAGATCCTTATCATCCCACTTTCGAAGTGAATACCGACTTGGGTATTAGCTTTGTGGATAAAAGTGTAAAGCCGTGCATTCGCGTGCGCTGCTTTAAGAAAGCAGACTTTGAATATTTAAATTATTTAATTTCATATTGTGATTGGTCTGACTTTTATCTATCAATTGATATGTCAGTGGCTATCAATATATTTTATAAAACCCTTAACTCTGCTTTTGATATCTGTGTTCCGTTTTTCTATCCGACAAGCTCAAGTAGGCCTCCTTGGTTTACAAAAGAGTTGTCTCGCTTAAAAAACTTAAAGAGTAGCTTATTTAAGAAATACAAGGTGAAAAACTAACTGCTTTTCCCGCTACCTAACTGCTCGGGCAAATTTTACCGTGCTTAGCGCGATGTGTTATAAAATCTATTTGACAAAATGTAGGATTCAGTTCTTTCAGAATCCTAAACAGTTTTAAATTTTGGTAAACATGAAGCGTAGGTTATCAGTTTTTCTTCTAAACTTATGTTTGATAACGCTGAGGCGGACACAGATCAGGCCATTGCCGATATGTTTGCCAAGCTTTTTCAAACAACTTATTCTTCTTCTACGCCAAACATTCACTCCTATCCATATAGCGTACCAAGCTCGAATGGCATCTTCACACCTTTACTGAATGAAAGTTCACTTATTAGGGATCTCCGATTGGTTAAACCAGTCTTCTCTCCAGGTCCCGATGGTATCCCCGCCTGTGTACTTCGATACTGTGCCAACTCCTTATATAAACCATTACTCAAACTATTTTCGCTGTCCTTAGTAACTGCCTCTTTTCCATCCATATGGAAGGAATCCTTTATTATCCCTTTACATAAAAAGGGCAGCAAGTCTGATGTACGCAATTATAGAGGTATCTCTAAATTGTCGGCTATACCGAAATTCTAGAATGTTATTAGTCCTCACTTGCAGCATTTTAGTAGATCCGTTATATCCCCGACCACGACAAATTTGCTTGAGCTGACATCCTTTGTGGTAAAAGGATTTCAGGAAAATCTTCAAACTGATGTCATTTATACTGATTTCAGTAAGGCATTTGACTCAGTCAACCATTCCCTTCTTGCACATAAACTAAAGCTTCTCGGTTTCTCACAAAACTTCTTTTGTAAGCTATTTGGGTGACAGAACCCAACGAGTCCTCTTTAAAAATACTCGTTCCTATCCCGTTCATGCCACATCTGGTGTTCCTCAGGGAAGACACTTAGGTCCCCTCCCAACGGTCATACTTAACTCACGTACTCTCATGTACGCGGATGATGTCAAGCTCTGTTTTCAATTTAGAGACGACTCCTGTCATTCTCGCCTTCAATCTGACCTAGATTGTTTCTTTTCTTGGTGTCGTGCAAATCTCCTTAATCTGAACAGCTCAAAATGCAAGCTGATGACATTCTCACGTGCCTGCCCAAAGTACGTATCATACTCTCTTTGTGGTTGTACCTTGGAAAGAATTTCCCTGGTTGATGATTTAGGTGTCCGTTTGGACCGAAAACTCAAGTTTTCCGAAAATATATCATCAATGGTTAATAAAGCTATGGGTGTACTCGGCTTTATTAAGAGATGGTCCAAGGAGTTTGACGATCCTTACCTAACTAAGACTCTCTTCACTTCGCTTGTTCGTCCAATTCTCGAGTACGGATCATGTGTCTGGAACCCTCAGTACACAGTTCATAGAGACCGCATTGAATCCGTACAGAAAAATTTCTTAATGTTTGCCTTGCGAGGCCTTAACTGGGATGTAAATTCAAGACTTACTTCCTATCCCAGTAGACTTTTGTTACTTAATCTGCCTTCCCTAGCCAATCGTAGAACCATGCTTGGTGTTATATTTATTAACAACCTTGTCCAAGGTGACATAGATAGTAGCGACTTACTTAGTAGACTACACTTTTCTGTCCCTGGTAGAATCACCCGTAATTACCTTTCTCTAAAACTTCCCAATTGTAGCTCGAACTATGCCCTGCATGAGCCATAATAAACTATACTTCATTGTAGCTAACAATAACAACTTTATATCTAGCTTAAAATTACAACTCCTCGGCCACTTATCTAGAATTTAGTTAAATACATACTTATCTTTTTTCTATTCATAGTAGTACTTTCAACATACTGCATGCTTTAACACTCTACTCATGATTTTATTTGCATTTGGTTACTAACACTAACTCTCCTGATCTGATTGGGTTTTTCTGGGTTTTCCCCAATCCTCTGCAACAAATGTTGGATCGGCTTTTCTTTATCCCAGTTTGCACGTTTGCACAGTTGCACAATTTTTAAATAATTTTTTTTTTCTTCATTTCTTTACATTTAAGGTTTTACCCTTAATTTAAAATTACCTTTAGTTTAAAATTTCAACTTAAATAATTTAAATCTAATTTCAACCGTTTCTTTACTTTTAAAAAGTCGACTGATCATAGTTCGACTATAAACTAAACTAAATAAATAAATAAAAAATCCTAATCTTAACAAGGTTAAAATTAATTGGCTAAAAATTGACTGAAGGAATTTTAAAATTATACAGAATAAAAATAAAAATGAATTAAAAAAAAATTAAATTTTTTGCCTATCCCAATACGCTAATCTAAGAATGTTGCTGCTGTGCTGGAACGCCGCGAAATTAGATTTAAAACTCTTCCTTTTTTTAAAATTTTTTATTTTCTTTACTGCCTTTTATTAACGGTAAAACCGTAGGCAGAATTTTGTGATTTTTGCGCGATTTTGTGATGTTTTTGGCGGGATTAAATCGTATAGGCCAACTGGAATTTTTTTCCGCCGTTGGTTACTGATGGAAGCGGGAAATTTTGTCCTGTAGCTGGTGTTACAGATGAGATTCTCCCAGATTCCTGCAGTCGATTGCAGATGCAATCGGCGCTCGTATATAAAGGAGTTCTGAGTTCCCAATTTTTCTCCCAGGTCCAAGAAAATTTCAACTCACCAATGGGTCCAGGTACTATGTATAATTTTACATTCACTGCCTCACAAAATTTATATGTGTAAATTCTTTTCTTTTTTTTTCCCGGTTAGATTTTTATTACACTTCGGCTGACTTCAAACGACTGATTGGAAATTCAGAAGTTTGATCTAGTCGCCATTGCAAACCAGTCGCCATTCGTTACCACTATGCTATCGATATTACCAATGACCACAATCGATCATTCGGAAAAATAATTTTTTTTTTTTTTTTAAAAAATATAAAGTTATATTTGATATTTATTCCTTTTTTTCCTCAGATATTACAGCAAGCATCACCTTATCGTCTGTCCATTTTCGGTCCTCAAATTTTCGCCTTGCCTCTAATTTTGACTTCCTCTCACCAAACATCGATAGGGCCCGGTAGCGATACGCGCCTTCCTCGTCGCCGCCTTCGCTGTTGCAAATTTCGTTTGCGTCGCTATTCTCGTTGCCGCCGTTGTTGTTGCGAGTGCCGTCTGCACCGCTGTTTTCGATGCTACTGTTGTTCTTGTTATTGCAAACGCCGCTTTGGCCGCTATGTTCGCCGTTACTTTTGTTGTTGTGCACGGTGATAATCTCATCGCCGTCTAAGTTGCTATATCCAGGTTCGCTGCCACTTTCGTCGTATTTATACTCTCCGTCTTTTCCGTTATTTCTTTTGACTTTTTGATCATTATTACCGCCGGCTTCGTAGAAATTTTCTTCATCGCTTTTTAATAATAATTTCAATTGTTTTCGCACCTCGATTGTTAATTTATTCAAAGGCAAAATCAATTTTTTCCCGTGGTTGGTTCCTTTAACTCGCTCAACCACCCTTTTAATTGCGCAGTCGATGCACTAATTATATTCATTTTTAATTGCTTGTCTTTTTGTTTGTTTTTTTTTTTTTTAACTTATATTTGTTTTTGCTCGTGATCGGCCAACTTCTGATATTGTAGGGGTATAACATGTATCCCCCTCTCTAGTAAAACGCAAACGCACAAATTATTCTCTCTATTCGTTTATTTGTACTCGACGTTTTCAGCGTTAGCATTTGACTGACTCTCTCTCCGTTTGGGATCGTCAATTAAATTTTGTGCGTGTCGTTCGAACATAGTATAGAAATTTGAATCGAAATAAAGCGCAATTTAATTTGGCTCAATCGACTCGGCTTGTGATCCTGAGCAAGAATATATGTATCATATTGGTGGCTGGCTCGAGGTCAAGTAAATAAAATAAATATTTTCTTTTTTCCGATATATTTCGGTTACACGTCGGTAACCGTCTTCAGGGCTAAAACACAAAATGTACAAAATTTGATTTTTTACAATGTTAATAAGTAAATGTCTGTATATGTGAGCGCAGTTTTCTGTGTCCATTTTGTAGTTTAATCTATTTTGTGTTGGTGTGTTTTTTATGTGTAGCATTTCGAGAGTGTAACGTATAGCATAGTGTTGTAATGTTGTTGTTGCGTCAAAATTCGGAGAGTGACGTTTGTTTGCACAGTGGGACATAAGAGCTGTTTTTTGGGTTGTACTTTGGTGTCGTAATTTCAAATCAGATTTGTGTTGTGTTAATCTTGTTTTCAATTTTAGTTTTGTCGTTCCTACGTATACACCATTGCATGTTTCCGTACTATTGCCACTGCATGGAATTTTATAAATTACATTGTTTTTGTCTTGTGGATCTATTTTGGACTTAGTATTATTGTAGAAATGTTTTAATGTGTCAAACGGTTTATGTGCTATTTGTATTTCTGAATTATTGTAACAATCAGATCTCATTAATCGTTCTAATAACGTAGGTACATGGATTAGATCTATATGATCTATATGATTTCACTTGTCTATTTGTAGTTTCTCTTGGTGTTTATTTATATTTTTTAATTAGTTTTATGATTAGCGTTTTTGGAAAATCATTCTCTGTTAGTATTTCTGTTATTTCCTTTTTAATCTCCTTGTGATATATTTTGTCAGATATGTCAAACATGTGTTTTATACAGCCTCTTGCTGTATTTATTATCATCGTCCTTGGGTGTTTTGAATTGTAGCTTATAAGTCTTCCAGAAGCCATCGGTTTTTTATACCAGTTGAGTTTTACTTTTCCCCCTACTCTATTAATTACGGAATCCAGATATGGTAATTTGTCATTTTGTTCTTTCTCTATCGTGAATTGTATATTTTATGGTAGGAATTTAGTTCAAGTAGTATGTTTTCTGTTTCGTTGGAGTTTGTAATCGCAAAAAGGTCATCAACATATTTTGTTAGTAGTCGTGGTTTTGTTTTTAATTTTTCCAACGTTTTTGTCAATAATTCCTCCATGATAATGTCTGCAATTACGGGTGAAGCTGGGGAACCGATTAGCATACCTTTAAACTGTGAGAAAAATGTGTCTTCATATTTAAAATATCTGTTTGTCATAATGCAGAACTTAACTATTTCTAGGAAAGTTTGTTCAGGTATCACAGTGTGTTGTTGTATTTGTGTCCATTTTGATCTGATTGTTGTCAAACCCGTCACAACCAACGCAACACCGCCGAGAATTTATGGACTACCCAAAATCCAGGCACACCACTCAAACCGATTACATCCAACGTGATGATTGCGCTCTTTCGTTCCCCCTAACCATCTATCAACATCGAGGGCGTTCTTGGCAATGTTCCTGAAAGCCATGAGTGCGTCCAGGGTACTCTTTCCCTTACGAAAGCCATACTGTTCGACATTCTCGACTTCTCTTGAATGGATCGAGGTCCGTGGGCGCAATGCCCCACTCTGGATTATCCATTTACAATCCAGCGACAGTGGTTAAATCTTTGCAATCGACATGGACCTAGAATAGATAGAGTCCCACGTAGGCCACGGATTTTCCCTAGGCGTTGATGGAGGTTATTCCGCCTCTTCTCGGACACCAGAGCCTCTTCTTAGGCGCCGAAATGGCGAGAGGTTGATTTTCGGTCTGTTCGCGACCTTTGTGCCGTTTCCCTTCCTACAATCGGTCCACTCCACAAATTTAAATACAGATTTAACAATTTAAATTCACCGTTCTCTCCGATTAGTTCCACTCGGACGCCAAAAATCAAGTTTAAATTTAAATTTCAGTTTAGATTCAAATTTGAATTTTATCTTTTCGCAGCGCCGTTGATCTGGCAGCGCCGTTCGATCCGGATCGACTCTGCGATGAGGTGGCAGCTCTAACAGCTGATTTTTAGCAGCTGGGCCACCCACAACAATGAATTTGCTAAATTTTATTTGCAATTTATTGTATCTCGCGTTTCTTTTTCCTTTTTAATCGCGCGGCAGAACAATTGCACATCACCATTATGTGGATCTGCACTATAATCAAGTGTTCTGGATACGTTGGCTTCGTTAATAGTGAAATTTCGCGCAGCGCTTCTTAATCACGTCCGTACCAGAAAAAACTCGCGATTGCTTTTATATCTATGTATGTATTGGTGTGTGTGTATTGCTGTGTTTTAAATCATATGTTCCTATATATGCACAAACATAAATATGTCTAGATTTTGTAGAAGTAGCAGTGACGAAAGATTTTACTTTTTACGTCAAAATAGGGCGAAGGGTATCCCACTATCGAGTTGCGCTCGAATGTTGCTCTCGTTTATAGGTAGTTTCCGTTGAAAATGAAATTACATTATTCGAAAATTATTTGAATATACATTATGTGTATACAATAAGTACAATATATTGCATTGTATTCAGATCTTGCAGCCAAAGAGATTCGCGACAATTAAATGACTGTATTGTCATTTAGTGATAAGCATTGTATTTATTTTATGAAACCACTTAAAACTCACTCGAGGGTATTTCATTTTAATGCAATCTATCAATTTTTTCAACCCGACAAAGGAAATAATATCAACAACTATAGGTCATTGAAATACTTAAGACAAGTGAGTTAATCAATAAATCGATTTTTGGGACCCCGCCTGCGGTTTATGTTGGTTGCCTAACTAGGTGGTTACGTACCTGACAGGTGGTGGCAACACTGGTGAGTTAACGGTTTCAGTTAAAGTTACGCTTGCGATTTAGCTAATCTAGAATTTCGTTTGGCAAGTTGGTTGAGTGTGAAGTGCCAAAACTTATCGGCTCACAACATGTTTTGATAGACCCAAAAAAGGCACGGTTAACCTGAATTACCCACAGGGAAACGCAATTTTTGCATTGTGCTTGTTGCAAATTGTCGTGTCTCGCGATAAGGCTGTATCTGTGTCCTATAAAAGCTAACGAAAGATAACGATATATATCGCATTCCAACTAAAATGCGACATGACGCATTGCTGGTATACGGACCAAAGAAAACGCAGTACTACCAGGTGATAATTTATAGAAAAACCGTAGAATGACAAATGCACAAAATAAAAATTAGAATGAACGATTAACTTTGGTTTGAAGAAGATTTTTTACTGACCCTAAAATATGAATTATTAAATAATAATAGATTCTAAATCTTCTAAATGCATACAGGATGCCTAATGTTTCAAGTTCAAAACTATGATATTTGGCCTCATAATTTTTTGTGGCTTTCGAGTAATAAAATATAGGGTGCCATTTCATATCCTCTATCCTTTGCAATAACACTCCCCCAAAACCTTGTGCACTTGCATCTGTACGTACCTCTATTTAATCCTTATAATAATATAACTCTAACACTGGAGCTTCCACTAACTTTTTCTTAAGTGTCTCAAAACATTTTAACCCTTTTTCTCAAACTAAAATTCTTTGACTTTCTTCAATAAGTCATATAAAAGTTTTGCAATCGTTGAAAAACTCTTAATGAATCTTCTAAAATATGAACATAATCCCAAAAAGCTTCTGACACCATGCACCTTATCTGGTACTGGAAAATCCTTAATTGCTTCTATTCCCTTGTCATCGGCCTGTTTTCTCTTACTTGTTATTAAAAATCCTAAATATTGTACACTCGATTGCAGAAACTCACATTTGTACATTCTCAGCTCTAATTTGTGTCTCTTCAATCTGTCAATAACTTCCCCATTGGCATCCTTAAAAATTCAAACTGTCCTAAAGGTGTCATAAAAGATGTGTATTGTAATTGATTCCTTATCAACAAAAACATGAAAGTAGCCATGTTTAAGATCCAACTTCGAAAATATCGTTCTGTTTACTAACCTTATCCAACAAATCATTAATCAACGGTAAAGGATAATTATGTTTAACAATTGTTTTATTATGTTTTCAACACATAACCTTAGATTTCCTGTTTTCTTTTTCACTAACACTATTGGATTTGCATACTCTAATTGACTCGGTTTAATGATTCCGTTTTCTAAGTACTCATCTCACGCACGATTCATAACTCTCAGAGTAGAGTTATGCCTACGTACTAAAACAAAAACCTCCGTATGCTCCTCAGTCCTTTACACGCTCACCGGGACTGTCAGTCAAGGTTTTTAAATCGGAATAAAGAGCAATTTAATTTGGCTCAATCGACTCGGCTAGTGATCCTGAGCAAGAATATATAATTAAGTATTTAGGTGTTCATCAAAATAAAATAAAATAAAAAAAAATTATATTTTTTTATTTTATAATTTTTATTTGATGGATTCGTTACTTATTACACCAGAGTTACTCATAAACTAACTGACAGAATTGTTTTTATGGACCAGCAAACCTTAAAGTTCTACAGAGCTTTACATCTTTGTTTATCAGTGACTTAAGCTTCTTATCGTTTGGTGTCTTGAGAGAACTTTTATGATGAGGCTTTTGAAGAGTGAAGCTTTCCAAAAGATCGGTTTAAGTTTACGTATGGAGAATGAACTGAGGCTTTTGAAGAGTGAAGCTTTCCAAAAGATTGGTTTAAGTTATGAAGAATGAAGTTTAAATAATTCATATGGAGAATGAATATGTCACTCCCCCACCTTTTAGATTTTAGCTTGTCCTCAAGCCTTTACTTCTGGATATAATTGTGGAATTGCATTTTCAGTTTTTACTATTTCAGTATTATTTTCTTTAACTGTTTCAATATTTTTGTCAACTGATTTGTTTGCTTTAGGTCTTAGATATGATATTACAATATTATGAGGTGCTGTTTTACATTTAATGTATAGGTAAAATATAGATATTATAGCTAATACAAACATGAGGATTATTAATATATTTTTATAGATTGTATAATTCTTATTGTTTAGCATAATCATTTCTTTTATTTCAATATGTGACATAGGTTCAACTTTTGTGACATTATGCTCGGTGAATATTAGATTTGTATATTGATGCATATTATTTGATATTGAAAATTCTTTTAACTCTGCTGTACAATTAAATATTTTTATAATTTTATTATTTTCAATATAAATTTCTTGATTGTTACAATTTTGGTTAAGTTTTTCTCTGGTCATGTTCCATGTAATTAGTATGTTTGGCTTAATGTGTTGGATGAAAAATGGCTTACGCTATTTTTGGAAAGTACACGTTGGTGTTTCGTGTTTGATACTAGCAATACAATGGTCTTTAATAATATTTTTTGTTTGTGTATTTATAACATTATTATTGTGTAGATCGAATTTGCCTTCTAAATTTTCGTTAATAGTTTGTCCATTATTGTCTGGGTAAGGGGTGATAAGGAAAGTAGGCTGTTCAACTGTGTTTGTGGGGATATGAGACATTAGGAAAATTTCGTTAGTACCTGTATGATACCAGGCAGAAGTTTTTATGTCCATTAAATTTATGTAGTTAACGTTACCAAGGTTGTCGTGCTTAAGAAGTTTTGGATTGAATATTCCTAATCGTGTTAATTGTGAACCCATTTCGATGTCTTCATTGTACTCAGTAAAGTGTTCGATATCAAATATTAAAAGGGATATTTTTTGTTCTTTTTTTATAAATTCTGATTGGGTGTTTATCATTTCATATCATGCTAATCTGAACAGTGCTTTGGGATAGGGATGAAATTTGGTGTTCAAAATTTTGTCTGTCGTCTTCGTCTAGTGTACCAAAAAGGTATTTGTAAGTAGAGCCTACAAAGTTGAACAGTCCTCGTTTATTGCGTTTTGTTATACGTATTCCGTTCATTTCCCTTTTCATTTTTTCAATTAGGTAATTTATTTGTGTTATGTTATTAAATTTCTGGCTTTCTTTAATAAGAGTGCTAAATGTTTCTTCAATTTGTGTTATGTTAACTGTAAGACAGTGGTGCATGAAACTAATAGGGAGTTGTATCGTTCCTGATTCAAATAGAATGAATCCCTGATTGTTTTCAATAGGATTTACTTCGATTGTTCCTGCTGTAGTTTGTGTCATCATAAGAGTCATTATAATAATTATGAGTCCGATGATTGGGTGTCGGTCGGCTGTAAATATTTGCTGTTATTAACATTTTTTTTCTTTTTAAATTTACTTTTATAGTGTGTAACATTTTGGCCTCGATTATTTTCGTTGTAATGTTTTTCGTCTAGTTGTTCAATTCTGCCTGTTTTTCTAAAGGGGTTTTTGGATTTCGAGCGCGTTATAGGGGCTTGTCTATATTTTGTGTCAACTTCGTAAATTTGTCGGTTCTCATTAAGCTTGTTAATTTTGTTTTCTTTAATTTTCTGAGAGTCATAGGTAGGTGTGCCTGCGTAGAGTAGTATGTAAGCTGGTATTTGTCCGGTTGTTTTGTGTTTGGTTTTATGGTTGTATGTGTATAAAATTGTTTCTATTCTTGTTTCCCTATTTTCTCTATTATTTTCAGTGTTGATAATGCGAATCTTTTCATATATATAATTTATTATAGTCAGGAAAATAGTGAGTTTCTTTAAAGAGTCGTGTCATTTTTTCGATACCAGGGTGCAGTAATTTCAGGTGTTGAGAAATAATGAATTCCTTGAATTCAGCGTAAGAGTTAATGTCCTTTAGTTTAATTATACTTTTTAAGATTTTTACGTTACTATGTGGGTTAATAGTTTCATGGTATGCATTTTGAAGAACGGAAAAATCACTGTCATTGTCTATGTAAATTACGCTAGTATGGTTAAGAAAGTATTTTATTAAGAAGTCTTTTGCTATTGGGGGAGTCGTTTCAGTATATTTTATGGTCATTTTAGTTTTAGTGAAATATTTTGATATGTCTACTTGGTCTATGGAATCTTTTATAAATTCTATTTGTCTAGTGAAATAGTTTATGGGTTTCTCAGTGATTTGAATATAAGTTTCGTTACTTTCTGATGCACTATGTATTGTTGCTGCTGTTGAAATATCTTCTTCTTCACCTACCATATTTTCTTCAATTTTAACTCGAGATAAAGCATCTGCTACATGATTTAGTTTTCCTTCCAAATATTTTATTTTAAAATTGTATTCACTAAGTTTGATTCGCCAACGTTGTAATTTCATATTGGGTTCTTTTATATTATTTAGCCAGACAAGGAGTTTATGATCACTTAATATTTCAAAAGGGACTCCATATAAATATGGGCGGAAGTATTTGGTTGCCCAAACAATTGCCAATAATTCTTTTTCTATTGTACTGTAGTTCTGTTCGTGGTCGTTTAATGTTCTGCTTGCGAAACTAATTGGTTTATTATCTTGTGATAACACGGCTCCAATGGCGAAATTGCTGGCGTCAGTAGTAACTTGAAATGTTTTTGTAAAGTCAGGGCAAATGAGGATGGGGTCGTTCATAATAAGGGTTTTTAACTTTTCGAAAGATTTAATATACGCTTCGTCTTTTGTATTTATTTTGGCTCCTTTTTTTAAAAATAGGGTGAGAGATTTTGCGATTTTGGCAAAATCTGGAATGAACTTGCGGTAATATCCGCATAAGCCTAAAAATGATTTAATTTATTTAGAGGTTTTTGGAATAGGAAATATTTCAATCGCTTTTACTTTTTCTTTGTTGGGTCGTATACCATCTGGACTTATGGTATGACCTAGGAATGTTGTTTGTTTTTTTAAAAACTCGCATTTGTCTAACTGGAGCTTAAGATTTGCCTCTTTAAGTTTCTGAAAAACTTTCTTCAGTGAGTTCAGGTGTTCAGTAAGGGATGTTGAGTAGATGATAACATCATCTAAATATACGAGGCAATGTTTGTTAATGAGGTCTTTAAGAACGAAGTTCATGCAACGTTGGAATGTTGCTGGGGCATTTTTCAAACCAAATGGCATGCGAGTATACTCGTAGTGACCGTGTTTAGTTGAGAATGCAGTTTTTGGTATGGATTTAGGGTCCATTTCAATTTGGTGAAAACCCTTCGCTAAGTCGATTGTTGTGAAGTATTGACATTTTCCTAACTTGCCTAATATTTCATCCATGTTCGGGATTGGGAATTTATCGTTAATAGTTATTTCATTTAGGTTTCGATAGTCGACGACTAACCTGAATTTTGGTTTGCCAGATGCGTCTATCTTTTTGGGAACAATCCATAAGGGACTGCAATAGGGAGAGTCGCTTTCGCGTATAATGCCTTGTTGTAGCATTTCCTCAATTTGTTTGTTAACTTCTGCTTCATAAGCAAAAGGATATGAATAGGGTCTTTTATACACTGGGTTTTCGTGAACTGTTTTGATTTCATGGCGTTGTAAAAGTTAGGTTTTCCTTATCAGAATACTGGATGTCTTTGAATTCTTTTAGTAATTGTGTTAGTCTATGTTTTTCTTCATTGTTTAAATGGTCTAGTCGGTATGTGTAGTCTGAGTTTGTATCATTGTCCAATGCATAGTTTATTTCGGCTGTATAGTGGTTTTCTTGTAAAAAGGAATGACCTTCCATTGATAATTGTTTCTTTTCTAAAATAATCTATACAACCGTTGTTTTCCATTAGTACTTTCCTTCCTAATAGAATGTCATAAAATGGTGAAAATGAATGAATGTAAAATTTCTGCGATTGCTGAAAAAGCCCATTGGCCGGAAGATTTACGAATTTATTTAGTTTTGAATAGCCTGTCATACTTCTGACAACTATTTGTTTATCATGAACTTGAAGATTGAAAAAGTTTGAATTCATCATGTTTATTGACGAACCAGTGTCGACTATGCATCGGTATCTATGATTATTAAACATGATCTCTATGTATTGGTGGGTTCCCAGGCTGGTATTGGAAAATTTTCGGCTTGTTGAATTTGCTGATTTGTATACGTCTCGTTTTGTGTGTCTTGTAATTGATCGTCGTGGAACTGTTCGTCGTTGTTATTATCTTGGTCAGCAATGTTATTGTAATCTAACACGTATTGATGGTGACTTTCATCTGTCTCCATACGTGATTGTCCGCTGCCTTCTTTAAAACGCTTATTCGGCACTCTTGGTTGTTGGGGGGACTGGTAATAGTTTCGGGTGTCGTTCTGTAGGTCGCGAATTAAGTCTGCTCTGAGTTCATTAAACAATGGTCTTTTCTGATCGAATTGTTGTTGTCTAGACGGAAAAGCTTGTTTATGAGGGGTTTGGTTGTTTACATTTGGGTTTTGGATCTGCGTGGGATTTATTAATGGGTTGAAGGGGGTCGCGAATTGTTGATTGATATGAGAGTTTTTGTTTTTATTTGTGTTGGTATTAGTGTTTAAATTTAGTGAGTTTGTATTAAGTTTTGGACAGTAATCTGATTTCTTAGAAATTGGGTCTTTGTAAAGACCTTCTTGTTGGGCAATTTGTCATAACTTTTGGATAGTTGAAATGTCATGCCTCGCTAGGGTCATGAACAGCCTATCAGGGAGTGAGCGTTGAATAGTATTTTTTATTGTAGTTGCCATTGCTTGTGAATAAACTAATGTGTTATTTTAGTTGTTTTCTAAGGCTAACTTATTAATAATAATAGTTGACTTATTTTCTAATTCTTCACAAAATTGTCGTAAATTACCTTTGTAGGGCGTGCAATACAAACGTCGCAAAAGTTCCTCCAGGGGGGTTTGACTTTTAAATTGGACGATCAGAGCTTCCTTTAGGGTTGACCATTCGTTGTGAAATCCGAGTTGGCAGACCTTCTCAGCATCTCCGATGACCTGTAGTTCGATGGCTCCATATATGATGGCTTTCTGAAGAGGGTCATTCGTCGGGTATAGGTTGAGCAGGTATTCAATTCGTCTGATAAACGAACTGAGGCTGTTTGGCTCTCCACAGAACTGCGGCACTTGACGTATTTGTCGTAGCAGTTGCGATAGATAATCATTTGATAATGCCATTTTTGATTAATTTTCTTTTTGAACGTTTTTGTTTTGTAGCGGTCACACTTATTTTGTTTAAGCGGGCTACTGTTCCTGTTCACTTCACTGATTGTTGGATTTAACTTATGTAGCGGTCACACCTGTATTTGTTTAAGTGGGCTACTGTTTAAGTTTTATTTTATTTTTTTTTTTTTCACAATCACTTCTCGGCTTGAACACTGTTGGGTTTATACTTTCAACTAATGTCACTGAAGTTGCCGTCGCGATTCACGTGAGTTCTTTTGCGGATGATAGTTAAAGGCTTGGATTAATTTTTGCCTCATCAATAACTAACATCCTACCGGCTGCGCCAATAAAGTATTTAGGTGTTCATCAAAATAAAAAAAATATTATATATTTTTTATTTTATAATTTTTATTTGATGGATTCGTTACTTATTACACCAGAGTTACTCATAAACTAACTGACAGAATGATTTTTATGGACCAGCAAACCTTAAAGTTCTACAGAGCTTTACATCTTTGTTTATCAGTGACTTAAGCTTCTTATCGTTTGGTGTCTTGAGAGAACTTTTATGATGAGGCTTTTGAAGAGTGAAGCTTTCCAAAAGAATGGTCGAAGGGTATAAAAACGCATAGACAATGGAAAAGCAAATAGACAAGTGTCGTAAACATTAGACTAAGCGAGAGGGCAATAAGTATATGTATGTGACACAGATTCAGTGCGCGTTTCTCCACTTCACTCAAGTATTTCATCATCCTTTCTTAGTCTCCACGAAACTCTACAAAACAACAACAGGCGCCATGCTCATTTGAATTTACACACAAATGATGCTCTCTCAATAACAGAACGCTTTACATGATTAAAGTAACTCGCTGTTTATTCTAAACATAACATAATAATAACATAATTTCGGCTACATTCAAAAATAATATTATACGTTAGACCTTCTCAATCCCCGGCCTTCCGGACTTGTAGACGTCCTCGTGTGTTATGTCGCATTACATAGTTCTTTTTATTTAACATAACTTTTTCTTTTTTCATTCATTTTATTTAGCTTTTAACTTAACATAATGTTTAATCAATATCCAATTTTATCAAAACAACATATCGGCATCCCTTGCCTTCCTCAAGCTCTTTGCAATTTACATTTCCTGACTTCATTTCTTTTGATCAAACAGTAACTCATCTCTTCTCTTTTTCATCCATTACGTTACCATTTCTCTCAAATTCGCATTGGTCTGCATCTACCTCAACAGGCATTAACTGTTCGGGGGCGTACTTATACGTTTTTTTAGTTGTCGAAGATCTCAACATATATAGGTCACTATCAAGCTTTTCCGTTATTACAAATGGACCCTTAAACTTTGGGTCTAGCTTTGTTTGGTGCCGTTCTTCACTCTTGAGCAAGACATGATCGCCTAAATTGAATCGTATAATCTTAGTTTTATTTTTATCAAATATTTTATCATATTCAGCATTTCTTTTTATGTTTTGCAAGGCCGTATCCCTAACATATTCTACATCTAAAATACTCTATGACTGAAATTACTATCCCCATTTATAGAATCCATATAATTCATATTGGTAATGCTAGACAGTTTATTGACGGTATTAATTATATACAAAACAAATTCGTTGGCACTTAAAGTTATAGCAAAACCTTGACCTAAAATCTCACGGCCAATCAACACATCGTACTTCAAATATTTGTCCATGACTACATGGAACAGAATTTGTAAGGAATAATTACAAATCTTTACGGTAGCTAGAATTTGTATTGTGCATATCACGGAGCCCTCACCTATACCACTTATAAGTACAGTATTATTTATTCTTTTTCCCATTAAATTATCTGCTAATTTTTCTTTTAATAGGGAACACTCAGCACCCGATTAAAAAAGTATGGACCGGGTACAAATTCCCTCTTATGCATCTTGTTGCAATAAGGCCCAGCTGTCCACACTTGTAGCATTTTATGGTTGACATGTCCCTCTTTGGAGTAGAATTGCTGTGTTTAGGGTTACTCTTCACCATCTCCGCCTCTTCAGCCATTCTGATTCGGCACTCTGCAATCTTATGGCCAGGTTTGCCCCAATAGTGACACTTCATGCGCGATGATAATTTCTGCTTCTTACGTTCTGGAGCACAGTCTGGCGACTTTTGGTCATTGCGTTTACCAAAAGCAAAGGCACGCAGTTGTTGTTCCGATTCGCTTCGTGTCTGGATTTTTGCTGTGAATAATATACGCTGCAGTCGGTGGTTAATTTGAGCGACAGCACTTCGAGAGCAATGCCGTTACTTGTCTGCTGGCATACACAGACAAACACTCATTCGCTCTTGGCCCACTGTTATATATGTTTAACAAAATGGCTGCCGGCGTCTCTACACTATCATATCGTTGTGTAAACAATTCTCTGAATTCTGCCCACTTTATTCCAATCTGGGATAACCATTGGGATGCTCCTCCTTCTAAAGAGTTGCTTAGTGCCATAACCAAAGCGCTTCCTTCCAACATATTTTCTGCCATAATTATATCGACAGTATTGCACCATGCAGCTGCATCTGCATTTGCAGTGTCTGGATTAAACTATAGCAGCGTCACTTTGCTGGGTTGCGTTATGAACTCCATGAAATTTTTGTTTGAGATTTCATTAATACAGACCACTGATCGCTTGATAGGTCTTATGCCTACTCAATCCCCGACATATGCATTTTAAGCGCGTGTTAAAATTCCTTCTTTATTTTATGGCACGAGCTAAAAATGCATGTTGTGTCTCCTCGATCTGTCTAATGTCTCCACGCATGTTTAAATACTTAATGTCATATGTATGTTTATTTGTATAAATACGTATATATTTATGTACATTTACTTATGTACATAATAAAATGAGGAGAAAAATTAAAAAATATTTAAAATTAAATACTCTATCAAAATCTTTAAAATAATAATAAATAAACCTGCCCACCTTGGGAATCGAACTCCCACATTTCGACAGCCGCAGGAGTTGAATAGTGGCTAACTGACCTATGTCCCGGACTGATTTTGAACGTTCATTTGCTGCCGCGATCGACATGTGAAATGTTGTTGTTGATTTTCATTGCATAAAATTTTTAGCACGTGTCAAAATGATGTCTGCCCGTCTGTCTGCCCGTCTGTCCGACCGTTCGTTTGTCAGTCTGTCTGGATGAACGCGCCGATCTCAGCTATTACAAAAGCTAGAGACACCAAATTTAGCATGAAGATTCCTGTATACCATACGCAGATCAAGTTTATTTTCAATTTGGAATAACACGCCTACCGCCCCAGCAAACCGCTAAATTTTGATTTACATTTTGATTTACATTGCGATTTACTCATTTCTGAACGATCTGCTTTAGTTTATATATAGACTTTTTCTCGACTCTTCTTTTCCATGCACATGTCAATTACCGAAAATACATGTGCCGTCTTTATTGATCGCAAAATTAGGACTGTTAATAATAAAGTGGATTTCTTTATTTTAGTTTTAATGTTTATTTATTTAATTTAGTTTGTGCTTCGTGCACTTCCATTCCGTTGTACATATTTTGAGCAAGAGAAGTAATTATGTTAATTTAACATTACGTTAAGTATTTGATAACAGCCGATTTAATCTTATGCTAATTAACATTACATATCGAGGCATACACATTTACTCCAACACGCCTCTTAAATTTGTTGTCTTCGTTTTATCTTTCATTACTTTAACTTTACAGCATTTATATTTCTTATAAATTTTTGTTTGTCTAACGCTTTGGTTAACATGTCTGCTATATTAAGTCTAGATTCAATCTTTACAATGTCTATAATACCTTTTTCATAATTTTCGTTTACATAGTGATACTGCACTTCAATGTGCTTCGAATTTTTTGTAAAATTACCAAATTTAGCAATCGCTACTGCGCCTGAATTATCTTCATAAATCTTTATCGCTTTTTCGTTATTAATATTAAATATTTCACATAGCATGTTTTTGACAAATAATATTTCTGTTACTGCTTCCGACAGGGCAATGTACTCTGCAAACGTTGAGCATTTTGTTACAGTGTGTTGTTTGTGAGTTTTCCAATATATTATATTTCCATACATTCTTATTATAAATCCCGTTGTGGATTTTCTATCAACATTATCTCCTGCATAATCTGAGTCTACCATACAATCTAGTATTTGATTATTTTTATTCTCTTCAAAAGTTAAATTCAAATCTCTTGTCTTATATAAATATTTTAATACTCTTAACGCGTATTTATAGTGTGTTGAATTATAACAACTTTGATATCTGCTTAGATAATTTACGGAATATGATATATCTGGTCTTGTACCTGCGCTTATATATAATAATTCACCTATCAAGTTTCTGTATTTAATTTTTTCATCACATTCAGTTGCTTGATCTAATTTTAAGTTTGTTTCCATTGGAGTTTCGTACAGTTTAGCATTTTCGAGATCATACTTCATTGCTAGTGATTCAATATATCTTTTTTGATTTAACGTCATTTTCTTACTTTCAGTACTATAATTAATTTCTATTCCAATATAACTGCCGATTTTTCCTAAATCTTTCATTGTAAATTTGTTCATTAAACTGTCTTTTATTTCTGTTATTTTTGTTTTGTTCTTATTGCATATCAGGATGTCATCTACGAATACTAAGATATGTACTTCATCTTTATCCGCTCTTTTTAAATATAAACAATAATCGTAATTGCTTCTCTTAAAATTTAATTTGTCGAGATATTTATGTAAACATTCGTACCATGCTCTTGGGCTTTCTCTCAATCCATATAATGCCTTAATCAATTTATAAACTTTGTTTTCTCCTGTTTCGTAACCCTTCGGTTCATTTACATAAACTTCTGATTTTACATAGCCATTTAAAAAGGCTGTTTCGACATCCATCTGATTTATAAACAGACCATTTTTACAACAATATGATAGTAATACTTTTAATGTTTGCATTTTTCCTACTGGTGAATATACGTTTTCTAGTCGTTCTCTTTGTTGGAAACCTCTTACTACTAGTCTAGCTTTGTAAGTCCCATCACTTTTCTTTTTGTACACCCATTTAACATCTATAATCTTTTTGTTTATCGGTTTTTCTACAATTTGCCACGTATTATTTTTATTTAAGCATTGCATTTCTGTGTTCATTGCTTTGAGCCATTCTATTTTTTCATTGCTATTCATCGCCTCTTCATAAGTGTTTGGTACAATTGCATTTACATAATTGATATAAATAAAATGTGTTACTGGGTTACCGTATAGATTTACTGGGCTTTTCTTTCTATTTGATGTTCTCTGCACTGCTAAATGTTCTTTGTTCTCCTCACTCTCGCTTTCATCGCTAGTTTTTGAATTAACTTCGTCCATGTCATTTAGTTCGTGTGTCTTAGCGTTATCTTCATAATCTTCTTCATTTTCATTTATTTGACTTTCATTATCATTCTGTTTGTTTTTCTCTAGGCAAATTAATTTTGTTTTCTCTTCTACAACTTGAACATGTCTTGCGTTTATTACTCTATTGTTTAGTAAAACTCTATATCCGTTTGAATTATATCCGACTAAAACTCCTAATTCCGATTTGTTATCCCATTTACTCTTTCTGCGTACTTCCGGAACTCTAACAAAAACTCTACTTCCGTATATTTTTAAATTTTCTACATTTGGTTTTATGCCGAAAAATATTTCGTATGGGCTTTTATTAACTGCAGTGTTTGCGATTGTTCGATTTTTTAAATAAGCTACTGTGTTCATAACTTCTGGCCAATATCGCCTATGAATGTTTGCCTCTCTCATCAAGCACCTACCAATATCCATTGCCGATCTATTGTATCTTTCTGCTAATTCCGTTTAAGTCTGTATGTATTAACTCTAATGTTTCTTTAGTTTTCTTTCTATTGTTCTCGAATGGTTCGTTTGACATTTTACTTTGTATACAATTCGCGCATTTCATTTCGGTATTCTCGGTTTTATCAGGCAGACCATCTAGCTTTTTACTCTTAATAATTCTATTCAAATATTGAAAATTTACGTGGCCTAGTGCCCTGTGCCATTTTTCCTTTTCAGTTAATTTTGTTACATTTGTGTATATTTCATTTGTTTTATTTTTTAGCATGAAGCTTTTTACATTATATAAACTATCAATTTTATTTGCAACTGTCAACAATTCTCTTTTTTCGTTGTAGATTTTTGTATCATTATTTCTGGCTACGACTGTACATTTATTTTCAGTTATCTTTGATATGCTCAGCAAATTTTGTTTTATGCCTTTTACAAAGTATACGTTTTTAATATTGATCAGATTTTCATTGTTGTATGTTCTAAAATATGTTTCTACATTTCCAATCTTTGTCGCTTGCAATTGTTTGCCATCGGCTACTTTAACATCAATCGGATTTTTTAAATTTACAAAGTTCTTAAAAAGTCTACAATCGTTTATGATGTGATCAGTGCATCCACTATCTAATAACCAGTTTACTGTAGTTTCGTTACTACTTTCGCTGTTATTACATTTTATTATTTTTTCGTTTCTTATCATTCTAATTGTCCATGACTGTACGCCGTCGCTGTTTTCTTGTTGTCTTCCTTGGTTCCCGTCTCCTGAGTAATGTCCACGTCCAGTTCCACGTCCTCGACCACTTCCATGACGTTGACCTCTGCCTCGACCGCCTCTTTGATTCGTATCCTGATATCGCCGCCTGTTGTCTTGTTGTTGTTGTCTGTTTTCGCCTCTCGCATTTTGCTCAGCATGCCAGCAGTCCCTCTGGATATGACCTGTTTTGCCACACACATAGCATTCTTTTTTAGTTTTGGTGTTAAATGTGCTTAAGTTATTTTGTCTGTCCCCTGGACCTCTGTTATAGCTTTTTTCTTTCACTTTTGATTTTACGTACTCTACCGTTCGTTGAGCTTCCGGAATCACGTCTAAGAAGTCTCCAATGTAACTGTAGCTTGTTGGTAGCGCTTTTAACAGATACCGCATTTTTTCGTTTTCGTCTATGGTGCCTCCAGCGTTTTTAAATTTATTCACTGCTTTCTCGAATTCAATAAAAAATTCTTCCACTGTTTCATAGTCTTTTAGTTTGATTTCGTCGATTTTTCCTCTGCACAGTATTTGCAGGGCTGTTGATTTTACCGAATACATTTCGTTTAGCTTGTTCATAATTTGTAATGTCGTTTGGCACTCACTAACATATTCTAACTGTTTGTCTGATATTGTACTGATTAAAATTGTTTTTGCTTTCAAGTCTGTTTTCATCCATGTTGTTACATTATCTTCCGTTGTTCTTGTTCGCACTGCTGGTTCTTTGCACTCTTTGTATTCTAGTATTGTCATTAATCTGAACTTCCAGCTTCCAAAATTTACCCGATCGAATATAGGCATAACAATGTCTTCAATTTTTGCGTTTGCACTCATTTTTCCCGCTTCACTATTAATCTGTTTGTACACTTCTTTTATGTCGCTTTCTGTTTCGTTCATTTTTTGCTCATTTTTATATAGAGTCACACCTTTTTTTTTTTTTTTACACTTTTCTTTTATCAAAGCGTGCACGTGGATTTTGGATTTTAATCTGTTGCCATCAAACCCTTTTAGTTTATGTTTTTAATGTTTTTCCGTTTATTTGTTTATTATTTTTCAATAGTCTTGTTTGCGTATTTGTATTTTTTAATAGTTCACACTTTTAATATTGTATTTCTCTTTTCAATGTCTTATACACTTGTTCCTTTTGTCGCTTCACTTGAACACCATTTATTTTTCTCGAACTTGGATTTAGTTAAGAGACTTTGGATTTTCAACCTTGCTCTGCTACCATGTTAATAATAAAGTGGATTTCTTTATTTTAGTTTTAATGTTTATTTATTTAATTTAGTTTGTGCTTCGTGCACTTCCATTCCGTTGTACATATTTTGAGCAAGAGAAGTAATTATGTTAATTTAACATTACGTTAAGTATTTGATAACAGCCGATTTAATCTTATGCTAATTAACATTACATATCGAGGCATACACATTTATTCCAACAAGGACTAATGTTATCGATATATTCTTAAGCTAAAGTATTGTCAAAACTTCTCTCAAAAGCTTTAGACTTGGGGATCAATAGCTTTCGGAAATGGTACCAAAGCTTTCGTTCATGGTGAAATTAATGACGCGCCTGGGCCAAGAAGGATTTGTTTACAATAGAGCGCGGAGACGCAGATCATGAGAGCGTTGTTTATGATAAGCTCTTGATCGAGAATTTAGTTGACACTTGAACGGTTCTAATTAGAATGGGTGATAAGTGACCAAGAGGTCAATATTTACGTCTTTGAACTGAGTAGTTTAATAACTGCCTCTTGGAAAAGATTGTTTGTTTAACGAAAAGAGTGGCTCGAGGCCGATGACGGGCTTCGGATATTGTTTATGCTTTTAAGAGACTGGCGCAAGAGTGCGAATAGATTTCTTAAATGGAATGACGCAATGGGATAGCACTAGAGCGAAAAATGGGTTCCAAGTGGCTATGAAAACTGTTTAAAATTTCCATAGTGAATATAGAGGGACTGAGGGTGATAACTCCCCCCTTTCTTAAGATGAATCGTCCCCGATTCTAAGGAGTATCTGTAAGTTAGTCAATTTTTTCATTAGGTGATTTTAAAGCGTTTTGGTCAACTTCAGGTATCTGATTTGTGTTACGTTTAGTAACTGAATTTAGTTTTATGAGGTTTCCAATAATTGGAAATAAATTGGGGAACAAATTTTTTAGAAGCTTTAACATAAAAAATACAAGAATAATTAAAATTATTACTAATGTTATTTGAACATGGTTGTTTTTTAGCGGAACTAAAAAAGGTGATAATATATTGGTATTTTCAAAAGTAAGTTCAGTATTGTTACTTTGCAGATATTCGGATATAAAAAGTTAGTGAATCTATTGTTTTCAATATAATTTAACAATTTTGCTTGTTATTGGTATAAGTTATGTCATTTATGTCGAAAATGGTTTCAAACGTAATTACGTAAATTCCTGAAATTAGAGTATGGTTTACTTAGTTTGTTCCGGACACTAAAATAGCGCCAGAAAAGTATTATTACATTTAGCTACTTTCTCTTCAATTAATAATTTTCCATCTTTTTGAGCTATAGCCTTTGCGTGGTATAAGTTACAAATGTTGTTTACAATAGGGTATTTAATCAAGAAAATGATTAAACCTTTATAAGAAACAATTGAAAAGATAGAAGCATCTATCAAATCTGTAAAAATATTTGCCACATCGTGGTTATTCAAGATTTTGGAATATAAAATTTTGGCTTTTGAAAAAGTGATTGCATCCCGCAATGTTTGTAAATCTTTTGACAGCAGTATTAATCTGTATTTTTTAAGTATAAATTCTTTATCAAGTTTGAGGCTTAGCAAATTGGTTACCCTTTTTATTTCTTCAAAATTTGCTGAATTAATTTGATTTTGTTTATTGTTGTTGACTATAAGGTCATTTACTTTATTTTGTATGGTAACCATATCATTATGATCTGGTGTACCTGTTATCCATTTAAAAATGGTACCAAGTTCATTAATGCTTCTTTTTATTTTATTGTGTGGTGTAAGTTGTGTCAAAAGGGAACTAGCTAGTTTCAGTTGCAAATAAAAATCCCAATCAGTGCTGATGTTATTATCCTTTACGTATTTTACTTTTTCCTCAATAATGTTTTTATAAAAACTTAAATTAGTTACGTGGTATTGTTCCCCGTATGTTTCGTATAAAAATATGTTATTTGTGTCTTCGATTAAAACGTAATCTTCTTTAGAGTAATTTATAATATTAGAAACGGCTGAGCCCAGTAATATATATATAAATAATAAAATATTCATGCTTAAACATGAAAGAAATAGAAAACCTAAAAAAAATGGTTTAAACTTTATATTATATTTGTGAATAATACGATCTTTTTTATTAATTATTACTTTATTTTTTAAATCTTCTTTTACTATTTGCTTTTTATATCTTGGCTGGAGTTTATTGCGCTCGCCATGTTTTTTCTCGTAAATGACATCTCCTACCTGATAAGTTTTAGGTGTTCTGTTTAGATTTTGATACTCTACCATTTTTGTTTGGACTTTTTTTAATCTTTCTGGTAAATGTGAATGATCTGTTTTATTAAACAAAATATCAAAAGGTTTTTGCTGAGTGGACGACTGTATTGATTGATTATATTCTTTAACTGCACGATAAATAATTTCGTTGTAATCTAATAATTGGTATTCTTCTTGAATACATCGAGCAATTTCTATTATAGTCGAATGAACTCTTTCTACTTGGCCGTTAGTCAAACTATGCCTGGGGTATGCGTAATATATTATTAAACCGGCACGTGTTATTGTAGATTTGAATTGAGCAGAAGAAAAACTAGGTTCATTGTCCATCATTATTGATTTGGCAAAAGGGAAAGGTTGGATTAATTCTAAAATTTCAGAAAGAAAGTGTTTGGTGATCTGTGTGGATTTCTAAATTAGTTACTCCATACAGTTCTCTTTCGTTAATGGCATAATTCTGTTCTGTGCTATTAAGAGTTTTTGAAATAAAGGTAATTGGTTTATTGTCTTGCGAGAGTACAGCGCCTACAGCTATGTTTGACGCATCAGTAGTAAGGGTAAACTTCTTCGAATAATCTGGTTGGGATAATTCGATCTGCGAAATTAAATGTGATTTTAAATTCTCAAAGGCTGAACTGCTTTCCTCATTCAGATCTATTTTTATTTTTTTAGACATGTGCTTAGACACCATGCCATCATGTCCTTGTAACCATTTAGTGAGGGGTTTAGCTATGGAAGCGTAATTTTGAACAAATTTCCTGTAGCATCCGGTTAAACCTAGAAAACCACGCAACTCTCTAATGTTGCCGGGAGGTGGATATTCAACGATGGTTTTAATCTTTTGTGGGTCAGTTTTTATAATTTTTTATGACACCAAGTATCCTACAAATTCAGTTACTTTTCTGAAAAACTTGGATTTTTCTAAATAAATTTTCATGTTTGCCGTAAAAGTATTTCTATGATGTGAAGACTCAAATTTGAGCCCCCACATTTTTTGTTATTTTTATATATATTATCTTTCTTTCCCTTATTATTAGCATGTAATTAGATAAAACCCGTCGTTTTAGTCGAGTCAGACTACCCCAAGAGTAGGTGTAAGAGGTGACAGGGTATACATAGGCTCGCTCACCACGCGAACGTCGAACACCAGCAGAGAGAGCAAGCGCAGCCGAACAACGGAAGAAGACGCAGCCTAAACAACGGACAGAGCGAGCGCAGCTCGAAAGCAACGGGAAAAAAAACAGGCGCAGCAGAACAACGGAAGAAGACGCAGGCAAAACAACGGACAGAGCGAGCGCAGCTCGAAAGTAACGGGAAAACAACAGGTGCAGCCGAAAACAACGGAGAGAGCGAGTACAGTCAGGCAATGGGAAAAAGCGAGCGCAGCCAAAAGACAGAGCGAGCGCCGCAGCAGAGCGAGCGCCGAACGACAGAGCGAGCGCAGCCAAACGACAGAGCGAGCGCCGCAGCAGAGCGAGCGCCGAACGACAGAGCGAACGCAGCCAAACGACAGAGCGAGCGCCGCGGCAGAGCGAGCGGAACGACAGAGCAAGTGCAGCCGAACGACAGAGCGAGCGCAGCCGAACGAGAGAGCGAGCGCCGCAGCAGAGCGAGCGGAACGACAGAGCAAGTGCAGCCGAACGACAGAGCGAGCGCAGCCGAACGAGAGAGCGAGCGCCGCAGCAGAGCGAGCGCCACGACAAAGCGAGCGGAACGACAGAGCAAGCGCAGCCGAACGACAGAGCTAGCGCAGCCGAACGACAGAGCGAGCGCCGCAGCAGAGCGAGCGGAACGACAGAGCAAGTGCAGCCGAACGACAGAGCGAGCGCAGCCGAACGAGAGAGCGCTGCAGTCACCGTAGCCGAGAGAGCGCTGCAGTCACCGTAGCCGAGAGAGCGCTGCAGTCACCGCAGCCGAGAGAGCGCTGCAGTCACCGCAGCCGAGAGAGCGCTGCAGTCACCGTAGCCGAGAGAGCGCGGCAGAATGCGTGGATAGCTTAAGCTTGGCGTCTGCGCTGCTGGGATTAACGCCGGCACATGGAGGGGAAGATTAATTGCGGCACGCGTAAATTTTGACACTCGAAGTGGCGAATTTAGACCGTGCGGAAGCAAAAGTGGGACAAGCAGAAACATACTGGACCCATTTGTTGGCCGTTGCGCACGATTTTCAACGACACACACACGCTGCAAAGTCGGCCATGCCGGCTCAGCTGGACACCACGTGTTCGTCTCTGCGATGACCCCAAAACCCCAGAAGGTCATCTTCTTAGTTTCGGCTCGGGTCTCGGCAAATTTTACAAATTATTCCTGTAAAGTGGCCCTGGCGCGACTGAGCCCACCCCAGCCTTCAGACGCTACCTTACAATGATCTCTTGTAGATCATATAAAAGTTGTTCTGCTGTTTCAGAAAAAAACGATTAAATCGTCAACATATGTACATGTGACAAGTCTTTCCGATTTTTTCGAGTAAAATGTTGTCCATCGCTCTTTGAAATATTCGAGGGGCATTGGCCAATCCAAAGGGTAGCCTAAGGAATTCATATTTACCACTATTAATGGAAAATGCCGTTTTTTCTTAACGCGAGTCCCACGTACTGGGCGCCAATTAACCAACTCGCGAACGCGTGATGGAAAAAAATTTATTTTTTGTAGGAAGAACACTTTCGTCATTATTGATCGCAAAATTAGGACTAATGTTACCGATATATTCTTAAGCTAAAGTATTGTCAAAGCTTCTCTGAAAAGCTTTCGGAAATGGAACCAAAGCTTTCGTTCGTGGTGAAATTAATGACGCGCTTGGGCCAAGAAGGATTTGTTTACAATAGAGCGTGGAGACGCAGATCATGAGAGCGTTGTTTATGATAAGCTCTTGATCGAGAATTTTGTTGACACTTGAACGGTTCTAATTAGGATGGGTGATAAGTGACCAAGAGGTCAACATTTATGTCTTTGAACTGCGTAGTTTAATAACTGCCTCTTGAAAAATATTGTTTGTTTAACGAAAAGAGTGGCTCGAGGCCGATGACGGGCTTCGGATATTGTTTATGCTTTTAAGAGACTGGCGCAAGAGTGCGAATAGATTTCTTAAATGGAATGACGCAATGGGATAGCGCTAGAGCGAAAAATGGGTTCCCAAGTGGCTATGAAAACTGTTTAAAATTTCCATAGTGAATATAGAGGGACTGAGGGTGATAACTCCCCCCTTTCTTAAGATGAATCGTCCCCGATTCTAAGGAGTATCTGTAAGTTGGTCAATTTTTAAATTAAGTGATTTTAAAGCGTTTTGGTCAACTTCAGGTATCTGATTTGTGTTACGTTTAGTAACTGAATTTAGTTTTATGAGGTTTCCAATAATTGGAAATAAATTGGGGAACAAATTTTTTAGAAGCTTTAACATAAAAAATACAAGAATAATTAAAATTATTACTAATGTTATTTGAACATGGTTGTTTTTTAGCGGAACTAAAAGAGGTGATAATATATTGGTATTTTCAAAAGTAAGTTCAGTATTGTTACTTTGCAGATATTCGGATATTAAAAGTTAGTGAATCTATTGTTTTCAATATAATTTAACAATTTTTGCTTGTTATTGGTATAAGTTATGTCATTTATGTCGAAAATGGTTTCAAACGTAATTACGTAAATTCCTGAAATTAGAGTATGGTTTACATAGTTTGTTCTGAACACTAAAATAGCGCCATCTGTTCTAATTTCTAATTGTCTGTTTTCTTCTTTTATTTTCTTACAAGTTGTGAATTCTTTATTCTACAAAACAATTTTTAGTATTTCGTAGTTGTGCAAAATTACTATATACTTCTTTTTTATAAATTTGGGTGGAATGAAAAGTATTATTACATTTAGCTACTTTCTATTCAATTAATAAATTTCCATCTTTTCGAGCCTTTGCGTGGTATACGTTACAATTGTTGTTTACAATATGCTATTTAATAAAGAAAATGATTAAACCTTTATAAGAAACAATTGAAAAGATAGAAACATCTATCAAATCTATTAATTTTATGTTAGAGACCCCATAAAGTATATATATTCTTGCTCAGGATCAATGGCCGAGTCGATTGAGTCATGTCCGTCTGTCTGCCGTCTGTCCGTCTGTCTGTCTGTCTGGATGAACGCGTCGATCTCAGCTATTACAAAAGCTACGGACACCAAATTTAGCATGAAGATTCCTGTATACCATACGCAGATCAAGTTTATTTTCAATTTGGAATAGCACGCCTACCGCCCCCGCAAATCGCCAATTTTGGTTTGCATTGCTATTTACATAAAAGTACTCATTTCTTAACGTTCTGCTTTAGCATGTATATAGATAAATACTATATGAACTTATCCTCCAAATTGCAATCCGATCGGACAATAAACACTGAAGTTATTAGATAAACCATTTCCCTTCGACCAGTGAAGAAGTTGTCGATGACGTCAGAACTAAATTACTTGTGCATGAAAGAAAAGGACAAACGATGCGAGCGCGAAGCGCGAGCTGTTTTCTCGACTCTTCTTTTCCATGCACATGTCAATTACCGAAAATACATGTGCATAAATATATGCTAACACTCAACCAATAGGTGGCGTATAAATGAATATGAATGTATGCAAGCAGTTGCATGCATGTGTCCATATTCATAATATTCATAATATGCCTACGTGCAGCTATGTTTATTATTTAATAATTCATATTATAGGGTCAATAAAAAATACAAAACCATAAAATGCAATTATATAAATATTAATTTTGATTACTCGATATATTGCAAGTTATCGATATTGGCCAATTCAAAATTTATAAAGTAATTCCGATATATACTGCTCACACCGATTTTTGCAGTCTTTCGCACGCTAGGAAAATTGCGGCGATTAATTATTGGCAACGTATCGAAATTGAAGCAAGGTGGCAGCGCACTGCATTGTTATGATTAATTTGTAGCTTGCGGTTAGTATTACACATTTAAATACTTTTTATGGCAACATAAGTCCAAGGGTATCCCACTGTCGAGTGCCGCTCGACTTTTGCTCTCGTTATTTCTTTAAAAATTGCTGAATTAATTTGATTTTGTTTATTGTTGTTGACTATAAGGTCATTTACTTTATTTTGTATGGTAACCATATCATTATGATCTGGTGTACCTGTTATCCATTTAAAAATGGTACCAAGTTCATTAATGCTTCGTTTTATTTTTTTGTGTGGTGTAAGTTGTGTCAAAAGGGAACTAGCTTGTTTCAGTTGCAAATAAAAATCCCAATCAGTAGTGATGTTATTATCCTTTACGTATTTTACTTTGTCCTCAATAATGTTTTTATAAAAATTTAAATTAGTTACTTGGTATAGTTCCCCGTATGTTTCGTATAAAAATATGTTATTTGTGTCTTCGTGATTAATTATTGGCAACGTATCGAAATTGAAGCAAGGTGGCAGCGCACTGCAGTGTTCTGATTAATTTTTAGCTTGCGATTAGTATTATACACTTAAATACTTTTTATGGCAACATACGTCCAAGGGTATCCCACTGTCGAGTGCCGCTCGACTGTTGCTCTCGTTATTTCTTTAAAAATTGCTGAATTAATTTGATTTTGTTTATTGTTGTTGACTATAAGGTCATTTACTTTATTTTGTATGGTAACCATATCATTATGATCTGGTGTACCTGTTATCCATTTAAAAATGGTACCAAGTTCATTAATGCTTCTTTTTATTTTTTTGTGTGGTGTAAGTTGTGTCAAAAGGGAACTAGCTTGTTTCAGTTGCAAATAAAAATCCCAATCAGTAGTGATGTTATTATCCTTTACGTATTTTACTTTGTCCTCAATAATGTTTTTATAAAAATTTAAATTAGTTACGTGTTATAGTTCCCCGTATGTTTCGTATAAAAATGTGTTATTTGTGTCTTCGATTAAAACGTAATCTTCTTTAGAGTAATTTATAATATTAGAAACGGCTGAGCCCAGTAATATATATATAAATAATAAAATATTCATGCTAAAACATAAAAGAAATAGAAAACGTAAAAAAATGGTTTAAACTTTATATTATCTTTGTGAATAATACGATCTTTTTTATTAATTATTACTTTATTTTTTAAATCTTCTTTTACTATTTGTTTTTTATATCTTGGCTAGAGTTTATTGCGCTCGCCATGTTTTTTCTCGTAAATGACATCTCCTACCTGATAAGTTTTAGGTGTTCTGTTTAGATTATGATACTCTACCATTTTTGTTTGGACTTGTTTAGTCTTTCTGGTAAATGTGAATGATCTGTTTTATTAAACAAAATATCATAAGGTTTTTGCTTAGTGGACGACTGTATTGATTGATTATATTCTTAAACTGCACGATAAATAATTTCGTTGTAATCTAATAATTGGTATTCTTCTTGAATACATCGAGCAATTTCTATTATAGTCGAATGAACTCTTTCTACTTAGCCTTTAGT
Organism: Zaprionus ornatus; assembly: GCA_018904035.1. Taxonomy (NCBI): domain Eukaryota; kingdom Metazoa; phylum Arthropoda; class Insecta; order Diptera; family Drosophilidae; genus Zaprionus; species Zaprionus ornatus. Next base: position 651,895 of record JAEIFZ010000245.1, on the reverse strand, counting down.
CAAACTATGCCTGGGGTATGCGTAATATATTATTAAACCGGCACGTGTTATTGTAGATTTGAGATGAGCAGAAGAAAAACTAGGTTCATTGTCCATCATTATTGATTTGGCAAAAGGGAAAGGTTGGATTAATTCTAAAATTTTAGAAAGAAAGTTGGTGATCTGTGTGGATTTCTAAATTAGTTAGTCCATACAAAAAATTTCTAAGAGTTTTCAATGCCCATACTACGAGCCCCAACCACTATTAATTCGAACAGTATGTGTTTTTGGCAGTGTGCAATGTTCAACACACGATATTTTCAATACTATTACAGATAACTTATGCCAATGTATTTTGTCTAAAAGAGAATTTTGTTCTCTTTACGATGGCAAAAAAATGTCTTGTACTCCCAAGAACAACAACAACATGTCTAATTCATTCAAACGGTAGACTTAAGAGATATGAAAAATTTGACCACTATTAATTCGAACGCTGCGCAAGCTTACCGTTATCTTAAAAGAAGAACAAAGCAAAAGCAACCAATGTAACGGAATCACTACCTAGTCATAATCTGCTAATAATAACACAATGCAGAATGCAAAATATTTAGAATTACTGCAGATCAGTAAAAGTTTAGCAACGAAGGTACATGGTAAGCCTATTTGCACCGAAATCAGAGTTTTGATTGGAGATTACTTCAAATCTGGGAAGGCAATTAGTGAAATAAGCAAACAATTAAATTTGTCAAAATCGTCGGTGAATGGGGTGATCCAATTCAGCAATAACACCCCGTGACAAAAGAGAACTGGCCAAAATTGTGAAGGTTGATCGTCGCCAATCCCTAAGAAATGCGGCTTCAGAGTGGTCGCAGAAAATTGGCAAAACTGTCAACAGAGAATGGACGCGACTGCAGTTAAAAAATATTGGATATGGTTTCTATAAAGTATGTTTTGTTTTTATTTATGTATCATACCAAATATCTTATCTGACTTGTAGGCCAAGGAAAAACCCTTGCTTACGCTTCTTCAAAAAAAAAACCGTTTGCAATGGGCTCGGGAAAGGATGTCTTGGACTCAACGGCAATGGGACACCATCATATTTAGCGATGAAGCTAAATTTGATGTTAGTGTCGGCGATATGAGGAAACGCATCATCCGTACAAAGACAGAAACATACCATAAAGACTGCCTTAAAAGGACTGTAAAGTTTCCTGCAAGCACTATGGTATGGGGATGTATGTCTGCCAAAGGATTAGGGAAGCTACATTTTATTGAAGGGACGGTTAATGCTGGAAAATATATTAATATTTTGGAAGAAAGTTTGCTGCCATCAATACCAAAACTGGCAGATTGTGGAGAATTCACTTTTCAGCAGGACGGAGCATTATCGCACACAGCCAAAATAACCAAAAACTGGCTGCAATATAAACAAATGGAGGTTTTAGATTGGCCAAAAAATAGTCCAGATCATAGAAAATATTTGGTGGCTAATGAAAAGCAAGCTTCGAAATGAGCCACAAAGGAGCATTTCTGACCTTAAAAATAAGTTGCAAGAGATGTGGGACTCGATTTTTTGAGAACATTGCGAAAATTTATTAAAATCAATGCCAAAATGTGTTAAATGTGTAATACAGGCCAGGGGCGATGTTACACAATTCTAATATTAATTAATTTGTTATATTACGCAGCATTCGAATTAATAGTGGTCATTTTTTTCTTACCTCTTAAGTCTACCGTTTGAATAAATTACTCATGTTGTTGTTGTTGTTGGAAGTACAAGAAATTTTTTTTTGTCATCGTAAAGAGAACAAAATTCGCTTTTAGACAAAATACATTGGCATAAGTTATCTGTAATAGTATTGAAAATATCGTGTGTTGCACATTGCACACTGCCAAAAACACATACTGTTCGAATTAATAGTGGTTTGGGCTCGTATAGCATACAGTTCTCTTTCGTTAGTGGCATAATTCTGTTCTGTGCTATTAAGAGTTTTTGAAATAAAGGTAATTGGTTTATTGTCTTGCGAGAGTACAGCGCCTACAGCTATGTCTGACGCAACAGCAGTGTTGGAGCATCATAGTTTTATTTAGTTTTATCATAATTATTATTATTGTAGATTAATTTGAAATTGACATTGAAGTCATAGGCTAGTATAAAGTAAGAGAAAATTGTGAATTTAAATGTAGTTGAGCATGCTCTCTTTATAATGCTCTCTTAAGCCCTTTGATGATCGGCAAATGCCTTTTTTTTTTTTTTTTTTGAGGTAGTATATCTTCATTTATTTGGGTTCCAAAAGGAATCGTTCAGTCAATTCCTCTGAACTTAACCTATTGAGTAAATAAAGGGTATATGAGACCAAGTGGTTTCTTAATTACTAAGTACAGAAAGGAAAAATTAATCTAGTTATTAATTATAAAGTGTGTTATATTATCTTCCGGGTAGGGAGATCGCTGGGGTGTACCATCTTCAGCCTTCTGAGGGAGATGGGGTTTACTAGCATGTTTGCCAGTCGGTTCGGGTGGACCACAAGCCTGTCGGCATAACGGCTGCTGTGAAAGTTGATCTGATCCCCAAGAAGGGTAACTTTCAGATCTCTTTCGATGACCTTGTTCGTCACGTACCAGGGGAGCCCTGATGCGTGACGTGCAGCTCTCGACTGGACCACTCGGAGCCTATTGAGCTGGGATTTGGCGGCAGTTCCCCACACCTGGATGGCATAATTCCACGTTGGAGCTAGTATGGCTTTGATTAGAAGGGCCTTAGAGCTCGTTTGTAGCTTGCTGGAGTGGAAGAGCCAGTCGAGCTTTTTTAGCTTCGCCAGGGACTTAAATTTAACCGACGTGATGTGGGCCCTCCAGGTCAGACTCCGATCCAGGTGTACTCCCAGGTAGCAGTGCGATGTGACATTGCTGATGGGGTTTCCATTAAAAGTCAGACCTGTGCAAGTTTCGGGCCGCAGGGAAAAAGTTACACAGGCTGACTTTGAGGAGTTAATGGCCACATTCCATTTGGCAGTCCATTCTTCAATTGCATGCAGCCATTCCTGGACTGCATTGGAGGCAGTTTGCAGTGAAGAATGAGACGCCAGCATGGCGGTGTCATCGGCGTAAGTGGCCAGGAGCAACTGAGCCGGGGAAACTTCGGTATTGTTGGCGGGAGATGGCAAGTCGGCAGTGTACAGGGTGTACAGGAAGGGCCCAAGAACACTTCCCTGTGGAACTCCTGCATGAATCTCTTCCAGGCTGGACCGAGCATCACGCACTGCAACGTCGAACGTCCGATAAGAGGTGAAGGATCTCAGGATGGCATAGTAGGGAGCAGGAAGGAGAGCTTTCATCTTGAATAGGAGGCCCTCATGCCACACCCTGTCAAACGCTTGCTTGACGTCTAGAAAGACGCCGACCGTGTACAGTTTGTGCTCGAAGCCATGCGTCACCTGGTTTACCAGTCGATGTACTTGTTCAGGGCAGCCATGGGACTTCCTGAAACCAAATTGGTGTCGAGGTAAGTGGTTCGCTACCTGCGGCAGTTCCATCAGTCGGCAAATGCCGACGGTGAATTCGGGGAGTGTGGTCGGATTCTGGCCCACTCTCGCTAATGAAAGCATTCGTTGTTAAGCAAGCGTAGAAGCCAGCAGCAGTAATAAATTGTCAATTTGAAAATTATTAATCAAGCCACCGCGTCCTTTTATTTTCCATTGTTTTTTTTTCGCTCAAGGCCGTCTTCATCGTCGCCGCTGGACCATATGGATAATAATCGTCGTTCCATGTCTATTGATTCGCTAGACAGTCTCCAGGTATTCAGTGTCAAAAATTGAGCGTACACGTAAATAGTGTTTTGTGTACTGTCGCTTTGATCGACATTAAATTATTTAAGATATTACAAAGCTCACTTCCTGACACTCATTTTATTACACACAAAAATATATAATCATATGTGTGTATATTAAAAATTCGCGCCTACCTATTTAAATAATTGACCGCCAAATATTGAGCAGGACAAAAATGTTAGGAGGTACATATACATACCATATGTATAGACACACACATATAAAAGCGAACATACATACATGCATATGAAGTTTAGTTTGTACTAACAATTTGTTATTCACATTATAACAAATAATAATAAACAAAAACGGCAATATTATCTTACATTGAAATATAAAATTGGTGGCTTACACATTAATTATTTTAATAATTAAGCGGGTGTGTAAATGCAAATTACCCCCTTTCGATCTTCGGTTAGCACACATATTTACATATTGACCGCTAACTTGGAACATCTGTGAATACATAACTACATACGTACATATTGGCATATTGGTACATATACACACATACATTTGTCGTTGCGTCCGTTCACCTCGGACTGTTCTTTGCGCTCACATAATTTCGTTGTTTCGCTTGCGCCATATCGTCACCCCCGACATATCGTCACTCCGCACCCCGCATATGCTATTGCTGTCTACAAACGTAGTTACAGAAAACGTTTGTTTGATTCTCTTTTCGCTTGTTTTTTCTCTTGTTTGTTTGATATATATACCACTTAAAGTGCGTGTGTATATATTTTCTCATTTGCATTGCAGGGCCCGCACCCCGCATTTTACATTGCTGCCTACAAGCGTAGTTATAGTAAAAGTTTATCTTGCTTTACCTTGGATCGCTTGGATCATTTTCGTTTGTTTGCTCACACAACGCATTGGTTGCGTGTGTGTGTGTATTAAGCAAGTTAGACTTACATAGTCAGCGTCGTTGCGAGGTAGCTCACAAAGTTTGTGACACATTCTATTTTGTTAACTTAGTAAGCTTTTTTATTAAACATGTCTGAGTCCGAAAAAATGATTGAAAAGCCACAAATCAGCAAGACAAGTGCAAAATTATCACTATGCTTGCAAAGATTTTACAGGGTTAGTGCTGATATTGCTCGTATGCAAACAGCAATTAAAGCAAAAACCATCTCGACTGATAAAACAGAGATAGCGTGCCGATTAGAGCTTTTAGAAGGATACATAGGAAAGGCAATGGAGTTACAGACTGAGATAGATAATTTAAGCCCTCTTAATGATTCTAGAGGTCCATTAGAGGATTTGTGTGTCGTCACAAGGGCACTTTATATAAATGCATCCAAGCCAACGTCAGAGCCTAGACCTGAGCATAATTGTTCCGTAGTTTCAAGCCAGCGTTCTCAGTTGCCGAAAATGCGTTTGCCAAAATTTAGTGGCAAACATTCAGAGTACAAAAATTTTATGTGCCTGTTTGAAAGTTTAGTCGATGATGACAATTCCTTGTCAAATGTCGAAAAGTTCAATCATCTAGTCTCGTGTTTGTCAGATGAAGCATTGGGGGTAGTTAAGCAGTATCAATTAACGGATTGTAACTACCCAAAGGCCCTCGCTAGTCTCAAAGCAGTGTCTGACAACAAATGTCTTATATTCTTTGATACAGTTTCACAATTGTTTGACATACCTAGCATGACAAAACCATCTGCATCGAGTTTGAGATCGATCATAGATACGGTGTCTGCTATTTATTCTTCGTTGTCGTCGTTAGGAAACTACAAAGACATTGTTAATGCAATGATAATTCACATGGCAAAGGTAGACTATATTACCAAATCTCGTTTCGAAGAGCAGCTTGACTATGATACGATGCCGTCTTGGGAAGATTGTGCTAGACAACTGAATAAACGGTATCAGTATCTGTATGCAGAAGAGTCAACGCGGGACAAAACAAAGTCGCGAGTTGACGCTAAGAAGCCCAATCAGTCTAAATCGTCCTTTGCTTGTGCTGATAACGTTTGCTGTGCGCGTTTTCTGCAAGACAGAAACGCACAATATTTATTCGTGTCCATCGTTTGCTGCAGTCTCAGTTATGCAGCGTTTTGAATTTGTCAAAACACGAAAGCTCTGCCTTAATTGTTTAGTGGTGGGGCATACGGTGTCAAAGTGTAACGCATCAAAATGTAGAATTTGTTCGAAACCTCCCCATTCCTTGCTTCACAGGTATAGTACACCTGTTCAAGGTGAGACGCCTTCTCTTCACGCGACTGTTTCAGAGGCATATTTGGGGCATGTGCTCAATAATGAGCAAGTCGTTCTTGCCACAGCTGTCGTAAATGTACGGGATAGATTCGGTCAGTTGCATCCTGCCAGAGCCTTGCTCGATAGTGGTTCCCAAATATATTTGATGTCTGAAAGTATGGCTCAAATGCTACGACTCAAGCGGGAGCCAACTTCCCTAGCTATCTCAATGGTTGGTGGTGCAACAATAGATAGCAACGAGAGCAACAGTCGAGCGGCACTCGACAGTGGGATACCCTTGGACGTATGTTGCCATAAAAAGTATTTAAATGTATAATACTAATCGCAAGCTACAAATTAATCATAACACTGCAGTGCGCTGCCACCTTGCTTCAATTTCGATACGTTGCCAATAATTAATCGCCGCAATTTTCCTAGCGCGCGAAAGACTGCAAAAATCGGTGTGAGCAGTATATATCGGATTTACTTTATAAATTTTGAATTGGCCAATATCGATAACTTGCAATATATCGAGTAATCAAAATTAATATTTATTTAATTGCATTTTATGGTTTTGTATTTTTTATTGACCCTAAAATATGAATTATTAAATAATAAACATAGCTGCACGTACGCATATTATGAATATTATGAATATGGACACATGCATGCAACTGCTTGCATACATTCATATTCATCTATACGCCACCTATTGGTTGAGTGTTAGCATATATTTATGCACATGTATTTTCGGTAATTGACATGTGCATGGAAAAGAAGAGTCGAGAAACAGCTCGCGCTTCGCGCTCGCATCGTTTGTCCTTTTCTTTCATGCACAAGTAATTTAGTTCTGACGTCATCGACAACTTCTTTGCTGGTCGAAGGGTCGAAATGGTTTATCTAATAACTTCAATGTTTATTGTCCGATCGGATTGCAATTTGGAGGATAAGTTCATATAGTATTTATCTATATATATGCTAAAGCAGAACGTAAAGAAATGAGTACTTTTATGTAAATAGCAATGTACACCAAAATTGGCGATTTGTGGGGCGGTAGGCGTGTTATTCCAAATTGAAAATAAACTTGATCTGCTTATGGTATACAGGAATCTTCATGCTAAATTTGGTGTCCGTAGCTTTTGTAATAGCTGAGATCGACGCGTTCATCCAGACAGACAGACAGACGGACAGACGGACAGACAGACGGACATGGCTCAATCGACTCGGCTATTGATTCTGAGCAAGAATATATATACTTTATGGGGTCTCCGATGCCTCCTTCTGCCTGTTACATACATTTGCACAAAGTTAGTATACCCTTTTTTGACCATTTTCAATGGTCCAAGGGTATAAAAATAAGATATGTGCTTCTATTGAGTCGCGCATAAATTCTCACAACTTTTCTGCTGACTGTTGGGTATTGAAATCCATTTCAACAACACAGCCTGCACATTCAATGGGTATTTCAAATTGGAAAATTCCCAAAAATATGAATCTTGCAGATCCAGAATTCTATAAGCCAGCTAAAGTTGACATTCTTTTGGGAGCAGAATTGTTCTACGAATTATTGTGCGTTGGGCAAATAAAATTAGGTTTTGACCTTCCTATAATGCAAAAAACGCTGCTAGGATGGATAGTAGCAGGCAAATGTACTGGACAAATGCCTAGGCATCAGTTCAGTGGGTGTTTAATGGCCCAAACTAATTGTTCTCTCGATTCGTTAGTTAACCGTTTCTGGGAATTGGATCAATCTCCATTCGAATCGAAGGCTGTTCGCCAAACAGCTGAACAACAGGCTTGTGAACTGTTCTTCGAGAAAACTGTAAAGCAGTTATCTTCTGGTCGTTTCCAAGTGGATCTCCCTTTCAAGACCGATCCAAAAGTTCTTGGCCTATCCTTTCAAACTGCTGAAAGACGTTTTTTGCCACTTGAGCGTAAAACATCAAAGGATGCAGTTCTTAAAACTATGTACCATGACTTCATGAAAGAGTATTTAGATTTGGGACACATAACCATGTTCCATGAACGTATGTCTTAATACGTATCAAAGGGTTCAGATACATGGCTTTGCCGATGCATCCAGTCATGCATATGGTTGTTGCATATACGTTCGAACTTGCAACAACCAAGACGTTGGCATTACATTGCTCACTGCAAAGTCTAGGGTAGCTCCACTAAACGTGAAAACAATATCCCGACTAGAGCTATGTGCAGCGCTTTTGCTGGTCAAGCTCTGGCACCAAATTGCGACAATCTTATCAAAATTTAATATAGAAAGTTTAAATTTCTGGTCGGATTCACAGATTGTGCTGTATTGGTTACAACGCGATTCTGGCACATTGGGCACATTTGTGGCAAATAGAGTTGCAGAAATTCAGGAGTTGTCGAAAGGTATTGTGTGGCGTCACGTTCCAACAGATGCTAATCCGGCGGATTTAGTATCGAGAGGAAGCGACATAGACGAGATTGTTAGCTCGTTATGGTTCGATGGGCCAAGTTTCTTGAAACTGGAGGAAGACCAATGGCCTCAGCTTCACCTGGTTGAAATAGCGTCGGAAATCAAATCTTTCGAGGACAAAAAAAGTTCTGTTATATGTACTTTGGCAGAATCTAAGCCAAATTGTTTTATTGAGCTAATTAATCGTCATTCCAACTTTCCAAAATTGATTCGCATAATGGCTTATGTGCTTCGATTCTGTTACAAAGGGCTCAAATCAGACTCTCTCGTGGTATCGGCATCAGAAATATTTCATTTCTTAAACTGATCGCCGTAGTACAAAGCACATCGTTCAAAAGCGAATTGAAATTATTGAGACAATCAGTAGTTCTAGCACCAATGTTGCAATCGCTGAATCCATTTATTGATAAATTTGACAAAAATGGAATACAATTTGAGCTCATTCGAGTAGGAGGACGTTTGTTACACGGGCCTCTCTCTTATGACGCTAAGTTTCCGCTTCTAATGACAGAGTTCAGAATTTATTCAACCATTTGTCAGATATTTGCATCGTAGGCACTACCATGCTGGTCCAAAAGTTCTAGTTGGACTACTGAATGCTCGAAGTTTATGCACTACAGTTGTTCGGAATTGCGTACACTGTTTTCGATATAAACCAAAATTGTTGGGGCAAATAATGGGAAATTTACCTGCTGATCGCCTTCGAGAAGGTCGGCCATTTAGAGTATGCGGAGTAGACTTCTGTGGGCCGTTCTATGTTAGCTATAGAATCAGGGGTAGACCACCTGTAAAAATGTATGTTGCCGTTTTTGTTTGTTTTGCCTCAAAGGCGGTCCATTTAGATCTGGTAACCGATCTATCAACTGATGCTTTTTTGAATGTTTTTAAAAGGTTCATCGGTAGACGCGGATTACCGGAGACGATATTCAGCGACAACGCGACGAATTTCGTTGGAGCGAGCAACGTTTTGAGGGAGCTGCAGACGGCGTTCCACAACAACGAGGCGAGGCTGGTGAACTTCGCAGCGGAGAGAGGAGTGCAGTGGAGGTTCATTCCCCCCCGCGCCCCGCTTTTCGGAGGACTGTGGGAAGCCGCAGTAAAGTCTGCCAAGCACAGTAAAGTCTGCTAAGGCTTCTGCGAGGAGCGAGCAACGCCAACCTGACGCAGGACGAGTTGAGCACACATCTGGTGGACGTCGAGGCGTTGCTCAACTCCAGGCCGTTGCTCGTCGACAGCAGCGATCCCAGCGATGGAGAGGTACTGACGCCAGGCCACCTACTCATCGGTCAGCCTTTGTTGGCGCTGCCTTTAGGATCCGATCCAGACGAGAGCATCAAGAAACCAGGGCGAGGATATTTGAGGCTGTGGCAGCAGTTGTCGGCGCTCAAACTGCACTTTTGGCGCAAGTGGTCCAAGGACTACCTGCTCAGCCTCCAGAAGCGAACTCAATGGGCCAAAGGCGAGGACAATCTCGAGGAAAGGACGGTCGTGCTAGTTCACGACGACAACACACCCCCTCAGCAGTGGATAACCGGGCGCGTAACGCGCACAATTCGAGGGGAGGACGGCAAGGTTCGGGTAGCCGAAATAAAAACACCAGCAGGCGCAATTAAGCGACCAATTCATAAGCTTGCCCTACTCCCGATGTGTTAAAGACCGGAGCTCTTCAACGGGGCCATAATGTTGGAGCATCATAGTTTTATTTAGTTTTATTATAATTATTATTATTGTAGATTAATTTGAAATTGACATTGAAGTCATAGGCTAGTATAAAGTAAGAGAAAATTGTGAATTTAAATGTAGTTGAGCATGCTCTCTTTATAATGCTCTCTTAAGCCCTTTGACGATCGGCAAATGCCGACGGTGAGTTCGGGGAGTGTGGTCGGATTGTGGCCCACTCTCGCTAATGAAAGCATTCGTTGTTAAGCAAGCGTAGAAGCCAGCAGCAGCAATAAATTGTCAGTTTGAAAATTATTAATCAAGCCACCGCGTCCTTTTATTTTCCTTTGTTTTTTTTTTCGCTCTGTAAAAAATCTTAGAGAATTTTTCAAGTAGTAAGGGTAAACTTTTTTGAATAATCTGGTTGGGATAATTCGATCTGCGAAATGAAATGTGATTTTAAATTCTCAAAGGCTGAACTGCTTTCCTCATTCAGTTCTATTTTTATTATTTTAGACATGTGCTTAGACACCATGCCATCATGACCTTGTAACAATTTAGTGAGGGGTTTAGCTATGGAAGCGTAATTTTGAACAAATTTCCTGTAGTATCCGGTTAAACCTAGAAAACCACGCAACCCTCTAATGTTGCGGGGAGGTGGATATTCAACGATGGTTTTAATCTTTTGTGGGTCAGTTTTTATAATTTTGTATGACACTAAGTATCCTAAAAATTCAGTTTCTTTTCTGAAAAAGTTGGATTTTTCTATAGAAATTTTCATGTTTGCCGTAAAAAGTATTTCTATGATCTCTTGTAGATCATATAAATGTTGTTCTGCTGTTTCAGAAAAAACGATTATATCGTCAACATATGTAAATGTGACAAGTCTTTCCGATTTTTACGCCCAAATGTTGTCCATCGCTCTTTGAAATTAACCAACTCGCGAACGCGTGATGGAAAAAAATTTATTTTTGTAGGAAGAACACTTCCGTCATTATTGATCGCAAAATTAGGACGAATGTTACCGATATATTCTTAAGCTAAAGTATTGTCAAAGCTTCTCTCAAAAGCTTTTGACTTGGGGATCAAGAGCTTTCGGAAATGGAACCAAAGCTTTCGTTCGTGGTGAAATTAATGACGCGCTTGGGCGAAGAAGGTTTTTTTTACAATAGAGCGTGGATACGCAGATCATGAGAGCGTTGTTTATGATAAGCTCTTGATCGAGAATTTTGTTGACACTTGAACGGTTCTAATTAGGATGGGTGATAAGTGACCAAGAGGTCAACATTTACGTCTTTGAACTGCGTAGTTAAATAACTGCCTCTTGGAAAAGATTGTTTGTTTAACGAAAAGAGTGGCTCGAGGCCGATGACGGGCTTCGGATATTGTTTATGCTTTTAAGAGACTGGCGCAAGAGTGCGAATAGATTTCGTAAATGGAATGACGCAATGGGATAGCGCTAGAGCGAAAAATGGGTTCCCAAGTGGCTATGAAAACTGTTTAAAATTTCCATAGTGAATATAGAGGGACTGAGGGTGATAACTTGCATAAATATACACTAATACTCAACCAATATGTGGCGTGGTAAATGAATATGAATGTATGCAAGTGCATACGTGCACATATGATTATTTTTAAAAAATTCATATTTTATTGACAGTAAAAAATTTAAAACCATAAAATGCATTATTAATTTTGATTACTCGATATATTGCGAGTTATTAATATTGTTTTTATTTTGTGCATTTGTCATTCTATGGTTTTTCTTTAAATTATCACCTTTTGTCTGTATACCAGCAGTGCGTCATGTTGAATTTTTAGTTGGAATGCGCTATATATCGTTATCTTTCGATAGCTTTTATAGGATACAGATACAGCCTTATCGCGAGACACGACAATTTGCAACAAGCACAATGCAAAAATTGCTTTTCTCTGTGAGTAATTCAGTATAACCGTGCCTTTTTTGGGGCTATCAAACCATGTTGTGACCCGATAAGTTTTGGTCGTAAAAATATGGACTTTCGCGTCTGGGACAGGGGCAACGCGGGTACCGGTGTTGACCCATTGTTGTTCAGCCGCGTTGCTGGTTATCCGAAAGGGTACATTCTATAAGAGGGAAGTTATCAATTACATATGTCTGGCCCTAGGTTAAACTGATTTGCCATACTTGGTAATGAATGAATGTATCAGTTAATCATATTAACATACATATGTATTAATATTATTACGAGATAATTGCTTATCTAATGTTTATTTAAAGTTATACCAACAATATCATTTCGGGATACCCTTGGACGTATGTTGCCATAAAAAGTATCTAATTGTATAATACTAATCGCAAGCTACAAATTAATCATAACACTGCAGTGCGATGCCACCTTGCATCAATTTCGAAACGTTGTCAATAATTTATCGCCGCAATTTTCCTAGCGCAAAACTGCAAAAAGCGGTATGAGCAGTATATATCGGTATTTCTTTATAAATTTTGAATTGGCCAATATCGATAACTTGCAATATATCGAGTAATCAAAATTAATATTTATTTAATTGCATTTTATATTTTTGTATTTTTTACTGACCCTAAAATATTAATTATTAAATAATAATCATATGTGCACGTAAGCATATTATGAATATTATGAATATTTACACAAGCATGTAAATACGAGTACTATAGCAAATGCACTACAGGGACAGAATCGCGATACCACTCTTACAAACTTGAAACGCTGGCTGTGTATAACGCGGTGAAGCATTTTCGCCATTATTTACATGGCCAATCATTTGTGGTATATACTGATTGTAACGCCCTGAAAGCCAGTCGTCATAAAGTAGATTTGACGCCAAGGGTTCATCGTTGGTGGGCGTATCTACAATCTTTTGATTTTGAGGTAGAGTACAGAAAGGGAAAGAAGCTAGACCTATGGGCATGATGCCATTAATAGAAGTAGAAACAATTGACAGAGAGAGTATAAGAAAAACCGCAGTACAAAATATAGAGAAGAATGCTAAATATGACAAGTTAAGATATGATAAAAGTAAAGCTAAGATTGTTGCCTATAAGGTGGGCGACCATGTCCTGCTCAAGAGTGAAGAACGGCGCCAAACAAAGCTAGACCCAAAGTTTAAAGGTTCTTTTGTGATAGTAGAGAAGCTTGATGGTGACCGATATACGTTGAAATCTTTGACAAACAAACGAACATATAAGTATGCACATGAACAATTGCGCGCAATACCTAAGGAGGTAGACGCAGAGACAATCGAGAGATCGCCGGGTGAGGCACTCGATGGTTCCATCAACACAAATTAAATCATTCAGTGGCTACATGGCAGGGGCTATGAGGGTCTAGAGTGACCATGACGCAGAGTGCGTGTTATCGTTGCAAAGGTGTGCAGCAAGAGCCTAAGAACGTGACGTGATAGACTCTCTAGTGAGCGAGAGTGTGTAATGGATAGTCTGACGAAACGAAATGTGAAGTATCATGTGGCATAGCGGAGATGTAGTTGTTTGGCTTGAACAGAAGATGAAAAAAAAGAGAAGTGAAAATGTTAATTGCTAGAGAGAACTAGAGCAGAGCATGGAGCCTTTATAACTAAAACACAAGTAAAGCAAAGAAAATCTTATGTTAAAGTCAAGAATTATTTTATATTTAATTGAAGCAACATCCTATGTCGAACTAATTTAAAATTATGTGTTAAAATAAGGAAGTATTTGAGCTTTAAAGAAAGAAATGTTTTATAGCACACGAGGACGTGTGATCGTCAGGAAGGCCGTGTCGCAGCCTGGTAACAGAATAATGTTAGAGTTTGAATTCAACTGAACAAAATAGTCATAATATGTTAGAGGAATGAATTCTGTTATATAACGAGAGCATCATTTGAATGGCAATTCGAATGAGCATGGCGCCTGCAGATGTTCTAGTATGTGAGAGTGTACATGCAAAAAGAATGAATGATGTAGAAATCGAACCGATATCGATATCGACCTCGAGTCAGCTAAAATGTTTTTAACAAATGCAGGTCGTAAGCCAAGTTTATTAGACACTCCGGACAATGCTCTACACCAATAGAGCTTTATGCACCTTTTAACTAAGTGCAACTGCAATCAGGAATTCTCGCAGATGAATTCAATGCAGTATTAAGTCCAAACACAACAAAGAGACAAGCTTGGTTTATTGAATTGGTTTCCATCTCGGCCCCACTAGAATTCCCAACGAGTTCTAGCAGTGCGGAGATGAAACTGTCTTCGATCACCAAGTTAGTCAGCGATGAATGCTGATGATCGAAGTTGGCTACTTCGTGAAACAATTGTACATTCAAGCCCGCTCTTGTTCTTGTTGTGTTTGGCAAAAATAAAATATCGACTAAAAAATATCGACTAGATAAGCTATGATGCAGAAATCGAACCGATATCGATATTGACCTCGAGTCAGCTAAAATGTTTTTAACAAATGCAGGTCGTAAGCCACGTTTATTATATATTGTATATATATATATATATATATATATTTTATATGCATATATATATACCATCATATATATTGTATATATGTAGGAGAAAGAGATCTTGGCTGATCTCGTTACATTGTTTTTATATTATTTTTACAACTCTAAGAGCACAGCAAGTCGCCTGCAAGATGTTTTGTCGTCTCTCTCTTTTACGGGACTCTACTCAACTGTCTGTTCCACAGCGCGGCGTCGTTTCTTTTCTCTTCGTTCGTTTCTTTCCTCTTCGTTTCTCTACCAAGTATTTCATCACGTTCATTCAGCAAAGTATTTCATCAAATTCATTCTTTTTGCATGTACACTCTCGCATACTAGAACATCTGCAGGCGCCATGCTCATTCGAATTGCCATTCAAATGATGCTCTCGTTATATAACAGAATTCATTCCTCTAACATACTACTATATGTACTATTATGTTCAGTTGAGTTCAAACTCTAACTCTAACATTATTCTGTTACTAGGCTGCGACACGGCCTTCCTGACGATCACACGTCCTCGTGTGCTAGAAAATATTTCTTTCTTTAAAGCTCAAATACTTCTTTATTTTAACACATAATTTGAAATTAGTTCGACATAGGATGTTTCATCAATTAAATATAAAATACTTCTTGACTTTAACATAAGATTTTCTTTTCTCTTTACTTATAAATTACAACATTAGATATTTCTTCATTTCAACATAAGATATTTGTTCATTTCAACATAAGATTTTCTTTGTTTTACTTGTGTTTCAGTTATAAAGGCTCCATGCTCTGCTCAAGTTCTCTCTAGCAATTAACGTTTTCCCTTCTCTTTTTTTTTTTTTCATCTTCTGTTCAAGCCAAACAACTACATCTCCACTATGCCACATGATACTTCACATTTCGTTTAGACAGACTATCCATAACACACTCTCGCTCACTAGAGAGTCTATCACGTCACGTTCTTAGGCTCTTGCTGCACACCTTTGCAACGACAACACGCACTCTGCGTCATGGTCACTCTTGACCCTCATAGCCCCCGCCATGTAGCCACTGGCCAGCTAACTACATGGTGCGACTGTAGCCTTGTGAATGATTTAATTTGTGTTGATGGAACCATCGAGTGCCTCACCCGGCGATCTCTCGATTGTCTCTGCGTCTACCTCCTTAGGTATTGCGCGCAATTGTTCATGTGCATACTTGTATGTTCGTTTGCTTGTCAACGATTTTAACGTATATCGGTCACCATCAAGCTTCTCTACTATCACAAAAGAACCTTTAAACTTTGGGACTAGCTTTGTTTGGCGCCGTTCTTCACTCTTGAGCAGGACATGGTCGCCCACCTTATAGGCAACAATCTTAGCTTTACTTTTATCATATCTTAACTTGTCATATTTAGCATTCTTCTCTATATTTTGTACTGCTGTTTTTCTTATACTCTCTCTGTCAATTGTTTTTTCTTCTATAAATGGTATCATGCCCATAGGTCTAGCTTCTTTCCCTATTAATAATTCTAATGGACTTACTTTTGTTACTCGATGAGCCGTGCAATTCACAGCCAACTGGATTTCCTTTAAGGCTTCTTGGCAAGATCGCTTACTGGTCTCTACCGCTGTCATCATTGCCTTCATGGTACTCATGACGCGCTCCACTTGACCATTAGCGAGGCTAGCTGCAGTTGCTATTATATGCAGGTCTATTTTTTACGATGAGCAGAATTGTTTAAAATCATTGCTACAATAGTAAAACTACGGCCCTGGTCTGCAACTATGCGAGTTGGCACCCCAAAAAGACATATAGTGGACTTAAATGCATCAATGCAACTGTTTGTGTCAAGGTTTAGTGCATGGTGCAAGGGAACATATTTAGTGAAGGCATCTATTTGCACTATCACGTATTCTTTTATGTCATTCTTCCCACTTAACTTTCCACTGATGTCGACGTGCACTGTGTGCCATGGAATGCTCCCCTTCGGTGTGGTATGCAATTCTATTTGAGATTTACCCGAGGTTGATTTTGACAGTTTGCATGTGATACAATTTTCGACAAATTTTCGTTCGTATTTAGACATACCATATGCTGGAACCAATACTGCGAATATACTTTATCTAAAGTTTTTCCCACCCCAAATGCATGATGGCCTCATGGACATGATTAATGACGGACCATCTGAATGCCCTCGGAATTACTGGTAGACACCTAGTTCGACCATTTCTCTGTATTTTCCTATATAGTATCCCCGAACGCAATTCATACGACTTCGCCAATTCATGCTGGAATTCATCACTCTGCAATTTTGCCACCAAATCAGAAATTTCAACATCTCGATGCTGTTCTGCAATTAACCAATTGTCTGTAATATCCGCCAGCTCTATGCGCATTTCTGTTACTTTCGTTGCAATAGGGGATTTTCCGATCACTATGGGGTTACGCGAGAGGAAGTCTACATGCGCCATGCTATTTCCCTTCCTGTACTCTACCTCAAAATCAAAAGATTGGACCCTTGGACCAACGATGGACCCTTGGCGTCAAATCTACTTTATGACAACTGGCTTTCAGGGCGTTACAATCAGTATATACCACAAATGATTGGCCATGTAAATATTGGCGGAAATGCTTCATACATAGCCAGCGTTTCAAATTCGTAAGAGTGGTATCGCGATTCTGCCCCTGTAGTGCATTTGCTATAGTATTCTATGACTCTCGGTTTACCGACTACTTTATGCATCAATATGGCGCCATACCCTTCTGTACTAGCATCTGTATGGAGTTCAATTGGGTACTGTGGGTCATAAATGATCAATACAGAATCGCTCACTAATGTGGATATAACTTGGCGCACCTGCTCGTGCTTGTCACACCATTTAAACGTATTATTCTTTGACGTTAGTAAATACAAGGGCTTCATTTTTTCGGAAAATTTGGGAATAAACTGTTGAAAATAGGATGACAAGCCAATGAACTGTCTTAGTTGTGTAACTGTCTGTGGTGACGGTAATGCAGCCAATGCTTGTATCTTTTTCGGATTTGGCCTTATTTCACCATTTTCAATTTGATACCCTAAATATTCAACTTTCAAAATCCTGACTTGGATAACCTCTGCAACACCTCTTTAAGTCTGATAAACGCCTCCTCTATTGTGCTAGCTACTATCACAACGTTATCTATGTAAACTACTGCATATGAGAGTGCTACATATATGATTGCTCTTTGAAACACAGATGAGGCGTTCTTGAGACCAAAGGGCATAGCTAGGAATTCATATTGGCCTTTTGTAGTGACGAATGCTGTTCGTTCAATAGAATTAGATTTTATTGGAATTTGATAAAAATCCGCTTGCCATGTCCAAACTAGAGTAATACATGCTGCCACGCAACCTGTCAAGCTGATCTGATATTAGTGGCAATGGATACTTATCAGAGATTGTAGTCGCATTTAACTCTCGATAGTCAATACACAATCGATCACTACCATCCTTTTTCTTTACCAACAACATTGGACTAGCGAATGGTGAACAGCTCGGACGTATGACATTGGATGCTAGTAGTTCCTGTATTTGGCTTCTCACCAGCAACTTTTCCTCAGTACTCTGTACGGACGTCTCACAACCGTCTTATTGATATCTGTCAAACGGATTTCTAGTTCACCCGTAGTAACTCTCCTAATTGGTATACCCTTTATAAATGTTGGAGCATATGACTTCAGCAATTCTGCAAGTTCGGCTTTATCGGACTGACTCAGATCTACGTCATTATTTATGGTATCCATGAAATCCAACTCAACAATGCTGGACAGTGTATTCACAGTATTTGTTTTATAAAGAGCAAACTGGCATCAATTGACACTCCAAAACCCTGACCTAGAATTTCACGGCCGATCAGCACATCGTACTTAAGATATTCATCCATGACTACATTGAAAAGGATTTCAATGGAAAATTCACAAATTTTTATGCCGCTTATCAGTACAGTATTGTTGAGTCTTTTTCACTTGAACTTATCAACTAATTTTTCTTGCAATAACGAGCACTCCGCTCCTGAATCAAAAAAGTATGGAATATATTCACCCAGTTAATACAGAACTCCTCTTGGTTCAACGACCGAACATAGATTCACTCGCTTCTCATACGTGTTTCCCTTGTGTTTAGATTTGAATTGATATCACTCAACGTCGGAGTAATATCAACTGTATTTTATTGTATTATTATTAATTTTGTTTGCCCCAGGTGCATAACCATGTGGCAGAGGTCGCCGCAATAAGTACAGAAACAAATTGGGCTGCGGAGTAAGAACGAGTAGTCAAGTGAGAGGTACTTTTCATACTGATTTTATTTTCCTCTTTGTGGGGTTTATATACACGTTTCTTACAAGCTAGGTATTTACTTAGGTTACATGATAAAAGACAAATGTTAACTAAGTCTAATGATATCTGCTGATTTATGGCATGCAGATGGTGCGAAAACGTGCATCTGCATGCATAGCGATAAAGGGTCCTTATTTACTAAGTCCGCCTGCATATCAGCGAACGGTCACTATTGATTCAGTGCATTTCAGTAATGGGTCACTGTTGATTTAGGTGCGTGTGAAAACGTACCCTGTCGCCTATCTGCTTACGATAGCAGTGTGCCTACGTATCATCTGCAGCGTACGATTTTCTGCAGTTATGTAAAATCGTACATCCTCCCGGCCGTTGAACATATGTTCAAGAATCTTCGATATTGATTCTAAATTGATGTAGGTTCTCTTCGCATGGTGGATTTGATCTGGCGGATGTCCTTCCTTTGTAGTACTTGTTTCTAATATAGAATATGGACATGATCATCATGAACAGGAGTCCACCGTATAATGCGATGTGATGATGTTTAATCGGTTCAATTTCTTGAGGTAATTGAAATGTGTTGCTTGGGAGGAGTTTCTTTCCTAGTTGTTGTAAGTCGATGTAATGTTGCATCAACTCTTCCTTTGTTAGTGTGGTGTCAGGTTGTGCTGTTGTTGTTTTAATTTTGCTGATCATATCTCCAAAACGAGCGAACGACGTAGGTATGATTGTCTTGATGGTGTCTTGACTGGTGAGAGTCATCAATGAATTTCGTAGTGTACATCCAGCAGTTACACTTAGTATTCCAGAGTTTTGTAAAATTATATCTGATGCTCCATCCGGACACACCGCTGATAATTGCACTTGAGAATTTGTAGCAAATATCCAGTGATTTCTTGCATGCATGTTTAGTAGTGTAAATGTTTTGTTTGACTGTGTCAAATGACATGATGCATCTGTTCTGTTGTGAAACAATTTCATTTCGCAACTAGTTTCAGTTGTGAATTTTGTTTGTTTATTTCTGCATATAAAATCGTCAGTGTCTCTTGGGTAGCAATTTTGAAAATCCCTTTCTGTCAATTCTACAAATTCATCTCGATGATCGTTGATTGCAATGAACGGAATCTTGATGTCATAGATGATTATTCCATTCTCGGATGTTGACGGAATAGGACTGAGCTTAAATATTTCAAGCATTTGTGTGGATACGAGGGTCGTTTGATAAGTCCGTGACTTTTTGAATAAAATATATTTTTTTCGTCAAAGAAGCGTTTTATTTCTCAACATAATCTCCTTTTAGCTCTATACATTTAGTCCAGCGTTTTTCCAATTTTTTTATTCCTTCCAAATAATAGGTTTTCTCAAGGCCCTCAAAATAGTCGTTTGTTTCTGTGATGACCTCTTCATTTGACCCGAATCTCTTACCGCCGAGCCATTTCTTCATGTTTGGAAACAAAAAATAGTCACAGGGGGCTAAATCTGGAGAATATGCTGGATGGGGTAGCAGTTCGTAGCCCAATTTATGAAATTTTGCCATGCTGACTACACACGTGTGCACCCGTGCATTGTCCTGATGGAACAGCACTTTTTTTTCGCCAAATGCGGTCGTTTCTGCTTCAAATCAATATCGAATCTGTCCAAAAGCTCTGAATAATATTCGCCGGTGATCGTTTTACCCTTTTCAAGGTAATCGATGTGAATGATACCTTGTGCATCCCAAAAAACTGTGGCCATGACCTTGTTGGCCGACAGACCCACCTTGGCCTTCTTTGGTGCACGTTCACCCGGAGAAACCCACTGTCTTGATTGTTCTTTGGTCTCTGGTGTGGTGTGGTGGATCCATGTTTCGTCTACGGTAACGAAACGGCGCAAAAATTCGTTTGGATTGCGGTTGAACATCGCCAAACACTCCTTTGAAATGGTCACACGGTTGCGCTTATGGTCGTGTGTGAGCAATCGCGGCACCCATCGCGCGGAAAGCTTTTTCATGTCCAAATATTCATGTAAAATGTGATGTACCCGTTCAGTTGAGATGCCTACAGCCTCAGCTACCTCACGCACTTTCATTCTCCGATCATCCAATATCATTCCATGGATTTTGTCGACGATTTCTGGCATGACGACCTCTTTTGGGCGACCTGAACGTTCGGCATCACTTGTACTGGTACGACCACAACGGAACTCAGTAAACCATTTCTTAACCATTGAAATTGATGGTGCAGAGTCCCCATAATATTTATCAAGTCTTTCCTTGGTTTCGGTGATGGATTTTTTACGCAAAAAATAATGCTTAATTAGCACACGAAATTCACTTTTTTCCATTTTCGTTAAAATTCACGAGATCGTCTGCTTTCAATGCCTATAAAACGCAAACTAAGAAACGCAGCTTTCTCAAAATTTTACAGTCAGCTGTTAATCGATAACTGCTGACAGGAGCAGTGTTATATTTAGAGCAGGTGCGCGGCAAATACAAAAAGTCACGGACTTATCAAACGACCCTCGTACTAGTGGTAATGTAATTTTGATAATTACATGATTATTTACTATAGTTCCTTCAGCCTTCATCATTTTGTAGAGCATGAGCAAGTTGTCCGGCGTGACAGGTAGCATTTGTTCACTCTTCAGGTGCTCTCGTATTTGATTCAATTGTTCCTTTAACTGTTTTGGTGAGATCAGTGCTGGACTTATCGTATTATGACGAATGTCTGTGAACACATTAATAATCTCACTCTGCATTCGTTTTAGGTTTATTGCTAAGAGTGTTAGCTGCGTGGTAAGTGTGATGTACCATTGAAAAGACTGGAAATGGTCCTTTTCTTTCTTTGCAGCTGTCATGAATCCTTCTATGATTGTGAGTCTTTTGGAGTTGGACACTTCATCTCGACGTATCACATTAATTGTTGAATCGATTAACGTGGTTTGGTTTTCAATCAGCTTCAATAAGTGATTTTCATTTTCCTTTACCTTCATGATAGTGTCCGACATTTCAAGTGCATAATTCGAATCTAATACTCCAAACAGGCTACTGGCAATATTTCCAACAATGTCCAACGGTGCTCGTCGTGATCGCGTTTTTGCTAATAAATAATTTTCTGTTTGTAGATCTTCTTCGATGTGCTTAAAATGTTGGTGCATGCTTTTGCATGGCTGAATTTGACTGAATTCCTGACATATTTCTCCAATCTTCTTTGTTCCCAATGAAAATGTCATCATATCTTGCCAATAAGGTTGTAGGTCGTAATATGCAACAACATTCCAATCGGTTGTAGTGAGTTGCGTTGTCCCAATCCTTTCAAAGAAGATCCCTTCGTCCAAACTGGGTTATGTTAATTGATTGAGCCATTGCGAGTGGCAATAGCAACATCATAACTAACAAAGTCGTTGTCAGTGATGGAATATTTAATTGTTTGGGTTTCGTTTCCTCTTCGCGTTGTTCTTCTTCTTCTATCGGATCCTTGTGATCCGGTTCTTCTTCCGGAAATAATGGGGCAATATGTTGGATGTCCCTTTTGAAGATGCCTCTTGCTGTTTTTAACTCCACAACTCGAACGAAGCCATCCTTTCCAGGGATTGCATTGATGATACGTCCCATTGGCCAATGCAGGACTGGTGTGTTGTCCTCTCTTATTAGCACCAGCATGCCTTCTTTAACATAAGCATATGATTTTTTCCATTTATGCCGTTCTTGGAATTGCTGTAGGTAGTTCGTTGATCACTGTGACCAGAACTGATGTTTGACCTTGGATACTGCTGTCCATCTCTGTCCTAATGAAACAGGTTGTTGCGATGGTTCATGGTCCACTTGAGCCGTCAGTGGTTCTCCTATTATAAAATGTCCTGGCGTCAATGCATTCATGTCGTTTGGATCATTTGACAACGGCACTAGTGGTCGAGAATTCAATATTGCTTCAATCTCGACTACTACTGTTTCTAATTCTTCATATGTAAGTTTAACGGAGTCAATATTTTTAAGAAGTAGTTGCTTGGCTGATTTAACGGCTGCTTCCCATAGTCCGCCGAAGTGAGGTGCTCTGGGAGGAATAAATTTAAACGTTACTCCCTTTTGATTGCAGCTCTCGATAATGGCCTTTTTAGCCTTGTCTGACTGAATTGCTTCTTCCAGATTTTTGTTGCTGGCTCCCACGAAGTTTGTTGCATTGTCACAATGCAGAGTCTGACACTTCCCACGTCCCACTGATAAATCTTCGAAGAGCCGCTAGAAATGCATCGGTCGTAAGGTCGCTTACTAGTTCCAAATGCACTGCCTTTGTTGCAAAACAGCAGAATATGGCAATATATGCTACATGTGGTTGCTTTCCACGGAGCTTATAGTGAACCTTCATCGGTCCACAATAGTATACCCCAGCATTAAGAAATGGTCTTGCTTGAGTGACTCTTAATGGTGGTAGGTTTCCCATGATTTGTTGGATTAATCTAGGTTTGGCTCTTGTGCATCTTACACAGTTTTGCCCGATATTCCGGGCTATTGTTTTTCCCTTAATGGCCCAGAACCTTTGCCGCATTGTTGCTAAAAGAGCTTGAGGTCCACAATGCATGTTATCCTTATGACCTTGGGTCATTGTATGGCAGCAACATAGGATGTTTTGCGTTAAATGTGATCTCTGCTACTTCTAGTCTTCCACCTACTCGAATAATATTTTCATTATCGAGGAATGGTGCTAAAGCATTTAAGCTGCTGTGTCTCTCCACTTCACGATTTTTCTGGAGATCCTTTAATTCTGCCATGAAGCCATTTTGTTGAATATTACGAATGACTATCTTCTGGGCTTCATTTATTTCTTCCAATTGTAGTATTGGTTCGTTGGCTTTCCGTTTTCGAAAACGCTCATATAAGCAACAATTCTCAACAATTTATTGTATGAGTTTCCATGATTGATTGTGTATATCAATCTTTCTGATTTGGTTGCTGCTAATACGACTTCAGGGACGACCTTGGATGCTTCAGTTCCCTTTGCTACAAACGGCGATGGCCATGTCGATGGAGGTCCATGCAGAAATAGTGGACCATAGAACCACAAGATGGGATCCTTGAATTTTGTAGCAGTTATTCCTCTTGATGCTACATCAGCTGCGTTGTGTGCGCTTGGGATATGTCTCCATTCCTTTTGTGTGGACACATCTTGAATGGTTGTTATCCTGGTGGCTACGAATTTGTCTTTAATTGTTTTTTGATTGTTGATCCAGGATAATACTATTTCTGAATCGGACCAATAATATGTAGGTATGGTCTCCAAGGATAGCTGTTCCTTAACCGTGCTTGTTATTTCTGCACCTAGGACGGCAGCCTTTAATTCCAATTGAGGAAGTGTAATAGCGTTAAGCGGTGCTAGTCGGGATTTAGCGCATAACAATTGAACGCTTATTCGTTTATCCTTGTGAATGGAGCGAATATACACTGCCGCCGCATATGCCTTTTCTGATGCGTCTACAAATGTGTGTATTTCCCTTTGGACAGGAACTTGTTTTTTAGAGACATGTCGGTCAATTTTAATTTCGTTAAGAACCTTGAGGTCCTCTCGATATTGTTTCCACTCCTTTTGCAGTGGTTGTGGTAATTCTTCATCATACTGATATCCTTGTCTCGTCAGTTCCTGCGTGAAGATTTTTGCTTTAATTACCACATTACCCCCATTAGGGGGCCTGCCGATATAACCTAACCTAACCTACCACTGGTGTAAATAATCCCAGTAGATCAAATATTTTAAATATTTCCGAGACAACATCTCGCCTTGTTATTATTTATTTTTTGCTAGTTTGTGTTGTGCAGCATAATTTGTCCGAACTTGGGTTCCATGTAATTCCCAGTGTCTTAATGCTGCACTCCTCATAAGCTGCATCTTCCAGATGAACGTTGGGTGTAATGTCTTCTTTAGGCAAACCAAGTAATAATTGATTGTGGTTTGCACACCATTTTCGTAACTTGAATCCAGATTTTGATAAAATCTGGTTCAATTCCCTTTGTTTCTGGAGGGCTTCAGGGATTGTTTCTGCGCCTGTGATACAATCATCCACATAGAAGTCGTTCTTTAATGTTTCGGCTCCTAAAGGATATTCTCGCATCGCCCTTGTTGCTAAATATTGCAGACATTTTGTGGCCAGATATGGAGCTGCCTTTGTTCCATATGTCACAGTTTTTAGTCGGTAGTATTTTATTTCTTCCGATGGTTCACTTCTCCATATAATCATCTGTAGGTGTTGATCTTCTGGGTTCATCCATATTTGACGATACATTTTTTCGATATCCGCTGTGAACACGTATTTGTGTGTTCTGAATCTTAACAATATAGAGAATAGCGTGCTCTGAACTTTAGGTCCTTTATGTAGAATATCGTTTAATGATTTCCCAGATGATGTTACCGCTGATGCATCAAATACTACTCTTAACTTTGTAGTTTGACTATCTGGCTTGAGTACACAATGATGGGGTATGAAATAATGTTGTTTTGGTATATGTTCTATTGGCACTTGTTTCATATATCCAAGATCTTCATACTCCTTCATGAATTGAATGTACCCTTGCTTTAGCGTTGAATCCTTTTGTAGTCTTTTTTCTAATGATAGGAATCTTCTTGACGCTATGTCATGAGACTCCCCCAACGCTGATGCATCCTCCATTTGTGGTAGCCGAACAATGAGCCTTTTATCTTTGGCAATTTGTAGGTTCCGCTCAAATTGCCGCTCACATTCCTTGTCCATCGGCGAAAGACAAGGGCCCTTTGACTGGAGATTGTCCAATTCCCAGAATTTGGCTAGTTGTTCGTCCACCTTCTCCTGTTCTGTAAGCATCGCACATATTGATGATGTTGAGGCTTTATTTTTAATTTTGCCCGCGATGATCCATCCAAGTTTGGTTTCTTGAAGCATGGGTAGTCCTTTTTTCAATGACACTTGTCCTTGATTCAGAATTCGGAAATAGTGTTCGGCTCCTAGAAGAACGTCTATTTTTCAAGGTTTTCCAAAGTGTGGATCTGCCAATGTTATATTTTGTGGCACTTTACAACTATCGGAGGAGATATAACGCGTTGGTTGGTCATTCACAATGTTCTTCAAAACCATTGCTTCCAACCTAGAACTGAAATCTCCAGAATTGGATTTCAGCATGACATTGATGCGAGCGTTGGAGGTGTGAACCTTTCCTCCAATGCCATTGATTTTTAAGGTCGAGTGTGCTGATTTAAGACCCAATGTCTTCACAGCTCGTTCTGATATGGCGTTTATTTGAGATCCTGAGTCTAGGAGAGCTCGAAATTCGGCCTTTCGTCCATTGTTTCCCTGAATTGTAACTCGGGCAGTGGCTAACAGAATATAGCTTGACTGTTGTCCACTTGCGGTAGCAGCTGTTGTGCTTTCAGGTTTTAATTCTAAGTGTAGCAATGTGTTATGTTTCTTGTTACACTTAAAACAGTCCCTTTTCGAACATGAACTAGTTGGATGTTCTGAACGGAAGCATTTTGCACAGAGTTTCTGTTTCTGTACCCAATTTAAACGTTCTGCTGCTGTTCGTTTTAAGAAATCATTACATTTAAAAATGCTATGATTCGGTTTTTTACAGAAATAACATATAAAGTTGTGTTCAGCTCCTACTGAAGCACACGTGTTGTGTTTGACTTTATATTTGTCTGTATTAATGGCTTCCAATGTTAGAAACCGTTGCTCCAAGAACCGTTGCTCATTGGCCAATGCAGGACTGGTGTGTTGTCCTCTCTTATTAGCACCAGCATGCCTTCTTTAACATAAGCATATGATTTTTTCCATTTATGCCGTTCTTGGAGTTGCTGTAGGTAGTTCGTTGATCACTGTGACCAGAACTGATGTTTGACCTTGGATACTGCTGTCCATCTCTGTCCTAATGAAACAGGTTGTTGCGATGGTTCATGGTCCACTTGAGCCGTCAGTGGTTCTCCTATTATAAAATGTCCTGGCGTCAATGCATTCATGTCGTTTGGATCATTTGACAACGGCACTAGTGGTCGAGAATTCAATATTGCTTCAATCTCGACTACTACTGTTTCTAATTCTTCATATGTAAGTTTAACGGAGTCAATATTTTTAAGAAGTAGTTGCTTGGCTGATTTAACGGCTGCTTCCCATAGTCCGCCGAAGTGAGGTGCTCTGGGAGGAATAAATTTAAACGTTACTCCCTTTTGATTGCAGCTCTCGATAATGGCCTTTTTAGCCTTGTCTGACTGAATTGCTTCTTCCAGATTTTTGTTGCTGGCTCCCACGAAGTTTGTTGCATTGTCACAATGCAGAGTCTGACACTTCCCACGTCCCACTGATAAATCTTCGAAGAGCCGCTAGAAATGCATCGGTCGTAAGGTCGCTTACTAGTTCCAAATGCACTGCCTTTGTTGCAAAACAGCAGAATATGGCAATATATGCTACATGTGGTTGCTTTCCACGGAGCTTATAGTGAACCTTCATCGGTCCACAATAGTATACCCCAGCATTAAGAAATGGTCTTGCTTGAGTGACTCTTAATGGTGGTAGGTTTCCCATGATTTGTTGGATTAATCTAGGTTTGGCTCTTGTGCATCTTACACAGTTTTGCCCGATATTCCGGGCTATTGTTTTTCCCTTAATGGCCCAGAACCTTTGCCGCATTGTTGCTAAAAGAGCTAGAGGTCCACAATGCATGTTATCCTTATGACCTTGGGTCATTGTATGGCAGCAACATAGGATGTTTTGCGTTAAATGTGATCTCTGCTACTTCTAGTCTTCCACCTACTCGAATAATATTTTCATTATCGAGGAATGGTGCTAAAGCATTTAAGCTGCTGTGTCTGTCCACTTCACGATTTTTCTGGAGATCCTTTAATTCTGCCATGAAGCCATTTTGTTGAATATTACGAATGACTATCTTCTGGGCTTCATTTATTTCTTCCAATTGTAGTATTGGTTCGTTGGCTTTCCGTTTTCGAAAACGCTCATATAAGCAACAATTCTCAACAATTTATTGTATGAGTTTCCATGATTGATTGTGTATATCAATCTTTCTGATTTGGTTGCTGCTAATACGACTTCAGGGACGACCTTGGATGCTTCAGTTCCCTTTGCTACAAACGGCGATGGCCATGTCGATGGAGGTCCATGCAGAAATAGTGGACCATAGAACCACAAGATGGGATCCTTGAATTTTGTAGCAGTTATTCCTCTTGATGCTACATCAGCTGCGTTGTGTGCGCTTGGGATATGTCTCCATTCCTTTTGTGTGGACACATCTTGAATGGTTGTTATCCTGGTGGCTACGAATTTGTCTTTAATTGTTTTTTGATTGTTGATCCAGGATAATACTATTTCTGAATCGGACCAATAATATGTAGGTATGGTCTCCAAGGATAGCTGTTCCTTAACCGTGCTTGTTATTTCTGCACCTAGGACGGCAGCCTTTAATTCCAATTGAGGAAGTGTAATAGCGTTAAGCGGTGCTAGTCGGGATTTAGCGCATAACAATTGAACGCTTATTCGTTTATCCTTGTGAATGGAGCGAATATACACTGCCGCCGCATATGCCTTTTCTGATGCGTCTACAAATGTGTGTATTTCCCTTTGGACAGGAACTTGTTTTTTAGAGACATGTCGGTCAATTTTAATTTCGTTAAGAACCTTGAGGTCCTCTCGATATTGTTTCCACTCCTTTTGCAGTGGTTGTGGTAATTCTTCATCATACTGATATCCTTGTCTCGTCAGTTCCTGCGTGAAGATTTTTGCTTTAATTACCACATTACCCCCATTAGGGGGCCTGCCGATATAACCTAACCTAACCTACCACTGGTGTAAATAATCCCAGTAGATCAAATATTTTAAATATTTCCGAGACAACATCTCGCCTTGTTATTATTTATTTTTTGCTAGTTTGTGTTGTGCAGCATAATTTGTCCGAACTTGGGTTCCATGTAATTCCCAGTGTCTTAATGCTGCACTCCTCATAAGCTGCATCTTCCAGATGAACGTTGGGTGTAATGTCTTCTTTAGGCAAACCAAGTAATAATTGATTGTGGTTTGCACACCATTTTCGTAACTTGAATCCAGATTTTGATAAAATCTGGTTCAATTCCCTTTGTTTCTGGAGGGCTTCAGGGATTGTTTCTGCGCCTGTGATACAATCATCCACATAGAAGTCGTTCTTTAATGTTTCGGCTCCTAAAGGATATTCTCGCATCGCCCTTGTTGCTAAATATTGCAGACATTTTGTGGCCAGATATGGAGTTGCCTTTGTTCCATATGTCACAGTTTTTAGTCGGTAGTATTTTATTTCTTCCGATGGTTCACTTCTCCATATAATCATCTGTAGGTGTTGATCTTCTGGGTTCATCCATATTTGACGATACATTTTTTCGATATCCGCTGTGAACACGTATTTGTGTGTTCTGAATCTTAACAATATAGAGAATAGCGTGCTCTGAACTGTAGGTCCTTTATGTAGAATATCGTTTAATGATTTCCCAGATGATGTTACCGCTGATGCATCAAATACTACTCTTAACTTTGTAGTTTGACTATCTGGCTTGAGTACACAATGATGGGGTATGAAATAATGTTGTTTTGGTATATGTTCTATTGGCACTTGTTTCATATATCCAAGATCTTCATACTCCTTCATGAATTGAATGTACCCTTGCTTTAGCGTTGAATCCTTTTGTAGTCTTTTTTCTAATGATAGGAATCTTCTTGACGCTATGTCATGAGACTCCCCCAACGCTGATGCATCCTCCATTTGTGGTAGCCGAACAATGAGCCTTTTATCTTTGGCAATTTGTAGGTTCCGCTCAAATTGCCGCTCACATTCCTTGTCCATCGGCGAAAGACAAGGGCCCTTTGACTGGAGATTGTCCAATTCCCAGAATTTGGCTAGTTGTTCGTCCACCTTCTCCTGTTCTGTAAGCATCGCACATATTGATGATGTTGAGGCTTTATTTTTAATTTTGCCCGCGATGATCCATCCAAGTTTGGTTTCTTGAAGCATGGGTAGTCCTTTTTTCAATGACACTTGTCCTTGATTCAGAATTCGGAAATAGTGTTCGGCTCCTAGAAGAACGTCTATTTTTCAAGGTTTTCCAAAGTGTGGATCTGCCAATGTTATATTTTGTGGCACTTTACAACTATCGGAGGAGATATAACGCGTTGGTTGGTCATTCACAATGTTCTTCAAAACCATTGCTTCCAACCTAGAACTGAAATCTCCAGAATTGGATTTCAGCATGACATTGATGCGAGCGTTGGAGGTGTGAACCTTTCCTCCAATGCCATTGATTTTTAAGGTCGAGTGTGCTGATTTAAGACCCAATGTCTTCACAGCTCGTTCTGATATGGCGTTTATTTGAGATCCTGAGTCTAGGAGAGCTCGAAATTCGGCCTTTCGTCCATTGTTTCCCTGAATTGTAACTCGGGCAGTGGCTAACAGAATATAGCTTGACTGTTGTCCACTTGCGGTAGCAGCTGTTGTGCTTTCAGGTTTTAATTCTAAGTGTAGCAATGTGTTATGTTTCTTGTTACACTTAAAACAGTCCCTTTTCGAACATGAACTAGTTGGATGTTCTGAACGGAAGCATTTTGCACAGAGTTTCTGTTTCTGTACCCAATTTAAACGTTCTGCTGCTGTTCGTTTTAAGAAATCATTACATTTAAAAATGCTATGATTCGGTTTTTTACAGAAATAACATATAAAGTTGTGTTCAGCTCCTACTGAAGCACACGTGTTGTGTTTGACTTTATATTTGTCTGTATTAATGGCTTCCAATGTTAGGAACCGTTGCTCCAAGAATGCGAGGAATTCACTAATCGATTGGTTTTGCCGTGTATTTTGTATGGATTGTTCATACAAAACATGATTCTGTCTATCCATCCTTTTTGTAAGAATGCATAGCAGAAGTGGATCCCATTCGTTTGTCGGTATCCCAATGTTGTTTCTTTAATGTTATCATGCCTCATCATTGCCTTTACAGAGTTTGCATCGTTACCAGTCGTTGAGGGGTTGATCTAGTAACCTCTGTATTAGTGCTGTGCTGAGCACTCGCTTGTTATTGAATCTTTCTTCTAGCATATTCCAAGCTGTGGTGTAATTTCTTTCAGTCAGTGAAAGATGGCGTATGAGTCTTTCTGCATCGCCAATTACATGATTTTTCAGATACCACATTTTTTGAATAATGGGTATTGAAGTGGCTTCATGAATCATTTTCTTAAACATGTCATGAAATTGCTGCCATTTGAGGTAGTCTCCATCAAACTTCGGGATGGAAACTTTAGGTAATGGTAATGGTGGTGATGTAGGCAATGTAGATGTCACTATTTGTGGGACATTTACATCGCATGCTGTTTGGGTTTTAATGACAGCAATCTCGGCCGACAAGAAGTTTTGTAAATTATAGCCGAGAGAGACTGGATCGGCAAACCTTTTGTACATCTGAACATGGATATCCTTGATATCCTTCCAATATTGTTCAATTATTAGTGTGAATCCAGCTTGAGATTCGTCTGACATCATTTTCATTATGCGATCCAGACTTTCAAGCAAAACCCGCTGTTCCCGAATCATGGGCTGGATCTCGCTTTCGTCCGTTGATGTCATGGATTCAGCGTCCATTTCCAGAACACGCAGTTGTTTCTGGAATATAGCTATATATTCATTCGTCGCGCCTTTTATTATTTCAAAGTACTTTCCACTGAAGTACTCATGTTCCACATATATCACAAGCCTAGGACATGCACAGTTGTTGTTTAGTACTCACAATTGAATTACTCCAGCGTTGAAAGGCCTTCCAGCGTAATGGTGAAGCAGATCGTTATTGGAACTAAAGCTTGATACATTAGATAATTGTTAAATTCTCTTGAACGATTTTAAATGGTTTTTTTCTTTTACAAGTGTTTTCTTTTATATCTTTATATTTTGTTCTTTTGTTTTATCCCTAGCACACACTCAGCAATTTAAGTTAATTGTGAAAAATTTAATTTGCACTCGTGCAGCTTAAGCAAAGACTCAAAGAAAAAAAAACACAAGCTAGCTCCTTGATTTGTGGCCAAGTGAATTGTAGACCGCAGCGCCAGATGATGACAAGGTGGGAGCAATTGTATCCCACGGTGCAACTCCAAGATGTGAATAGGCAATGCTTTCCAAAAGCAGACAAGATTGCAATGGATTCTTTGCAGAATAAAAAAGGAGGCACGGCTGCGTAGAGATCACGCAATACCGTGCAGAGGTCACGCAGCGCCGTTGAGCTTCCGCAATGCGATGCGAAATTGCGAAGCTCTGCCCTGAGCACGGTGCTGGCCAGACAACGTTGTTGCACCGGCTTAACAGGGATCTCTTTATACGGGAAGAACTGAAAAAATGGACTTGCATTGGTGTGGGCGACAAGCAATGTAGATAGTTTTTACCTATCTTGTGATATCTGTATGCAGCGATGCAGTCGTTGGACTTTAGGGTGCCAAATGCCCCTGCCAGCCAAAGGTCACTTATATGGGGAGCACTACTCCGAATCCTCCATTACTCCTTTGTAAGGTCACTTGCGGAAAAATGTTTTTTTTAATTTTTTTTTTTGGTTTTTCACTAACACTTCGCACTTTGGTACGTTTCTGTGTTCTTTTTAAATTTTTAATTAACCAAGAAAAGAAAAGGGTCACTGACCTTAAATAGTGAAAATTTTCAGCCATCACTAGCTTTTTGGAAGGTATTCGGAGTTGGTGAAGTTGGCTGTGATCGCAGTCCAGCTGATTAGTTAAAGCTTTTAGTACTTTGACAGCAGCCTCGAAGTAGGCACTAATTAGCTGGGCAGGTGGAATGATAACAGTTGCACTGCTTGCAAGGTCAGCTTAATACCATGGGACTTAACAGAAAATTTGCATTGCTTTCTAAGATAAGCTTAGAAGCCTGATAAGAACCGGTGTTATCAACAGTGCATGTTGTTTACTACTGTTAGCGCTGCACTGCTTTACCTTTGACTACCACAAAGCCGAAGGTATTATTTCCGTTATTGAAAAAAATAAAACAATAATGGGACGCATTGCAAAGCGCGGGCCATTACACCACCCGATAATATTCCTTTTTTTTTAAATGTAATATTAGCGGGAATTAGCTGCGTATGTCTTTAGCATGAAACGTACCAATTTCTTTCCCTTGTAAATTCTCTAGAATGCTGATAATAACAATTTCCTAGCTTTTGGCGAACTCGACATTTAACAAACTGCGGTCCCAGTTTCGCATTAAAGTTTTGTGAAAACTTGCTTTGCGCAAAGCTACGGCAATATACTTCCTGTCCTTTTTTAAATGAGACAGGTTTCGCTCTTAAATTGTATTGAGTGACATATCGCCGGATATTAGCTTGTATGTCCTTCCTTAAAAGTGGTAAATTATCATCTCTTGACATGGGCACTATTGGCTCCTCCAGCAGTGACAATTCTTTTAACAGCTTATAATCGGATCCATGAGTTATCATATCAAGGCCAAATAAGGCACGATATGGGGAACAACCTAAAGATTGGTCTAAAGATCTGAGCGAGCACGAAATGCTTGTGAGATGCACATCCCACTCCCGTTGATCATGTTTTCATGCAGCCAGTAAGGATCGATTAACTCGCTCTGCCGCATTACTTTGCGGTGAGTAAAGGGCTGTATAGACATGTTTAATACCGAGTTCTGTCAAAAATGCATTAAAATCGGCAGCCTTAAATTGGCTGCCATTATCACTTACGATAATTTCGGAAACTCCAAAACAATGAAAAATTTTATGCAACAGATACTCTTGTACGGCCAACGAAGTACATTTCTTCAGAGGATGCAACCAGTGAAACTTGCTAAAATGATCTAGAACAATCAGTAAGCCCACATGACCTCGTTTACTTCTAGGATATGGTCCTAGAAGATCAATATATAGTCTTTGAAAAGGTCGACACGAAGGTACATGAGCTCCCATAGGTGGACGTGGCTATAGTTCGGTGCTTTGCTCTGTTTACACACATCACACGAACGAATATAGTCTCGAGCATCTTTGGATAGACCGGGCCAAAAAAGATGACGACGCAATTTCTCTATTGTCTTTTGCATGCCAGAATGAGCGGAAGTAAGACTATCATGGGCTTGCCTAAGAGTATCGGTGCAAAGACTGTCGGGGACCCATAACTTCCAGGAAAGTTTTTCCTGCGCCTCGTCTCCTTCAGCATGTTCTGTACGGATATATAAAAATTTATCCACCAACTTCATATCCGGGAACTTAGACTGATTTGCAGTATATCTAGTCTTTAACGCAACATATGACTCCTCAGAAAACGCTTCTGATTGCAGATCAATCACAGGACTCATGTCTAACTCAGCAATCTCAGCATCATGAAGTCTGGACAAAGCGTCTGGTACTACATAATCTTTTCCTTTCCTGTGCGAAAACGTAAACTTAAACTGTTGTAACCGAAAGATCCATCTTGCAAGTCTACCTGCAATGTTTTGCTGTCGCATCAGCCAGAGAAGGCTAGAATGATCGGTGACAACCTCAAATTCTTGCAATTCCAGATAACACCGAAATTTCTCAATAGCCAAAATGACGGCTAAGCATTCTCGTTCCGTAACGCTGTAATTTCTCTGAGCTCTACTTAACTTTTTGGACATATACGCAATCGGCCTTTCTGATTGATCGTCTGCCTGCTGCACTAAAACTGTACCTATTCCAAAGTCTCTAGCATCGCAATGTAAAAAGAACTTTTTGCCAAAATCGGGGTTCGTAAGAATCGGCGCAGATATTAAAATCTTTTTCAGTTTGTCCATCGCTTCCGTCGTCCAGGCAAATTTCCTTTTCTTGGTTAACAAATCCGTAATTGGACAAGTTAGATCCGAAAAGTTTGGAATGAACCGACGGTACCACCCACAAACTCCTAAAAACCCACGAATTTGCTTTAAGTTCCTTGGCGGAGGCCAATTTTTAATACAAGACACTTTGGCAGGGTCAGTGCAGATGCCACCACTACCAATAACATAGCCTAAATATATAATGCTAGTCACACAGAATTGACTTTTAGCTAAGTTAAGGGTCAAATTAGCTTTCCGAAAATGGTCGGCTAGTCTTACTAAAATTGCAAGGTGAGTTGCAAAATCTTCGGACACAACACACAGATCATCCAAATAACCGAAGACACAATAACGAAGGTCAGACGGTATGATCTGATCCATTAATCGACACATGGTTGACGGCGCGTTGCACAACCCAAAGGGCATCACCTTAAATTGGTATAAAGGACGGCCAGGAAGGGTAAATGCAGTTAATGGTTTAGATTCGTCGCTAAGCTTTATTTGCCAGTAGGCATCTTTAAGATCTAATTTAGAAATGATGTTCGCTTTGGGGAGTCGAGCAAATATACCATCGATGTTTGGTAAAGGATAGGCATCCTTTTTAGTGGCGTCGTTCAGTTTACGAGCATCTAAACAAAGACGGACTTTATTTGGTTTTACAACCATCCGCATGGGAGAACTCCAAGGACTTGACGAAGGTTCAATTACGTCCAAGCTCAGCATCCGATCAATTTCTTGATAAAGAAGTTTCTCTACGGCCGGACTGACAGGATAAAATCGCTGTTTACAGGATTTCGCGTTACCAACGTCAATATGGTGCTCAATTAACGTGGTACGCCCTAGTGTTTCAGATACTTTCGGGAACAGATCTTTAATAATTTCTAATTGCTGAATCTGACAAGGACTCAAGGTATATGCGTTTTCTACTGTTGATTCTTCTGGCACCAGTGATGAATCTAACGAACTGATAATGTGAGGAGCAAGCGCGAATGTTTTTGAAAAGTCGAGGCCTAATATCAATCTTTGCTTAATGCTCGGAATAATACGAGGGTCGTTTGATAAGTCCGTGACTTTTTGAATAAAATATATTTTTTTCGTCAAAGAAGCGTTTTATTTCTCAACATAATCTCCTTTTAGCTCTATACATTTAGTCCAGCGTTTTTCCAATTTTTTTATTCCTTCCAAATAATAGGTTTTCTCAAGGCCCTCAAAATAGTCGTTTGTTTCTGTGATGACCTCTTCATTTGACCCGAATCTCTTACCGCCGAGCCATTTCTTCATGTTTGGAAACAAAAAATAGTCACAGGGGGCTAAATCTGGAGAATATGCTGGATGGGGTAGCAGTTCGTAGCCCAATTTATGAAATTTTGCCATGCTGACTACACACGTGTGCACCCGTGCATTGTCCTGATGGAACAGCACTTTTTTTTCGCCAAATGCGGTCGTTTCTGCTTCAAATCAATATCGAATCTGTCCAAAAGCTCTGAATAATATTCGCCGGTGATCGTTTTACCCTTTTCAAGGTAATCGATGTGAATGATACCTTGTGCATCCCAAAAAACTGTGGCCATGACCTTGTTGGCCGACAGACCCACCTTGGCCTTCTTTGGTGCACGTTCACCCGGAGAAACCCACTGTCT
Organism: Zaprionus ornatus; assembly: GCA_018904035.1. Taxonomy (NCBI): domain Eukaryota; kingdom Metazoa; phylum Arthropoda; class Insecta; order Diptera; family Drosophilidae; genus Zaprionus; species Zaprionus ornatus. The sequence goes on along the minus strand of JAEIFZ010000245.1, from coordinate 615,559 downwards.
TGATTGTTCTTTGGTCTCTGGTGTGGTGTGGTGGATCCATGTTTCGTCTACGGTAACGAAACGGCGCAAAAATTCGTTTGGATTGCGGTTGAACATCGCCAAACACTCCTTTGAAATGGTCACACGGTTGCGCTTATGGTCGTGTGTGAGCAATCGCGGCACCCATCGCGCGGAAAGCTTTTTCATGTCCAAATATTCATGTAAAATGTGATGTACCCGTTCAGTTGAGATGCCTACAGCCTCAGCTACCTCACGCACTTTCATTCTCCGATCATCCAATATCATTCCATGGATTTTGTCGACGATTTCTGGCATGACGACCTCTTTTGGGCCACAACGGAACTCAGTAAACCATTTCTTAACCATTGAAATTGATGGTGCAGAGTCCCCATAATATTTATCAAGTCTTTCCTTGGTTTCGGTGATGGATTTTTTACGCAAAAAATAATGCTTAATTAGCACACGAAATTCACTTTTTTCCATTTTCGTTAAAATTCACGAGATCGTCTGCTTTCAATGCCTATAAAACGCAAACTAAGAAACGCAGCTTTCTCAAAATTTTACAGTCAGCTGTTAATCGATAACTGCTGACAGGAGCAGTGTTGTATTTAGAGCAGGTGCGCGGCAAATACAAAAAGTCACGGACTTATCAAACGACCCTCGTATACAACTTAATAAAGCGTTTGACACCTTTGTAACTCATTTCAATTAAGCCCACCTATAATTGGCTGAATTTCCCCACCCGCAGTTTTCGCACTGGATCGGATAGGTTTATAGTAGGGACTATCAGAAAAATCTTGTAGCGCCAGCTCAGCACCTAGGCAGCTTATATTTGCACCGGTGTCCAACAAACCTTGCTCTGTAAACTCTAAAAAGGATACTTCCGCATAACTACGCAGATCCTTAGAGCAATTAAAAATTGAAGAAACTTGCATTTTTCGATTTGTCTTAATTTCAGCATAGTAATTCTTAAGTCTTAATGTATGTTTACTAGGTCTATTTTCACTATTATTAAAAATACGATTTCAACATTATTATAATGTTCTAAATGCTCTTGATACGAACGTCTCCATAAAGGGTCTATATTAGATGCAGGTGGTTCTACCTGCACTGGAATAGAGGAGGGGATAGGTGCAGAAACGTTATCCTCCACCTGATTTATATTTAGATTTATGGTGTTGGGGGACTCCGGTTGTTGTGGGCAGCCCCCGCACGTCGGTTTTCCGATTTCTTGCTTATGCAATTTTGGCATTGAGGCTTATAAATATTTGGCCGGCCACAAAATCGTGCGAATCTTTTCATCATTTAACTCGAAAAGCTGTTGGTGGGACTCCAGCGATGCGATTCTATCGCTGAAGTACTTTGGATGTGTTTTTCTTTCGGCGGGATCCTTCTTGTAGTTACGTATAATTTTCTGGATATCTTCGCCGACTTGTGATTGCTGTGCCAGCAAATTGTTGATGCTTGATGTGGCCATTTTTAATTTATTAACTGTTGTCAGAACTTTAAGAGGTATTTTTTCTGATGTGCCTCGACTCACACCGTGTTCTTTCTAACAGTATAAATTAACAAATGTTTTTTTTTATTTTAGGAGTTTGTCGCCTGATCCTGAAGTCCTTGTCGCCTGGTTGACAACTTCTATAATTCCAGAGTCAGAGGTTATTAAGCCTTTGTCGCCTCGTGGTCGTAGTCGGGGGTCACCAAATGTTTAGATTTGAATTAATATCACTCAACGTCGGAGTAATATCAACTGTATTTTATTGTATTATTATTAATTTTGCTTGCCCCAGGTGCATAACCATGTGGCAGAGGTCGCCGCAATAAGTACAGAAACAAATTGATATCACTCAACGTCGGAGTAATATCAACTGTATTTTATTGTATCATTATTAATTTTGCTTGCCCCAGGTGCATAACCATGTGGCAGAGGTCGCCGCAATAAGTACAGAAACAAATTGGGCTGCGGAGTAAGAACGAGTAGTCAAGTGAGAGGTACTTTTCATACTGATTTTATTTTCTTCGTTGTGGGGTTTATATACACGTTTCTTACAAGCTAGGTATTTACTTAGGTTACATGATAAAAGACAAATGTTAACTATCTAAGTCTAATGATATCTGCTGATTTATGGCATTCAGATGGTTCGAAATCGTGCATCTGCATGCATAGCGATAAAGGGTCCTTATTTACTAAGTCCGCCTGCATATCAGCGAACGGTCAGTATTGATTCAGTGCATATCAGTAAAGGGTCACTGTTGATTTAGGTGCGTGTGAAAACGTACCCTGTCGCCTATCTGCTTACGATAGCAGTGTGCCTACGTATCATCTGCAGCGTACGATTTTCTGCAGTTATGTAAAATCGTACACCTTGCTTGTAGATGAAGTATTCGTAGTGCAAGTTGTTGCAATATGGCCCAGCTGGTCACACTTGTAGCAGGTCACGGTGGACAAATCTCTTTTCGTTGTGAAGTTGCTGCGAGTAGAATTATTCTTCGATGCACTTGATTCTGCTGAAATCATGCTGCGGCATTCCACGATCCTGTTCGTTGTAAACAACAAACGTTGCAGCCTGTTGTCCAACTGCGCAGTATGTGCCAGCACAACGGACACCGTAATTTCCTCATTGCTCATTTGCATCCACTTCGATAGCAACGCCGTAACTTGCCTGCTAGCATACAACGTTAAGCACTCGCTTGGTCTGGCCCCGCCGCTGAAGATATTTAGCACGATTCCAGCCAGAGTTTCTATGCCTTCATAACGTTGAACGAACAAGTCTCTAAATTCCGGCCACTTCATTCCGCTGTAGCAAATTTGAGACAACCACTGAGAGGCTCCTCCTTCCAATGAAGAGCGCTACCTTCCAATACACTTTCTGCCATAATTATGTCAACGGTTTTACACCACGCAGCCGCATCTGCATTTGCCATGTCATGATTAAATCTTCGCAGCGTGGCAGCGTTACTTTATTACTGGGTACCGCTGCCATCTTGGAAGTCTGCATGCAGTTCATTAAGTCCAGAAAATTCATGTTTTGCTGATCACTTGTAAAGTCTTGTGGCGAGACCGATCCCACTTCTGAAGTAGGAGAAAGAGATCTTGGCTGTTCTCCTTCCATTGTTATACCCTTGGACCATTGAAAATGGTCAAAAAAGGGTATACTAACTTTGTGCAAATGTATGTAACGGGCAGAAGGAGGCGTCGGAGAAACCATAAAGTATATATATTCTTGGTCAGGATCACTAGCCGAGTCGATTGAGCCATGTCCGTCTGTCTGTCCGTCTGTCTGTCTGTCTGGATTTACGCCCCGATCACAGCTATTACAAAAGCTAGGGGCACCAAATTTGGCATGAAGATTCCTGTATACCATACGCAGATCAAGTTTAGTTTCAATTTGGAATTACACGCCTACCGCGCCCGCAAACCGCCAATTTTGATTTACATTGCGATTTACATTCGAAATACTCATTTCTTAACGTTCTGCTTTAGCATAAATATAGATAAATACTATATGAAGTTATCCTCCAAATTGCAATCCGATCGGACAATAAACACTGAAGTTATTAGATAAATCATTTCGACCCTTCGACCAGCAAAGAAGTTGTCGATGACGTCAGAACTAATTTACTTGCGTAGGAAAGAAAGGGACAAACGATGCGAGCGCGAAGCGCGAGCTGTTTCTCGACTCTTCTTTTCCATGCACATGTCAATTACCGAAAATACAAGTTAACAACGAAAATGTTACAATTTAGAATAATGAACTCCAGTACGCAAGTTCCAATCTGCAAGCTCAGCGTCTGCATAATTTCCTGCACGCGCCGAGCTACCAAGCAGAATTCTAAGAATCTGTTTGGCAACTGATTCCAAGAAGACTGCAGCATTTCGACCAACATAACACCAGCCGATGTCGTTCTCATTGGAAACAGCGAAGCCGACGTCGATCCTCTGCCACCAAAGGCAGCGCAGCTCCCAGCCAAGACTCACAGCTTGTTAGGGACAGCTTAGGGTAATCAGTTGCAAATTGGATTTAGAAAAATAAAGTCGTTGTTCTTAATTGAACTAAAAAATCTTTTTATTTTTTACTTTGCTCCTTGCAAGTAAATTAACTGGCGCCCGAGCAGGGACCGGTACGCGTACGATACAGCAAAACGTCTTGTAAGTTCGTGGCTAGCAATTACATTTTCTGCAACCGGTCTAAACGCGAGTGATAGTGAACGTGCAACTCCGAAAAACCAACATTTTTCGTTCGTTCAAATCAACTCCGGCAAATTGAACTTAACTTGTTCATATGCCCATCGGTGGACTCCAAGGACTGAAGGCAGGGCCACAGACCACCCCTCAACCCTGTACGCATCGCAGGACCCCTAGTAGTCGTGGGACAAAAAGGATGAAATCCGGATCGTCGGAGGGAGGAGCCACATCATCAAAGCTGTCTATAGTACTGTAAGATTACACAAACCAATTTAAAAAAAAAAAACTAACAAAAACTGAAAGAAATACAAATAGACTTAAGTAAACACGGATATTGTTATAAAAAACCGTAAAACGATAAATCAAACAAAAAGATACGAGGGTCGTTTGATAAGTCCGTGACTTTTTGAATAAAATATATTTTTTTCGTCAAAGAAGCGTTTTATTTCTCAACATAATCTCCTTTTAGCTCTATACATTTAGTCCAGCGTTTTTCCAATTTTTTTATTCCTTCCAAATAATAGGTTTTCTCAAGGCCCTCAAAATAGTCGTTTGTTTCTGTGATGACCTCTTCATTTGACCCGAATCTCTTACCGCCGAGCCATTTCTTCATGTTTGGAAACAAAAAATAGTCACAGGGGGCTAAATCTGGAGAATATGCTGGATGGGGTAGCAGTTCGTAGCCCAATTTATAAAATTTTGCCATGCTGACTACACACGTGTGCACCCGTGCATTGTCCTGATGGAACAGCACTTTTTTTTTCGCCAAATGCGGTCGTTTCTGCTTCAAATCAATATCGAATCTGTCCAAAAGCTCTGAATAATATTCGCCGGTGATCGTTTTACCCTTTTCAAGGTAATCGATGTGAATGATACCTTGTGCATCCCAAAAAACTGTGGCCATGACCTTGTTGGCCGACAGACCCACCTTGGCCTTCTTTGGTGCACGTTCACCCGGAGAAACCCACTGTCTTGATTGTTCTTTGGTCTCTGGTGTGGTGTGGTGGATCCATGTTTCGTCTACGGTAACGAAACGGCGCAAAAATTCGTTTGGATTGCGGTTGAACATCGCCAAACACTCCTTTGAAATGGTCACACGGTTGCGCTTATGGTCGTGTGTGAGCAATCGCGGCACCCATCGCGCGGAAAGCTTTTTCATGTCCAAATATTCATGTAAAATGTGATGTACCCGTTCAGTTGAGATGCCTACAGCCTCAGCTACCTCACGCACTTTCATTCTCCGATCATCCAATATCATTCCATGGATTTTGTCGACGATTTCTGGCATGACGACCTCTTTTGGGCGACCTGAACGTTCGGCATCACTTGTACTGGTACGACCACAACGGAACTCAGTAAACCATTTCTTAACCATTGAAATTGATGGTGCAGAGTCCCCATAATATTTATCAAGTCTTTCCTTGGTTTCGGTGATGGATTTTTTACGCAAAAAATAATGCTTAATTAGCACACGAAATTCACTTTTTTCCATTTTCGTTAAAATTCACGAGATCGTCTGCTTTCAATGCCTATAAAACGCAAACTAAGAAACGCAGCTTTCTCAAAATTTTACAGTCAGCTGTTAATCGATAACTGCTGACAGGAGCAGTGTTGTATTTAGAGCAGGTGCGCGGCAAATACAAAAAGTCACGGACTTATCAAACGACCCTCGTATAACTTATTCCAACTTTACGATTCCCAAGGGACCCTCTAAAGTAAAAGGAAAAAACAAGCCACTGGTTGTAAAACTTATAAAAAAAACTCAAACACACACACACATACGCAAACAACGAATTATATTTAAGAAAACACAACATCTTACTAATCCACCTCAAAATAATTAGAAATAAGCTCCATCATTTGCTCCCTTGACTCATCTAAAACTCGACCCATTCTTAACTCGGATTCATTTAGTGTATTATGGCTAACGTGAACAACCTAATCAGGCCCTCGATACTTAGTGCAGAAGCTTGTAGACAACTCCTTAGACGACAGGAAGAACAAGAACTCAATAGAAGTATGGTTGAAAATATAGATAGAGCTGCATTAGCAGCAACAGTGAGCGAAATCCTAGCACAACAATTGCCAGGTTTGTTGAGACGTCACAATTCTCCAGAAGAATTCGCAAACGTAACAGACCAGGTAATTGCCCCAGAGCATGCAGGGAACTTAGGTGAATTGGACAGAGTGCCGGATATAGTGAAAACTATCCGAGACTTTTCAGGAGATCCTTCAGAGTTCAGCTCATGGAAAAAGGGAGTAGACCGTATCTTAGAAGCGTACAGTGCTTACCAGGGTACCCCAAAATACTATGGTATCTTACATACCATACGTAATAAGATTGTAGGACACGCTGACATGGCACTAGAGTCCTACAACACTCCATTGAACTGGTCAGCGATCTCTAAATGTCTGACTCTGCACTACGCAGACAAACGCGACATTAACACATTAGAATACCAAATGACAATGCTTATACAGGGTGCTAACCAATCGGTGGAAGAGTTCCATCAAACGGTTTATAAACACCTATCCCTAATCCCTAACAAGATAGGTTGTATGGGGTTAGGAAGAGAAGCAGAATTGTTAATGACCAAAATGTACAGAGACAAGGCTCTAGACACCTTTGTACGAGGATTACAAGGCGACTGGCCTCGACTACTGGGAATCAAAGAACCAGTAGACTTACCCTCAGCATTGCACTTTTGCCTCAAGTTAGAAAACCAGAACTTCAGGGCAAGACATGCAACAAACATGGGACAGACAAGACAGTTTAGGAACCAAACTTCAAAGCCTTCCCCTGCTCCTCGCAGTAATTCATTTATTAATAGACAACCACCAATTCCGCCCCCAAGAACTCAATATTACCAATTCGGACAACAACCACCTACCGCTGTACCACGACAAAATTCAAACAACTTCAGCTATCAGCCAGCAGCTGCACCTCGACCTTTCCAAAATAGGCAATTCCCGCCACAACAGTCAGCGCCACCTAGGCCACAGGCCCCAAAGCCACTGCCTCGTCCAGAACCCATGGATGTGGATCCCAGTGTTCAGACCAGAATGGTAAATTATATGAACAGACCTCGCTTGGAACCAGGCAATGACCACCCGGTCCAATACCAGATGGAATGAAGCGACAAAGAAACTTTAACATACAGACTACAACGGAAGGAAACGAAACGCGACCCACTGAGACTCCATTAACAATGACGGACTATGAACAAGCTATGGCAGAGTACGAGGATCACAACAACCTTGACGACGACCTGGACGATTATGTAGACCAGATAGATGAAGCCGACGATGACAATAACGGTTACGACTACTACGATGACGCTGCACTGAATTTTTTAGAATAAAGAATTCCTCTTCCATATTTCGTATGTAAGATGAGGAATGGCAAATTTATTAAAATACTTATAGACACCGGTTCAAACAGGAACTACATCCAACCTAAATTCGTCAACAACCCTATACCGAACAAATCACCTTTCAATGCTGTCTCAGTAGGCGGTAGTACAGTAGTTACACACCATAAAGTAGCGAACCTTTTCAATATTCAGGATGTTAAAATAAAGTTTTTCCTGTTGCCCACGTTGAAATCTTTTGATGCCATCTTGGGCAACGACAGTTTAAAAGAATTAGGGGCTGCGATAAAAACCAGCAAAAATATTATGACGTTAAAAAACGGCATCTCGATCCCCATTCAAGAAAAAACATTTGAAGCAGTCAACACAATTATTCCGAGAACGTCCCACTTGTCCGATACACAAAAAGCCAAGCTAAGCGAATTACTCAAGTCATTTCCAGACTTGTTCGCAAACCCAAACCAGAAACTGACCTACACAACAAATGTGAAGGCAGCGATCCGAACCTCGTCCGATACTCCGGTTTACTCGAAATTCTATCAGTATCCAATGACGCTGAAAGATGAAGTAAACAAACAGATAAAAGAACTTTTAGAAAATGGTGTAATTCGACCTTCTAGGTCCCCGTACAATTCACCAGTGTGGATTGTACCTAAAAAAGCAGACGCTTCAGGCGAAAGGAAATATCGCATGGTTATAGATTATCGCAAACTCAACAAAATAACCATTGCAGATAAATATCCCATTCCCGAGATAAATGAGGTACTTACCCAACTAGGGGACAATAAAGTATTCTCTGTTTTAGATTTGAAAAGTGGCTTCCACCAAATCTCTTTGAAAAATAGTGACATAGAAAAGACCGCCTTCTCCGTAAACAACGGAAAATATGAGTTTACCCGACTCCCATTCGGTCTAAAGAATGCGCCCTCAATTTTTCAACGCGCATTAGATGACATACTTCGAGAACATATTGGAAAAATATGTTTTATTTATATAGACGATATCATCATATTTAGCAAAGATGATGATACGCATATTGAGAACTTGGCTAAAATTTTTCAAACTTTACAGAACGCTAACATGAAATGTCAGCTAGACAAATGTGAGTTCATGAAAAAACAAAGTCGAATTCCTTGGATTTGTTGTTTCCGATAGGGGAATAGAAACAAACCCGAGTAAAGTGGCAGCGATGGCAAATTATCCCTGCCCTAAAACTTTGAGGGATCTAAGATCCTTCCTAGGGCTTTCCGGCTACTATAGAAGATTTATACAAAACTATTCCAAACTGGCAAAACCCCTAACTTCACTTTTAAGAGGGGAAGATGGACACGTGTCCAAAAGAATGTCATCAAAAAAATTAATTTCGCTAAACAATGAAGCTCTAGACTCTTTTAAGAAGCTTAAAAGCAGCTTGGTGTCATCAGAAATAATTCTCCGTTATCCAGATTTCAATAAGGAGTTCCATCTAACTACTGATGCTTCCAATTTCGCGATCGGAGCAGTTCTATCGCAAGACAATCACCCTATATCATTTCACTCTAGAACACTTTCCAAAGCCGAAGAGAATTATGCGGCCAACGAGAAAGAGATGCTAGCCATAATTTGGGCACTCAAGGCCCTTAAAAATTACCTGTACGGTAAAGCAAAGGTTAAGATCTTTACAGACCATCAACCTCTGACACATTCTCTGAGTAGCTGGAATGGAAATGCCAGAATCAAGAGATGGAAGGCTTATCTAGAGGAATATGATTATGAAATATTTTATAAACCGGGAAAAGAAAATATTGTTGCAGACGCACTCTCAAGAATACCTTTAGAGCAGATTAACTCTGTTGCCTCTACACAACATAGCGCCGAAAGTTCTAGCCATGACTTAATCTTTAGCGTCGAAGCCCCAATAAACGTTTTCAGAAATCAAATATTCTTTTACAAATCAGATAAATACGATTACAAGTTTACCATCCCATTTCCTACTTTCCATAGACATGAAATATACCGACGAGAATACACTACAGACGACATAATAACAGACCTAAAAAACCATCTCAACCCATCCGTTATTAACGATATTCAAACGACTGAAGATATAATGGGGAAAATACAGACAATCTCTAGAAGACACTTTAAAGGAACCAAAACTCGATTCACCCAGTCTAGGGTAGAAGACTTGACAGACGAAACTGAACAGGAAGAAAGAATTCTTCAAATACATAGGAGAGCACATCGAAATGCTCTAGAAAACCAAAAACAACTAGCAGAAACCTGTAACTTCCCAAGAATGAAACAAAAAATTATACATTTAGTCAAGCAATGTAAAGTTTGCAAAGAAGCTAAATATGACAGACACCCCCCAAATCCCGAACTTCAAGAAACTCCTATTCCAGAATACCCCGGTCACATATTGCACATCGACATCTACTCTACTGAACGACACTTAGTACTCACTGCAATAGATAAGTTCTCTAAACTAGCGCAAGCTAAAATTATAAATTCTAAAGCGATAGAGGACATCAGAACTCCTCTGCGTGATATCATATTTTATTTTGGAGTCCCTAAATATATCGTTATGGACAACGAAAAAGCTTTCAATTCCCAATCAATTAAGTTCATGCTGGAACAGCTACAAATAATAGTTTACACCGCCCCACCATATAAGAGTACCGTTAACGGTCAGATAGAACGCTTCCATTCAACACTTTCAGAAATAATGAGATGCCTCAAGAAGGAAGGCACAGAAAGGAATTTCAAGGAACTTTTAGAAAGGGCAGTTTACGAGTACAATTACAGCTTTCATTCAGTTACCAAGAAACGACCACTAGAAGTATTCTTTGGCAGGAGAGTGACAACAGACCCAGACCAATACGAAACAGCCAGACAAGATAACATTGAAAGACTTAAAGATAAACAGAAAACGGACCGTAGAAACCACAATAAAAATAAAAAGGAAATACGTAATTATCAGCCTGGAGAAGAAATATTCGTTAAAATAAATACTAGATTAGGTTCTAAGCTTTCCCCAAGATATAAAAAAGAAACAGTTAAAGAAAACAAGCACACTACCATAATATCAGAATCAGGAAAAACAGTACATAAAAGCCATATCAAAATCTAAAATTTTTCAGGATATTACTATGGATTACGAACGATGTCGGTGGAACAATTAATTTTACAAACTATACGAATGCACAGATACTAACAGTAACCAAAGGGATCGGAAAATTACAAACCTCAACGACCAAACTAATTCATCTCGTTAACCTAGGCCAAATCCAACCCGCTTTAGACATTTTAAACGAACATACGGAAAACACCCTTAAACACAGTCCACTATACTCTACCCTTCACCATGAGATAAATACAACTATTTACACATTCCAGACAATTACAACCACTCCCGGAAAACTAGATCCTTAAATTGGCTAGGGTCAGGTTGGAAGTACATAGCGGGTAGTCCAGATCATGATGACCTGGTTATGATTGAACAGAATTTAGATAAACTTATAGACAACAATAACCAACAGGTCATTGTTAACAAACAGTTAGAAGAAAGAATAAATAAACTCACTTGAGTATCTAACGCCCTCACAAACTCTATTCGTAAAAGTTGTTCAGTTAGTATCGAAATAGCTATTAGTTTGCACAACCAGATTAGACTTCTAAAAGAAGAAATTGTTAACATTAGATATGCCATTCAGTGGGCACGACTAAACGTAGTACTACTAAATGAAGATGAGTTAATGGAAATTGAAAAAATTTTTAAAAGAAACAACATGCCACCCCTGTCAACGGAAGAAATAATGGAGTTTTCCGATGTCTCAATTTTACATAATAAAACAACACTTTTGTATATTGTTAAAATTCCAAACTTAGAAGAAACATAATACCAAGACATTATGATAAAACCCATAGTAAGAAACAATTCAATTGTACACTTAAACGTTCAAGAAATCTTTGTTTTCGAAAACCTCACCTATGCCATTCCCCAAAATTGTAAAACAATAGAATATATTAAAACATGCAATAAGAAAAAAATTGTTAATATAAGTAATTCAAATTGTATTCCAAAGTTAGTTCAGGGAAAGAAAGCGCTGTGTAGTTTTAGCAATGCCGACCACGTTTCCAAAATAGAAGAAATGGACGACGGAATCATCCTATTAAACGACTTCGATGGAAATATAACCAGGAACAAAACAGAGCTTCACCTATAGGGAACCTACCTTGTTCAGCTATCAAACGACTCGATTATTATCGACAACAAGCGGTTCAGCAATTTGGAACCTACAGTCCTCACCCCCGGAGCACCTCTTACGCAATTTACGGCTGAGGAAAAAGAAAGACTTAAAGTTCTATCACTTGAAGCACTGGAAGCAAAAATAACACTGGACAGCTGATGCAAATAAAGGCCTATTCAACGGTCAACAGCATAACCCTGCTGACGCTCTTTGGCATTGCTCTGACTCTCATCCTGGGCTTGCACACCTATAACCTAAGGCAGAAGAGCATAACATTGCAGTTAGGACCCACGCCTGGAATGGAAACAAAAGTCACAGCGATTGTCGCACCATCAACCTGCGAGCAATCTTTCGCTGAGGCACAGTACGAATCAGTACGTATCAGTTACCTCAGTTCAACAACATTCCCTACTTCTAGAGACCGCTTGAGGACAAGCACAGATTGGTGGGGGAAGAGTTAACAACGAAAATGTTACAATTTAGAATAATGAACTCCAGTACGCAAGTTCCAATCTGCAAGCTCAGCGTCTGCATAATTTCCTGCACGCGCCGAGCTACCAAGCAGAATTCTAAGAATCTGTTTGGCAACCGCTTCCGCTCCCACCAATGCATGTGATTCCAAGAAGACTGCAGCATTTCGACCAACATAACACCAGCCGATGTCGTTGCCTATTGGAAACAGCGAAGCCGACGTCGATCCTCTGCCACCAAGGGCAGCGCAGCTCACAGCCAAGACTCTCAGCTTGTTAGGGACAGCTTAGGGTAATCAGTTTCAGATTGGATTTAGACAAATAAAGTCGTTGTTCTTAATTGAACTAAAAAATCTTTTTATTTTTTACTTTGCTCCTTGCAAGTAAATTAACTTACATGTGCATAAATATATACTAATACTCAACCAATAGGTGGCGTGGTAAATGAATATGTATGTATGTATTTTAGGGTCAGTAAAAAATACAAAACCATAAAATGCAATTAAATAAATATTAATTTTGATTACTCGATATATTGAAAGTTATCGATATTGGCCAATTCAAAATTTATAAAGTAATTCCGATATATACTGCTCACACCGATTTTTGAAGTCTTTCGCGCGCTAGGAAAATTGCGGCGATAAATTATTGGCAACGTATCGAAATTGAAGCAAGGTGGCAGCGCACTGCAGTGTTATGATTAATTTGTAGCTTGCGATTAGTATTATACATTTAAATACTTTTTATGGCAACATACGTCCAAGGGTATCCCACTGTCGAGTGCCGCTCGACTGTTGCTCTCGTTTTTATATTATTTTTACAACTCTAAGAGCACAGCAAGTCGCCTGCAAGATGTTTTGTCGTCTCTCTTTTACTGGACTCTACTCAACTGTCTGTTCCACCGCGTGGCGTCGTTTCTTTTCTCTTCGTTCCTCTACCAAGTATTTCATCACGTTCATTCAGCAAAGTATTCATATTCATATTCATTCTTTTTGCATGTACACTCTCACATACTAGAACATCTGCAGGCGCCATGCACATTCGAATTGCCATTCAAATGATGCTCTCGTTATATAACAGAATTCATTCATCTAATATACTATGTACTATTTTGTTCAGTTGAATTCAAATTCTAACAATATTCTGTTACTAGGCTGCGACATATATATAATATTTAAATGGTAGGTTACAATTTACCAAAAAAAGACGAATATACTCGTATATATAGTTTATGGGGTCGGAGATACCTCCTTCTGCCTGTTACGCACCTTTTCGTTCCGACAAACACAATAGTCCATAAATTTTTTAAATCCATGGCCTATTATTATGCTTATAATTTTAGCTGAGCTATACAAAAAATATAAAATTACATATACATAAACCTGTTCCGGTATACACCATAATGTTGCTTTAATGTGTTCGAAATACAAATGGAATTAATAAAGTAAGCAAATATTATGAATACGTATTTTGACATTTTCTATTAAGTATTGATTTTTTTAAGAACTAGATACTCAATTTCATTGTGACGTCAACGAATAATGTGTGATGCACGCACACACATTGGTTTTATTTATAATAAAATAAACAATATAAATGTAACGAGTTCCGTTTGTAGTGCAACTATATTATCTGTTTTTTGAATGTGACTACCATCATCTACAATCTTTTCTAGATCTGCCTGCTAATGGTCTCTACTTCCTGGTCTATGAGCGAAATCAATTCACCCTCCACCATTTTTGCAGGTGATGCTGCAGGCATGGAATACTGGTTACTGGGTATGCCTGCCGATGTAATCAAGAGTCGTCTTCAGTCGGGTAAGAAATCTTCATTAACTAAAAAACATCTCTAGACACGGTTCTTCTCAGAAGAAGAAAGAAATAGAGCAAAGCAGGGGGCGCCAACCTGATGACACGCAGTGTCACCTGATGTTACCTACAAGCACGGTGTGCCTGTTTCTTTGGCATTGAATTGGCCAACATGTTTCTCAATTTAGTTGCGCCTAATTTTAGCATGATTGTAAAAAAGAAATAGCTGTAAAACAAGCATGTTGTTTTTAGGACATGGATTTTAATAAAATTCATGGACTATTGTGTTTGTCGGAACGAAAATGTGCGTATCAGGCAGAAGGAGGCATCTCCGACCCCATAAGCTATATATATTCTAAATCAGCATCAAAAGACGAGTCGATTGAGCTATGTCTGTATGTCTGTATAAACGCCTATACCTCAGAACCTATGTCAGCTAGCTGTAACAACGTAAGGTGACTTTGTATTTTTAAGAAAAAAAATTTATTTATTTATCAATATTTATGTTGTCCCCTTCAAAGTTTTTTAAATCCTCAAAGCACTTCTCTTATTTTATTTATTTAATTAAAATTAGATTATATTTTTTAAATTAAAATTGGAAATATGAAAAAGAATATAATAAAAGTTTCCGATTTAGATTTTTAAATTAAATTTTGCAATAAATCAAAAATTTAAAATTAATTAAAAATATATATTTTTAAATTTAGGCTGGGGATAACAAAACAAGAATTCCCGACCCGACATTTTCTTCAAAGGATTGGGGAAAATCCAGTAAAACCCAATCAGATCGGTACATTGATATTAGTTGTTAGGATGTAGAGTTAATTGATTAAGGATAGACAGAGTAAAGAGAGGACTCGGAGTTGAAAACTCTGGACAGTCTGCTGTAGTCAGCACAGAGAACTCGGAAAGGGTCATGCAAGCTGTAGTTAAACAAGGTAGGTTAATTAGAAGGAATCTACTAGAATATGGTGGTAAGTCTATACCCGGAACCCAATTGAAACTGCGCAAAGCAAAGCGTAGATAGTGCTTTTGAACAGACTCAATTTTATCTTGGTGAATATGTTATTGCGGCGACCACACGCAAGACCCATATTCAAGAGTTGGACGAACAAGAGAAGTATAAAGCAACTTTTTCGTGTAAGGATCATCGAATTCTTTGGCCCATCTTTTGATGAACCCGAGTAGTCGAAATGCCTTATTGACGATCAAATTTCAATTTATGATTAAAGAGGATACCTAAATCAGCTACTTCAGATATTCTTAAGAGTGGGATTTAATTAAGATTATAATATTATTATTATTATTATAGAAGAGGGATTATCCCAGCGGAGAAAGCGCGAGGCACTGCGACCAATATGATCTTTTGTACCCAGAATGCTCTCCCTGTCATGACAAAAGCTGTTCTGCTTCCCTAATGAAGTATAACAGATCTTTCGTCGAGGAACGGACAATCTGCTCTGGAGTTGCGATTTCCACGTGCAGATGTTTCCTCCTTGTCCATACCAAGGCCGGACAGTCACATAGAATGTGTTTAGTAGTTTCATCGTCCTCTTTGCAGAGCCTGCACTCCGCGTCCGAGGACAAACGCATTTTTTTGAGGTGATAGTTAACCAAGTGGTGGCCACTTAGGTAGCCAACAAGTAGGTAGAGGTCTCTCCTGGAGAGTAGCTTGGTCCTTCGATCAACTTTGGGATTGGTAAGCTCTTTAGCCTGCCGCATCCCTGGTTGGAAGAACCAGTAGCGTCCAGTCAATCTTCCAGCCCAGGTTTTCACAAGGGAGGAGATAGTAGACCACCCCACGCCACAGAAGGGTTCGGAGCCGAGCAAGGTGGCTGATGACCCAGCCCTCGCTAGTTTGTCCGCCAGCTCATTGCCCTGGAAGCCAGAGTGCCCAGGTACCCAAATTAGGGTGACTTTATTCCTTATTGACAGCCTCTGGAGACAATTCCAGCAGTCAGCCACCATACGCGAGCCTACTCTTTTTGAGAGGGCTAGTATGGCCGCTTGGCTGTCCGAGAAGATGTATATTTTCGCTCCTCTAGTCCCCTTCTCAAGTATAAGACGGCAGCAGAACTCAATGGCGTGAACCTCTGATTGGAAAACTGTGGGCCAGTTGCCCATAGCAATCGAGGTCCTGGAGTTGGGACCATGTATCCCAGCTCCAACCCCCTGTTCAGTCTTTGACCCGTCGGTGTACCAATGTATACCATTTGGGTCTCTGATGGGGTTGCCAGCATCCCAAACCCTGCGGTCCGGGATGAGGGTTCTAAATTTTGCACCAAAGAAGAGTTCCTTGGTCATAGAATTTGATCTAGTGCAGATCTCTAAGCCAGGAATATCTTTGAGTAGGCTAGCATGCCCAGATTCGGTAGCTAGAAGCCCAGATTGGAGCTTGATTCTAAGAAGGCTCATAGCAGCAACTTCTTTTATACGGATATGCAGATTCAAAATCGATTTCATTGCTGCAGTGGGACAGGTGCGGAGTGCACCCGTCAAGGAAAGGCAGAGCAGCCTATGCAATTTCGTGCATTTATTGATGGCAGTGACCTGCGTAACCTTGGGCCACCACACAATAGCAGCGTAGGTTACGATCGGTCTACATCATCTCAAAAAGCCACCTAATGGTGCAGGATTTGAGACCCCATATTCTACCGAAAAGCCTTCTACATTCCCACATGGCATGAGTGGCCTTTGATAGAGTGTTATGCAGGTGGGAGTTCCAGTTTAGTCGTTTATCAAGGGTTACCCCTAGATATTTGACTTCGTTGGAAAGTTCCACAGGAGAGCCGCCAATATGTAATTGACCAATGTCAATAGAGTAACGCTTAGTGAAGGGTACAATGATTGCCTTTTGAGGATTGATGCTAAGACCTACATCATCGCACCATCTACTGACGGTGTTCAGAGCTGATGCAATCACGGTGTTGGCATAGTTCCCGTTCACTACGAGAGCCAGGTCGTCGGCATAGCCAATCGCTTCCACGCCCTGTTCTGTGAGTATGATTAGTAGTTCGTCAACTACTAGGGACCAGAGCAAAGGGGATATAACCCCTCCCTGGGGACACCCTTTTACCGCACTAATATGGGCGGTCGTCGTGTCCAGGGTAGAGGAGATAGTCCGGTGTTTGAGCATGGCGTCAATCCACCGGATTATGGGACGGGCAATGTTCCTGCGCTCAAGCGCAGTAGAGATAGACCCGTAGCCGGTATTATCGAAAGCACCCTCTATATCAAGAAAAGAGCACAGAGCAATGTTCTTTGATACGAAGGCCTTTTCGATCTTACTCACTAATTTGTGGAGAGCGGCTATATACGCGAACTGCGTGGGGTGCAGAGGGTTGTTTTCCTGCAGAGAGCACCGAATGTGCAAGTCTATGAGCCTTTCCGCAGTCTTGAGCAGAAAGGAGGTAAGGCTGATCGGCCGGTAGGACTTAGGCTGGTCAAGAGGACGATTCCCCTGTTTGGGGATGAATACCACATTGACTCTCCTCCAAGAGTTGGGTATGTGTCCCCACGTGAGACTGGCTCTAAGAAGGCCGACCAGTGGATCGAGGATATGATCCGGACTATTTTGGAGAGCCATCTGCTCTTTTTAGAAGCCCTATACCATTAGACGATCCTTTGGCTAATACCTTGTGGAGTCTCGCTGCCTCTGGCAGAGATTCTATGCTACCACAGTAGATGCGCCACGTATCGCGTTTGGAGCGTCTAATGTTCATATTATAGTTTGTGAGAGCGTCTCTATAGACGTCCCAACTTATACGGTTAGATCTGGTCTTGTTCAAAAGGCTTCTAACCTTCCTTCTTTGAGCAGCCAACTCTTCGTTCCACCAAGGAACTTTATGGTTGACCGTTAGTGTCTTCCGAACTGAGCTGGCTTCGAAGGACGTAATAAGCACATCTTGGAGCAGGTTGGCAGCAAGTTCTATCTCGCAATTGAGTTGCTTATTAGGGTGAGATCTATTACCTCTTCCCTAATAGAATTAATAAACGTCGGTTTACACCCGACGTTCGCTATGTCTAAATGACAACACATTAGATAATCAAGGAGAGACTCACCACGTTTGTTGACGTCGCTGCTCCCCCAGATTGTGTGATGGGCGTTGGCATCACAGCCAATCACGAGCAGCTTGTTGTGAAGGCGGCAGAAGTCCACAAGCCGCTGAACCTCTGCGGGGGGTACGTCATCCGCCCGGGAAGTAAGCAGAGGCGATCACCACCTTCCGGAAGCCATCAGCAGTGGATACCACCATAGCCGTTGCCACCAGGTCTCTGTGAATAAAGTTGGTTAAAGGAAAGTGTCTCACACTGTTATTAACCAATATAGCAGTGCGAGGGGCACCTCCCATACGGTCATATAGTAACTTACATGATCCGCATGATAGTCCACGGACGAGGCCACCAATTAACCATGGCTCTTGGACGAGAGCCAGGTCAATCTCCTCTTTACAGACGACCCTGCACAGGGTGGCTGACGCTCCTCTGGCGTGGTGCAGGTTCGCCTGGAGCACTCTAGTTGCGCTCCGCACTGCCACTGCGGCCGCAGCACTGGTGGACGCTACCAGGGCGGCAGCCACTGCTGTCGCATAGGTAGGGGCCACCTTTGACGCTTCCGGTGGGTCGCTGGAAGGGGGGGAATGGTTGGAGAGGGGGATGGGGGACGGGCCGGGGAGGAAGAGGCTCTAGGGACGGAGTTCTTCAGAAGAAGTTTGACTCGTCCAAAGACGAATTTCACCTTCCCGTTGCACTCCGTCAGAGCCTTATACGACTCCTCGTCGACCAACACCGCGAGGTGGGTCGTAGTGCCGTTGAGGGTATGCTGGACCACCCGCCACTGTTTTGTCGAGAACAATTCCTCGTTTTGGATACCAAGGTAACCCAAAATATCGGCGGGTGTGAGTCCACCACTACTGGGGAAGTATCCTCTAATGAGGTGAGCTTTAGGGAACTCGGACTCCTCCAGTAGCTTAATGTCAAGGGAGCTGATGGACCTGATGTATCCAACGGCTCCCCTGACCCAGTCGGCAGTGCGGCTATCCTCGCACACCAGGAGCAGCTATTCATTTCGAGGTATGCAACCCTCGAAACCTGGACTGGCACCCGATGTGGGATGAAGCAGCAGAGCCTTGGCAATGCTAGCTTTCACCGTGGCCACTTGCTCCGGTGAAAGCGGGTTTTTTGAGTCAGCCGAAGTGAAGCCCAGTTTCACGCTGCTCGACACCTGGCTGAGAGGTGGCTTTGTGGACTCCACATGAGTCTTTTTGGGCTTCTTTGAAGACCCTTGAGGTTCGAGGACGGTATCGTCAGCGCGGGTCCGTTTGACCTTGGTTTCCACGGGGGGCGCGGTGGCGATAGCCAGAGCTTCTGCTCTGCTCGAACCCTTTGCGAGTGCGGCTTTGAAAAGCCTCTTCTCACGGGTCTTCACTTTCACAAAGGCGTTCTCAGAGTCCAGTCGCAGCCTCTGTATCTGAGAGCCTGCTTCCGTGAGCCCTGACCTCTGCGAGGCCACGGAAGCGTCGTCAGCGAGGCTGATCAGGTCAGCGTCAGCGTCAGAGGACATCACCTCGACGAGCTGCTGCCGGCCTGAGCAGCTATTGGACGAGAAATCAGCACTGGCGAACTCATCGTCCAAGGGAGTCCGCGGCCTGTCCGGGTCCCCTAAAGTACCAGGGCCAAGACCCGTGGTATTGGGGGTGAAAGCCAGCAGCCCACTGGCTGCAGTGCTGTTGTTGGGGTCGGCCGATAAGGCCTCGCCCTGGGTTGATGCTGTCGAAGTCGCATCAGACTTATCTTTTATAAAATTTGTATCCATAGTTTGGACCCACGAGTAGGCGGGAAGGGAAGGTCGCCCACGGCATAGCCCGCGTGCCGTGGGAAGTCTAGATGAAACTGGAGGGCGACAGGTATCCAGAGTCCGCATACTAACGACCGGGCTACCCCCCGGCCATGCATCCCTTGGCGTATGCTGTTCCGCCTTGGATTGGGGTGATTTATAGAATCTCAATCTTCGCCCGACTACAATTAGTCAGCACCCCTAGCAGAGACATGACCGTGCTAGGGGCCTGCTTCCAGCCGCCCTCACGTGGAGAGTATAGCCGCACTTCCGACAGTAGGAGCAAGGACGGCACGTACCTCAGCCAAAGCTAGGGTTCCATGTGATTCCCCTTACTATCTCTGACGGCTGACGGCCAAGATTATAATATACAAACAGATAATGTAAATTGAAATTTGACACATCCTCATTTTAACACATAAAAATTCTTGAAGAGCCATGGTCTAATGAAACAAGTTCGGAAGGAAGATCTGGCTTTACAGCTATAAGAACACCACCTCCAATTCGTGATAAACGGTCACATCTGAAGGAGGTGTACTTATTAGGAAAAATTGAGCAGTTTTCTACATCAGCTTTTAACCAGGTTTCGGTAAATATTAAAATTTGATGATCGAACGATACACTATTCAAAAACAAATTAGAGAGCTTAGAGTTTAGGCCTCTAACGTTTTGATAAGCGAAATAAAGATGGGATATTTCTACTGGTTTTTTGATGTCCCACTGAAGAGGAAGAGGCGCGAGAAGTTGAAGGAAGCGGTACCGCAGTTCGACTTTTTTGTTTTGGAGAATACTCCTTTACAATTAAGTCAGGCGGCCAGAAGGTTCTGCTGCAAACAGATTGAAAATTGTCTGCAGGAATACTTATTTTAAGGGATGAGATCTCGCGTGTAGTTAAATTTAAACTTTTCTACAACAATGTTCGGTACAGAGATTTTTGATTGAATAAATGAATGTACATCTTCAACCGAAGTATAGAGTGCAAGGCGTGAAACAAAAACCTGTTTCTTGGGCTTCACCGTGACAAGCGATTTAGCGTTTGAAACTACAGTTTGAGTAATGACGGCAGTGGTATTATCGACAGAATTTTTAAGATTCTTTTTGGACAATGGGCACGACTGGAGAGGTGACGATCAAAAGTAGTGGATCGCATATAACAGCCGGGGCGGCTGGAGGAATGTTAGGAGACGTAGAAGGAGTTAAGTAGGCAATAACTGGAGATGTTATACCTGAAGGAGTTGCCGGTGGAAGTGTGGAAGGCTCATCGGAACATTTCAAATTAGTCTCCCTAAGCATTTTACTCAATGTTAGTTCTTTCACCCGACAAACTTTGCATGTCCATTTCAGGCCAGATTCATTGTTGTTAAGGGAATCTTTAATTCGTTGCAAATCTCCGTCCTTTCATAGGTCTCTTTAGTTTTAAAAAAAAAGAAAAAGTCCCATGGGGCCAAATTCGGTGAATATGGTGGCTGAGGCATGATTGTGGTGTTGTTTTTGGCCAAAAATGAATGTTTTTCCACAAGATAATACTGTTTATTGACCGTACGACCATATGGTAAGAACTCCTGATGCACCACGCCATGGTAATCGAAGAAAACAGTGAGCAAAACTTTGACATTTGATCGAACTTGGCGTGCTTTTTTCGGTCTTGGCTCACCTGCACTCTTCCATTGGGACGATTGGGCTTTGGTTTCGATATTATAACCATATAACCATGATTCATTACCAGTTATGACCCTTTTGAGTAAATCTGGGTCATCGTTGACATCATTCAACAGCTCTTGAGTGATGCTCATACGACGGTTCTTTTGGTCAAAATTTAGCAAAAAATCGCCGAGCACCAAAACACTTGTAACCTTTACGTCTCTCACAACCAAACAAAAAAACGACATTCACTTGAATCTTGGAATAGATTTTCGGGAAGAGTGTACCAGCATAACAAAACAAAAAAATCGATAATTGAAAGTACTTTGTCGCGAAATTTGAAAAGTCACATTACATTTTGAACACACCTCGTATATTGCAATGTCTCAAATTGTTTGTAAAATTGCGACACGCCTACCTGTTTAGAAGCAACAATATAAACTCAACAACAAAAGTTGAATATCACAAATGACAAATACCTTGCCAATAGCGTTTTGTCAAAATTTCATTTAAATCGCACTATAAATAAGTAAGATATGAGAAGAATTAAATTCGTTTTGAACGTAAATACAGTACTTTGTAGTTGCTACCGGCCGATGGTGACAGCATTGGCTTACCATGCAACCTTGACGGCTAACCTGGACAAGAGTCGATAGCTGAGTGGTTACAGTGGCCGACGGAAGCTCTCGAGTCTCATGTGCGACAGCGCGCACAAAAAGAATTCTTTCCCTTTATTTATTTATTTTATTCTAATTAACTAAAATGAAAGTAGCAGCCGAGGGGGGGCTGTTACTCCTATTTTATATATTTTGGTATATTTAATTTGATAACTTTAATAATTTTTCACCTTATTTCAATACATAAGTAAATTCACATAAATATATATTTATAAAAATATACACATGCGTGGAGACATTAGACAGAACGAGAAGACAATTTGCATTCTTATTTCGAGCCAAAAAATCAAGATCAAGCATATGTAACGAATTTCATACCCTTGGACCATTGAAAATGGTCAAAAAAGGGTATACTAACTTTGTGCAAATGTATGTAACGGGCAGAAGGAGGCGTCGGAGACCCCATAAAGTATATATATTCTTGCTCAGGATCACTAGCCGAGTCGATTGAGCCATGTACGTCTGTCTGTCTGTCTGGATGAACGCGCCGATCTCAGCTATTACAAAAGCTAGGGACACCAAATTAAGCATGAAGATTCCTGTATACCATACGCAGATCAAGTTTATTTTCAATTTGGAATAACACGCCTACCGCCCCCGCAAGCCGCCAATTTTGATTTACATGGCGATTTACTCATTTCTTAACGTTCTGCTTTAGAATATATATAGATAAATACTATATGAACTTATCCTCCAAATTGCAATCCGATCGGACAATAAACACTGAAGTTATTGGATAAACCATTTCGACCCTTCGACCACCAAAGAAGTTGTCGATGACGTCAGAACTAAATTACTTGCGTAGGAAAGAAAAGGACAAACAATGCGAGCGCGAAGCGCGATCTGTTTCTCGACTCTTCTTTTCCATGCACATGTCAATTACCGAAAATATGTACATGTGCATAAATACATACTAATACTCAACCAATAGATGGCGTGGTAAATGAATATGAATGTATGCAAGTATTTACATGCTTGTGTACATAGTCATAATATTCATAATATGCTTACGTGCACATATGATAATTATTTAATAATTCATATTTTAGGGTCAGTAAAAATACGAAACTATAAAATGCAAATAAATATTAATTTTGATTACTCGATATATTGCAAGTTATCGATATTGGCCAATTCAAAATTTATAAAGAAGTACCGATATATACTGCTCACACCGCTCTTTGCAATCTTGCGCTAGGAAAATTGCGGCGATAAATTATTGACAACGTATCGAAATTGATGCAAGGTGCGCACTGCAGTGTTATGATTAATTTGTAGCTTGCGATTAGTATTATACAATTAGATACTTTTTATGGCAACAAGGGTGTCCCACTGTCGCGTGGCGCTCGACTGTTGTTCTCGTTAATAATATATTCAACTTAATTAAATTGCTTTCTTTAAAAATAATAAATACACATACAAACTTTTATTTATTTTATATATAGTACTATATTCCATGGTTGATTAATGAATTAACATAAATTCTTTTTCAAATTTTAGAAAATTTTAAATTGTAAGTGCAAATGTTTGACAATCATTGTGTATGAAAACGTGTTTATCATGCACAGCTTAGTGGTAACAATAGAGTACTAGAGTACTCAAACAGCGGACTTTACTCATTTGATGCTATTGCGATTTAGTGATCCGAGAGCCCGAAGTGTGTGAAGCCATCAGCTCTTTTCCTCAGTCGCACAACGACAGCGGAACGATGAGTGTAGGAGTGACTCTTTGCACTATGTCCCCGCTCCCATGCATCAATGTTCGCTATCACAGCCGCGAACAGGCCACTTGGGTTGAGAGGGTCTCCGGTCAGCGCTCTTAGCTGCTCTCTCTCCGCCGTGAACCTGGAACAGTTCATGAGCGCATGCTCCGCTGTTTCCACCGCATCGGGGCAGTAGAGGCGTTGGGCTGACTCTACGAGGCGGAACCGCAGTAGGTATGCCCGAAAGCAGCCATGCTCCGAGACAAACTGCGTTTGGTGGTATTCCAAGCTTTTGTGTTGTCACTCTACCCATACCGCTAACTCGGGGATGGTATGGATGGGTAGGACCACCTCCCCCGTTGTGACATTTGCCATCTGCTCTGACACTCTCCCATCAGCAGCTCGTGAGCCTTTAGCCGGGTGGCGCCTTCATGGATTTGGCAAAGAGCCTTAATCTCAAGGTCGACTGGTGTCACGTCTGCCAGAGCTAGAGCTGCGTCCTCAGAAATTGTCCTAAAGCCTAAGGGCCACAGACCGTAGCACTGAGCACGCTCCTTTCATATATGTTCCTTTGATGATGGCGTTGTTCCAAATTGGTGCAGCATATAGTAGCATCGACTTTGCGACCGCCACCAGAAGTTTCCCGGCCGGATTTCTGAGACCTCCCAAGTTGAGCATAAGTCTGGATAAGGCAGCAGCTGTGATTGCTGCCTTCCTGCTTGCGTATCTAGCATGGTCCTTGAATGATAGCCTGTGGTTTATCAGCACGTCCAAATACTTCAAGGAATCTTGAAGGCGGCTTCCTCGAGCTAGCCGATGGCCTCGTTAATTGTCGCGTTGCATTTGCCTTGGAGGTCTTCTATAGTTTTGGCGACTGCTGTTATAGTTACATCGTCCGCAAAGCAATGCAGTTCAGCTCCTAAGGGTCTGTTGATGCGCAGGATCCCGTCGTACATGATGTTCCACAGGATCGGTCCAAGTACAGATCCTTGGGGAACACCTGCCGACACTCGGTACCTTTTCAGGCCAGCCTCCGTATCGTACCAAAGGACGCGATCCGTGAAATAATTGCCACCGACGATCCTCAAGTACTCCGGGATACCCATTCTGTACATGGCGCTGAGGATTACGAGCCATCTAGCAGTGTTAAAAGCGTTCTTTACATCCAACGTGATGTACTCCTTCGTTTCCCCTAACCATCTATCACCATCGGGGGCGTTCCTGACAATGTTCCTCACAGCCATGAGTGCGTCCAGGGTACTCTTTCCTTTACGAAAGCCATTCTGCTGACTTCCTAGGCTGTTAATGGTCTCGGTGATTGTCTCTATTTGGGAGTACAGTACGAGTATTCGTTCCAAAAATTGACCCACAATGTCCAATAGGCGTAATGGGCGATAGCTGTTTGCTGCATGTGCTGGACCATTACCTTTCGGTAGGTTAGGTTAGGTTATATCGGCAGGCCCCCTAATGGGGGCCTCACATAGATCAGTATGATCCTTAGTGCGGCCGATAAGTGATGGAGACTGTTAATTTCTTAGTTTAATTATCCCAGTCTGGTATGCTGGTAAGTTTGGCGAAAGCCAGGAGTTTTTGGGGTGCCAGGCCCGCTGCTTCTTCTAGTGATGCAAGCAGGGGGCGTCCCAGGTACTTCGCTCTCGAGGTCATGAGAGCGGGGCAGTCGCAGATGAGGTGCTCCAGAGTTTCTCTTACATCTGGTTCCCTGCATTTCCTGCATTCATCATTGTCGGTGATGCCCAGCTTTTTAGCATGAGTTGCGGTCATTGTTCTACAGTCTCTTCTCGGGAGCTGAATGACATAATGGGCTAATTTCGCGTTTGCGTTGTTGCACATAGTGCGGGTTATTTTGCAGTTTTTTGTGTTGTGCCATCTTCTTCCTGCTATTACCGCACCGCCTTGTTCTAGGCTGTGGCTTATTGATCGCAGAGGTGGCTTCAGATCTTCAACTGTCAGCTGTCTAGATTCGGCACCCTCTTTCGCTAGCCTGTCTGCCATCTCGTTTTCGTCAATGCCCTGGTGGCTGGGAACCCAGAAGATGCGCACCTTCGATCGGGTGCTTAATGCATCTAATGCTTCCCTGCTTGCCAGTACACTTTCGGAGCTGATGACGTAGGACTGCAAAGATTTGATAGCCGCCTGACTGTCGACTAGGATGTTGACCCGATTTTTGTTGAGATTTGTCGCAAGTTCTGCCGCCTTCCTTATAGCAAAGACCTCCGCCTGGAAGATAGCTTTGTTGCGTTTTCGTCCATGCCGATTTTCCAATCTTCATGACCCATTAGAGTGGGCGTTCTGGAGAAGTTGTTTATTGGGGTCATATAGTCCGTGCTATTGAATGACTCTCCTCCCACTTCGCTATGCCCATAGTTTGCGAGGGCCATGTGTCCCGTAGCACGAAGGCGTTGCGCGGTCTTCTGTGCTAGTAGTTTGGCCTGTATGTCAATTGGGAGAACTCCGAGTATCACTTCCAAGGCCTTTGTTGGAGTAGATCTCAGTGCCCCAGTAATGCACATCAATGCACGTCTTTGTACCCTTTCCATTGTTAGGAGGTATGTGGATTTCTTAGTGGCCCTCCACCATACTAGGATACCGTAGAGTAGTATTGGACGAACAATTGAGATGAAGATCCAGTGCATTAGTCTGGGAGACAAGCCCCACGTGCTACTTAGCATCTTTTGCGATGCATAAAGTGCATTTGTGGCTTTCTTAACCCTTTCCTCGACATTGGGTTTCCAGCTCAGTTTGCTGTCCAGTACTATTCCTAGATATTTTACGCTCTTTTTTGGCTCGAGCATGGCACCGTTTATAGATGGCGGAGTCCATTGCGGTATCTTGTATCTCTTGGTAAAGAGAATTAGATCCGTCTTGTCCGCATTGATACTGAGTCCGACCTCCATCGCCCACTTCAGTATTTCTTTTAGTGTATTGTCCATGACAGAGCTGATTGTCATTGGACATTTGCCCACGATAATTATGGCTATGTCGTCTGCATAGGCGGTTATCTTGGGGGCTTTCCGTTTAAATTTCCTTAAGACGTCGTTTACCACTAAATTCCACAACAGCGGCGACAACACTCCGCCTTGTGGCGTGCCTCTGTGTGCTGCTTTAGTTATGGTCGTGGTTCCCCATTCGGCTCTTACTCTTCTGCAGCTCAATAGATTGCATATCCAAGAGTTAACAGCCTCGTGGGTTTCTGCGGCTCTCAGGCTCCGCATGATCGCTTCCGTAGATACATTGTTGAATGCACCTGAGATATCCAGGAACGCTCCTAAGACAAATTCCTTGTGGTGTAGGGCTTTTTCGATGGTGGCTACTAGGGAGTGTAGCGCCGTTTCCACCGATTTCCGTTTTGTGTATGCGTGTTGGTTGGATTCTACGAGTCGGTCCATGCCTCCTCTTATGTGTAGATCCAGAAGTTTCTCGAAGGTTTTTAGCAGGAAGGAGGTGAGACTTATCGGTCTGTAATCTTTCGGCTGCATGTGACTGCATTTTCCTGCTTTTGGCAGGAACACAACACGTGCTGTCCTCCAGGGTACCGGTACATATCCCTGCCTCAAACATGCTTTGAATATCGATTCCAGCCATGGAGTGACCTTTTCTTTGGTCTTCTGTAGCATGGCTGGTATTATGCCATCCAAGCCAGGGGATTTATAACTTTCAAACGAGTCTATGGCCCACTGGATTTTATGTGGTGTGATTATGTTCCCAGGTACGTCGGACACTGGGTTCGTGTGCATTTGTTGTTGCGGATCGAGTACATCTGTGCATCCGGGGAAGTGCTCGCTTAGAAGGGCATTAGTCGCTTCCCTGCTGCTACTCGTCCATTGGCCATCGCTGGTTCTTAGTTGGCTCTGGATTGCCGGTTGGCTCGACAGAAGCTTCCTAAGCCTAGCGGTTTCTGTGACCTTCTCTATGCCGGAGCAGAAGGATCTCCAGGAGTTCCTTTTGGCTGTCTGGACCTTTTTCTTAAAGTCGCGGAGCCTTATTCTATATTCGTCCCATACACGATCTTCATCCGCTTTTTTGGCCAGTTTGAAGATTTCTTGCAGGTCTGTGCGTTGTGCCTTCAATTCTGGATTCCACCAGGGTGGCCTGTGCTTCCTTCTTACACTTGAGGTTTTGCACGCTGCGTTGAAGGCCGAGGTTAGGTGGTGACAGAGAGTCTTCACGGACTTCTCAGTGTCTGCCGTTGATATGATCGGTGATGGTGCTGGGAGTGTCCTTGTCACTTTGGTCTTATACATATCCCAGTTGGTATTCCGGGGATTCTTGTAAAGACTTTTTGTCACTTTGCACTCGAGTTGAACTTTGAACTGGATATACCTGTGATCAGAGAAGGAGGGTTTGCTCAGAACCCTCCACTCAGTGACTTCGGTATTTGTTCCAGACGCGAGTGTTAAATCTATAACGCTTGATGAGGTGGGACCCACGTAGGGGGTTCCTCCCCCTGTTCGCGATCTTAAGATTATATTTAAGAATAAAGTCTAGAAGCGACTCACCCCTATTGTTTGCGTCCTTGCAGCCCCAAAGGGTGTGATGGGCGTTGGCGTCGGCGCCTATCACCAGGGGTTGCCTCTTCTGGCTCACCTCCTGTATCAGACGCTCCGT
Source organism: Zaprionus ornatus (assembly GCA_018904035.1). NCBI lineage: Eukaryota > Metazoa > Arthropoda > Insecta > Diptera > Drosophilidae > Zaprionus > Zaprionus ornatus. The sequence goes on along the minus strand of JAEIFZ010000245.1, from coordinate 587,010 downwards.
CTCCTCCGTCGGTGATTCCCTGTCTTGCGCTAGATAGCAGGACGCCATTAGGAGTGGTTCGTCCCTGCAACCCTCTAGCGCTATCACCGTGATGTCGTCAGTGCTGTAATTGGACATAAGATAAGCGTAGATGCCTTTTCTTACAAGAATTGCAGTTCTAGCTCTACTTACGGTGGTCGGGTAGAAGATGGAATAGTTGCTAGACCCTAGCCCAGCGATCTTGTTGCCCGACGCGATCCAGGGCTCCTGGACTAGGGCCACGTCGACGGACTCCTCCTCCAGGGTTAGAAGGAGCTCCGCCGACGCCAACTTGCTCTTATGGAGGTTTAACTGAAGGATCTGTAGCTTCATGGCTATTTTCAGATTCCTTCTGCTTAGATGGGTTGGCTATGATAGTCAGGTCACCATCCTCCTCCGTTTCATCGTCGATATCGAGGCTGTTGGCCGCGTCGGTCAAGGCTTCAAGGTCCTTTTCCACCTCGCCGGCCTCCAGCGTGTTGGCGTTGGCATCGTTCGGGTGGCGCTTCTTGAGTCGTAGGTATACATTGCCTACTCCCCACGCCATCTTCCCGAACCTTGGGTACAGCAGATCCTCGGCCTCCTTATTGATCTGGAGGACCATCTGTTGGCCGTTGCCTTCCGGCTTGCCAACGTGTAGTACCGTCCAGTCAGCGGTAGGCACGTCCGGATTCTGCCATCGGAGCAGTTTGAGCGCCTGTTCCTTAGGTACGACCCTTGGGAAGAGTACCTTCGCTTTTGGTACTGACGGAATACAGGTTCTGTCAACTACCTCCAGCTTAGCACCTTCCCAGGGAGCGTCCATCTTGGATACAGTCTCGGTGACCCACTTCAGGGTGAGGTCATCCTTGCAGCTCAGTATCTTTACCCCGTTGAGCCACCCCGCTCCGTCAAAGATGGTAGGCTGAGACTCTGGCTCCTCCATTCTTTTGAATAGGGCGTCCAACAGCCTCAGCTCTACCATCTTCCACTTCTCGGGTGTCATTTTGCCGTTGGGGTTACTGCGGTCGATGAGCGCGACGACTAGGTGCCGTCGCGCCACATCGCTAGCAGTCTCCCTTTTCGGCAGTGGCTTCCTGGGGGCTTTCTCCACCTTTTGGCGCGGCCGCTTTCTTGCGGGCACATCCGCCTTGTCTTGGTCTTCAGACCGCTGCCTTTTGGTGAGCAGCAGCTCCTCGACCTTGTTGGCATATTGGCTTGAAGTTGCCTTCATCGCCGATTTGCCCTCGAAGTGTTTTCGTCCCTCTTCGATCTTCTCTTCGGCCCACTCCAGCTTTTTCCTCTCCTCAGGGGTGAGTTTGTTGCTGCTAGCGAGCCGAGATTTGATTTTTAGGGCTGCCTTGTACTGAGCTTTGGCTCTCAAGCCCTCCTTTGTCTTTTTGGGCCCTTCCCTACTAGGGGAGTTGGAACCCTTGACAGGGGAGCGCAGGAGGCTTTCTTCCATCTCAGCGCTGATCTCGTTTCCTTGAGGGTCGCTGTCCGAGTCTGCATGGACTCTGGTACTGCGCCGCATTCTTTGATGTTGTTGTTGTTGTTGTTGTGGCAGTCGTAGTGCAACTGTCCTGGCCTGCTCCCACCAGTACAGAGGTGTGACCGCTGGCGACACGTAGAGGGGTTTCCACCCCCCCGTGCCCGCCGGTGGTAGCAGTCACGCCTTCCACCGACGTTTGGGCTGACATCCCAGCCCGAGTTGACCCTGTCGTTGGCTCCATCTACTTCTTCAAATTTTGGTTAATTTTGTTCTTGGGAACCACCCCATAGCATTTTAGGCCTATCTGCCAGGCACCTCTGACCATGGCTCCGGACACAGCAGCACCAGACTTTGATTGTCCGCATGTTGTTGTGTCCTTGCCTTAGCTGGACCGTGTATTGGCCCAAGCAACAGGACAGTGCCTGACTCTGAGGTTTGAGTCAATACACAGCCCATTGCCCAGCCGGCACCCTCGTGGAGGGTTCAGTTAGAGGATTTGTGCCAGCCAGCACCAACTTCTCACTTTATCACCTCATTGGGAAGACCCCGTCCGTGAGACACTGCTGGAACGTGTCCCTGAAGATGTCGATCTAGCCAACGCCACAGCTTTGACCACTCCAGGAATTGCATCGAGGCTAGGAGCTTTATTGGGCTTGATACGCTTGGCTGACTCAACAACTTCTAGTTCCGTATCGCGCGGGAAATCAAGGGGCAAGCTACTGTTGCTAGCCGCTATGAAGTGATCTGCATTGGGAATAAATCCGCTACAATGCTAGACAAGGCATCAGGGTCCGATGGAGTTGCTTTTCTCTTCCTAAGTTTATTAGATACGAGCTTATATGCCAGACCCCAGCAGTTCATTGAAGGCTCGCGACTTGGCAGCCACTATGCCGTGCTTGAGCTGTCTGCGTTTGTTTCTGAAGTCCTTCCAGAGTTTCGTATGCTGGGTACTACCTCTGGCTCGTTGCGCCTTTCTCCTTGCCTTAGGCATTCAGACCGAAGTTGGTTTAAGGTGGCGCTCCACCAGTATACAGGCGCCTTAGCTCTCTTTGGCATGATAGCGTCGCACGTTGCTGCAAGCATCTTCATGAGGTCAACCGTCATTGTCTTTCCGTGAGCATTTGAGATTGTCCCATGCTTGCCCGATTGTTCTTTTCTGCCGTCTCCACGTCTTGGCCACAGGTAGGAGGCTGAAGGAAATCATTGCGGGGTCGCTAAACGTTACCATCTCATGGACCATCCAACTAGAGTTAGTGTTAGCCATTATTGAACATATGCTTCCGACTGTCGTTCAGCAGTATCAGGTCCAGTATATCCATAGCGTCTATTACCGCTAGGCCTCTGGGATTGGATACGCGGCTTCCCCATTCTACTGCCCAGACATTAAAGTCTCCAGCAATGATCTTAAGGCTGCGCCCTCTCGCATGGCTCACCAGCTCTAGCATCTCATCGAACTGGTCCGGGCTGTCGCTAGGCGGAGCATAGCAGCTATACATATGAACGCCTTTTATCATTTTGCAATTCCGCGTATCGGCGAGGCACGTGTAGGAGGCTGCAGCATTTGATAGCTGCTTTGCCTATCTCGTCCGTGATCATTTAATTTCCCCCAGCAGGAGAGCATGATGTAAACATTGCGCTCCGCCGCAGTCTGACCCAAAAGACTCTGAGCAGCTGCGCAATGGTTCACATTGAGCACGCAAAGCTACCCGTCTAGTGGTTTCTATCTACCTCGCTGCTTCAATTTAGGCATTTTGGTGGTGCAACACACCCCTTTGCCTTGTACCCTCGCTCACCGCATAGCAAACAGCTGTCTGCCCTATCGATCGCCTTGCAGGTCGTTGCTCGGTGTCCGTAGCCCAGGCACCTGTAGCATCTCGTGGGGCGGACGTCCTCAGTAATGTGGCACTTTGACCATCCGACCGTTACGGTGCTCTGTTTAAGGACCGCAATCGCATCGTTGGCGTTCAATATTACTGACGCAATCTGGGTCCCATCATGCATTCTGCGAAGACTCTTGACATCTTTTGGATTTACCTGGATGCCCTGGAATTGGTTGACCAGACAGGTGTGGAGTTCCGCTGCTGTCGTGGCCTCGTCTAATCCACTACACGATAGTCCAATTTTATGTGCACCCGTACGCACCGAAGCCATTTCCTTGAGGGTCGCTTCTAGCTCTCGCTTAAATTTGGTAACACTCTCAAAGGCTTTCCCCTCAACTTTCAGAATCAGCTCCCCTTGCTGTGTTCTGCGTGTTTTGCGGACATGTTTGCTCAGTTCACTAAGGGTTCACTCGGGTCCGCTTTTAATTTGCGGAGCATCTCTGCGTAGGCCGTCCCTCCCGTCTTCTTTACAATCGCACTATGTCTTTTTCCGCAGGCGCCTTGGACAACTCTCCTCCCGAGATAGCATCCTTGGCGACAGATGCATAGCTTTCCGGCTTGGACTCCTTTGCATTGGCTTTGGCCTTTTCTACAGGATTGCTGCCGCCCGTATAGTTACCCACCTTGGGCGGGTGTTCCTTGGGCATCTGCACAGAGAGCGTGGCTTTTTTGCTAGACTTTTGCGCCTCTGTCTGCGTAGCAATGGTCGCCGATTGTACTTCCTTTGCGTTGCCTTCGTGCAGTTCGATTGCCCTGTTAATGAGTGCCGACAGTTCTGTCTGTTAATAATAAAATGGATTTCTTTATTTTAGTTTTAATGTTTATTTATTTAATTTAGTTTGTGCTTCGTGCACTTCCATTCCGTTGTACATATTTTGAGCAAGTGAAGTAATTATGTTAATTTAACATTACGTTAAGTATTTGATAACAGCCGATTTAATCTTATGCTAATTAACATTACATATCGAGGCATACACATTTATTCCAACATGCCTCTTAAATTTGTTGTCTTCGTTTTATCTTTCATTACTTTAACTTTACAGCATTTCTATTTCTTATAAATTTTTGTTTGTCTAACGCTTTGGTTAACATGTCTGCTATATTAAGTCTAGATTCAATCTTTACAATGTCTATAATACCTTTGTCATAATTTTCGTTTACATAGTGATACTGCACTTCAATGTGCTTCGAATTTTTTGCGCCTGAATTATCTTCATAAATCTTTATCGCTTTTTCGTTATTAATATTAAATATTTCACATAGCATGTTTTTGACAAATAATATTTCTGTTACTGCTTCCGACAGGGCAATGTACTCTGCAAACGTTGAGCATTTTGTTACAGTGTGTTGTTTGTGAGTTTTCCAATATATTATATTTCCATACATTCTTATTATAAATCCCGTTGTGGATTTTCTATCAACATTATCTCCTGCATAATCTGAGTCTACCATACAATCTAGTATTTCATTATTTTTATTCTCTTCAAAAGTTAAATTCAAATCTCTTGTCTTATATAAATATTTTAATACTCTTAACGCGTATTTATAGTGTGTTGAATTATAACAACTTTGATATCTGCTTAGATAATTTACGGAATATGATATATCTGGTCTTGTACCTGCGCCTATATATAATAATTCACCTATCAAGTTTCTGTATTTAATTTTTTCATCACATTCAGTTGCTTGATCTAATTTTAAGTTTGTTTCCATTGGAGTTTCGTACAGTTTAGCATTTTCGAGATCATACTTCATTGCTAGTGATTCAATATATCTTTTTTGATTTAACGTCATTTTCTTACTTTCAGTACTATAATTAATTTCTATTCCAATATAACTGCCGATTTTTCCTAAATCTTTCATTGTAAATTTGTTCATTAAACTGTCTTTTATTTCTGTTATTTTTGTTTTGTTCTTACTGCATATCAGGATGTCATCTACGAATACTAAGATACATACTTCATCTTTATCCGCTCTTTTTACATATAAACAATAATCGTAATTGCTTCTCTTAAAATTTAATTTGTCGAGATATTTATGTAAACATTCGTACCATGCTCTTGGGCTTTCTCTCAATCCATATAATGCCTTAATCAATTTATAAACTTTGTTTTCTCCTGGTCTCTCTGGTGACATGTGAAATGGTTTCGAACGCAGTTAGCAGCACGTTTGTTTTACTCCTCATCATGGCAAGTATGCTCCGCATGTCTTCGTTTTGAATCGCCATGAATAGGTCTGCAGACCGTATTGGCGATACAGTTGCCGATTTCCTTCCCCCCTTATTAGTCGGCACGCTAATAACGTCCATTGCCATCGTGTTGCCTGTAACAGTGGTGTTTTTAAATAAAGGGGGCAAGATATTCTCCTTTACAGCAATGCTGTGACTGGATAGCGGTCGTTCCTCGGTCAGCGCCGCTGGCCCGGGGATTCCGACTCCCTTTACTCCCGTACTTTCTATTCCTCTTGTAGCGGACACCGACATTCTCGAACTTCTCTTGAATGGATCGAGGTGGGCGCAAGGCCCCACTCTGAATTATCCATTTAAGAATTAAGAGTAGGTAATAAATCAGTGCTAGTGCAACTAGCTAAGAATATGTAATGATCAGAGTCATAACAGAGTTGTAATTAAAAAACACAGCTTGGTTACAACTCGCTTGATCAGGCCAACCGAGGTTTTAACCATGGCCACCCTGGGAACGCCTTCATCCCCTGGTATCGTGGACTCAATCCTTGCCGAGCCGCCATTTTAGTGCAGGAAGATTTTCATCCTTGAGCAGCACCAAGGAGCCAGCCTTGAGGGCTGTTCGAGAAGTTTTCCATTTACTGCGCTCCTGAAGAATCGTCAGATATTCGGTACTCTATTTGCGCCAGAAATTTTGACGTATTTGGCATACGCGTTGCCAGCGATTGAGTCGCCCTTCCTTCAAATGGGTGATGTCAGGCTCGTCTATAGCTGTGAACGTTGACCCAATGAGAAAGTGTGCAGGCGTTAGAAAGCTTGAGTCATCTGGGCTTTCTTTCCATAGAGTGGGCGAGAATTAAGTATTGCAGAAATTTCATAGACTAGAGTACGAAGTTCGTCGACAGCTAAAACAGAAGACCCAGCAGCACGAAAGAAGTGATATTTGGCAGATTTGACTGCCACCTCCCATAGTCCACCAAAATGTGGAGATCGGGGCGGTATAAAGTTCCAATCAATTCCATTAGCTAGACAAACTTCCGATACAGCGCTGTTGTGCGGGTCGCTTAAGAATAATTCTCTAAGTTCTGCTTATTCGTTTTTAGCGCCAACGAAGTTTGTTCCGTTGTCTGTCAAGATAATGCGTGGTTTGCCCCTGATACTTATGAAGCGTCTCAGAGCAACAATAAATGATGCTGTCGTTAGGTCCTTGTCGACTTCGAGATGAGTAGCTTTAGTACTGAAACAGATAAAAATGGATATGTAGCACTTTTCAGGTGCACTTATTGATGACGCTGGCCACAGTTTTGATTCCTCCAATTGATGATAATGCACGATGATTGCATTTGTGATCGGGTGCCCTTTAGGAATCAAAATAGGATGACGCGCGTCGTAATCCAGTTGCGAATTATGTAGCCTGCATCGAACTCTGGTGAGTCCATTTCCGTCGATGAATGGGTAGAGAGAAAGCAAGTTGCTTTTGGCTGGAAGCGACTTCTTTGAGGAAAGCATCGCATATTCGGTGGCAAAGGCGACTTCTTGTATATTTTTAACAAAGAGATATGTGCCCATGCGCAGATCCTCGACGGTCAAATTGAGCGTAGTTGGAGTGCATTTCTTCGATGAACTGAGCCAAAATTTGCGAAAATAAGCAAAAATTCGTTGCAAAGAAGTGAACGGGTTTTGATATTTACAAAAACTTATTAAATCGTATTTTGTTGTGGTGATCAGCACCTTGCGACGGCGTTCTGGCAAGTCGTCTTGCAGTACTTTGTAGGCCACTTGGATTTGGACTAGCTAAGAAACTGAGGACCATGTTACCACAGCTGGTCATTCATCAATTCCCTTGGGGTGCAGCCTTGAGATAGTATGTCAGATGGGTTGCAGGCTGTTGGCAATGGTATTCACATTGAAATGGAACAATGCGAGCGAGATTAGCGACCAGTTCAGCTAGAACCAATGCAGCTGACGATGCCAACTTTGGTATCGTAAGAGTTTTCAAGGGAGCGACTCTAGATTTTGAGCATAAAAGATGTGATGAAATTGAGTCCTGGGATTCCGAACGAAGGTAAATACAAGCGCCGTATGCCAGGCTACTTGCATCACAAAATGCATGAATTTGAAATGATGAATACTTATTTTAAAGGATGAGATATCTCGAGTGTAGTTAAATTTAAACTTTTCTACAACAATGTTCGGTACAGAGATTTTTGATTGAATAAATGAATGTACATCTTCAATCAAAGTATAGGGTGCAAGGCGTGAAACGAAAACCTGTTTCTTGGGCTTAACCGCGACAAGCGATTTAACGTTTGAAACAACAGTATGAGTAATGACGGCAGTGGTATTATCGAAAGAATTTTTAAGATTCTTTTTGGACAAAGGCGTGACTGGAGAGGTGACGATCAAAAGTAGTGGATCGCATATAACAGCCGGGGCGGCTGGAGGAATGTTAGGAGACGTAGAAGGGGTTAAGTAGGCAATAACTGGAGATGTTATACCTGAAGGAGTTGCCGGTGGAAGTGTGGAAGGCTCATCGGAACATTCGAAAGTATTAAATTGAATTTCCATATCAGAAAATCAAGATTGGTGATTTGGAAATGCTCCACGCAGGTTTTCAAATTTCAATTTATACTCCCTAAGCATTTTACTCAATGTTAGTTCTTTCACCCGACAAACTTTGCATGTCCATTTCAGGCCAGATTCATTGTTGTTAAGGGAATCTTTAATTCGTGCTGTTAAGCCGATGCATTTTATGTGATAGAATTTATCACACAACTAGCAGCAAACAAAGTCCGCCTTTGAATCGGCCTTGCATTTGCAAGAAGTTGCAAAGAACACCAGCATTTCTAATGCATACAAATATGCCTTGAAAATAGCCCTTCCAGCGGTGCAGTCTTTATCTCCTCAATCGCTGCAAATCTCCGTCCTTTCATAGGTCTCTTTAGTTTTAGGAACAAGAAAAAGTCACATGGGGCCAAATCCGGTGAATATGGTGACTCAAGCATGATTATGGTGTTGTTTTTGGCCAAAAATGAATGTTTTTCCACAAGATAATAGTGTTTATTGACCGTACGACCATATGGTAAGAACTCCTGATGCACCACGCCATGGTAATCGAAGAAAACAGTGAGCAAAACTTTGACATTTGATCGAACTTGGCGTGCTTTTTTCGGTCTTGGCTCTTCCGTTGGGCTCTTCCATTGGGACGATTGGGCTTTGGTTTCGATATCATAACCATATAACCATGATTCATTACCAGTTATGTCCCTTTTGAGAAAATCTGGGTCATCGTTGACGTCATTCAACAGCTCTTGAGTGATGCTCATGCGACGGTTCTTTTGGTCAAAATTTAGCAAAAAATCGCCGAGCACCCAAACACTTGTAACCTTTCCGTCTCTCACAACCAAACAAAAAAACGACATTCACGCGAAGTTTCGGATGAAACGACGGTACCATCTGGCCGTTCCCAGGAATGCTCTCACCTCCTTCATGGTCTTAGGCTTGGGTATTCGCTTTATGGCCTCAACTCTGCCGGGATCCATCTGCAGGAGTCCTCCTCCTACCACGAAGCCCAGGTTTTAAAGCAGAAATTGGACTTTTTTAACCTTATTGTCAACCCCGCTTCCTTTAGGCACTGTGCTACGCGGCTGAGATAACGTAGATGCGTCGCGAAATCCGGTGCGAGGATCAACAGGTCGTCCAGGTACACGAAGACATTCGTCCTGATCTCCGTGGGTATGACCTTGTCCATGAGCCTGACTAGTCGCTGTGCTGCGTTACAGAGGCCGAACGGCATGACGCGGAACTGGTGTAATGGGCGTCCTGGCACGGTGAACGCCGTATATTCCCTCGACTTCTCGACCAACTCTATCTGCCAGAAAGCAAACTTCAGATCGACGCTAGAAATATAGACCGTCTGATCCAGCCTGGAAAGGATTCCTTCGACGCTGGGTAGCGTCCTTTTTCGTTAGTGCATTTAACATTCTTGCATCTAAACAGAATCGGTATTTTCCAGGCTTTGACACTATCATCGACATGAAAGAAAAGGACAAACGATGCGAGCGTGAAGCGCGATCTGTTTCTCGACTCTTCTTTTCCATGCACATGTCAATTACCGAAAATACATGTGCATAAATATATACTAATACTCAACCAATAGATGGCGTGGTAAATGAATATGAATGTATGCAAGTATTTACATGCTTGTGTACATATTCATAATATTCATAATATGCTTACGTGCACATATGATTATTATTTAATAATTCATATTTTAGGGTCAGTAAAAAATACAAAATTAGATACTTTTTATGGCAACATACGTCCAAGGGTATCCCACTGTCGCGTGTCGCTCGACTGTTGCTCTCGTTTAGCTCTGACGTCATCGACAACTTCTTTGCTGGTCGAAGGGTCGAAATGGTTTATCTAATAACTTCAGTGTTTATTGTCCGATCGGATTGCAATTTGGAGGATAAGTTCATATAGTATTTATCTCTATATATGCTAAAGCAGAACGTTAAGAAATGAGTACTTCGAATGTAAATAGCAATGTAAACAAAATTGGCGGTTTGCGGGGGCGGTAGGCGTGTTATTCCAAATTGAAAATAAACTTGATTTGCATATGGTATACAGGAATCTTCATGCTAAATTTGGTGTCCGTAGCTTTTGTAATAGCTGAGATCGGCGCGTTCATCCAGACAGACAGACAGACAGACGGACATGGCTCAATCGACTCGGCTATTGATCCTGAGCAAGAATATATATACTTTATGGGGTCTCCGACGCCTCCTTCTGCCTGTTACACACATTTGCACAAAGTTAGTATACCCTTTTTTGACCATTTTTAATGGTCCAAGGGTATAAAAAGATTAATAAAAAGTTTCTTTCTATCGTGGTGGTTGGATGTGTTTAGCTATTGCTCCCTGTGTTTTTTAATAATTCTGTTGAAATGATTTGCTTATGTGCTTTTATTAATAGTACGGTATCTTACTAGTGCTAACCCTGTGAGAAAAAACTTAAAAGTATCATACTAATCCTGCCTTATTAGTGAGTTCGACAACAAAAATTTTAATTTTTTTCACTTGCGCGTCTTGGCGTCAAGTTTTTGTTTTTGTTTTTACTAATATTCTTGCCTTTTCCTGCTCTCCCGCTCTCCCGCTCACGAAAGTAAATTTCGCTCTCTGAGTAAGTTGTGTAGTGCTTTTGTTGTAGACGTAACAGCTGTTGTTGTTTTGTTTACCTCGAGTGCTTGCTATATTTGTTCTTTTATTTTCGTTCTCCCTTGCTTGCCTGTTTTCGGCGCTGTAACTGTTTCTTGCTCTCTCAAGAAATTTGTCTTACGAGGGTCGTTTGATAAGTCCGTGACTTTTTGAATAAAATATATTTTTTTCTTCAAAGAAGCGTTTTATTTCTCAACATAATCTCCTTTTAGCTCTATACATTTAGTCCAGCGTTTTTCCAATTTTTTTATTCCTTCCAAATAATAGGTTTTCTCAAGGCCCTCAAAATAGTCGTTTGTTTCTGTGATGACCTCTTCATTTGACCCGAATCTCTTACCGCCGAGCCATTTCTTCATGTTTGGAAACAAAAAATAGTCACAGGGGGCTAAATCTGGAGAATATGCTGGATGGGGTAGCAGTTCGTAGCCCAATTTATGAAATTTTGCCATGCTGACTACACACGTGTGCACCCGTGCATTGTCCTGATGGAACAGCACTTTTTTTTCGCCAAATGCGGTCGTTTCTGCTTCAAATCAATATCGAATCTGTCCAAAAGCTCTGAATAATATTCGCCGGTGATCGTTTTACCCTTTTCAAGGTAATCGATGTGAATGATACCTTGTGCATCCCAAAAAACTGTGGCCATGACCTTGTTGGCCGACAGACCCACCTTGGCCTTCTTTGGTGCACGTTCACCCGGAGAAACCCACTGTCTTGATTGTTCTTTGGTCTCTGGTGTGGTGTGGTGGATCCATGTTTCGTCTACGGTAACGAAACGGCGCAAAAATTCGTTTGGATTGCGGTTGAACATCGCCAAACACTCCTTTGAAATGGTCACACGGTTGCGCTTATGGTCGTGTGTGAGCAATCGCGGCACCCATCGCGCGGAAAGCTTTTTCATGTCCAAATATTCATGTAAAATGTGATGTACCCGTTCAGTTGAGATGCCTACAGCCTCAGCTACCTCACGCACTTTCATTCTCCGATCATCCAATATCATTCCATGGATTTTGTCGACGATTTCTGGCATGACGACCTCTTTTGGGCGACCTGAACGTTCGGCATCACTTGTACTGGTACGACCACAACGGAACTCAGTAAACCATTTCTTAACCATTGAAATTGATGGTGCAGAGTCCCCATAATATTTATCAAGTCTTTCCTTGGTTTCGGTGATGGATTTTTTACGCAAAAAATAATGCTTAATTAGCACACGAAATTCACTTTTTTCCATTTTCGTTAAAATTCACGAGATCGTCTGCTTTCAATGCCTATAAAACGCAAACTAAGAAACGCAGCTTTCTCAAAATTTTACAGTCAGCTGTTAATCGATAACTGCTGACAGGAGCAGTGTTGTATTTAGAGCAGGTGCGCGGCAAATACAAAAAGTCACGGACTTATCAAACGACCCTCGTAGTATTCTATTGCTCTCTTCGTTGTCCCCTACAATTCGAAGGCATAACCATTTTATAATCATGGTGTCGTGCTCTGCAGAAAATTGCAAATGCTCTTCAGATGCTAATGCGGACTACATTGGTTGCTGGCTCTGTGACAATTTTAGTCACTTAAAATGCTGTGGCCTAACTGTGCGGGTTAGAGATGCCGTCAACGACAATGTAGGTCTTAAATGGTCGTGTAAAGCGTGCCGTGTGGGTGAATCCGATCTACGGAAAATCCACAATAAAACCAAACTCGGGTTTTATCGGATACGCACAGCTTTCTCTAATCTCCAATCTGAATTTTTGGAGATGGAGACCCAATTCAACGCCTTTACGGCTCTTAGTAAGCCACCTGCTCCTCTTAGTATTCCTTTAGATTCAGTTACTACGAATCTAAAGCCCACCAGTCTACCTTCTTCCAAGGCTTCTTCTTCTGATCTTCTAAGCCTAATTTCCCCTATACCGTCTTGCTCTTCTAGTTGCACAAAAAAAAAAAAACTAGCAGCAATGTTACCGCACCGAAACCTCTTGCTGCCCCTCTTGTGCCTACTCCCATTACGAGCAATGATAACAACGTAAAGGGTAATGTTCCTGCAATCACGCCTGCTAGTCAGGCGCCGAGTATAAAACCTCTGATTGCGATTAAACCCAAAAAATTGGTGTTTATCTCTCGCTTGGCTCCAGACACTACCATAGAAGATGTACAATCGTACATTCTCGAAAGGATGCCTGTAAATAATTTGATTGTTAAACGAGAGCAACAGTCGAGCGGCACTCGACAGTGGGATACCCTTGGACGTATGTTGCCATAAAAAGTATTTAAATGTATAATACTAATCGCAAGCTACAAATTAATCATAACACTGCAGTGCGCTGCCACCTTGCTTCAATTTCGATACGTTGCCCATAGTTTATCGCCGCAATTTTCCTAGCGCGCGAAAGACTGCAAAAATCGGTGTGAGCAGTATATATTGGAATTACTTTATAAATTTTGAATTGGCCAATATCGATAACTTGCAATATATCGAGTAATCAAAATTAATATTTATTTAATTGCATTTTATGGTTTTGTATTTTTTATTGACCCTAAAATATGAATTATAATAAAATATCAGTTATCTCTATATATGCTAAAGCAGAACGTTATGAAATGAGTACTTCGAATGTAAATAGCAATGTAAACAAAATTGGCGGTTTGCGGGGGCGGTAGGCGTGTTATTCCAAATTGAAAATAAACTTGATTTTCGTATGGTATACAGGAATCTTCATGCTGGTGTCCGTAGCTTTTGTAATAGCTGAGATCGACGCGTTCATCCAGACAGACAGACAGACGGTCAGACGGACAGACAGACGGACAATCGACTCGGCTATTGATCCTGAGCAAGAATATATATACTTTATGGGGTCTCCGACGCCTCCTTCTGCCTGTTACATACATTTGCACAAAGTTAGTATACCCTTTTTTGACCATTTTCAATGGTCCAAGGGTATACAAATTCAACTTTAAATTAAAGCGCGACATGTCTTCTTTAAAAATTATTCTCCCTGCAGAACAGTTTAAAGACGTTTGCGCAGCTTCTTTCTGGCCGCCCGACCTTATTGTTAAGGAGTTCACTCCAAAACAAAAACGCCGAACGACCGTCATTCTTCCCACATCGGCCGTAACATCGCCAAGTGGACCTACAAAAAGTGCAAAGTCCTCAAAAAACTGAAGTTCTCTTCTCTTCATGCTTCTGAAAATGCTAGGGGACACACAAATAATCTCTCTTCCTTAATTCTTTCCTATCAAAATGTTAGAGGCCTCTGTAGTAAAATCTCTAGTCTTTATCTTCATAGTCTTGCCTTTTCTTCCCAAATTATTGCCTTTACCGAAACATGGTTAAAACCAGAGATTCTAACCTCTGAAGTCTTTTCAGATAGGTATACAACATACAGGCTTGATCGACCTGACCGACGGGGTGGTGGAGTACTGATTGCAATAGACTCCCCCATTATGTCGGATCTCTTACAGCCGGAGTTTCAATTCGCCATTGAATTAATCTGTGTAAAACTACACTTTCCCGGTTTTTTCTTATATATAACCTGCTCCTATATTCCGCCGTCATCGGAATTATCAGTCTACTTGCAACATTTGTCCGCAATTAAGACTATTTTTAACCTCTTATCAGACAGAGACCATTTCATAGTCCTGGGTGACTTTAATATCCCGGAATGTAATTGGACGTCCATTGCGGAGGGTAACTTCCTTCTGCCCTCCCGGCAACATGATCTGTTTGAGGGTTTGTTTGACATGTCTTTGTCGCAGGTTAATCATGTCAAAAACACTTTAAACAGATCGCTTGATCTATGTTTCGTCTCAGATCCTTCCAGGGTGATTCTAGACAGGGCACAACCTCTTTCCCTACCTGTAGATCCTTATCATCCCACTTTCGAAGTGAATCTCGACTTGGGTATTAGCTTTGTGGATAAAAGTGTAAAGCCGTGCAATCGCGTGCGCTGCTTTAAGAAAGAAGACTTTGAATATTTAAATTATTTAATTTCAGATTGTGATTGGTCTGACTTTTATCTATCAACTGATATGTCAGTGGCTATTAATATATTTTATAAAATCCTTAACTCTGCTTTTGATATCTGTGTTCCGTTTTTCTATCCGACAAGCCCAAGTTGGCCTCCTTGGTTTACAAAAGAGTTGTCTCGCTTAAAAAACTTAAAGAGTAGCTTATTTAAGAAATATAAGCTGAAAAACTCACCGCTTGTCTTTTCCCGCTACCTAACTGCTCGGGCAAATTTTACCATGCTTAACGCGAAGTGTTATTGTATAAAAACTATTTGACAAGATGTAGGATTCAGTTCTTTCAGAATCCTAAACAGTTTTATAGTTTTGTTAACATGAAGCGTAGGTCAGCGGGCTTTCCTTCTAAACTTATGTTCGATATGTTTGCCAAGTTTTTTTTCTTCTTATTATTATTCTACGCCAAACATTCACTCCTATCCATATAGCTCGAATGGGATCTTCACACCTTTAATGAATGAAAGTTCACTTATTAAGGATCTTCGATTGGTTAAACCAGTCTTCTCACCAGGTCCCGATGGTATCGCCGCCTGTGTACTTCGATACTGTGCCAACTCCTTATGTAAGCCATTGCTCAAACTATTCTCGCTGTCCTTATTTATCATTCCTTTACATAAAAAGGGCAGCAAGTCTGATGCAAGAAATTATAGAGGTATCTCTAAATTGTCGGCTATACCGAAATTCTTCGAGAATGTTATTACTCCTCACTTGCAGCATTTTAGTAGATCCGTTATATACCCTTTTCAACACGGATTTGTCTGCTTGAGCTGACATCCTTTGTGGTAAAAGGATTTCAAAAAAACCTTCAAACTGATGTCATTTATACTGATTTCAGTAAGGCATTTGACTCAGTCAACCATTCCCTTCTTGCACATAAACTAAATCTTCTCGGTTTCTCACCAAAACTTCTTAGTTGGATTGTGAGCTATTTGGGTGACAGAACCCAACGAGTCCTCTTTAAAAATACTCGTTCCTATCCCGTTCATGCCACATCTGGTGTTCCTCAGGGAAGCCACTTAGGTCCCCTGCTTTTTACACTTTTCATCAATGACCTCCCAACGGTCATACTTAACTCACGTACTCTCATGTATGCGGATGATGTCAAGCTCTGTTTTCAATTTAGAGACGACTCCTGTCATTCTCGCCTTAAATCTGACCTATATTGTTTTTTTTTTGGTGTCGTGCAAATCTCCTTAATCTGAACAGCTCAAAAAGCAAGCTGATGACATTCTCACGTGCCTGCCCAAAGTACGTATCATACTCTCTTTGTGGTTGTACCTTGGAAAGAATTTCCCTGGTTGATGACCTAGGTGTCCGTTTGGACCGAAAACTCAAGTTTTCCGAACATATATCATCAATGGTTAATAAAGCTATGGGTGTACTCGGCTTTATTAAGAGATGGTCCAAGTAGTTTGACGATCCTTACCTAACTAAGACTCTCTTCACTTCGCTTGTTCGTCCAATTCTCGAGTACGGATCATGTGTCTGGAACCCTCAGTACACAGTTCATAGAGACCGCATTGAATCCGTACAGAAAAACTTCTTAATGTTTGCCTTGCGAGACCTTAACTGGGATGTAAATTCAAGACTTCCTTCCTATCCTAGTAGACTTTTGTTACTTAATCTGCCTTCTCTAGCCAATCGTAGAACCATGCTTGGTGTTATATTTATTAACAACCTTATCCAAGGTGACATAGATAGTAGCGACTTACTTAGTAGACTACACTTTTCTGTCCCTGGTAGAATCACCCGTAATTACCTTCCTCCAAAACTTCTCAATTGTAGCTCGAACTATACCCTGCAAGAGCCATTCAGGGTATTATGTTCGGACTATAATAAACTATACTTCATTGTAGCTAACAATAACAACTTGATATCTACCTTAAAATTACAACTCCTCGCCCACTTATCTAGAATTTAGTTAAATACATACTTATCTTCTTTCTATTCATAGTAGTTCATTCAACAAACTGCATGCTTTAAAACTCTACTCATAATTTTATTTGCATTTGGTTACTAACACTAACTCCCCTGATCTGATTGGGTTTTTCTGGGTTTTCCCCAATCCTCTGCAAAAAATGTTGGATCGGCTTTTTCTTTATCCCAGTTTGCACGTTTGCATATTTGCACATTTTTTAAATAATTTTTTTTTATTTTCTTTACATTAAAGGTTTTACCCTTAATTTAAAATTACCTTTAGTTTAAAATTTCAACTTAAATAATTTAAATTTACTTTTATTTCTAAATTTCAATTCTTTTAAAAAGTCGATTGATCATAGTTCGACTATAAAATAAATAAACTAAAACTAAACTACCTGGCAAAATTAAATATATATTTTAATATAGATATAAATTTATGTGGTAGACACCCTCAATAAGTTTAAATTAATAAGGTAGAAATAAATATTGTATATGTATGTATTATATAAATAGGCAAATAAATGTGTAATTAAATAAACATGTAAACATGAAAATTAACCAATAAATAAGTAAATAAAGTTATAATATATAAGTTATAATATAAAGTTATAATATAAAGTTATATATATAAATAGGCAAATAAATGTGTAATTAAATAAACATGTAAACATGAAAATGAACCAATAAATAAGTAAATAAAGTTATAATTAAATAATAAATATATAGACGAAAGTGATTTTTAACGTTATCAAAATAGTTACGGGAGACGGAACAACTAGTGCCGGTGGACTCGCAATTTGACTTCGCGCTTATGGATGTTGTTGTGTCAACAAACAAAAAACACTGCCGTTCGTCAACTGGTCAAACTGTCACGCAAGTTGAAAGTTGCCAGTTAAGGACGCGGCTGGTGTTCGATCAGCTCTGCATTCACTGGGAATGCGTCCCTTTAGCCCGTGAGGCGGTGCATCGCGTATAGCTCTACGCATTTACGGGTCACCTAATCCTCATTCAGCTATATTAGCCGAACTACAGGAACTGGACGCCCAGCGAAGGCAGGCGATCTACTACGTTAAACAAACAGAAAACAAAACAGTCACATTTGCATGCAACACATCTGGATATTGGACATGGCTCAGGGCAAGTCCGCGGCACAGTGTTTTCACCACCACTGGTAGAACACGACTCGCGGCCTGCCCGGCAACATGCCTCAAAATCCAAATACCTCTACTTACTGATGTTTCTCAGTTCACAACTCCCTGCGCAAACGTGAATATGAACATTCAACGTGCCGCAGTTTGTTATACGCTGAGTCACATCAGCAAGGCTACGGCGAGGCGACTAAATACCGCTGACTATCGATTTTAGCAAAGATTTCGACTTGACTGGCCTATATCTTTGCTCCTTTTTTGAACTTGGGCGCCATTATGTTACGGACTGCTTTTGTTCGATAGGGCCGCGCCAGATAGCTCAGCATCACTAGGGGAGGGGTTTTTCCTCCAGCCCTGCAATCCGCACCAGAATATCGATAACCATCGGTATTTACACAAAAGACGCATCACTGAAAACAAGGTAAACAAACCAAAATGCACATTTTAAAACATTTGGATTTGTTTACCGGCACAGCTACTCTACGTTGTGACGACGTATGAAACGCGTCACAAAGATTTATCTAGTTTTAAGTTTAAATGGACAAAATATATTTTAAGTTGATAATACCCCATGGGTTTGCATGTAATGGGTAGCAAGCAGGGGAAAAGGCAAAGACATAGACAAAGCATAGGCGAGACATAGGCAGGGGCATAGGCAAGTGCAAGCCGCGGGGTGCGGAATACAAGCAAAACGCCCGTTGGTCGGCGCCCATGCACACAAGCAACGGCGGTTCGACAAATTTTGCGACGCCTGGGTAACGGCGTCTTGACAGATTTTGCGACGCCTGGGTAACGGCGTCTCGACAAATTTCGCGACGCATATGTGTCGGCGCCCGAAAATTCCAGAAGCAGACCGAAGCGAGCAAAAGCAGACGAGCAGAGCGAAGCGAGCAGAGCAAAGCGAGCAGAGCGAAGCGAGCAGAGCGAAGCGAGCAGAAGCATGCAGGCAGCACGAAGCCGACGCAGCAGAAACACACGAACGGATCGATGCGGGCGACAAGTCGCGTGCCGATCTAGGCATGCAGGGCGCCAGGCTAGGCAAACGGCAAGTTCGCAAGCAAAGCGACACGAGCCGAAGCATGATCGGCCGAGCATAGGCAGCGACCGCGGGTAGCGACCGCGGGCAGCGCCGCCCAGGCAGCGACCGCGGACAGCGGCGAGCGGCAGCGGACGAAAAGCGTCGAAATCAAGGCTGCAAAATTAGGCCACGTCAGTAGTGCCAGGCGAGCAAAAGAGGCCAGTCGGATCCGCAGAAGAAAAAAAAAAGCGAAGTCAAAAGAAGCAACGTATGGTGCGAAGTAGGTAGGGACACAGAGAGGCAGGGACAGTTAAGTAAATATTTTGTACAAAAAAAAAGGAAAACGGAACTTGTAAATACAAAGAAAAAAATAAACAATGAATAATGCGTAGACACTTTTCTTTTAAAAAAAACGAAAGCTCGCGGTAAATATTTCGGTCATTTTCCCTTCGTAGATGTGTTTTGCAGGAAAGTCCACGTGTGCGCTCGATTGTGTCTGTGTGCTGTGAGTGATCGCTAGTTGACAAGCAAATACGCGCACCTGTGTTCAGAGACGAGTTGCGGTGTGGTGCAATACACCACCGAGCGATTTGTGCGAGTGCAGGCGGTAGTACCCGTAGTCACGAGCGTTCCCCCCCACGGCCTACAGCCGACCAGGTGCGAAAACGCGGCCAAAAGTGTCAGGTACGGCAAAAACACCCTTCTGCGTCGTTCACGAGTGTACGTGGAAGACACGGGCCACGTGAACGCGAGAAAAGGGGCGTGTTCGCTGTGCCCGACATGTCTCAGCTTTTTTGATCTGCCTCTCTTTCTAAACGTCTTGGTAGTCCTAGTCATTTATAAATTTTGCTGTAAAGACCCTGGCTAGACTGAGAGTTATACCCTAGCCCGAGAAAACATCTTTACAGATGGCGCCCGAGCAGGGACTACTAAGACTAGACATTTAGAAGAGAAATTTTAACATCTTTTAGTGGATTAAAGACCCACAGAGGTAAATTGGCAGGCTATGTTAGACAAGCGCAGAGAACCGCAGAACTAGACAAGGGGTAGAGCATGTTTTAAACAGGGTATCATGGCAAGCATAGGGAACATTGACTTTTTTTTTTTTTCTAAAAAAAAAATAGTATATAGGGCAGGCTGTACACGTGCTTTTCTGGAAAAAAAACCAGTACAACCAAGCGAGCATAGGCAACGTAAGGAATTTCTAAAATCTGGGGTACAGACGGTACAGGGTTTTAACTACTGCGCACGCGGGCGTTTGCGCCAGCTTTAGCTGTATT
Source organism: Zaprionus ornatus (assembly GCA_018904035.1). NCBI lineage: Eukaryota > Metazoa > Arthropoda > Insecta > Diptera > Drosophilidae > Zaprionus > Zaprionus ornatus. Next base: position 566,863 of record JAEIFZ010000245.1, on the reverse strand, counting down.
TTTTTTTCCTCACTGCTTGACCCTTTTCCCCCTGCGCCGGCGTAACCTGACCGGTGGCACTACCGAGACCAGGTACTATAAGACTCGGTGCCGAATACCGAGGCAGTCAGTTGAGTGCGGACACTCAAACGAGTAACAGCGATCGCGAACTAAAGTAAAGCAAAGGAAGAATCCTTAAAAGAAAATTAAAAGGATTCCCTCATTTTTTTGAATAAAATTTTAAAACGTCTCAAGCAACGCGCTAGGGCAAGATAAATTTAAACAAAAAAAAAAAAAAATAAAAAAATAAAATAAAATGGGAATACAGTGGATCGCCTTCCGTCGCAAGAGTGAGCTCCAGGCAATCCTAAAGGAACTAGGATTGGACACCAGCGGTACAGTGGAGGAGATGCGCAGTCGCCTGGTGGCAGTCGTAAACCAGGGCGACTTGTCGAAGGAGCAGCTGCAGCGTATGCTAGAGCTAGAAGCTAGCCTAGGCACCGCGCCCACCCCTGATGTCAAGGAGGTTCGATCCCGTGGCCCGTCACCAGTGCCCAAGGACCCGAACACAGAGGACGTGTCCCCGATGCCCGGAGCGGATACGCGCCGCGCTGCAAACACAGCGGCCGTAACCACGTTGCCCGTTCCCAACTTCGCGGCAAGAGCCCCGGCCACGAGCGGTATGGCTGGAGCCGGCTACAAGAGGATGGAGCCATACGAACTGGCAGACCGTGTGCACCGCTGGGGCGTGTCGTTTAGTGGGGCGGCGGCGGATCCGTGGCGCTTCATTGAGCATCTGGAGGAGAAGGCTGAAATGTACCAAATCAACGTACAACAACTGCCACAGGCGATCGCGAACACGCTGTCGGGACAGGCCGAGGACTGGTTCCGGGTGAACCGCCTTTACCGAGCCACGTGGGAGGAATTTAAGCAAGAATTCACGGACTTCTTCTTACCCCAGCGTTATTTCCAACGACTGGAGGACGCGATACGTAGTCGCGTACAACGACAAGGCGAGCCGTTCCGCGATTACACCCTGGAGTTACGAAGCATGATGCAACGCGCCAGATACAGTCGGGAGCAGGAGCTAGAGAGGACCTACGACAACTTGTTGCCCGAATACCAGCTGTTCACACGGCGCCATGAGTTCGAGACTCTGGCCCAGCTAAGCCAGTTGATTACGACCTACGAGACCACCAAGGGATTACAACGGCAGCGAGGACCCAGATATCCAGAGCAACGAAGGAGCGACCAACAACCAAGATCGGCGCCAATTCCGGCCACGAGCGAGGGCGGAACCACTCCCTTGGCGAACGGAGCCGCGGCGGCGCCGGAACCCACAAGGAGCAACACGCAGCGCCTGTGCTACAACTGCGCGCAGCCGGTACACGTGCAGACGAACTGCCGCAACGACAGGGACCTTTTCTGCTGGGACTGGGACAGGGACAGGGGCATAGGCAAGTGCAAGCCGCGGGGTGCGGAATACAAGCAAAACGCCCGTTGGTCTGCGCCCATGCACACAAGCAACGGCGGTTCGACAAATTTTGCGACGCCTGGGTAACGGCGTCTTGACAGATTTTGCGACGCCTGGGTAACGGCGTCTCGACAAATTTCGCGACGCATATGTGTCGGCGCCCGAAAATTCCAGAAGCAGACCGAAGCGAGCAAAAGCAGACGAGCAGAGCGAAGCGAGCAGAGAGAAGCGAGCAGAGCAAAGCGAGCAGAGCGAAGCGAGCAGAGCGAAGCGAGCAGAAGCATGCAGGCAGCACGAAGCCGACGCAGCAGAAACACACCAACGGATCGATGCGGGCGACAAGTCGCGTGCCGATCTAGGCATGCAGGGCGCCAGGCTAGGCAAACGGCAAGTTCGCAAGCAAAGCGACACGAGCCGAAGCATGATCGGCCGAGCATAGGCAGCGACCGCGGGTAGCGACCGCGGGCAGCGCCGCCCAGGCAGCGACCGCGGACAGCGGAGAGCGGCAGCGGACGAAAAGCGTCGAAATCAAGGCTGCAAAATTAGGCCACGTCAGTAGTGCAGGGCGAGCAAAAGAGGCCAGTCGGATCCGCAGAAGAAAAAAAAAAGCGAAGTCAAAAGAAGCAACGTATGGTGCGAAGTAGGTAGGGACACAGAGAGGCAGGGACAGTTAAGTAAATATTTTGTACAAAAAAAAAAAGGAAAACGGAACTTGTAAATACAAAGAAAAAAATAAACAATGAATAATGCGTAGACACTTTTCTTTTAAAAAAACGAAAGCTCGCGGTAAATATTTCGGTCAACGACAAGGCGAGCCGTTCCGCGATTACACCCTGGAGTTACGAACCATGATGCAACGCGCCAGATAAACTCGGGAGCAGGAGCTAGAGAGGATCTACGACAACTTGTTGCCCGAATACCAGCTGTTCACACGGCGCCATGAGTTCGAGACTCTGGCCCAGCTGAGCCAGTTGATTACGACCTACGAGACCACCAAGGGATTACAACGGCAGCGAGGACCCAGAAATCCAGAGCAACGGAGGAGCGACCAACAACCAAGATCGGCGCCAATTCCGGCCACGAGCGAGGGCGGAACCACTCCCTTGGCGAACGGAGCCGCGGCGGCGCCGGAACCCACAAGAAGCAACACGCAGCGCCTGTGCTACAACTGCGCGCAGCCGGGACACGTGCAGACGAACTGCCGCAACGACAGGGTCCTTTTCTGCTGGGACTGTGGACGGCGTGACGTGCGCACTATGGACTGCTGCCGGCGGGACCAGACGGGAAATGCTTCGCGTCTTCAACCGTTGGGGAACCAGTCGGAGACGCAGCCTCAGGGTCCCCAGAAGTAGTACCGATGCGGTGCGGCAGTGGTCGTGTCATCGCATTTGTCAATATTGAGGATTTGACGACGGATGCCACGATCGACACCGGAGCTACACGCAGCTTCATAAGTGAGCGTATGGCCACCCGGCTGAGTACGCCCGATAACGAGCGGGCGGCGCTGGTCCGTATCAAGTTGGCTGACGGATCGTCGAGGGAAGTAATACGAGCGCTACGAGTGCGTGTCCAGCTCAGACAGAAGGAGACGATCATACCGATGCTGGTTCTACCGGTCATCTTGGATGATGTAATCCTCGGCATGGACTTCCTGTGCGGCATCGAGGCAACCCTCGAGTGCGGGAAAGCACGGTTGCGCCTCCAAAGTACACCGGAGGAGACAACCCCGACGGCCGGAACAACTCGCCGGGCAACGGAGGAAGCAGTAGCGCAGGCAAATAGTAAGGCCGCGGTCTTACCACCGGTTTGTCCCACCGCGCGACGACTGAATCCGTTCCGACGACCCAGGAATACAGATGGACAGAGCAGCGAACATGGCAGAGATCACCAACGAAGGGAACGAGAACAGACGCAGGAACAACGTGTAGGAAATCAAAGCAGAGTACGAGACGAACAGGGCGTGGAGAAGCAGCCGGGTGTTCAAAACGTGGCGAACAACCCGGGAACAGAGGAAGGCACGAGGAAACCAGGCGAAGACGCGAGCCAGGTTACCTTAGCAGCTCGAAGCAAGCGCAGGCGCCGTAGGGGACAGCCTACGCCTGGCCACGCTGCATTGCGAGGCGCCGCGACGCAGGAAACGGGCGCAGCGTCAGACGAGGAACAGGTGGAGGCCTTCCTACAGTCTGAACTGGCCAAATTCGATGGGCTGATGGGGGTGTCGCACATTGCGGAGCACACCATCACCATGAGGGATGCGTACCCTATCAAGCAGAGGTACTACCCAAAGAATCCGGCCATGCAGAAGATCATCAACGAGCAAGTTGATGAGCTTCTGCGAGATGGTAGGATTGAGCCGTCCAGAAGCCCATACAGTGCACCAATTGTACTCGTCGGGAAGAAGACTGGAGAGATGCGGATGTGCGTGGATTATCGCCAGCTCAACGCGAAATCCATTCCGGACGCATACCCACTGCCGCGGATCAACCATATCTTGGAGAAGCTCAAGGATGCGAAGTTCATTTCCACATTGGATCTGAAGAGTGGGTATTGGCCCGGAGCAGCCGAGAGTACACCGCATTCACGGTACCCGGCCGAGGTCTCTTCCACTGGAAGGTGATGCCCTTTGGGTTGCATTCAGCCCCGGCCACATTTCAACGCGCGTTGGACGGAGTCATCGGACCAGACATGGAGCCACATGCGTTCGCATACCTCGACGATATCATCGTCATAGGGCGATCGTTTAAGGAACACTTGGACAACCTTCGAGAGGTGTTCCGGAGACTGCGGAATGCGAACTTGCGCCTGAACAAGGCCAAGTGCAGCTTCTTCCAGAAAAGCATCGTTTACTTGGGGCACCAGGTCAGCGAAGGTGGGATTCACACGGATCCTAACAAGATTGCCGCGATCAAAGAACTGCAACCGCCCACGACCGTCAAGGAACTGAGGAGATGTCTGGGAATCGCCTCCTGGTACCGACGCTTCGTGCCAAATTTCGCCACCTTGGTACAACCCATGTCAGCACTGCTGAAAAAGGGTCGCCGATGGACGTGGAGCGAGCATTCCAGGCGTTGAAGACGAGCCTCACGGAAGCACCGGTACTGGCCTGCCCGGACTTCAGCGAGCGGTTCACGCTTCAAACGGACGCAAGCGACGTTGGACTTCGCGCGGTACTAACTCAACAGATACAAGGCACCGAACGAGTCATTGCTTACGCGAGTCGCCGCCTCTCCGGAGCCGAGAGCCGTTACTCCACCACAGAGAAGGAGTGCTTGGCTATCGTGTGGGCAATTCGGAAGTTGCGGGGTTACCTCGAGGGATATGAGTTCGATGTCATCACGGACCACCTGGCACTCAAGTGGCTGAACAGCTTCGAGAATCCCACCGGAAGGATTGCGCGCTGGGCGTTAGAACTTCAGCAGTTCCGCTTTAACGTGCATTACCGTCGGGGGGATCAGAACGTGGTGGCGGACGCGTTGTCCAGACGTCCATTAGAAACGCTACAGCAAGCCACGCAGGAGAACTTGCCTTGTCCATGGATCACCCGAATGCTGGATCTTCTGGAGAAGGAGCCCGAGAAATACCCGGAATTCATCAAGGAACATGACCAGCTTTACAGACGAGGAGGATTTCGACCTGACGAGGAGGACTACACGCCGTGGAAACTTTGCGTACCCAAACCATTACGCCAGCGAGTGCTTAGCGAGTGTCACGATCAACCCGCCGCCGGACATCAGGGAGTACGGAAAACCCTGAACCGGGTCCGTCAACGTTACTACTGGCCAGGACTCTTTCGAGACGTAGCCCGATACGTTCAGAAATGCGAGACCTGCCAGAAATTCAAGGTGAGCCAACTGAAACCTCCAGGGCGGATGCACACCCGGCAAGGACAGGCACCTTTCGACGTTCTGTGCGCGGATTTCGTGGGACCACTCCCACGCTCTACCCACGGGAATACCATGCTCTTGGTATTTTTCGACGCATTCTCGAAATGGGTGGAACTGGTTCCATTACGGAAGGCAACGGCGATTCACCTGATGCGCTCGTTCCGGGAACGAATTTTGGCCAGGTTCGGCGTGCCCCAAACCTTCGTCTGCGACAATGGGACACAGTTCACGAGCCGGATCTTCGTGAATTTCTGCAAACAACTGGGCATGGACTTGCAACACACCGCACCGTACACACCACAGGAAAATCCTACCGAGAGGGCGAACCGCACCATTAAAACCATGGTGGCGCAATATTTAGGCGAGGAACAGAGGACGTGGGACGAGCACCTGCCCGAAATTAGCCTGGCGATAAATACCAGTGCCTCGGACACCACTGGATTTAGTCCGGCGTATTTAGTGCAGGGCCGCGAACATCGTTTGCCTGGAGCACTTTACGAGGAAGTGACTCCAATCATCCGAACGGAATCTAGAACACCGGAGGACAAGGAACGACACCTACAGGAAGTACACAGGACCGCGGCCGAGAATGCGCAGCAAGCGAGTGCGATCCAAGGACGGCACTATAACCTGCGTCGCCGAGAATGGAAGCCAGCCATCGGCGATCTCGTCCTGCTGCGACAACATCACTTGTCGAAAGCAGTCGACGGATTTGCCGCCAAACTCGCACCTCGCTATGACGGTCCTTACAGAGTACTGATGTATACTTCGCCTACAATCTTACGGCTGCAGGAGGTTAAGACGAAACAACGACGCAACGCCGGATTGAACGACCTGAAGGCGTACTTCGAAGGAGAACACACCAGCGAAGTTCACCAGGTATCTGGGGGGCAAGGGAAGATTTAAATAAGCGGATAGGGAGGTTAGATATTAAGACATAGACGGAAGCCGCGTAGCATTAGAAAAAAACTGTACTTTTCGTTTTTTTTTACTTTTTTTTATTTACCTCAACCCCGGTGAAGTAAAGGGAGGGTGTGACGACGTATGAAACGCGTCACAAAGATTTATCTAGTTTTAAGTTTAAATGGACAAAATATATTTTAAGTTGATAATACCCCATGGGTTTGCATGTAATGGGTAGCAAGCAGGGGAAAAGGCAAAGACATAGACAAAGCATAGGCGAGACATAGGCAGGGGCATAGGCAAGTGCAAGCCGCGGGGTGCGGAATACAAGCAAAACGCCCGTTGGTCGGCGCCCATGCACACAAGCAACGGCGGTTCGACAAATTTTGCGACGCCTGGGTAACGGCGTCTTGACAGATTTTGCGACGCCTGGGTAACGGCGTCTCGACAAATTTCGCGACGCATATGTGTCGGCGCCCGAAAATTCCAGAAGCAGACCGAAGCGAGCAAAAGCAGACGAGCAGAGCGAAGCGAGCAGAGCAAAGCGAGCAGAGCGAAGCGAGCAGAGCGAAGCGAGCAGAAGCATGCAGGCAGCACGAAGCCGACGCAGCAGAAACACACGAACGGATCGATGCGGGCGACAAGTCGCGTGCCGATCTAGGCATGCAGGGCGCCAGGCTAGGCAAACGGCAAGTTCGCAAGCAAAGCGACACGAGCCGAAGCATGATCGGCCGAGCATAGGCAGCGACCGCGGGTAGCGACCGCGGGCAGCGCCGCCCAGGCAGCGACCGCGGACAGCGGCGAGCGGCAGCGGACGAAAAGCGTCGAAATCAAGGCTGCAAAATTAGGCCACGTCAGTAGTGCCAGGCGAGCAAAAGAGGCCAGTCGGATCCGCAGAAGAAAAAAAAAAGCGAAGTCAAAAGAAGCAACGTATGGTGCGAAGTAGGTAGGGACACAGAGAGGCAGGGACAGTTAAGTAAATATTTTGTACAAAAAAAAAAGGAAAACGGAACTTGTAAATACAAAGAAAAAAATAAACAATGAATAATGCGTAGACACTTTTCTTTTAAAAAAAACGAAAGCTCGCGGTAAATATTTCGGTCATTTTCCCTTCGTAGATGTGTTTTGCAGGAAAGTCCACGTGTGCGCTCGATTGTGTCTGTGTGCTGTGAGTGATCGCTAGTTGACAAGCAAATACGCGCACCTGTGTTCAGAGACGAGTTGCGGTGTGGTGCAATACACCACCGAGCGATTTGTGCGAGTGCAGGCGGTAGTACCCGTAGTCACGAGCGTTCCCCCCCACGGCCTACAGCCGACCAGGTGCGAAAACGCGGCCAAAAGTGTCAGGTACGGCAAAAACACCCTTCTGCGTCGTTCACGAGTGTACGTGGAAGACACGGGCCACGTGAACGCGAGAAAAGGGGCGTGTTCGCTGTGCCCGACATGTCTCAGCTTTTCTGATCTGCCAGTGACCCCTTTCTCTCTCTTTCTAAACGTCTTGGTAGTCCTAGTCATTTATAAATTTTGCTGTAAAGACCCTGGCTAGACTGAGAGTTATACCCTAGCCCGAGAAAACATCTTTACAACGTGGGACAACCAAACAACAAACAACAGCTATTGGTGACAGCCAAGTCACCGCGCACCCTCCCAGCCATGTGATACTCCTGCTCAGGAGTTTCGGAGCATCACCCAAGTCGGCGAGCCCGTTCCTGGCCAACTAAGGCCGCGCCATCTCCCCTAGGAAATAGTGCTTAGCAGTTCATCATTTTACACGGTACATTTATTTCTATTTTTCATACCCTTCCATCCTATCCACGTGGACCTAACAATCAGACAAACTACTAACGTATAACTTAAAACTAATAACATTGATTTTTTTAAATACTTATAACTAATAGAACGTTTCTTTTTTCTTTAACTGCCGTTGCTGCTGTACTGCTCGTCCTGCACAAATTGTGGACGGGAGTTGTACGTCGTAGGGGGACAATATGGGCTCTGGCGGATCCCCGCAAGGAACAGACTCACCAAGTAGGCGTTCGTTGCGAAAGGTCCAGTGTATCGCTGCTGTCTGCACACACACAAAATAATTAATTATTAACCGGAACAAAACACAAAACGCACTTATTTATCTGCAGATCCTATCTGCGCCGACCGCTCACTCAAATGTGACTGACGATTCGGCCGCCCTTGAAGAAGATGTTGGCGGTCATATGCCTGGGCATTCGGGCATCTACTGACGGGTCAAACGGCGCTTGACAAAACGGGAACCTTGGGTCAGTGACCGATTTGGCTGTTAACAGGCCCAAGGCCTAGTAAAGCGTCGCACTGCTTGCTCCGTTGGCAGATGTTGTTCATACCAGGGCAGCTGTGTTCATCGATATATGTTTATCGGAACCAAAACGAACACAGCCGATTCGCAGAATGCAACATATTGTACATTTTTGGCGTGGTTTTTTTTTTTTTTTTTTTTTTTTTTTTTTTTTTTATACATAATCGGAGGAAACTATTAAAAAAAATCTTCGTAAGATACCACCTAGATGGCATGCACGATTCATAGCCCTACTGGTAATACAGATAGGGTTACGCCTACGTACTAAAAAGAAAAACCTCCGTACGCTCGACAGTCCTTAAAGCGCTCACCGGAACTGCCAGTTAAGGTAATACTTCGGTGAGCAGGATGTGATGCCAGGTCGCACTCCCACTTAGAATGCGAAGCATAAAGCGCGCCCCTTGACGAGTATTAGTTATTCTTAACTCATTAACTCTTTGAACTCTTTAGCTCGCTGAGGTGGAATTCTAACCCCGCCACCACACAGGGTTTAAGCTCCTAACTTATTAACTACCCATTTACCTAGCTGATCTGTTCAGCTCCTCGTCGGCTCGAACCCTCTTCATCATTTTAATGATGATGCCATGCCCCAGCTCCCATGCGGCTTTGTCCGCCAACATGGCAAAGAGCAGGGCCCTAGGGCTGAGCGGCACTCCAGACAGAGATTCTAGCTGTTCTCTCTCCAGTGAGAAACGGGAACAATGCAACAGGACATGTTCCGCTGTTTCAGCAGCGTCGGTGCAGTGAAGGCACTGGGCTGAGTCTACATGGCGAAACCGAAATAGGTAGGCCCGGAAACAGCCGTGGTCGGTGAGGAACTGGGTCAGGTGGTAGTCCACTACTTTGTGTTGGCACTCTGCCCATTCCGCTAGTACTGGGATGAGCTGGTAGGTCCATCGCCCCAGGTGCGACGCTTGCCATCTAGCTTGCCACTCTCTCATCAACCACTCTTGGGACTCAACCCGAGGAACGCCATCTCGGATTAAGCCCAGTGCCTTGATCTCCAGGTCTATAGGCGGCGTGCCTGCCAGAGCAAGTGATGCGTCTTCGGATATGGTCCTAAATCCTCTAATGAGCCTTAGGGCCATAGTCCGCATCACCGATCGACCGCCTTTAAGGTATGATCCTTTATAGGTGACTTTGCTCCAAATAGGACCAGCATAAAGAAAAGTGGCTTTTGCCACCGCCACTAGCAGCTTGCGAGCCGGCATCCTGGGACCACCTACGTTGGGCATGAGTCTAGCCAGGGAAGCAGATGTTATCCCAGCCTTCCTACTCGCATATATCACGTGATCCTTAAAGGAGAGCCTGTGGTCTATAAGGACACCCAGGTACTTTAGTGATCTCGCTGAGGTCACCTGGAAACCATTAACGGTGACCTGCAGGGTCTCCACGGATTTCCTGCTGCTCAACAGGACAGCCACAGTTTTATGAGCCGCAATTTGCAGGCCGACATTTCCCAACCAGCCGATAGTTGAGCTTATCGTCGCGTTGCATTTTGCCTGTAGCTCTGACAGTGTCTTGGCGACCGCTGTTATTGCCACATCATCTGCAAAGCAGTGCAATTCTGCTCCTAATGGTTTGCTGATGCCCAAGATCCCATTGTACATGATGTTCCACAGGATCGGACCAAGTACCGATCCTTGGGGAACACCTGACGTAACTCGGTAGCTTCTCGGGCCGGCTTCCGTGTCGAACCAAAGGACACGGTCCCTGAAGTAACTACCTACAGCGATCCTCAGATACTCTGGGATGCCCATGTTGTGCATAGCCCCTAAGATCGTGGGCCATCTTGCGGTGTTAAAGGCGTTTTTGACGTCCAGCGTGACTATAGCGCAGTACTCCTTCCTACCGCCAAGCCATCTGTCACCGTCGAGAGCGTTTTTAGCGATGTCCACAACAGCCGAGAGGGCATCAAGGGTACTTTTCCCCTTCCGAAAGCCGTACTGCTGACTACTCAGGCCGTTGGGGCTCTCTGTTATTACTTCTATGCGAGCGTACAGGATACGCTCGAATAGCTTACCTACTATATCCAACAGACATAGTGGGCGGAAGTTGGTTGCACCATGTGCTTGCCTCTTACCTTTCGGCAATAACACCAGTTTTTGGCTTTTCCAACGCTTGGGAAAGACCCCGTCAATGAGACACTGCTGGAAAGTGTCCCTGAAGATTTCGGGTCTGGCCAGCGCCACAGCCTTAATCACTGCTCCCGGAATCCCATCCAGGCCAGAAGCTTTATTAGCCTTTATGCGCCTAGCTGCCTCGACTACTTCCCTTACTGAAACGCAAGGGAAGGGAGACGCAGGGGCATTTTCTGGTGGCTGCCATAGCGTGGTCTGCACTGGGAACAGCTCCGCCACGATATTGGCCATCTCAGTTGGCTCCGATGGAACACCCTCCCTTTTCCTTAACTTATTGCTAACGAGTTTGTAGGCGAGTCCCCAGGGATCATCGTCTACACTATCTAGCAGGTCCTTGAAAGAGCGCGCTTTGGCAGCCGATATTCCTTTTTGAACTCTGCTCGCTTAGCCTTGTAGACCAGAAGATGTTCTGCGTGGCTAGGGCCTCCTCTGGTTCGTTGCGCAAGTCTCCTAGACCTGTGGCATTCCTGCCGAAGCTGGTGTAAGGAGTCGTTCCACCAGTGGACAGGACTCTTGCGCTTTACCTTGCTTTTCCTAGGCATCGTAGCATCGCAAGTTGATACCAGTAGCTTCATAAGATCAGCCGCCATTGTTTCCGCACGACTGCTTGAGATTGATAGAGACTCGATTTGATATGCCAGCATATCATTATCAATCTTTCTAGCATCCCAGGCTTGACCGAGTGTCTTCCTACTCTGCAAACTGCGCACCGTTCCCATTGGACGCACGCAAAAAGTAATCAGAGCATGGTCGCTCAGCGTTACCTCATCGGAGACCATCCAGTTTGCGTTGGCTACTAAGCCTCTGCTAACGAAGGTGACATCAATGTACGATGTACCCCTGTCGTTGTTGAATGTCGGCTTGCGGCCATCATTCAGCAGTACCAGGTCTAGCAGGAACATGGCGTCGGTCACAGTTCGCCCTCTGGAGTTGGAGACACGGCTGCCCCATTCGGTCGCCCAGGCATTGAAGTCTCCTGCAATGATCGTCGGCCTGCGCCCTCTCGCGTGGCTTACGAGAATATCGATCATCTCTTCAAATTGGTCAGGGCTGTCGCTAGGTGGTGCATAGCAGCTGTAGATATGCACGTCTTTAATCAGCGCGTATGCAATGCCACGCATTGCATCGGCCGGCCGATCCTGGATATGAACTGGGCTGCAAAGCTTGATAGCCGCCTTACCCGACTCATCAAGGATCATGTCCGAGTTAGTGCTGCCATAGATATATGGTTCGCTAAGGAGCATGATGTCAACATTGCGCTCCACCGCTGTCTGAGCAAGAAGACTCTGAGCAGCAGCGCAGTGATTGACATTGAGCTGAATAATGTTTATTTGGTTAAACATTATAGTGGCTCTTAGCTCCTTTTAGGCTCGCCTTAAAGGTCGGGCACGCGAAACCGCCCGTCGTGTGGTTCCTGTCCACCTCACTGCTGCATATCATGCATTTTGGTGGAGCATTGCAACCCTTTGCCTTATGCCCGCGTTCGCCGCAACGCAAGCAGCAGTCAGACCGATCGGTCGCCTTGCAACTGGACGCTCGGTGGCCATAGCATAGGCACCTAAAGCATCTCGTCGGTCGTACATCCTGGATGATGCGGCAACGTGACCAGCCTACGGTCACCGTGCCCGCTTTCAAGACAGTGATCGCATCATTTATGCTAAGCATCACCGTCGCTATTTGGGTTCCATCCCGCATTTTACGCAGACCGCGCACTGCATCTGGATTAACCACGATGCCCTGGAACTGGGAGACTAGACAGCCGAGGAGTTCCTCTGCTGTCGTAGCCTCATCCATTCCGCTGATGGAGAGAGCCATCCTCTGCGCCCCCGTGCGAACCGCTGCCATTTCTTTCAGCGAATCCTCTATAGCCCCTCTAAATTTGGGTACGCTGTCTGCAGCTTTACCCTCTACCTCGAGTAGTAGCTCTCCCTGTTGCGTTCTCCTGATCTTTTTGACGTGCTTCCCAAAATCATTAAGATTTGGGTCCGCTTTCAGCTTGCGGAGCATATCAGCGTAAGACGCTTCCCCAGTCTTCTTCAGGATGAGAGCCTCTGGCTTCTTGCGCAAGCGCTTAGGCTTCACCCTGGACCACTCCTCTTTACTAGCGACCTTGACAACAGCCGCATAGCTAAGTGAGTTCGCCTCCTTCGGCTTCTCTGGAGTGGGTGACTCCCGTTTTGAGCTCTTGCTCAACGGAGGCTTCTCTGCAGGAAGCTTCGCTATGGAAGGCTTCACTGGAGGGTCCTTCGGTAGCTTCCTTTTTGCGCTAGGCAGGGATACGAGCACCCTTCAATGTTGTTTCGACTCCTCTCGTGGGGGACCTCGACATCCTGGAGCTCCTCCTGAAAGGGTCGTCCCCGTTGGGGGCAATGCCCCCCGCAAGATTGTCCATCAAACCCTTGCGGCAATGGATTCCCCCAATATATAGTAAAAATTACAGAACTAATACTAATTCAAGGTAATTCAAGGTAAATAGAAACAAAAATTTTATACTTAGCTTTAAAAATTCAAATTTGAATTTGAATAAGCTGTTTCGCGCGCAAACTGTCACACAGAAAGTCTGGCAACGCCGCTCTGGCTAGATCACTGCGAACAGGTGCTAAATATCGGTCAACTCCACCAAAATTTATATAGAAATATAAGTTTTGTTGATATTTCGCAAATTCAGCTACTGTCCACAAATTCAAATTGTATATTTGAATTTTGCGCCCAACTGATCGAGCAGCCCTGGCAGCTCTGTTGATCTGGCAACGCCGTTTAGGTCCGATCGCTTATTATCGTAAGTTGGCAGCGCTGACAGCTGTTGTTCTCCGCCGGCCACAATGGCGTGGTTTGGAAAAAGAGAAAGCGAGGAAAAAGTTGAGTGAAAATCAAATTTCACCTTCGCTCAGCCCCCGCCAGTGCTCTCCCCGCCTCCACCACCAACAAGCGCAGTGATGTGACCCGGGAAAAAACTCACGGTATGGATTCCAGCAACCCGAGAACCTCGCAGTGAGTACTCCCACTGGTGCAGCAGACCTTGACCAAGCACTTCGCTCTTTCAGATCAGAGTTCTGGGCAGGAAAACCGCGGGAAAACAGGAAAAGATTCTTCACTTCTAAAAAACACGTCTTGCTGTTGGATGTACACACTCATCTCCCCATTTTTGGCGTGGTAAATCGATATGAATGTATGTAATTATCTACATGCATGTGTACTAGACATCTGCATGATTCCACTCATAACATACGTCACATAGAATACATTCGAATGGAATTGAATTGAATGAGTGAAACGCACGAAATGAAACGACATTGTATGAGTGAGAGGTTCTCATTCCACTCATAACTTACTACCTGCAACGAAATGAACGTAAATGAATGAAGCGTAAAATGAAATGAAACATTTGGAAATGCCTAGAACATTCGAATGATTCGAGTTGTTGCGTGCGAATTCGGTCCATTCCTTTGCTTATTCTTGACAGCTGTACTTCAAAGACGCAATAATGGACGCTTCAAAAGAAGCCGACAAATCTGTATGTATTTGTGTAACGTTTTGTTTTAATTTACTATTGTTGTTTTAATGTATATATATTTATAACAATTCGCTTATTTGTTTTGATCGTGCTTAGATTAATACCTGTGTATTTGTGACCTGTCCATAAGTGTTTATTGTGTAATTTTTTTCAGACTTAATTCAGTTTGTTTGCAATATATAGGTTGTAAAAGGCACAGTGGACATTAAAGAGAAGCTGACTAGTGGCATGTACAGCCTAATTGAAAAGAGAGGCCGAAGCGAAGTTTGGCAATTTTTCTCCAAAATTAAAAACGATGATGGAGAAGAACTCGTCAACCTTGTAGCTTGTAAGACGTGCTATACCGTTTTAAAATTTACAGGCAGCACATCAAACCTGGTCAAGCACAAATGTTATTTAAATAATGCAAGCAAATTTCGTCAAGGTGCTCCAATTGAAGTTAATCAGGAAACAAAAGAGGAGGGCATATCTGTTGTAACAGAATGGGTTGTCAAGAATTGCCGTCCCCTTAAAATTATTGATGACTCGGGCATCAAAAAGTTTGCTTCATTTTTAATTAATGTTGGAGCTACATATGGTGGAAATGTCGACGTCAATAAGCTGTTACCACATCCGACAACCTTATCCCGAAATATTTCAACAATATATTCGTCCCACTTTGGCCCCATAAAATCAGAAATCGAACATACAAAGCCTTTGGATATGCCATTACAAGTGACATATGGACAGATGACTATTTGAAGGCATCTTATTTGTCATGTACCGTCCATTACATTAAAGAGGGAGTTCTGGTCGATCGCCTTATGGCCATGAAGTCAATGAAGGGCTTGCCCAGCACAGGTTTGTTAACTCCATCTTTGTGTGTATAAGTATAATTCATTATTTTTCTTATCAAGGTCTCAATATCCGAACAAAAATTGAGGCTATTTTGAAGGATTTTGGATGTGACCTCGAAATTGATAAACCTGTCATTGTGACTGATCGTGGGTCCAATATGATAAAAGCCTTTTCGGACGCTGAGAATATTTATTGCGTCAACCATTTGTTAAATAACGCTGTTGAAAAGGCCATTCATGCTATTCCTGAAATGCAAAGCCTTGTTTCAAATTGCAGCAAGTTGGTAAAATACTTCAAAAAAAGCGGAATGAATTCAACACTTGGAGTATCCTTGAAGAGCTTTTGTCCGACTCGGTGAAATACCGTGTTTTACCTACTTGAGTCAGTTGAAACCAACTGGATTGAGTTGACAGCTGTCTTGAAGGAAAAAAATCAGACATCTAGAGTGGAAGAAATCAAAATAAACCATTTAGGTACTATTGTTCGATTGTTGGAAACGTTTGAAAATGTGTCCAAAAAACTGGAAGCATCTAAGCGCCCAACAATCCATCTTATTTTACCAAATTTAAATAAGCTGATAAAGACCTGCCAATTTGATTGCAACGATACAAATATTATTAGAGACTTAAAATTCCAATTAAATAGCCAGTTATCATCTACAGTTAATCCAAATTTGAGAAAATATCACAAAATAGCCTTGTTCCCTTTTCCCCCAACAAATAAACTAATTCAATTTTCACCTACTGAGAAAGAGACGGTCATTAACGATTGCAAAATTTTAATGAACCACTTCCTTCAAGACAGCTGCATCTTAAACAACGTTGAAACAGAGTTAGCTGAAGATGAATTTGCCGAATATTTAGATGTCCCCAAAGTTGGGACAATTCAAACCAAGGTGGAAGCAGAAATTGCAGGATATTCTAACATAAATGTTGCATACACCCCTGATTTTAATGTTTTAGCTTGGTGGAATTTGAATAAACAATTTTTTCCACTTTTGCATAAAGTAAGTTGCAAAATATTTTGCATTCCAGCAAGCAGTGCGGCTTCGGAACGCGCATTTTCTAGCGCAAGAAATTTAATTACAGAAAAGCGTTGTTTATTAGCCACCAATCCAGAAAATATAAACAAAATAATGTTTTTGCATTCGAATTTAAGTTAATTATATTGTTATTTTAGTAATAAGTTTAATATATAAACAAATTACATATATGCATACACAACTATAAAAACAAATTTCATTTCTTTTTCATTGTTTTCAGTTGTCACTCGAATCATTCGAATGAAGCGTCTCAATTTACTGTGTTCTCAATCCATTCAATTCATTTCCATCTGTTTCGTTGTTGTGCGACTGAGTCGTACGTAAATTCACTCACTCACT
This sequence comes from Zaprionus ornatus, assembly GCA_018904035.1. Lineage (NCBI taxonomy): Eukaryota > Metazoa > Arthropoda > Insecta > Diptera > Drosophilidae > Zaprionus > Zaprionus ornatus. Next base: position 550,421 of record JAEIFZ010000245.1, on the reverse strand, counting down.
CATACCAGTTTGACTTTGCTTTCATTCTCATTCCATTCATTTTCGGCATTGTGCATTTGAATGTGCCTTTTTCGACACTCATGCAGATGTCTAATGTGTACATATTCATAATATGCGTATAACACATATAATTATTATTTAATAATTTATATTTTAGGGTCAGTTAAATATACAAAACCATAAAATGCAATTAAATAAATATTTCAAGTTATCGATATTGGCCCATTTCAAATTTATAAAGAAATTCCGATATCTAATGCTCACACCGCTGATTGTAGTCTTTCGCGCGCTAGGAAATTGCGGCGATAAATTATTGGCCACGTATCGAAATTGATCCAAGGTGGCACCGGACAGTAGGGTTATGATTTTGTAGCATGCGATTAGTATCCTACCATTAGATACTTTTACGCGAATTTAAATCCAAATAAAGTGCAATTTTCATTGCAAATTTTAATTTATAACTTATAGTTAAATAGTCGTAACGATTTGTGTTATCTTTTATTAATAAACTTTTATAAAAGTTGCCCGTTGAAGGTGTATTCTGTTTTGGGAGTGCTTGCGGAATTCGTTCGTTATAGTGGTTATTTAAATAAAATAATATTTTTAATAATATATTCAACTTATATAAATTGCTTTCTTTAAAACTAATAAATAAACATACAAACTTTTATTTAGTTTATATATAGTACTATATTCCATGGATGATTAATGAATTAACATAAATTCTTTTTCAAATTTTAGAAAATTTTAAATTGTAAGTGCAAATGTTTGACAATCATTGTGTATGAAAACGTGTTTATCATGCACAGCTTAGTGGTAACAATAGAGTACTAGGGTACTCAAACAGCGGACTTTACTCATTTGATGCTATTGCGATTTAGTGAAGTGTGTGGAGCCATCAGCTCTTTTCGTTTCCAACCCCGAAGAAGTACACAGTGTCATCAACTCAGTCGCACAACGACAGTGGAACGATGAGTGTAGGAGTGATTCTTTGCATTATGTCCCCGCTCCCATGCATCACTGTTCGGCATCACAGCCGCGAACAGGCCACTTGGGTTGAAAGGATCTCCGGTCAGCGCTCTTAGCTGCTCTCTCTCCGCCGTAAACCTGGAACAGTTCATTAGCACATGCTCCGCTGTTTCCATCGTATCGGGGCAGTAGAGGCATTGGGCTGACTCTACGGGGCGGACCACAGCTGCCCGAAAGCAGCCATATGTCCGAGACAAACTGCGTTAGGTGGTATTCCAAGATTTTGTGTTGTCACTCTACCCATACCGCTAACTCGGGGATAAGCTGGTAGGACCACCTCCCCCGTTGTGACATTTGCCGTGCTTGAGTTGTCTGCGTTTGTTTCTGAAGTCCTCCCAGAGTTTCGTATGCTGGGTACTAGAATACCTCTGGCTCGTTGCGCCTTTCTCCTTGCCCTAAGGCATTCAGACCGAAGTTGGTTTAAGGTGGCGCTCCACCAGTATACAGGTGACTTGCGCGGCGCCTTAGCTCTCTTTGGCATGATAGCGTCGCACGTTGCTGCAAGCATCTTCATGAGGTCAGCCGTCATTGTCTCTGCGTGAGCATTTGAGATTTGGTATGCTAGCATTTCTTCATCGATCTTCCTGGTGTCCCATGCTTGCCCGATTGTTCTTTTCTGCTGTCTCCACGTCTTGGCCACAGGTAGGAGGCTGAAGGAAATCATTGCGTGGTCGCTAAACGTTACGATCTCATGAACCATCCAACTAGAGTTAGTGTTAGCCACAAGCCCTCTGTATTGAACGTTATGTCAATAAAAGACGTACCCCTGTCATTATTGAACGTAGGCTTCCGACTGTCGTTCAGCAGTATCAGGTCCAGTATATCCATAGCGTCTATTACCGCTACTGCCCAGACATTAAAGTCTGCAGCAATGATCTTAACTTAACGCTGCGCCCTCTCGCATGGCTCACCAGCAGCTCTAGCATCGAACTGGTCCGGGCTGTCGCTAGGTTGAGCATACAGCTGTACATATTTTTTTTTTTTTTTTTTTTTTTTATTACTTTGCTGTTATTTATTGAATCTTCTCATTTTCGAGACTAACAATAAGTGTATCAAATCTTATACTATAACCTTACTAGCAGTCATAAAGACTGTAACAGTAGAAATGGCCCTGACAAGTTATAGCTGGGTTGGAAGGTCGGTACGTTGAAGACGGGTTCGGTTGGAAGCCCGAATCAAGACCCTTGCAAGGGGATTTGGGTGGGCAGAGAGTTTTACATTGTACGACGCTTTTTGCATGTCTATTTCATCTTTTACTGCGAGAATGCCGAGGTCCCTGTGGATGTTTTGGTTTCGAATATACCATGGTGCCCCAGTGATAGTTCGCAGGATCTTGGATTGAGCGCGCTGTATAATATCTATGTTGGTTCTGCTCGCGTTCCCCCAAAGCTGGGAGCCGTACGTCCAGATTGGCTTAAGAGTGGAGGTGTAGAGCAGGACCTTGTAGTCCAGACACAAGGGCGATCTGGCGTTTATGATCCAGTGGAGGCTGCTGGCTTTCAGTTTTAGGTGTAGTTTCTTGCATTCGATATGCCTACGCCATGTCAGGCGTCTGTCGAGATGGATGCCGAGATACGTAACTTCTTTGACTTGGGGGATCTGCGTGCCATTCAGGTAGAGCGGAGGGCAAGTTTGTCTGTTAAGAGTAAACGTTATGTGCTTGCACTTTTGTTCGTTTATTTTGATGCGCCAGTCAGATAGCCACTTCTCGACTACCCTGAGGTGGTTGGCGAGTTGGGTTGTTGCAACGACTGGGCATCTGGAGCGGCTAAGGATCGCAGTGTCGTCAGCAAAGGTGGATGTTGTTAGTCGATCACTCGTGGGAATATCCGCTGTGTAGAGGACGAATAGAGTTGGCCCAAGTGAGCTGCCTTGTGGGACTCCAGCTTCGATAGTGTGGTTGTCTGATATTGTTGTATTGCACCTCACTGCGAAGGCTCTGTTGCAGAGGTAAGATTCAAGGAGTTTATGAGTGTACCCAGGTAAATGTGTTTTAATTTTGTGCATAAGTCCTTCGAGCCAGACGCGGTCAAATGCTTGGGATACATCGAGGAATATCGCGCTGCAATATTCTCTACGCTCGAAGGCTGTTCGAACCTCTGATGTTATTCTGTTAACTTGCTCGATAGTACCGTGTTTTATTCTGAAGCCAAACTGATGGGCTGGGATAATGTTGTGAGCTTCCATATATGGTATTATGCGCGTTAGAAGGCATTTTTCGAATAATTTGGACAGGCAGGATAATAGACTTATTGGTCTGTAGGATGAAGGGATCGTGTGGTCTTTTCCGGGCTTCGGTATCATAATAATGATTGATTTTTTCCATTTACTTGGGTAGTAGCCTAGGCTTATGATTCCATTGAAGAGTTTACAGATGACCTCAACAGCACAGTACGGAAGTTCCATTAACATTTTTGTAGTTATTAGGTCGCCGCCTGGAGCCTTTTTTGGTTTTAGTTCCCTAATGACTTTTGTAATCTCATTCGGCCGAAATGAAGTTGGCGTAGGTACCAAATCGGAGTGGATTTGAGGAGGAACATATGCATTAGATGAGGGATTCGGCTGAAAGACGTCCCTGAGATGTAAGGCAAATGTTTCGGCTCTGTCTTTGTCGCTGCGGGCCCAGCGACCGGATGAATTTCTTATCGGGGTGACGGTTTCAATAGGAGAACTTAGATTTGGGTGAGCCCTCCACAAGGGATGCTTTGTACTAGTTGGCGAGAGTTTACCAATATATTTTAGTTGGGCATTTTCAGCTTCTTGCTTCAGAGCCCGGTTTAGTTTGCGGGTGGCTTCATTAAGACGTTGCTTTGAGCATGGCGATCTGCTGGTTTGCCACGCCCGCCGTAGACGCCTCTTTTCCAGAACCAGCTGTTCAATTTGCAGGCTGGTTTTGAACGTCTTGATTTCCGCATCCTTCCGTTTAGGTGTTGAGATCCTGGCTGCTGCGACGAGTACCTCTTCCAGAGCGGCAGTAGAGCAGTCAATGTCCGCTTCTATATTTAGTTGAGGAGTTAGCTCAATGTGGGAACTCACATACTTTCTGTATTTCATCCAGTTAGTGTTGTGCGACGTCAGCCTATTGGGGTGGTCCGTAATTTCTGGGCGTTGGTGAAGGGTTATCAACAAGGGCGAGTGGTCAGATGAGAGATCCGGTAGGGCCATGGCGCTTATTAGATCGCGTGGGATGTTTTTTGTCACCGCGAAGTCAATTAGATCTGGGATCTTTCTGGGGTCTGCAGGCCAATAAGTGGGGCTACCAGGAGAAACGTAGTCCAGTTTATTGCTCGCTTTGATAAGTGCATTATACAGTTGTCTTCCCTTGGGAGTCACGAGGCGTGATCCCCAGTGCGTGTGTTTGGCATTGTAGTCTCCTGCAGCTATGAAGTGATCCCCCAGTGTGTTGTAGAAGTCCATAAATTGACCTTCAGAGATAGTAAAGCGAGGTGGGCAGTAGACAGCGGCAATGCAAAGGTTTCCGTTTCCTGACTGCACTTTTATGGACGTGGCTTGCAAGTAGTTTGTTGCAAACCTTTTGTGAAAGTGGTGTTTGATGCGTTCTCTGATTAAGATGCCGGTTCCGCCGTGGGCTTTTCCATCCGGATGATCTGTGCGGTAGAAGGTGTAACCTCTTATATGGAAGTTATATCGCCCAGTGAGGTGCGTTTCAACCAGCAGCATGGCATCGATGTGATTTGAATTTAGGAATTGCGCTATTTCAGGTTTATGCCGTGAAATGCCGTTGGCATTCCACATGGAGATACGTAGTTTAGCCATTTATTATTTGGACTGTTGTGCTACAAGCAACTGAATCACCATGTTCTGGTTCTGAACAAGGGTTTGCATAGTTGTTTTCATAAACGACATGAGTTCCATCATACTTTGTTGCATGGTGACCAGCATAGTTTCCAAATTGCTTTGCGGCTGCCTTGGGACCTGCTGAGCGTATTCTGAGTGTGGCTGGAGTGGATTTTCCATGTCAGTTCGTAAAGCTTCTGCGTAGGAGATGCCCTTAGTGGTATCTAGCGGACCGAATGAAGATCTGGCTGCCTTGCCGAAAAATACGTCTGGGGTACTTTTTAGCTTATGATACGCGTTTTGCGTATTTTGTTGACGCGTAGCTGTCGCTCGTTGCATGCGGCTCTTCAACTCCTTGTAGACCGCACAGCCTCTGTAGTTTGCCGTATGGTTTCCTCCACAGTTGCCACATTTTTTCTTTAAGGGGTCTTCTTTGTTTGCGGGGCAGTTAACGGAGTTGTGGAAGTCTCCACAGACTACACAGACTGCCCTAAGTGTGCAGTATGACTTGGTGTGTCCATACTCCTGGCAGTTTGTGCATTGTACAGGGCCGTTGCGTTTGTGTGGCTCTTCCACGGTGATCCTTCGATGCAGTAGGAGCTGCAGTTTGTAGATCGGGTGCACTTCGTTTTTCTTTAAGGCTTTGCTATCTGGTTCGAGCTCGACCTTGAAGAGTGGTTGCGGCTTTTTGTTTCTGTTAATAATGTTGCTAACATTTTTGGCACAGAAGCCCTTGGCTTTAAGTGCTTCTTGAATCTCAGAGGGGGCGACGTCAGGTTCGATTCCTTTTAAAACAACTTGCAGACCCTTGCTGCTTTTTAGCTGGTAGGTGTAGAAGTTCTTTTTGTTTCCTCCAGGTACTTAGACACAGCTCGGAAGTGTTCTTCGGACTTCGTTTGAACTTTGGTTTCGTGGATGTTCCCTTTAATAAGCGGAACAACATGGAAATTATCGTCCCCGACCAGCGCAACAATTTTGTTGACCAGGGCGTTTGAGCTTTTTTCCCTTAAGTAAATAGGAGGTGGCTTTGGTTTCTTTTGGGTCTCCTGCCCCAACTCTGCTTGGTTGTTCTCCGCCTCTGCTAAGATGGAAAAACGGTTATCATTGAGACTCCTAGTTTGTTCGTTGCTTTTGTTGGTACGGTTGATCTTTGGTTTATTACCAACCGTGTTTAGTGGACTAAGTTTACGCTTAATCTGGATGTAGCGATCCATACCGGTCTGTATAACCGAGGCCGCTTGTTGCTTATCGGAGCTTACTGTTTTTGTTGCAATTGTATTTTGCTCTCCAGCCGTTGGCACCGAATTCGCCATAATGGTAGTTGGTTTAGTTGTTGATGGTGCTTTTGCTGCGACTTCAGTAATTGTTGCGCTGCTAGTTGTTGGGGCTTCTTCCATCGAAGCCGGCGGTGGCGGGGTTTGGCTTTGGTAGCTCCATGATGTAGGAGTTGGGGTGAGCAGAGTGGGTGAGCAAGAGCTCGCTCTCTTGCTGTCGACGGTCAGTAGAGCCGGGTTGCTCTTTGATGACTTGTTTGCTTCTACAATATCACGTGTTGAAAAGTAAGAGAAACAGGCGTTTCTTGAATTTACAGAGCTTCTACGCTCGCTCTTTGGATCGCTGCTCATTTTTCGAGCGTATTACGCGTGGCACTTGTTAATTTAAAACAAATATGCACTTGTCTTAGTCATAACACTAGTTCTAGATGAGTTATTTTTCGCTGAATGTATTTTTCTTTGATTAGTTAGCGTTTTTTCGCACGAGATATAAATTTAAATTCAAATTTGAATTTTAACGATACACTCCAAACGGACAAAGTCTGATAGCACAATTGGTCTGGCAACGCCAACTCGGTTGCGATCAGTTGGCAGCCCTGCCTGGCAATGCCGCACCGCTGGCCGTCTGGCAACTCTCTGCCTTTGCGATCAGTTGGCAGCGCTATCAGCTGCTGTCTCAGCAGTGCCGCAATGCCGCAATGCGCAATTTGGAAAAATGGGAGAAAGCAAGGAAAAGTTGAGTGAAAATTAGATTTCACTTTCACTCAGCCCTCGCAGCGCTCTCCCCGCCCCCGCCACCAACGGACGCCGTGACGAGAATTGGGAAAAATGATATTATGATCCCCAGGACCCAGAGAACGTCGTAGTGAGTACTCCCGCAAGTGCAGCACACTTTAATCGAGCACCCCCGCTTTCAGGTCGGAGTTCCCAGCATATAAAACCACTAGAAAACCGGAAAATCTCGCACGACGAAGAAAACGCGCCTTGTTGATCCAAGTATCCAAATACATATGAACGCCTTTTACCATCGCATATGCAATTCCGCGCATCGGCGAGGCAGCCAGTTCCCGCACGTGTAGGAGGCTGCAGCATTTGATAGCTGCTTTGCCTGTCTCGTCCTTGATCATTGAATTTCCCCCAGCAGAAGAGCATGATGTCAACATTGTGCTCCGCCACAGTCTGACGCAAAAGACTCTGAGCAGCTGCGCGATGGCTCACATTGAGTCGGATAAACTTAATTTCATTCTGCATTATGGTGGCTCTTAGCTTCCTTTAGGCACGATCTGTAGGTCGGACACGCAAAGCTACCCGTCGAGTGGTTAGGCAGGTGCCCTGTTTAAGGATCGCAATCGCTTCGTTGGCGTTCAATATTACTGACGCAATCTGGGTCCCATCACGCATTCTGTGAGGACTCTTCACATCTCCTGGATTTACCTGGAATTGGTTGACCAGACAGCTGTCGTGGCCTCGTCTATTCCACTACACGATAGCGCAATTTTATGTGCAGCCGTACGCACCGAAGCCATCTCCTTGCGGGTAGCTTCTAGCTCTCGCTTAAATTTGGGAACACTTTCAGAGGCTTTCCCCTCAACTTCCAAAATCAGCTCCCCTTGCTGTGTTCTGCGTGTTTTGCGGACATGTTTGCTCAGTTCACTAAGGGTACACTCGGGTCCGCTTTTAATTTGCGGAGCATCTCTGCGTAGGCCGTCTTTCCCGTCTTCTTCACAATCAGTGCCTCTGTCTTTTTCCTGCAAGCTTGCTGCCGCCCTTATAGGTACCCACCTTGGGCACGTGTTCCTTGGGCATCTGGACTTTTGGCACCTGCACTGAGAGCGTGGCTTTTTTGCTAGACTTTTGCGCCTCTGTCTGCGTAGCAATGGTCGCAGATTGTACTTCCTTTCCGTTGCCTTTGTGCAGTTCGATTGCCCTGTTAATGAGAGCCGAAAGATCTGTTACTGTGCCCGTGATCTCCCTGGTGACATGGTTTCGCATGGTTTCGAACGCAGTTAGCAGCACGTTTGTTTTACTCCTCATCATGGCAAGTATGCTCCGCATGTCTTCGTTTTGAATCGCCTTGACTAGGTCTGCAGACCGTATTGGCGATACAGTTGGCGATTTCCTTCCCCCCTTATTAGTCGGCACGCTAATAACGTCCATTGCCATCGTGTTGCCTGTAACAGTGGAGTTTTTAAATAAAGGGGGCAAGATATTCTCCTCTACAGCAATGCTGTGACTGGATAGCGGTCGTTCCACGGGCAGCGCCGCTGGCCCGGAGATTCCGACTCCCTTTATTATTTTATTGTAACTCGCGTTTCTTGGTCCTTTTTAATCGCGCGGCAGAACAATTGCACATCACCACTATGTACATATATCTGCACGATAATCAAGTGTTCTGGATACGCTGACTTTGGTAATAGTGAAATTTCGAGCATTGCTTTTAATTCACGTCCGTATCAGAAAACACTCACGAAAACTTTTCCGATTGTTTCTTATGCATCGCACAACCTGAACATACTTACTATAACTACGGACCAGGCCAGCGTCAAATCAACTTGGTCTTTGTTTTTATCTTTGTCATCGAGAGCTCAGAGGCCGAATAACAGTGAGTCAAAATAGTTATTGGGCGGCAATAACTGTTAACATCCGAAAACCTGACTTTTTAGGCCATGGATTTTAAAAAAATGCATAATTAGGCCGTGGATTTTACAAAAATTCATGGTTACACTGATTTTTAAAAAATTTACGGAATATGTTTGAATATTCTGAATCAGGATCAACAGACGTGTCAATTGAGCTACTGTCTGTACGTCTGACTGTCTGTATGAACGGCTATATCTCAGAAACTATGTAAGCTAGAGCCACCAAATTTTGTAACAACGTTCGTGTATATTGAAGTGTCTCAAAATTGTTTTGAAATGGCGACATTCCTCTGTATATCAGTTATATCTGTTTAGAAGGAATAATATTAACTTAACAACCTGAGTGGTTAGAGTGGCCGACGGAATTTTGTAGGTTTGTGTGTGTTGTGGTGTGAGTTCGATTCCTCATATGCTGCGACAGCGCACAAAAAGCATTCTTTCCATTTTGTTTATTTATTTTATTCTAATGAACTAAAATGAAAGCAGCAGCCGAGGGGGCTGTTATATCCAAATCCGCTACTTCTCATGTTAAATTAAATTTCAATTAAAAATTAATTAATATTTGTTTTACATTTAATATAATATTATTGTTTAGAGGAAAACCGAAATGTTCACCTTTGCACTAATTGTCAAAAAAAAGGATCTTGCTTGTTCAATGGTTGATTTTAGTTTTATTGTTCACTTGTTGCACCTTTAATAGTCGAATTAAGAGTAGGTAATAAATCAGTGCTAGTGCAACTAGCTAAGAATATGTAATGATTAGTGCTAGTGCAACTAGCTTTTGTACGCATGTACAGAGTCATAACAGAGTTGTAATTAAAACAAACAGTGGTGCAAAGTATTTACATTTAAATATAGAATGAGTATAAAATTCGGGCTCTGCTCCCGACATACTCTCGCCCCGTTGGAAGTGATCACTTTCAACCGATATGGTCAGAAAGAGGCAGAACTGCAAGCTTGGTTACAGCTCGCTTGATCAGGCCAACCGAGATTTTAACCATGGCCACCCTGGGAACGCCATCATCGCCTGGTATCGTGGATTCCACCTTGCCGAGCCGCCATTTTAGTGTAGGAAGATTTTCATCCTTGAGCAGCACTAAGGGGCCAGCCTTGAGGGCTGTTCGAGAAGTTTTCCATTTACTGCGCTCCTGAAGAATCGTCAGATATTCGGTACTCTATTTGCGCCAGAAATTTTGACGCATTTGGCATACGCGTTGCCAGCGATTGAGACGCCCTTCCTTCAAATGGGTGATGTCAGCCTCTTCTATAGCTGGGAACGTTGACCCAAGCTTGAGTCATCTGGGCTTTCTGAAATTGGGTAGAGTGGGTGAGAAGTAAGTATTGCCGAAATTTCATAGACTAGAGTACGAAGTTCGTCGAGAGCTAAAACAGAAGACCCAGCAGCACGAAAGAAGTGATATTTGGCAGGTTTGACTGCCGCCTCCCAAAATCCACAAAAATGTGGAGATCGGGCGGTATAAAGTTCCAATCAATTCCATTAGCTAGACAAACTTCCGATACAGCGCTGTTGTGCGGGTCGCTTAAGAATAATTCTCTAAGTTCTGCTTATTCGTTTTTAGCGCCAACGAAGTTTGTTCCGTTGTCTGTCAAGATAATGCGTGGTTTGCCCCTGATACTTATGAAGCGTCTCAGAGCAACAATAAATGATGCTGTCGTTAGGTCCTTGTCGACTTCGAGATGAGTAGCTTTAGTACTGAAACAGATAAAAATGGATATGTAGCACTTTTCAGGTGCCTTATTCCTGGTCTCAGGATTGTAAAGAAAAGGTCCACAGTAATCGATTCCTGTTGTGTGGAACGCTGGGTTTGGACGAACGCGATCTGCTGGCAGCCTCCCATAATATGCTCGGCATATCGTGGCTTCAGGCGAAAGCATCTCAAGCACTTATTGATGACGCTGGCCACAGTTTTGATTCCTCCAATTGATGATAATGCACGATGATTGCATTTGTGACCGGGTGCCCTTTAGGGATCAAAATAGGATGACGCGCGTCGTAATCCAGTTGCGAATTATGTAGCCTGCCTCGAACTCTGATGAGTCCATTTCCGTCGATGAATGGGTAGAGAGAAAGCAAGTTGCTTTTGGCTGGAAGCGACTTCTTTGAGGAAAGCATCGCATATTCGATGGCAAAGGCGACTTCTTGTATGTTTTTAACAAAGAGATATGTGCCCATGCGCAGATCCTCGACGGTCAAATTGAGCGTAGTTGGAGTGCATTTCTTCGATGAACTGAGCCAAAATTTGCGAACATAAGCAAAAATTCGTTGCAAAGAAGTGAACGAGTTTTGATATTTACAAAAACTGATTAAATCGTATTTTGTTGTGGTGATCAGCACCTTGCGACGGCGTTCTGGCAAGTCGACTTCTGGCAGCCCGTTTGTAGGCCACTTGGATTTGGACTAGCTAAGAAACTGAGGACCATGTTGCCACAGCTGGTCATTCATCAATTCCCTTGGGGTGCAGCCTCGAGATAGTATGTCAGATGGGTTGCAGGCTGTTGGCACGTGATGCCAAGTCATTCCCCGAGTCAACTCCTGTATTTTACTGACGATTTGAAACAAATACGTTAAATTCCGATGGCGATGATCGAATCCATGAGAGCGTTATTGTAGAGTCGGACCAGCAATGGTATTCACATTGAAATGGAACAATGCGAGCGAGATTAGCGACCAGCTCAGCTAGAACCAATGCAGCTGACAATTCCAATTTTGGTATCGTAAGAGTTTTCAAGGGAGCGACTCTAGATTTTGAGCATAAAAGATGTGATGAAATTGAGTCCTGGTATTCCGAACGAAAGTAAATACAAGCGCCGTATGCCAGGCTGCTTGCATCACAAAATGCATGAATTTGAAATGATGCTGCAGAAATCATCGCGTACCGTGGAAATTTGAGTGCGCTGACAATGGAAAGTTGAGAGAAAAGCTGGCTCCATTTGTAGCTCTCCTGGCATTGCGTCGTCCCAGTTGAGTTGATGTTTCCATAATGTGTGGATAAGTATTTTGGCCTTTGTAATGATTCTTTCCATCATCAAATGTTAGCAGCTTCTCCTTATCCACTTCGAGCTCACCATCGAGCACGGCTGATTCATTAGAACACCATAATGAGTGTGTCCAATTTGTATGCCTTTATGCCTTCTGGGTTATCGCGCCATAAAATTATCACCAAGTATTCATCAGGATGAGAAACTTTGACACATCTGTAAATTTTGCATATATCTCCGCAAAGAGCTACTTTGAAAAACCGAAATCTGAGCAATGTGGTGAATATTGTGGCTTGAATTGTAGGTCCTGCCAGCAATATAGAGAGTAGCCAGAGGTCGATTTTGCCGATCCATCGAAGACAACCCGAAGTTTTGTAGTTGAGCTATCGAGCTTCTGGATGCAGTGGTGCGGCAAGTAGGATTTGGGCTCCTTGCACTTATCAGAAGCATGTGACATATGACCTAAGCTGAGGTATTCTTGAATAAATGCAGCGTATTGCGATTTGATGTTAAGATCCTTCGCCAGCTTTGTCTCCAAGCACCTGAATCTGCGCAAGGCGCGTTGGTAAGAATTTCCGAGCATGGAAACATCTGTTTTAAATGGAAGCTTGACCGAGTATTGTCCATTGTCAAGACGAGTGTGATTTTGCTTGAAAAAATTCTCACAAAGAGAGTCCTCTTCAGAGGCCGAAGCTGAAGAAGCATAGTTTTCGATCTCCCAAAACCGCTTGACTAAATCCTCGAGCGAAGAGTCTTGACTTTGTTGAGCTGTCGCCTTGGTGAGAGAAACTAGCGTTGAGCGCTTAATGTTTGAATGTGAGATCCCGCCAGATACCGTCCAACCCAGTTTGGTTTCCTGCAGAATCAGTTTGCTGTCCGATATGCGAATTTGCCCAGTGCAAATTAAGTCGAAGAACAGGCCTGCTCCGATGAGCAAGTCAATGCGTTGAGATTTGTGAAAATTCGGATCAGCAAGAATGACGTTGGGAGGTATCTGGAGAGTACCTTTGTTGAAATCATGTTGCGGCTGGTAGTCCGTGATGGTTCGTGTCACGACGGCTACAAATGAGGCTCCATAGCCAGCGTTTTGCGACTTGACAATGATGCCTACTGCCTTATCAGAGTCTAGCGTAGATTCTCCGATTCCCGAAATTGCTACATGTGATCGACGAGTTTTTAGCTGTAGTTGATTTGCAAAACGAGTAGTGATAAAATTCAGCTGAGAATCAGAATCTAAAATTGCACGGCATTGAATGTGCTCTCCAAAACGATTTTTTAACAAAACTTTGGCTGTAGCCAGCAACACGTAGTCATCAGGCATATTATTTGCGGCTTGGTGTGGAGGGCATGAAACCGATCTAGATATTAGCGAGGATGAGGCCTGACTTGAATCTGCCAGGGAAGAGATGGGTGCAGAGTTAGTTGATATATGCAAGAGCGTGTGATGCACTGTTGAAGCGTGTGCCCCTTGCGTAAGCAATTTAAGCACAAGTGCATTTTCTTAGCTTCCTTATAGCGCAAATTGTGCGAGAGGTTCAAAAACCGAGTACATTTTGAAATATATCTGTGTTCTCCAGAATCACAGAATACGCATGTTGCCTTTGTGTTCGATGTTGAGGACGAAGACAAGGTAATAAGAGCGTTTTCGGAGATTTATGCGATGATTTTCCCACCTGGTTGCTAGGTGTTATCGTTACCATAGCATTTTCGACGTTTTCCATAGCGCTGCATCTTTTTTCCAAAAAGGAGGCCATTGTTTTCCATGCTGGAAGTTCGTTGGGTCCAATTGACTCCTCCCATCGCTAACGCGTTCGTTGATCAAGTTTCTGAGCGACGACAGGAATCAAAAATCCATCCAAGATTTGAACCGGATCTGCTATCGAGTTGATGGCTCTTAAATGTGAGTTCATTTTGTCACTGAGCGTCCGCAAGCCAATAGCTGAGCCCTTCTCCACACCATTGAGCCCAAAAATTGCCTTTACGTGTGCCTGGAAATGAAACAACTTATTATCGAATCGATTACAAAGCAGATTAAGAGCAGTAGTATAGTTGTCTTCAGTCGGCTCAATTGAGCGTATGGTCGCCCTCTAAGCAAGATAAGAGTTGATGGAATTTTTCAACCTTACTCATTTCCAAGTCGTCTTCGATAACGGTGGTGAAGATGGCGTAAAAGTGTGATCAATCCATGTACGAGCCACTGAATTTGGCCAGTTGCAGCTGCGGAAGCCTTGATGCTCGAACCGTGACGTTGCTTGGCGTGTCGCTTGCAAAGTTACGCACTGCAGTAGAATTTAGAACGGGGGATTTGCGCTGCAACGACACGAGTTCACGAGACAGTGCAGACTTAACCTCAATGTATGCATCGTTGAAGTCAGCCCGCGTGTTTGAGGTTAACTCCAAAAGATCCATTGCGACTTGCGCATCATTGAATTCCGTTTTCATTGTTTCGAGATACTCCAATCGAACTGATAGGTCTGACTCATCCATTCCAGTGATTTTCTCAGCAGTATGATTGGCATTCCAAGCATGCAATTGAAGTTTCACCTAATCTGCTTTCGCCTAGATGAGACTGCTTGTTGAAAAAAGGAACACCCTGTTTATACGTGCCGTTGTATGCAAAGACCCGTATGTATGTATGTATGCGAGTGAACAAGCAGTTTAGGCGACGATGTACGGTGCAATCGAAGAAGCGCACGTATGTATGAGTGTACGAGATTATCTGCACAACAATATGTGCAAAGCAGATGCACCAAAGTAACTGTTATTAATTTGCCTTGATATATGTATATATGCACCCACGACGATTTTAGGCTTTTACATATATTTTTACTGCACAACGATATGTACAGATGCTCACAACGAGGTTTGGTTAATTGTGAGTTTATATGTGTGTCACCGAATTTTCGCGTGCGAATCAATGATTACACCGATATGTACAAATCTTTAAGTTTTATATTTGTTACCGACATGCAAGAATTAACCAGAAGCGAACGAATGTATGTATACTGATTTGCCACCGAATTGTAACAAATCAAACGACCACGAAAATTGCAACAAATTAAGAGTAGTTAATGAATCAGTGATAGTGCAACTAGCTAAGAATATGTAATGATCAGTGCTAGTGGAACTAGCTTTTATACGCATGTACAGAGTCATAACAGAGTTGTAATTAAAACAAACAGTGGTGCAAAGTGATTGTCTCTATTCGGGAGTACAGTACGAGTATTCGTTCCAACAATTTACCCACAATGTCCAATAGGCATAATGTGAGATAGCTGTTTGCGGCAAGTGCTGGACCCTTGCCTTTCGGTAACAACACCATGTTCTGACTTTTCCATCCCATTGGGAAGACGCCGTCCGTGAGACACTGCTGGAACGTGTCCCTGAAGATGTCAGGTCTAGCCAACGCCACAGCTTTGACCACTGCTCCAGGAATTGCATCGAGGTTAGGAGCTTTATTGGGCTTGATACGCTTGGCTGCCTCAACAACTTCTAGTTCCGTGACGCGCGGGAAATCAAGGGGCAAGCTACTGTGATCTGCATTGGGAATAAATCCGCTACAATGCTAGACAAGGCATCAGGGTCCGATGGAGTTGCTTTTCTCTTCCTAAGTTTATTAGATACGAGCTTATATGCCAGACCCCAGCAGTCCATTGAAGGCTCGCGACTTGGCAGCCACTATGCCGTGCTTGAGTTGTCTGCGTTTCTTTCTGAAGTCCTCCCAGAGTTTCGTATGCTGGGTACTACAATACCTCTGGCTCGTTGCGCCTTTCTCCTTGCCCTAAGGCATTCAGACCGAAGTTGGTTTAAGGTGTCGCTCCACCAGTATACAGGTAACTTGCGCGGCGCCTTAGCTCTCTTTGGCATGATAGCTTCGCACGTTGCTGCAAGTATCTTCATGACGTCAGCCATCATTGTCTCTGCGTGAGCATTTGAGATTGCCAGGGAGTCTATTTGGTATGCTAGCATATCCTCATCGATCTTCCTGGACCATCCAACTAGAGTTAGAGTTAGCCACTAGCCCTCTGCTAATGAACGTTATGTCAATAAAAGACGTACCCCTGTCATTATTAAACGTAAGCTTCCGACTGTCGTTCAGCAGTATCTGGTCCAGTATATCCATAGCGTCTATTACCGCTCGGCCTCTGGGATTGGATACGCGGCTTCCCCATTCTACTGCCCAGACATTAAAGTCTCCAGTCTTAAGGCTGCGCCCTCTCGCATGGCTCACCAGCAGCTCTAGCATCCCATCGAACTGGTCCGGGCTGTCGCTAGGTTGAGCATAGCAGCTATACATATGAACGCCTTTTATCATCGCATATACAATTCCGCGCATCGGCGAGGCAGCCAGTTCCTGCACGTGTAGGAGGCTGCAGCATTTGATAGCTGCTTTGCCTGTCTCGTCCGTGATCATTGAATTTCCCCCAGCGGGAGAGCATGATGTCAACATTGCGCTCTGCCGCAGTGTTACCCAAAAGATTCTGAGCAGCTGCGCAATGGTTCACATTGAGTTGGATAAACTTAATTTCGTCCTGCATTATGGTGGCTCTTAGCTTCCTTTAGGCACGATCTGTAGGTCGGGCACGCAAAGCTACCCGTCGAGTGGTTTCTATCCACCTCGCTGCTTCAAATTAGGCATTTTGGTGGTGTAACACATCCCTTTGCCTATTTCACTACACGATAGCGCAATTTTATGTGCACCCGTACTCACCGAAGCCATCTCCTTGAGGGTCGCTTCTAGCTCTCGCTTAAATTTGGGAACACTCTCAAAGGCTTTCCCCTCAACTTCCAGAAGCAGCTCCCCTTGCTGTGTTCTGCGTGTTTTGCGGACATGTTTGCTCAGTTCACTAAGGGTTCACTCGGGTCCGCTTTTATTTTGCGGAGCATCTCTGCGTAGGCCGTCCCTCCCGTCTTCCTCACAATCAGTGCCTCTGTCTTTTTCCGCAGGCGCCTTGGACCACTCTCCTGCCGAGATAGCATCCTTGGCGACAGATGCATAGCTTTCCGGCTTGGACTCCTTTGCATTGGCTTTGGCCTTTTCTACAGGATTGCTGCCGCCTCTATTCTTCTTGTAGCGGACACCGACATTCTCGAACTTCTCTTGAATGGGTCGAGGTCGGTGGGCGCAAGGCCCCACTCAAAAATTATCCATTTACAATCCAGCGACAGTGGATTAATCTTTGCAGTCGACGTGGACCGAGAATAGAGAGGGTCCCATGTAAGCCACGGATTTGCCCTAGGCCTTAATGGAGGTTATTGCGCCTCTTCTCGGAGACCAGAGCGTTATCATAGGCGCCGAAATGGCGAGAGGTTGATTTTCGGTCTGTCCGCGACCTTTGTGCTGTTTCTCTTCCTACAATCGGTGCACTCCACAAATTTAAATACAGATTTAACAATTTAAATTCTCCGTTCTCTCCGATTAGGTCCCCTCGAAAACCAAAAATCAAGTTTAAATTCAAATTTCAGTTTAAATTCAAATTTGAATTTTATTTTTTCGCACCCAATCTGATCACCAGAGCAGATCTGGCAGCGCCGTGGATCTGGCAACGCCGTTCGAGCCGGATCGACTCTGCGATACGGTGGCAGCACTAACAGCTGATTTATAGCAGCTGGGCTACCCACAACAATGAAATTGCAAAATTTTATTTGCAATTTATTGTAAGTCGCGTTTCTTGGTCCTTTTTAATCGCGCGGCAGAACAATTGCACATCACCACTATGTGGATCTGGCCGATAATCAATTGTTCTGGATACGCTGACTAATAGTGAAATTTCGCACATTGCTTTTAAATCACGTCCGTATCAGAAAACACTCACGAATACTTTTCCGATTGTTTCTGTGTGTGCGTGCATGCATGCACAAGCTCGCACAGAAATGTATGCATCGCTTGTGAAGTGTGTCAACAGGTAATTGCTTGGACAGGCAGTTTAAAGTCAATTTTGTTTTTCGGGAGCCAAGAAACCTATGCACAGGGCCGCTGCGCGAGTTTTACGGGCCCCAGTGCTATAATTCTTTTCCTTCAATATGTACTACCTTTTCATGATTGGTAACCCTTGTGCATCGCACAACCTGAACATACTTAACTACGGAACAGCCCAGCGTCAAATCAACTTGGTCTTTGTTTTTATCTTTGTCATCGAGAGCTCAAAGCCGAATAACAGTGAGTCAAAATAGTTATTCGGCGGCAATAACTATTAACATCCGAAAAACGTGAGTTTTTAGGCCATGGATTTTAAAAAAATTCATTGTTAGGCCGTGGATTTTAAAAAAATTCATTGTTAGGCCGTGGATTTTAAAAAAATTGATGGTTAGACCGTGGATTTAAAAAAAATTCATGGTTAGACCGTGGCTTTTAAAAAAATTCATGGGCTGTATTTGTCGGAACGCAAATGTGCGTAACAGGCAGAAGGAGGCATCTCCAACATCATATATATTCTGAATTAGCACCAACAGACGAGTCGATTGAGCTACTGTCTGTACGTCTGACTGTCTGTATGAACGCCTATATCTCAGAAACTATGTAAGCTAGAGCCACCAAATTTTGTAACAAAGTTCGTGTATATTAAAGTGTCTCAAAATTTTTTTGAAATAACGACAGTTTTCTGTTTATCAGTAATATCTGTTTAGAAGCAATAATATTAACTTAACAACCTGAGTGGTTAGAGTGGCCGACGGAATTTCGTAGGTTTGTGTGTGTTGTGGTGTGAGTTCGATTCCTCATATGCTGCGACAGCGCACAAAAAGCATTCTTTCCATTTTGTTTATTTATTTTATTCTAATGAACTAAAATGAAAGCAGCAACAGAGGGGGCTGGTTTATCCAAATCCGCTACTTCTCATGTTAAATTCAATTTCAATTAAAAATTAATTAATATTTGTTTTACATTTAATATAATAGTATTTTTAAATAGATTTTAATAAACATTTATTGAACGTTTTATTTTATTTAATGAAAATCAACAAAAACATCTCATATGACGATCACGGCCGCAAACCAAACCGAATACGGGACATAGCCTACTTAACCACTGATAAACTCCAGCGGCCATCGAATGGGGGTTTGATTCCCCGGGTGGGAAGGGTTTCACATTTCATTTTTATTTATTATTATTTTATATATTTCGATATATTTAATTTTATAACTTTTGTAATTTTTCACCTTATTTCAATACATAAGTAAATGTACATAAATATATATTTATACAAATATACATACATATGACATTACACATGCGTGGAGACATTAGACAGAGCGAGAAATTGGATATTGTCATGCATTCTTAGCTCGAACCAAAAATCAAGATGAAGCAAATGTAACGATTATTGGCTCGCGGTAAAATTAGTATTCAATGAAAACCAACATTTCACATGTTGATCGCGGCACCAAACGAACCCCGAATACGGGAAACATTTGTTCAGAACATAGCTCACTTGACCACTGGTCGACGCCGTCGGCAGAGTCGGTATAGGGCTCGACTCCCAGCGGGGTGGGCAGGTTCACATTTTGTGTTTTCATATTTTTTATTATTATTTTATATATTTTCATAAATTAAATTTTATATATTTTGTATTTTTATTCCCTTCGACTATTGCAAATGGTCAAATGATCGATGACGTCATAAATATGTTACTTGTGAATGTATAAATATGCGAGCTTTTTCTCGTATCTTCTTTTCCATGTACATGTCAATTACCGAATATACATGTGGATATAGGTATATTACCACTTTAATCTTTAATTTGCGTACGCACATACATATATTATATATTGTACATTTTTGGCGAATGAATGTATGTAATTATTTACATGCCTGTGTACATATTCATAATATGCGTATAACACATATAATTATTATTTAATAATTCATATTTTAGGGTGAGTAAAATATACAACACCATACAATTAGATACATTTACGCGATTTTAAATCCAAATAAAGTGCAATTTTCATTGCAAATTTTAATTTAAAACTTATGTATAGTTAAATAGTCACAACGATTTGTGTTATCTCTTATTAATTAGCTTTTATAGAAGTGCGCTTACGGAATTCATTCGTTATAGTTGTTATTTAAATAAAATATTAATAATACTAATACTCAACTTCATTAAATTATACAGTCAGCACCTGACCGTTTTGTTCTTGCCATATTGTTTCTTTTGTTTCTATGTTAAATAACAGTGAATTTAGTTAGTTCTAACAAGAGCAACAGTCGAGTTGCACACGACAGTAGGATACCCTTGGACGTATGTTGCCATAAAAAGTATTTAATTGTATAATACTAATTGCAAGCTATAAATTAATAATAATACTGGAGTGCGCTGCCACCTTGCTTCAATTTCGATATTTTGCCAATAATTTATCGCCGCAATTCCCTAAAGCGGTGTGAGCAGTAGATATCGGTATTTCTTTATAAATTTTAAATTGGTTAATATCGATAACAAGGTCCAAGGGTATAAAAATAAAAAAATAATAATAATTATCAAACCAATTTTCCATTCAATGGTTATACTTAACTATTAGATAATTAAATTTAAATTATTAAAATATGCCTACATACATATTTACATATATCCTGTCATTTAGATTTCTTAATTTCTAACCTATTCCAAACATTACAAACTCATGCCTGAATACTAACAGATATCCCATTGTGATGGCTATGCAAAACCTCAAAAGTCCTAGCACTAATCTTTTCATTATCTAGTATATTTGAAAACGCCCAATCAATATGTGTATCCATATTGGTAGTGGACGTTTTCAAATCTAACAAACTCCTTAATCCTTTGCTAATCAAAAAATTATAAATACTCTTACACCTGTTAAAGGTTTTGAGGCACAAATCTCCTAAAACTAGCAAGCTATCCCCTAAATCACCTAAACGAGAAAATTGATGAATTATCTCCTCAAATTCTATTTTAAATGTGGACAGAGGAAAGTCTGGACTTTTATATAATATAAGAAAACTTATGGCATCAAACCTAAATATGCCGAACTCAAAAACTACTGTGCCAAAAGTTTTTCTACTGCTAAAGGTATGGGAAACTCTATCTATTAGCTCGTTCTTTACATAAATTATGATGCCTGTTAAAGGCCTAATTGATTCAAGTTGAACCACAATAGTGAACCCAGGTATTTCTACAGTTTCATTTCTTATGGAAGTTTCCACGAAACATAATATTGATGACTGAAGCATCAGCTTGTCCGATCGAATATCTTCAAGATGGGAATTCAAGCTCTGAGTATTATGGAAGAAAATGTTAAGGGCAGAACTGTTAATTAAATAATCGTAATGAGTACACAGTAGTTTTTCAGTCCGCAATTTCTTCAATTGGGCTTTCACTTTATCATTATTTTGGGGAGACTTAGGAGGAACAAAATTCCCAATAATGAATAATCCTAAAGCAGTAGTTGCTCTACTGCAAGCTACGTATAATGCAGCACGCTGCATTCTGGAATTAGCATGGACTACCACTTTGCCATACGTAGCTCCCTGACTCTTATGAATTGTGATGCCTTCAGCAGGCACAATTGGAAACTGCCTACGGTCAATGTTAATTTGTGCGTTATTTGAATATTGAAAACTGCAAACAATTTTCTGAATAGGAGTCCATGAAGGATCTGTACGATGTGTACACTTCGAACGCGCAGATTCTCCTACAGTTTCCTCTGTAAATTTCATCCATAAAATGTTGGGAGTGTTGGATGTATTGAAATCTATTTGCATCAACACACCTGATGCCCCGTTTACTAATCCATCCCCTGTGTCTACATTGACCGTCATCATGTACTTGGCAGTATTTTTTAGGAGAAGAGACGTACAGAGTCCCTGTGTAGCGGAAGTTTTAAAACCCTTCACTTCTTCTAATATTCTTTGTTTCCTAGCTGGTTCCAAATGGCCCGCCTTAATAAAATCTTCAGCAGTAGAGAAAAATTGCTCAGTAGCAATTGAGTTAAGTTTCGTTACATTAAATAAATCAACCTCATTATTATTACTAAACAGATGAATTGCATCATCGGGCACTGCCGATGGTTCGCATATTCTAGATTGGAAAAGGACAATATCATCGGCTGTCATACAACCCGATGCCATATTATTTAAGGCAGAAGCGAAAAGCTGATCGTCACGTTGACGCATTATCTCTGTGAGCTCAAAATACAAAAAAAGGTCCCAGAGATACGTACCAAATATTTCATGGTAAGGGTCAGTGGTATTTGGATCGAAAATCCAACTACCTCCTACGGGCTGTAACTGTCTAAGATCACGGAATACGATGATATAAACACCACCAAAAGGAGAAGTATTTTTGAAAATTTGCTTCAAACGAGAATCTAAATAAGAAAACATTAGAGAGCTAACCATTGATATTTCATCAATAATAATTAATTTAAGATCGATTAACCTTGAATGAAGGCTATTAACTAAATCATGGCTTAAGGCCCTTAGAGGTGCTGAGCGAGATTGATTAACAGGAAGTGAAAACATGGAATGCAGTGTTGAACCACTAATTCCGAATGCTGCTTTTCCTGTTGGTGCACATAAGAGGATTTTAACAGATGTCGGATCAGCTCCTGGTATACTGTTATACATTACGGATAATGACTGAAAAATTGCTGATATAAGTCGACTCTTTCCGACTCCGGCGCCGCCTCCAACAAATTCATAAAAGACTGTATTGATTTTGGCATTATGCAAAGCATGTGTAAAATATAGCTTCTGCTTTAAATTAAGAGATCTAACTATATTAGCTAAGCTTTCCTGAGAAACTAAGGCTGGAAGCTTGATAAAACGGACATTACTATCTTCATCATTCATATCAATATTTCCATCCACATTTAAAACATTTAGATGTGGATCTATTTCAGGCAATCCTAAAACTGTGAAGCCATCATCTACCACTTCCTGTTCTCCTACTTGATTATTCTCATTTTCTGCTTCCTCTGTTAAGTGGCTCAGAGCATCTTCTAGTTCCCTATCATCTAGTAAATTATATTTTCTGCGAATGTTCTCTACTAACTCCGAATTTTCCCTACAGAACAATTCACAGTCATGTGTGACTAAATCCAAATGCTCATCTCGCCATGGGGCGTAAAGCATTTTTAGCTCTCTGAAATAGTCACTTGTTTCTGTATTGACATTAAATCTCCTATACCTAATTATGCACGCAGTGGTCCTCTTTATGATGAAGCCACTATTATCGCGAAGAGCGTAAACTATTGATTCAGAAGCCCTAGGCACATCATCGTCAAAGTCATCTGCATTTTCTTGGCGAGCTCCTCGTTCTGATTTGCAGTAGCTATAAAAAGCGGATATCTCAGTGCCAAATATAAATTTGTTACCTAAATGTTGTAACTTTTGCTTAATAGTTACATTGTTATTGTCTTTAATCTCATTGATTGCCTCACGCATCAACATTGAGATACCTCTCTGAGACTTGTTAATATAATTAACGACGTAGCTGCAGCAAGCATAGGGGTCTAAAATAAACTGAATATCCATATTTGCTCGCTGCAACAAAAGGAGGTGCTTGTTATAAGCGTTAAGCTTGATTGCTGCAAAAGATCGCTTCAAAAAGACTTTTGGTTTCTTTATACTTGATCTTACAGCATTAATGTAGCCCTCATAACTAAGGTTAAGTTGATCGTGGGACAAAAAGTTGTTAAAATCGTTAAAATTTTCTACGCTTTCACGATCAAATGGGAAGTCGAGCAGACTTTGAATTTTTTCGAAATTCCTACGATGCTTGGCCAAATTTGGAGCATTTTCTTCTAAAGGGAGAATTTCTGTTTGAGGCATGGGAGGGTATGGGATACCAAATCTACAAATTTGTTTTGACCTAATTTCTCGCCTGCAAGAGTGCCCGTGACTATGGAGTTGATACTCCAAATATGGAGCAACGTCCGGGCAACTAGAATCAGCAGTAATAAACTGATCAATAAAGGACTTCACAGGCATAAATGTGGACTCATTCTTTAGGTCGAGCTTTGGGGCGTCTTTCAGCCAGAACATGCCATGTATATGTGGAGAGCCTCTTTGCTGAAACTCCACTCGCCAATAAAACTTGATGACCTGGTGACAACCAAAGACACCGCCTTCCTTTTTCATCAGTTTTAAAACCTGTCTATATCGAAAATCGAAATATCTGGCACAGGTCACTGGGTCTGCTCTAATGAGACGAGCTTTCTCATTACACCCCAAATTTAACGCTTCTTCTTCGGATACTTCTAGCTTGTCTACATTTTTACATAGCAAGACTAAAAGCTCCGGCCACCTAGTTTCCGCTGCGGAAAATGTTATAAAAAAAGTTGGAAGCCCTACCTGCCTAATCATAGCCATCACTTTCTTTTTCTCGTCCTCCCAATGAGCCGGAGACGTGCGAATACCTTTTAAAAGCCTATAGCCATCATCATGATGTATTAACTTATTTAAAGTTTCATCATTACGCACATCAGCAGCCGAAATGCCTTGAGTGGCAGAGTGCTTACGTAAGCAAATTGATGTGCTATTCCTAATGCTAATCATTTCTAACTTTTTGAAGTTATGAAATAATTTATCAGTTCTACAACCTCTTCTATCAAAATTCCTAAGCTCTGATCTAACTATAGTTGTAAAACTTTCCTGACATTTCCTTTTAATGCCTGCAAATATTGTGGGAAAAGCCAGCTCCTCTGAATCACAATCGGTTATCATGTCAAGAGGTCGCTGACCCTCTCCTGGTGCTATAGCAATTCGAGGAATATCTATGTTGGATTCAACTCTACCTCTTCTTCTACTACTCTATGCTCATTAGGTTGTGCTGCCTTTTCTAACATTTGACACACAATGTCCCTGTCGTCTGCTGACGCAACAAATGGTACAGTCTCAGCTGAGTAAGAAGACAACCACTGCTCATTGATAGTAACCTGGTGCTTCTTATAAAGTTCTGTGTTCACTAAATACCGAATTGCATCAACTATCTTTGAGGGCCTTATGGTTTCAGCCATGAAATCATGGTTATACTCCATCCTACGCTTAAGATGAATCTGAACTACTTCGGCTTCATTAAATGCCCTGGGAAGGGAAGTTACAACATTTGCAACTGGAATTGGCACATTGATCACTGCTCCTTTAATGGCACTTTGACGTCCATATCCAAGAGACTTTATGATCATAAAAGGAAGACGGGGAGAAATCAGCCTTTCTTCTAGAGGCGTCAAGCCTTTCAGGCATTCCGGAAGCTCCGGAAAATTTAGGCCATTTGTAATAGAAGCCTTTGGTTTTTTCCCTGACTTAATACTGCGGCTGCAGGTTTTGCAAAGGCTAAACCTATTATTATGGGATGGAAACATAGAGGAAAGATACAAAATATCAACACTATCTGCCTCACTACACTTTTCCTCTATGACCTCACGCGAAATTTTGTCCACTTGATGTGGAAACCACAAACCTTTGCAACATATGCAAACCTGATCGGGTCCCTGCTTGACTGTCTTATTAAAATTGGCTATTAGGCAATCTAAACTAGTTTTAACCTGCGATATCCTATCATCTGGAAGGGTATTCGCACGGTCCACTCTATTGCGGGACGCGTTTCTCCTATTCTCTGCTATCCTATTGGTGCAAATACTCCTATATAGACTCACTCTTTGCGACATATTCCTATGGGCTTCAAAGGCCTCACGTTGAGTTCGAATTCGAGCACTGCGGCGTGCACTAGTATTGCGTGCCTGCTCAACAATCCTACGAATAGGATTGCCTGCGACTCGAACGACGCGAAGTGTTGGCAAGTTGTTCGTCTGTTTTAATTGCAGAATCACTGCGACGTACACGGCGACGAACTGCATCCTGCTCTCTTTCCTGAGATCGAAACTCAGCATCTTGCCTGCGACTCGAACGACGCGAAGTGTTGGCAAGTTGTTCGTCTGTTTTAATTGCAGAATCACTGCGACGTACACGGCGACGAACTGCATCCTGCTCTCTTTCCTGAGATCGAAGGTCAGCATCTCGCCTGCGCCTCGAACGACGCGAAGTGTCAGCAAGTGGTTCTTGTAATCTGATTGGCGAAGAAGCCCGAAGAGTAGTGTGACGAATTGTGTCCGGTAATTGCTCAACGGCCCTAAATGTTCTATTACTTCTGCGGACTCGATGCTGTTGACTATCTCTAACCCTTTCAGCTTCCCTAAATTCGAAATTTTGCCTACGTTCTCTATGTGCCTCTAGATTATTTACGCGTTCCTGCTCAGAAAAGTCTATATTATAATTATATTCATATATTTAAATAAATATATGTATATTATTTAAAATAATTATATTATAAATGAAAATAAATATCTAATGAAAGAACAAATAATAATAAAATTTAATAAGGAAAATAAAAATAAACAAAATGTGGAAAAAAGAATAAATATAAATCAAAGAAATAATAAATTAAACCTGCAAGAAATTCCAGCGAAAATTCCAATTTGAATCGCGGAAACGAACCGATACCGATGTTCACGTACAATCACACACACTTCAGAAGAGTCTATACACATATATGTATGCATGCACAAAAATACGTTACGCTGTGTACCGCACTTTTCTAAAATTGCGCGCCACGTTCCGGGCAGGGCGCAATCATTCACACGCATAAAAAATGTTCCGTTAACGCATAACAATCACACACGAGGATTTACTTATTATATAATCGACTTATATTAATTTGCATTAAATGTTAAATGTATCACGAACACGCGAATTAATTATATATTATATTATATTTAATATCGAAAATACAAATGATAATCGACAATCGACGACGACACCGAACACGCCAATCGCAAACTACAAATTAACATAACACTGAAGCGCGCTGCCACCTTGCACCAATTTTGATACGTTGCCAATAATTTATCGCCGCAATTAAAAAGTGCGCGAAACCTTAAATTTATAATAATGATCTATAGAATCTAATATACATACAAAATATACATATATTAAAAAAACAAAGTAGAAGAAATGTTAGTACATTTTTTTCAAACATAGTTTCAATAGACGTGGGGATATAATATAATTTACACATATTAATATAATTTATATGCAAAACATATGAAATATATATCGATATGTTTAATATATATTAAAAGCTATCGATATGATAGCTCATAATATATCGTGAAATCTAAAATAATATTTATTTAATAAAAAGTCAATATATAAATTATTAAATAATAATAATAATATGTCTATATTAGAAATCTAGTAAATACCTGCATTCATGCATGCCGATCAACCACGCTATTGGTTGTATATAATTTTACATATGTATGTGTGAACACAAATTAAGTATGTATAAGTGTTTGGATTAATGCACATGTATTTTGGGTAATTGACATGTGCATGAAAAAGAAGAGTCGAGAAACAGCTCGCGCTTCGCGCTCGCATCTTTTATCCTTTTCTTTCATGCACAAGTAATTTAGTTCAACTTTGCTTTCTTCATATTCATATATACGCCACCTATTGGTTGAGTGTTAACATATATTTATGCACATGTATTTTCGGTAATTGACATGTGCATGGAAAAGAAGAGTCGAGAAACAGCTCGCGCTCGCATCGTTGTCCTTTTCTTTCATGCATAAGGAATTTAGTTCTGACGTCATCGACAAGTTCTTTGCTGGTCGAAGTGTCGAAATGGTTTATCTAATAACTTCAGTGTTTATTGTCTGATCGGATTGCAATTTGGAGGATAAGTTCATATATTATTTATCTATATATATGCTAAAGCAGACATTACTATCTTCATCATTCATATCAATATTTCCATCCACATTTAAAACATTTAGATGTGGATCTATTTCAGGCAATCCTAAAACTGTGAAGCCATCATCTACCACTTCCTCTTCTCCTACTTGATTATTCTCATTTTCTGCTTCCTCTGTTAAGTGGCTCAGAGCATCTTCTAGTTCCCTATCATCTAGTAAATTATATTTTCTGCGATTGTTCTCTACTAACTCCGAATTTTCCCTACAGAACAATTCACAGTCATGTGTGACTAAATCCAAATGCTCATCTCGCCATGGGGCGTAAAGCATTTTTAGCTCTCTGAAATAGTCACTTGTTTCTGTATTGACATTAAATCTCCTATACCTAATTATGCACGCAGTGGTCCTCTTTATGATGAAGCCACTATTATCGCGAAGAGCGTAAACTATTGATTCAGAAGCCCTAGGCACATCATCGTCAAAGTCATCTGCATTTTCTTGGCGAGCTCCTCGTTCTGATTTGCAGTAGCTATAAAAAGCGGATATCTCAGTGCCAAATATAAACTGTTGTAACTTTTGCTTAATAGTTACATTGTTATTGTCTTTAATCTCATTGATTGCCTCACGCATCAACATTGAGATACCTCTCTGAGACTTGTTAATATAATTAACGACGTAGCTGCAGCAAGCATAGGGGTCTAAAATAAACTGAATATTTGCTCGCTGCAACAAAAGGAGGTGCTTGTTATATTGATTGCTGCAAAAGATCGCTTCAAAAAGACTTTTGGTTTCTTTATACTTGATCTTACAGCATTAATGTAGCCCTCATAACTAAGGTTAAGTTGATCGTGGGACAAAAAGTTGTTAAAATCGTTAAAATTTTCTACGCTTTCACGATCAAATGGGAAGTCGAGCAGACTTTGAATTTTTTCGAAATTCCTACGATGCTCGGCCAAATTTGGAGCATTTTCTTCTAAAGGGAGAAGAATTTCTGTTTGAGGCATGGGAGGGTATGGGATACCAAATCTACAAATTTGTTTTGACCTAATTTCTCGCCTGCAAGAGTGCCCGTGACTATGGAGTTGATACTCCAAATATGGAGCAACGTCCGGGCAACTAGAATCAGCAGTAATAAACTGATCAATAAAGGACTTCACAGGCATAAATGTGGACTCATTCTTTAGGTCGAGCTTTGGGGCGTCTTTCAGCCAGAACATGCCATGTATATGTGGAGAGCCTCTTTGCTGAAACTCCACTCGCCAATAAAACTTGATGACCTGGTGACAACCAAAGACACCGCCTTCCTTTTTCATCAGTTTTAAAACCTGTCTATATCGAAAATCGAAATATCTGGCACAGGTCACTGGGTCTGCTCTAATGAGACGAGCTTTCTCATTAAACCCCAAATTTAACGCTTCTTCTTCGGATACTTCTAGCTTGTCTACATTTTTACATAGCAAGACTAAAAGCTCCGGCCACCTAGTTTCCGCTGCGGAAAATGTTATAAAAAAAGTTGGAAGCCCTACCTGCCTAATCATAGCCATCACTTTCTTTTTCTCGTCCTCCCAATGAGCAGGAGACGTGCGAATACCTTTTAAAAGCCTATAGCCATCATCATGAAGTATTAACCTATTTAAAGTTTCATCATTACGCACATCAGCAGCCGAAATGCCTTGAGTGGCAGAGTGCTTACGTAAGCAAATTGATGTGCTATTCCTAATGCTAATCATTTCTAACTTTTTGAATTTATGAAATAATTTATCAGTTCTACAACCTCTTCTATCAAAATTCCTAAGCTCTGATCTAACTATAGTTGTAAAACTTTCCTGACATTTCCTTTTAATGTCTGCAAATATTGTGGGAAAAGCCAGCTCCTCTGAATCACAATCGGTTATCATGTCAAGAGGTCGCTGACCCTCTCCTGGTGCTATAGCAATTCGAGGAATATCTATGTTTTCAACAGGGACATTTTCCATGAAGGTTTCTTGACCTCCTGGATTCAACTCTACCTCTTCTTCTACTACTCTATGCTCATTAGGTTGTGCTGCCTTTTCTAACATTTGACACACAATGTCCCTGTCGTCTGCTGACGCAACAAATGGTACAGTCTCAGCTGAGTAAGAAGACAACCACTGCTCATTGATAGTAACCTGGTGCTTCTTATAAAGTTCTGTGTTCACTAAATACCGAATTGCATCAACTATCTTTGAGGGCCTTATGGTTTCAGCCATGAAATCATGGTTATACTCCATCCTACGCTTAAGATGAATCTGAACTACTTCGGCTTCATTAAATGCCCTGGGAAGGGAAGTTACAACATTTGCAACTGGAATTGGCACATTGATCACTGCTCCTTTAATGGCACTTTGACGTCCATATCCAAGAGACTTTATGATCATAAAAGGAAGACGGGGAGAAATCAGCCTTTCTTCTAGAGGCGTCAAGCCTTTCAGGCATTCCGGAAGCTCCGGAAAATTTAGGCCATTTGTAATAGAAGCCTTTGGTTTTTTCCCTGACTTAATACTGCGGCTGCAGGTTTTGCAAAAGCTAAACCTATTATTATGGGATGGAAACATAGAGGAAAGATACAAAATATCAACACTATCTGCCTCACTACACTTTTCCTCTATGACCTCACGCGAAATTTTGTCCACTTGATGTGGAAACCACAAACCTTTGCAACATATGCAAACCTGATCGGGTCCCTGCTTGACTGTCTTATTAAAATTGGCTATTAGGCAATCTAAACTAGTTTTAACCTGCGATATCCTATCATCTGGAAGGGTATTCGCACGGTCCACTCTATTGCGGGACGCGTTTCTCCTATTCTCTGCTATCCTATTGGTGCAAATACTCCTATATAGACTCACTCTTTGCGACATATTCCTATGGGCTTCAAAGGCCTCACGTTGAGTTCGAATTCGAGCACTGCGGCGTGCACTAGTATTGCGTGCCTGCTCAACAATCCTACGAATAGGATTGTTTCTAACCTGAGACCTTTGACTTCTATCTATTGCCCTTTCTAAAATTCGCGTCTCCTGATTTTGTCGCTGAATCGCCCTTCTAACAGCATCTCGTCCGCTTTCGTTGGACCTGAATTGTGGACATTGCCTGCGCCTCGATCGACGCAAAGTATTGGCAAGTTGTTCGGCATTTCTAGTTGAATGATCAGTTCGTCGAACACGGCGACGAACTGCATCCTGCTCTCTTTCCTGAGATCGAAACTCAGCATCTTGCCTGCGACTCGAACGACGCGAAGTGTTGGCAAGTTGTTCGTCTGTTTTAATTGCAGAATCACTGCGACGTACACGGCGACGAACTGCATCCTGCTCTCTTTCCTGAGATCGAAACTCAGCATCTTGCCTGCGACTCGAACGACGCGAAGTGTTGGCAAGTTGTTCGTCTGTTTTAATTGCAGAATCACTGCGACGTACACGGCGACGAACTGCATCCTGCTCTCTTTCCTGAGATCGAAACTCAGCATCTTGCCTGCGACTCGAACGACGCGAAGTGTTGGCAAGTTGTTCGTCTGTTTTAATTGCAGAATCACTGCGACGTACACGGCGACGAACTGCATCCTGCTCTCTTTCCTGAGATCGAAGGTCAGCATCTCGCCTGCGCCTCGAACGACGCGAAGTGTCAGCAAGTGGTTCTTGTAATCTGATTGGCGAAGAAGCCCGAAGAGTAGTGTGACGAATTGTGTCCGGTAATTGCTCAACGGCCCTAAGTGTTCTATTACTTCTGCGGACTCGATGCTGTTGACTATCTCTAACCCTTTCAGCTTCCCTAAATTCGAAATTTTGCCTACGTTCTCTATGTGCCTCTAGATTATTTACGCGTTCCTGCTCAGAAAAGTCTATATCTGACCTATTCAAACGATTTCTTTTTCGCTGTGTTTGACTCCTATTGCAAGCTGACTTTCTCTTAAGTCTAGGCATCTTCTAATATATAAGTTTTAAAATAATATATAGGTATGTTAAAAATAAAATTCTTATAAATTAATTTAATTTGAATATATATTTATCAAAAATTAATATATAGTTATATATATAAAATAAAGTTAGTATATTTATTTATATATATAAATATATTCATATATTTAAATAGATATATATATATTATAATTATATTCATATATTTAAATAAATATATGTATATTATTTAAAATAATTATATTATAAATGAAAATAAATATCTAATGAAAGAACAAATAATAATAAAATTTAATAAGGAAAATAAAAATAAACAAAATATGGAAAAAAGAATAAATATAAATCAAAGAAATAATAAATGAAACCTGCAAGAAATTCCAGCGAAAATTCCAATTTGAATCGCGGAAACGAACCGATACCGATGTTCACGTACAATCACACACACTTCAGAAGAGTCTATACACATATATGTATGCATGCACAAAAATACGTTACGCTGTGTACCGCACTTTTCTAAAATTGCGCGCCACGTTCCGGGCAGGGCGCAATCATTCACACGCATAAAAAATGTTCCGTTAACGCATAACAATCACACACGAGGATTTACTTATTATATACTCGACTTATATTAATTTGCATTAAATGTTAAATGTATCACGAACACGCGAATTAATTATATATTATTTTATATTTAATATCGAAAATACAAATGATAATCGACAATCGACGACGACACCGAACACGCCAATCGCAAACTACAAATTAACATAACACTGAAGCGCGCTGCCACCTTGCAACAATTTTGATACGTTGCCAATAATTTATCGCCGCAATTAAAAAGTGCGCGAAACCTTAAATTTATAATAATGATCTATAGAATCTAATATACATACAAAATATACATATATTAAAAAAACAAAGTAGAAGAAATGTTAGTACATTTTTTTCAAACATAGTTTCAATAGACGTGGGGATATAATATAATTTACACATATTAATATAATTTATATGCAAAACATATGAAATATATATCGATATGTTTAATATATATTAAAAGCTATCGATATGATAGCTCATAATATATCGTGAAATCTAAATTAATATTTATTTAATAAAAAGTCAATATATAAATTATTAAATAATAATAATAATATGTCTATATTAGAAATCTAGTAAATACCTGCATTCATGCATGCCGATCAACCACGGTATTGGTTGTATATAATTTTACATATGTATGTGTGAACACAAATTAAGTATGTATAAGTGTTTGCATTAATGCACATGTATTTTGGGTAATTGACATGTGCATGAAAAAGAAGAGTCGAGAAACAGCTCGCGCTTCGCGCTCGCATCGTTTATCCTTTTCTTTCATGCACAAGTAATTTAGTTCAACTTTGCTTTCTTCATATTCATATATACGCCACCTATTGGTTGAGTGTTAACATATATTTATGCACATGTATTTTCGGTAATTGACATGTGCATGGAAAAGAAGAGTCGAGAAACAGCTCGCGCTTCGCGCTCGCATCGTTGTCCTTTTCTTTCATGCGTAAGGAATTTAGTTCTGACGTCATCGACAAGTTCTTTGCTGGTCGAAGTGTCGAAATGGTTTATCTAATAACTTCAGTGTTTATTGTCTGATCGGATTGCAATTTGGAGGATAAGTTCATATATTATTTATCTATATATATGCTAAAGCAGAACGTTAAGAAATGAGTTTTTCGAATGTAAATAGCAATGTAAACCAAAATTGGCGGTTTGCGGGGGCGGTAGGCGTGTTATTCCAAATTGAAAATAAACTTGATCTGCGTATGGTATACAGGAATCTTCATGCTAAATTTGGTGTCCGTAGCTTTTGTAATAGCTGAGATCGGCGCGTTCATCCAGACAGACAGACAGACGGACAGACAGACGGACATGGCTCAATCGACTCGGCTATTGGTCCTGCGCAAGAATATATATACTTTATGGGGTCTCCGACGCCTCCTTCTGCCTGTTACATACATTTGAACAAAGTTAGTATACCCTTTTTTGACCATTTTCAATGGTCCAAGGGTATAAAAATACAGGGTATGAATAATCAGAGTAGGCATTTGAAATCAACAAATCATTAAGTCTTAGGGTACAATCATAAAATTTTATTAGTTGATTTAATTTTTTGTTTGTTTTTGTCACAATCTTGATATAAATTTGGGTTTGTTA
Organism: Zaprionus ornatus; assembly: GCA_018904035.1. Lineage (NCBI taxonomy): Eukaryota > Metazoa > Arthropoda > Insecta > Diptera > Drosophilidae > Zaprionus > Zaprionus ornatus. Next base: position 516,827 of record JAEIFZ010000245.1, on the reverse strand, counting down.
AATTATAAGTAATTGCAATATTAGGTGCAATATATTGTTAAAATTGTGTTAAATCAACTTTACTAGTCGAACAGTTTGTTTGTATATTTTTAATAATTCCAATTATGCATTTATCTTTGATTACTTTGTTATTAATATTATAAACGACTCAGTCTATTTGGTAGAATTCGTCTTCGAAATCATAATGAAGCCATTCTCTGTTTTGGTGTGTGTATCCTATAATTTTATATTTTGGGTATGATTTAATTGGTTTAGGAATGTGTGACAATATATAAATTTTATTTGTTATTTGTTTTAACCAGGCTGAAGTTTATATATTTAGTAGTACTTTAGCATTAATATTTTTTAAATGATCATAATGAAGAAGTTTTGGGTCGAATATGCCCAGTCTTGTTAATTGAAATGCTAACTCAAGTGTCTCAACGTAATTAGTAAAGTATTCAATATTTTCGTTTAAGTAAGATATTTGTGTATTTTTAATATACGAGATGTGTTCAAAAAGTAAGGTGACTTTGTATTTTTAAGAAAAAATATTTATTTATTTATCAATATTTATGTTGTCCCCTTCAAAGTAATCCCCCTTAGATCTATGTTTCGTCTCAGATCCTTCCAGGGTGATTTTAGACAGGGCACAACCTCTTTCCCAACCTGAAGATCCTTATCATCCCACTTTCGAAGTGAATCTCGACTTGGGTATTAGCTTTGTGCATAAAAGTGTAAAGCCGTGCAATCGCGTGCGCTGCTTTAAGAAAGCAGACTTTGAATACTTAAATTATTTAATTTCATATTGTGATTGGTCTGACTTATATCTATCAACTGATATGTCAGTGGCTATCAATATATTTTATAAAACCCTTAACTCTGCTTTTGATATCTGTGTTCCGTTTTTCTATCCGACAAGCTCAAGTAGGCCTCCTTGGTTTACAAAAGAGTTGTCTCGCTTAAAAAACTTAAAGAGTAGCTTATTTAAGAAATACAAGCTTAAAAACTCACCGCTTGTCTTTTCCCGCTACCTAACTGCTCGGGCAAATTTTACCGTGCTTAACGCGAAGTGTTATAAAAACTATTTGACAATATGTAGGATTCAGTTCTTTCAGAATCCTAAACAGTTTTATAAGGGAATCCTTTATCATCCCTTTACATAAAAAGGGCAGCAAGTCTGATGCAAGCAATTATAGAGGTATCTCTAAATTGTCGGCTATACCGAAATTCTTCTAGAATGTTATTACTCCTCACTTGCAGCATTTAAGTAGGTCCGTTATATCCCCTTTTCAACACGGATTTGTGAAGCGTCGTTCTACCACGACAAATCTGCTTGAGCTGACATCCTTTGTGGTAAAAGGATTTCAGGAAAATCTTCAAACTGATGTCATTTATACTGATTTCAGTAAGGCATTTGACTCAGTCAACCATTCCCTTCTTGCACATAAACTAAATCTTCTCGGTTTTTCACCAAAACTTCTTAGTTGGATTGTGAGCTATTTGGGTGACAGAACCCAACGAGTCCTCTTTAAAAATACTCGTTCCTATCCCGTTCATGCCACATCTGGTGTTCCTCAGGGAAGCCACTTAGGTCCCCTGCTTTTTACACTTTTCATCAATGACTTCCCAACGGTCATACTTAACTCCCTTACTCTCATGTACGCGGATGATGTCAAGCTCTGTTTTCAATTTAGAGACGACTCCTGTCATTCTCGCCTTCAATCTGACCTAGATTGTTTCTTTTCTTGGTGTCGTGCAAATCTCCTTAATCTGAACAGCTCAAAATGCAAGCTGATGACATTCTCACGTGCCTGCCCAAAGTACGTATCATACTCTCTTTGTGGTTGTACCTTGGAAAGAATTTCCCTGGTTGATGATCTAGGTGTCCGTTTGGACCGAAAACTCAAGTTTTCCGAACATATAACATCAATGGTTAATAAAGCTATGGGTGTACTCGGCTTTATTAAGAGATGGTCCAAGGAGTTTGACGATCCTTACTTAACTAAGACTCTCTTCACTTCGCTTGTTCGCCCAATTCTCGAGTACGGATCATGTGTCTGGAACCCTCAGTACACAGTTCATAGAGACCGCATTGAATCCGTACAGAAAAACTTCTTAATGTTTGCCTTGCGAGGCCTTAACTGGGATGTAAATTCAAGACTTCCTTCCTATCCTAGTAGACTTTTGTTACTTAATCTGCCTTCTCTAGCCAATCGTAGAACCATGCTTGGTGTTATATTTATTAACAACCTTATCCAAGGTGACATAGATAGTAGCGACTTACTTAGTAGACTACACTTTTCTATCCCTGGTAGAATCACCCGTAATTACCTTCCTCCAAAACTTCTCAATTGTAGTTCGAACTATGCCCTGCAAGAGCCATTCAGGGTATTATGTTCGGACTATAATAAACTATACTTCATTGTAGCTAACAATAACAACTTGATATCTATCTTAAAATTACAACTCCTCGCCCACTTATCTAGAACTTAGTCAAATACATAATCTTCTTTGTATTCATAGTAGTACTCTCAACATACTGCATGCTTTTACACTCTACTCATAATTTTATTTGCATTTGGTTACTAACACTAACTCTCCTGATCTGATTGGGTTTTTCTGGGTTTTCCCCAATCCTCTGCAACAAATGTTGGATCGGCTTTTCTTTATCCCAGTTTGTACAATTTTTAAATAATTTTTTTCTTTTCTTTACATTTAAGGTTTTACCCTTAATTTAAAATTACCTCTAAATTTAAATAATTTAAATCTAATTTTAATTGTTTCTTTACTTTTAAAAAGTCGACTGATCATAGTTCGACTATAAACTAAATTAAATAAATAGATACAATACACTTATGCCAACGGTTTTTCCAATCCTCAAAGCACTTCTCATAAGCACTTTTCGGTATAGCCTTGAGCTCTCACAAGCAAAGTTGAGTGAGCAGGGGCACTATCGTGATGCAAAATCCAAGAATTGTTTTTCCACAATTCTGGACGTTTTTTTCGTATTGCTTCTCGCAAACGTCGCATTACTGCAAGATAATACGGTTTATTGACCGTACGACCATATGGTAAGAACTCCTGATGCACCACGCCAATCGAAGAAAACAGTGAGCAAAACTTTGACATTTGATCGAACGTGCTTTTTTCGGTCTTGGCTCACCTGGGCTCTTCCATTGGGACGATTGGACTTTGGTTTTGATATTATAACCATATACCCATGATTCGTCACCAGTTATGACCCCTTTGAGTAAATCTGGGTCATCGTTGACGTCATTCAACAGCTCTTGAGCGATGCTCATGCGATGTTCTTTTAGTCAAAATTTAGCAAAAAATCGCCGGACACGCAAAACACTTATAACCTTTACGCCTATCACAACCAAACAAAAAATGCTATTCACTTGAATCTTGGAACCGATGTTCGGGAAGAGTGAACCAGCATAACAAAACAAAAAAATCGATAATCGAAAGTACATTTGAAAAGTCACCATACCTTTTGAACATGTAATAATTTCATGTATTTTTTCATTTTTCCCCTTACTTTATTATTTAAATAAATCTACATAAACATATATTTACAAAAATATACACACAGATGACATTAAGCATTTACACATGCGTGGAGACATTAGACAGATCGAGAAGACACAATATGCATTATTAGATCGTGCCAAAAAATCAAGAAGATGCAAATGTAACGAATTATGGCACGAGCAAAAAATTTTATTTAATGAAAATATACAGCAACATTTCACTTGTCAATCGCGGCAGCAAGTGAACCCCGAATACTGTCAACATCAGTCCGGGACATAGCTCACTTAGCCATTGTTCAATTCCTGCGGCTGACGTAGGAAGGTTCACATATTTTGTTTTCATATTTATTGATTATTGTTTTATATATTTTGATATATTTTATTTTATGTATTTTTTAATTTTTCCCCTTATTTTATTACAAAGGTAAATGTACATAAATATATATTTATGCAAATATACATACAAATGACATTGAGCATTTACACAAGCGTGGAGAAATTCGACAGAACGAGAAGACACAATATGTATTTTTAGCTCCTGACAAAAAATTAAGAAGCAAATGTAACGAATTTTGGAAATCCATAAATATGCACACAAATACTTATTGTCCTCTTGCATAGTCTAAAGCTTAAGAAATTTGTATATGCGCTTTTGCATTGCCTATACGTTTTTATACCCTTGGACCATTGAAAATGGTAAAAAAAGGGTATACTAACTTTGTGCAAATGTATGGAGGCGTCGGAGACCCCATAAAGTATATATATTCTTGCTCAGGATCAATAGCCGAGTCGATTGAGCCATGTCCGTCTGTCTGTCCGTCTGTCTGTCCGTCTGTCTGTCCGTCTGTCTGTCTGTCTGGATGAACGCGCCGATCTCAGCTATTACAAAAGCTAGGGACACCAAATTTAGCATGAAGATTCCTGTATACCATACGCAGATCAAGTTTATTTTCAATTTGGAATAACACGCCTACGGCCCCTGCAAACCGCCAATTTTGATTTACATGGCGATTTACTCAACGTTCTAGATAGTTAAATACTATATGAAGTTATCCTCCAAATTGCAATCCGATCAGACAATAAACACTGAAGTTATTAGATAAACCATTTCGACCCTTCGTCCAGCAAAGAAGTTGTCGATGACGTCAGAACTAAATTACTTGCGTAGGAAAGAAAAGGACAAACAATGCGAGCGCGAAGCGCGACCTGTTTCTCGACTCTTCTTTTCCATGCACATGTCAATTACCGAAAATACATGTGCATAAATATATACTAATACTCAACCAATAGGTGGCGTGGTCAATGAATATAAATGTATGCAAGTATTTACATGCTTGTGTACGTATTCATAATATTCATAATATGCTTACGTGCACATATGATTATTATTTAATAATTCATATTTTAGGGTCAGTAAAAAATACAAAACTATAAAATGCAATTAAATAAATATTAATTTTGATTACTCGATATATTGCAAGTTATCGATATTGGGCAATTCAAAATTTATAAAGAAATACCGATATATACTGCTCACACCGCTCTTTGCAATCTTGCGCTAGGAAAATTGCGGCGATAAATTATTGACAACGTATCGAAATTGATGCAAGGTGGCAGCGCAGTGCAGTGTTATGATTAATTTGTAGCTTGCGATTAGTATTATACAATACAAGGGTATCCCCACTGTCGCGTGGCGCTCGTTGTTGCTCTCGTTTTTTAAGTATATAAGTTATAATCTTGAAAGGCAAGAAGCCCAATGAATATATTTAACCTTTAAAAATTCTTCATTAACTAAGTTGGTCTTTTAAATTTTTTTCGAAATTTGTCATTCATGCATATAGTGTGATCTGCTCCGGAACATAGCAAACAGTGCCTTAGTAGTGGCGCCACTGCTATGTTCTGGAGCAAATCACAATTTATTTTTTAAGTATATAAGTTATAATCTTGAAGGCAAGAAGTCTAATTAATAAATTTCATCTTTAAAAATTCTTGTTTAACTAATTTGGCCTTTTAAATTTTTTTTGAAAATTTTTCATTCATGCATATAGTGTGATCTGCTCCGGAACATAGCAAACAGTGCCTTAGCAGTGGCGCCACTGCTCACAACTTATTTTTTATATATATTGCGGGCGTTATTGCACATTTTTTGTGAAATAATTTTTAGCTAGTACCAAAAAATCAAGAATAAGCAAATGTAACGAATTTTGGCAATCGCTAAATATGCATACAAATACTTATTGTCCTCTCGCTTAGTTTAATTCTTACAAAACTTGTCTGTTCGCTTTTGCTTTGTCTATGGTATGCGTTCTTCTTCTGTTCGTCAATTAAATTTTGTGCGTGTCGTTCGAACATAGTATAACCACTCGAATTTAAATCCAAATAAAGCGCAATTTTCCTTGCGAATTTTAATTTATAAACGATAGTAAAATAGTCGTGGCTACTTGTGTTAACTTTTATTAATAATCATTTATAATAGTTGCCAGCTGAACGTGTATAGTATTGTGTTAAGAGTGCTTGCGGAATTTTTTTGCTATTTTTATTTTTGGTAATCGGTAGAAAATTTGAGCGGCGATTCTATACCGTTATTAACAAAAGATTTTTACGGTATGAAATAAATACTATAATCCATGGCCTTATACAGTCAGCACCTGACTGTAGCGTTCCACTGGTTTTTTGGAGTTTACGAATATTGAAACAATTTGTCAATGTAAACTAAAAAATTCGAAATACATAAATATGTTTTCACAAAATAAAACTATCCTTACTTCAAAAGCGACGCATACATTCATATTCGAGCTTGTGCATTCATGCACGCACACACCGAAACGATCGCACAGCGCAAGGAATGGGCGTAATTTCTCACACTCATCACCCCGCACACTCGTGAAATTTTTCGGGCGCAGGAGTCACTAAATCGGAAGAGCAGTAAATGAGTAAAATTCGCTGTTTGAGAACGCTATGTATATGTTCGATGCTTAGTGGTGGCAAACTGTTAATGCAACACAATTTTGTTTTGACAAGCACTGTGCTATAAAGTGATTTTTCTGTTAACATTGCATTGCCATAATCAGGAATTGTATTTATCGATAGAATATCAGGCTTTTTTGCACTGTAATGCATTATCGAGATGTGCTGTTTTAATGCACTGTGCGATGTTTATTTTCATGGTCCATTTAAAATCCGATCGATTTAACGAGATTATAAAGAATCCCCTTACCTCTATGTCGCATGGCTAGCAAAGCAGAGGCGCTCAATGGGCGCTGACTTTTCACATTAAGGAACTGCGACTGGGTGAGCGGCTCCTGGTTACCTGGCTCCCGTTACATTATTAGCTTGTAAGCGCGATAACAAAGCTAACGGAACTCCAAGTCGTCGCTGTGACAAATCAGCCAAATGGCCTGCTCTTTCTCAAATGTCTCTGGCAGCATCTGATAACCATATTTCTTCTTATACAAACAGAGAATCTGCTCAAGTTTCATGAAGTTAAATGATATACCAGTCACATTGCGAATAAGGACCTCACATTGTTCAGCAAAAATACGGCTAGCTACCTTGGAAGCTAGCATGATTTTCTTATCCTCATCGCAACTGTGCTCCACCTCAACGACACCGTGTATGGCATTCATGGGATCCGCCAGCTAAATGAACCCATAGTCACTCACCCGACACTGATAGGCGAAATGATAATGATAATATCGTGCAAAGATCTTGAACTGTATTTAATATTGTAGAGCATTTTATGCAAAGGCAAAGACACAGATCTTTTCTAGCTTACAATTGGTCGGTTTACGTTTCGGCATCAAGATGAGTATATCCTTTCTCTGCTATACGGGTATCAATATGACGGTGCTGCAGCTCACAAGCTCATCGAGGATGTACACAATGTCATAGACTCCATAATCGATGACATCAAAATTGATCAAAGATCGTGGGCAACTGGGATGGCAGTACCGAGTTGTTCGCCTGGGTACGTTAAATCGATTCTGAGTGCTATGGGTGACAGTGATTTGTTGATTCTCCCCCTCCTCTCCCCCTCTCCTCTCCTCTCTCGCCCATGATCTGCACCACCTCGATCAACTTAGTGTAGCCATAATCCGCAACGCGAAATTGTTTCCCAAAATGATTGTGATAGCTCGGAATGAAGCGATTGAACTAAATAGTGGATTTGGGAGACATCTTCAATAACTCAATGACTTCAAGTGAGATTCGAAAGAGTGGATCGGCCACAGTAGTAAACAAGCCTCCACTAACTCCTTGTTCATCTCCAGCCAGCCAAGTATCTTGATGCCAAAGTTGCTCACCTGAATCTACACATCTTGCACACAAGAGACCAGATGCACCGGAATGTCACCAGGACGTTTTCAACGCCGGATTAATCAATGCTTTTATCTCTGCTATGGTCATGAAGACATTGGGCAACGCTCTGTTCGTACTTGAAGTACACTGTGCAATAAGGCACACTATGCTGCTGTCCCTCCATCAAAGGTGAGTTGTCTAGCGTATTAACCAACTCGAGTTTAGGGTAATGAACTTATCCTCATTTTTATCCGAGTTGATGGTAGAGATATCATGCATTTTGGAAAGAGAGAGGTCTTAAAGTGCGACAGAAAGACCTTACGGCATTGCTCTCGGCCGATTTTGGGCATCTGTTTTTAACAAATTTAAAATTTTTATTTTTAACAATTATTAAACTTGTTAACAGTCTGATTGTGTTTTTCTGGGTTTTTCCCGCAACAAATGTTGGATCAGCTAACTTCTTTTATACCCCAGTTTAAATTGTGAAATTTAAATACAAATTTAAATACAACAGATACCTTTAATTTATTTAATTTCTAAATTGATTTTGTTAAGTTTTTATTGTAATCAGTCGACTGTCTGCAGTCGAATTTAAATAAATAAAATAAAAAATAAAATAAATAGTTCCATCTCGAATTTATGGGGGTTAGTAGACCAAGGAACACCTATAATAATCTGCTGGTTCATCTTTGAATTGATGGCCGTTAGTAGAACATGAAAAACCTATGATAACTGCCTTGTTAATCTTTTACTGATGAGGGTTAAATGACTAACGATAACACGTGGATGGATATCCTTACTTATTCTTTATCCTAATCCTTTTGAGTACGTACTTTCAGTAGCTCGGCGACCGGGCAGCGAGAGCATGTTGACTTACACCTCACGTGTGTTGTTGAACGGCATGCGCTTGTGTTCGATCTTTCTGCGATGTAGTATAGAAGCCACCTGCTTGACAAGCTGCAAGAAATAAAAAGAAGGCACAGTGCACAGTAATTAGATATTCTCTCACTCTTACATAGAGATCTGATACCGTGACTTTAGCATAGCAACTACCATCAAAGTTAAGCGACATGACCGGCGTAATGGGTTTCAGTTGATCCATTAGGAAGTTGCGCAAACTGGCCAGGTCCAGCGAGTAGTCCAGATTGGTGATCAGCAGCGTAATGGCATCGCTAGGTTGCGCCGAGAGGGCGTTAACTCAGGCAGTGCTCTCGGTGTTGGTAGTGCTGCTGCTACCACCAGCGGAGTTAGGTGGCAAACTGGGAGTCTGACTCATATGAAAGGTAAACTCACCTCCACCTCCAAATGTCATGCTGGCGTTGGATTACACCGAGACCGCTGGAGTTGTTGGCTGCTGTTGCTGCTGTGGCCGCTGAGACATCAACGGATGTCCACTGAGTGCTCCAATGACTGCAGTTGAGGCAAAAGCCCGATTATGATTATAGGGTACAAAGCGATTGCGATGTTTGCACAAGGCACCGCCATTTGCAAGCGCATGTTGACAGATCTGGGCGGGTATGGTTGGACCCGGAATTGCTTGATATTTGACCAGAAGGAAACCCGGTGGAGGTGCAGAACCTGCCAACGCATCAAAAGTAACGCAATCTTCCAATAGATCCTCCAGCTCCACCGTTGTTGTTGTTATTGCAGTTAGCGCAAGGATACAATACAGAGGACGCTGCACTTGCAGGGTTGAGGCTGAGGCTTAACAACAGAGCAATAGACAGAAACTTGATTTTCTGTGACAGTGTCACAGGGCTAGCTGAATCCTGTAGAGACAAAGAAAGGGAAAGGAAGATATATAGAAAAGAGTAAGGCAACAACTAATGAAAAGATTCCAAATGAGAGAGAGAGAGAGAGATAAAGAAAGGGAAAAGACAAGATACATGCATATATAGAAAGGGAAAGAGAAGAACAAATTGAAAGATAAGGCATAACTTCGAAGACATAGTGAGAGATAGAGAAGAATGTCGTACAATTGACCATGAGAAAAACATGCATTTTCTAGATTGGGGCCACAAATAGTCAAGGATTGGCCCTTTGAATTGTTGATCGTCATGGAGAAGACAAGACGAGTCGGGAATTGAATTCGTTTAAACTCAAAGGGCATATCCGTTGCGATCATCGGAATCCTTGGAATAAGAACTTCCTCATCTTTAAATTTTCATTTAAGTATCGACGCGTGAATTACATTGCTCATCAGTTTTCTTATCACCAAACGCGTTCCATTACACAGTTTTAGTTGGTTTAAGTTTCTAAGCATGATGACTACCGAACCAACTTTAAGTTTTAAATTGAGCGGTGGTAAACCATGCACAACCAAGGAGTTTAAAAATTTAGTTGGATAATTAGTGACTTCTTCTTCGTTTGTTACACAGTCAATAGATTTGAACAGCGTTTAAAAAACTGCCGTAAGTTTCATTTCACATGATTTTGCTTCTGCTTCTGCTTCTGAAAAATCAGAAGTCACAGTAAAAGCATAAGTAAAAATCACGCAGCGACGAATGTCAAAAATCAGCAGCAGTCGCCGTTTTTCGTTTTTTCGCTTTCTGCTTTGCTGTTGCTTTTAATCGTAGACGTAAGTCGCTGCTACAGCTACCGACGACTTTCGTAACCTCTGCCATGTATGTACCTTCTCCTACTTTTTCTGTCTAAAAAAGGTACATACAGAATTGATTTAAATTGTATGTTAATATATGCAAATACATACATATGTACACTGACATTACATATTTGCACATATTACCTACTTACGTTGCCCATTAAAATACATTGCCAAGGTCCAAACCTCAACCGGCAATTGTATTTCCAATAAACTCCAAAAAGATAACACATTTATTATACATATTATCCACTAGAAATTTTCATTACCAATATAAATATAGTTATATCATTTACAAATTTATAAATTATTAAACATTTGTTTACATTTTGCCGGCCCTTAGTAATCGCAGTTCGATCACAATCGACCGACCACCACTTTTTTCCGTTCAGTCAGTGTTAGCGTCCCAGGGCTGCACGAGCTGAAATATTAAAATACCGTTTCGTGGGCAACCGTGACTTTTAAAAGTCACTTGTTTTTGAAATATCTCATTGTGCACTGTGTTGTGGTATTACAAAGCGCTGCAACATTGCAAAAGAATTATCGAAAATTTTCCTCTGTCTGAGAAAATTCATCCTTATTGAATTTAATATAATAAAATACGATTAAGTATTGTATATTATAACCCAGGGCATCAATCAAATAGTGAAACACTTTTATTGTTGTTTGACACTTCAATAATTATTTTATTTAAGCAACCGATTGAATCAACCGCACTGTCTCGTTGTCTGCAAGCGAATAGAACGATTACTCTATAACATGTGAATGCATGTGAATGGTAAACTATGCCAAGTGAATGACAAACAACGACATGGTCCTCTTAATTCACAACTATGCATAAGTGTGACTTTTGTATTTTCAACACGCCACCTCAAAAATCACACTGATACAAACTGATTAAAAATTAATGAAATGAAAAATTACTTTCAGACGAGTGCATGCGTTTTCTAATGGTTGTATTCTTATTCTTTTCTTTTTATACCCTTGGACCATTGAAAATGGTCAAAAAAGGGTATACTAACTTTGTGCAAATGTATGTAACAGGCAGAAGGAGGCGTCGGAGACCCCATAAAGTATATATATTCTTGCTCAGGATCAATAGCCGAGTCGATTGAGTCATGTCCGTCTGTCTGTCTGTCTGGATGAACACGCCGATCACAGCTATTACTAAGGCTAGGGACACCAAATTTAGCATGAAGATTCCTGTATACCATACGCAGATCAAGTTTATTTTCAATTTGGAATAACACGCCTACCGCCCCCGCAAACCGCCAATTTTGGTTTACATTGCTATTTACATTCGAAGAACTCATTTCTTAACGTTCTGCTTTAGCATATATATAGATAAATAATGTATGAACTTATCCTCCAAATTGCAATCCGATCAGACAATAAACACTGAAGTTATTAGATAAACCATTTCGACACTTCGACCAGCAAAGAACTTGTCGATGACGTCAGAACTAAATTCCTTATGCATGAAAGAAAAGGACAACGATGCGAGCGCGAAGCGCGAGCTGTTTCTCGACTCTTCTTTTCCATGCACATGTCAATTACCGATAATACATGTGCATAAATATATGCTAACACTCAACCAATAGGTGGCGTATATATGAATATGAAGAAAGCAAAGAAGTTGTCGATGACGTCAGAACTAAATTACTTGTGCATGAAAGAAAAGGATAAACGATGCGAGCGCGAAGCGCGAGCTGTTTCTCGACTCTTCTTTTTCATGCACATGTCAATTACCCAAAATACATGTGCATAAATGCAAACACTTATACATACTTAATTTGTGTTCACACATACATATGTAAAATTATATACAACCAATAGCGTGGTTGATCGGCATGCATGAATGCAGGTATTTACTAGATTTCTAATATAGACATATTATTATTATTATTTAATATTTTATATATTGACTTTTTATTAAATAAATATTAATTTAGATTTCACGATATATTATGAGCTATCATATCGATAGCTTTTAATATATATTAAACATATCGATATATATTTCATATGTTTTGCATATAAATTATATTAATATGTGTAAATTATATTATATCCCCACGTCTATTGAAACTATGTTTAAAAAAAATGTACTAACATTTCTTCTACTTTGTTTTTTTAATATATGTATATTTTGTATGTATATTAGATTCTATAGATCATTATTATAAATTTAAGGTTTCGCGCACTTTTTAATTGCGGCGATAAATTATTGGCAACGTATCAAAATTGGTGCAAGGTGGCAGCGCGCTTCAGTGTTATGTTAATTTGTAGTTTGCGATTGGCGTGTTCGGTGTCGTCGTCGATTGTCGATTATCATTTGTATTTTCGATATTAAATATAAAATAATATATAATTAATTCGCGTGTTCGTGATACATTTAACATTTAATGCAAATTAATATAAGTCGAGTATATAATAAGTAAATCCTCGTGTGTGATTGTTATGCGTTAACGGAACATTTTTTATGCGTGTGAATGATTGCGCCCTGCCCGGAACGTGGCGCGCAATTTTAGAAAAGTGCGGTACACAGCGTAACGTATTTTTGTGCATGCATACATATATGTGTATAGACTCTTCTGAAGTGTGTGTGATTGTACGTGAACATCGGTATCGGTTCGTTTCCGCGATTCAAATTGGAATTTTCGCTGGAATTTCTTGCAGGTTTAATTTATTATTTCTTTGATTTATATTTATTCTTTTTTCCACATTTTGTTTATTTTTATTTTCCTTATTAAATTTTATTATTATTTGTTCTTTCATTAGATATTTATTTTCATTTATAATATAATTATTTTAAATAATATACATATATTTATTTAAATATATGAATATAATTATAATATATATATATCTATTTAAATATATGAATATATTAATATATATAAATAAATATACTAACTTTATTTTATATATATAACTATATATTAATTTTTGATAAATATATATTCAAACCTATACATTATTATATACCTATATATTATTTTAAAACTTATATATTAGAAGATGCCTAGACTTAAGAGAAAGTCAGCTTGCAATAGGAGTCAAACACAGCGAAAAAGAAATCGTTTGAATAGGTCAGATATAGACTTTTCTGAGCAGGAACGCGTAAATAATCTAGAGGCACATAGAGAACGTAGGCAAAATTTCGAATTTAGGGAAGCTGAAAGGGTTAGAGATAGTCAACAGCATCGAGTCCGCAGAAGTAATAGAACACTTAGGGTCGTTGAGCAATTACCAGACACAATTCGTCACACTACTCTTCGGGCTTCTTCGCCAATCAGATTACAAGAACCACTTGCTGACACTTCGCGTCGTTCGAGGCGCAGGCGAGATGCTGACCTTCGATCTCAGGAAAGAGAGCAGGATGCAGTTCGTCGCCGTGTACGTCGCAGTGATTCTGCAATTAAAACAGACGAACAACTTGCCAACACTTCGCGTCGTCCGAGTCGCAGGCAAGATGCTGAGTTTCGATCTCAGGAAAGAGAGCAGGATGCAGTTCGTCGCCGTGTACGTCGCAGTGATTCTGCAATTAAAACAGACGAACAACTTGCCAACACTTCGCGTCGTTCGAGTCGCAGGCAAGATGCTGAGTTTCGATCTCAGGAAAGAGAGCAGGATGCAGTTCGTCGCCGTGTACGTCGCAGTGATTCTGCAATTAAAACAGACGAACAACTTGCCAACACTTCGCGTCGTTCGAGTCGCAGGCAAGATGCTGAGTTTCGATCTCAGGAAAGAGAGCAGGATGCAGTTCGTCGCCGTGTTCGACGAACTGATCATTCAACTAGAAATGCCGAACAACTTGCCAATACTTTGCGTCGATCGAGGCGCAGGCAATGTCCACAATTCAGGTCCAACGAAAGCGGACGAGATGCTGTTAGAAGGGCGATTCAGCGACAAAATCAGGAGACGCGAATTTTAGAAAGGGCAATAGATAGAAGTCAAAGGTCTCAGGTTAGAAACAATCCTATTCGTAGGATTGTTGAGCAGGCACGCAATACTAGTGCACGCCGCAGTGCTCGAATTCGAACTCAACGTGAGGCCTTTGAAGCCCATAGGAATATGTCGCAAAGAGTGAGTCTATATAGGAGTATTTGCACCAATAGGATAGCAGAGAATAGGAGAAACGCGTCCCGCAATAGAGTGGACCGTGCGAATACCCTTCCAGATGATAGGATATCGCAGGTTAAAACTAGTTTAGATTGCCTAATAGCCAATTTTAATAAGACAGTCAAGCAGGGACCCGATCAGGTTTGCATATGTTGCAAAGGTTTGTGGTTTCCACATCAAGTGGACAAAATTTCGCGTGAGGTCATAGAGGAAAAGTGTAGTGAGGCAGATAGTGTTGATATTTTGTATCTTTCCTCTATGTTTCCATCCCATAATAATAGGTTTAGCTTTTGCAAAACCTGCAGCCGCAGTATTAAGTCAGGGAAAAAACCAAAGGCTTCTATTACAAATGGCCTAAATTTTCCGGAGCTTCCGGAATGCCTGAATGGCTTGACGCCTCTAGAAGAAAGGCTGATTTCTCCCCGTCTTCCTTTTATGATCATAAAGTCTCTTGGATATGGACGTCAAAGTGCCATTAAAGGAGCAGTGATCAATGTGCCAATTCCAGTTGCAAATGTTGTAACTTCCCTTCCCAGGGCATTTAATGAAGCCGAAGTAGTTCAGATTCATCTTAAGCGTAGGATGGAGTATAACCATGATTTCATGGCTGAAACCATAAGGCCCTCAAAGATAGTTGATGCAATTCGGTATTTAGTGAACACAGAACTTTATAAGAAGCACCAGGTTACTATCAATGAGCAGTGGTTGTCTTCTTACTCAGCTGAGACTGTACCATTTGTTGCGTCAGCAGACGACAGGGACATTGTGTGTCAAATGTTAGAAAAGGCAGCACAACCTAATGAGCATAGAGTAGTAGAAGAAGAGGTAGAGTTGAATCCAGGAGGTCAAGAAACCTTCATGGAAAATGTCCCTGTTGAAAACATAGATATTCCTCGAATTGCTATAGCACCAGGAGAGGGTCAGCGACCTCTTGACATGATAACCGATTGTGATTCAGAGGAGCTGGCTTTTCCCACAATATTTGCAGGCATTAAAAGGAAATGTCAGGAAAACTATAGTTAGATCAGAGCTTAGGAATTTTGATAGAAGAGGTTGTAGAACTGATAAATTATTTCATAACTTCAAAAAGTTAGAAATGATTAGCATTGACCAGTGACCTGTGCCAGATATTTCGATTTTCGATATAGACAGGTTTTAAAACTGATGAAAAAGGAAGGCGGTGTCTTTGGTTGTCACCAGGTCATCAAGTTTTATTGGCGAGTGGAGTTTCAGCAAAGAGGCTCTCCACATATACATGGCATGTTCTGGCTGAAAGACGCCCCAAAGCTCGACCTAAAGAATGAGTCCACATTTATGCCTGTGAAGTCCTTTATTGATCAGTTTATTACTGCTGATTCTAGTTGCCCGGACGTTGCTCCATATTTGGAGTATCAACTCCATAGTCACGGGCACTCTTGCAGGCGAGAAATTAGGTCAAAACAAATTTGTAGATTTGGTATCCCATACCCTCCCATGCCTCAAACAGAAATTCTTCTCCCTTTAGAAGAAAATGCTCCAAATTTGGCCGAGCATCGTAGGAATTTCGAAAAAATTCAAAGTCTGCTCGTCTTCCCATTTGATCGTGAAAGCGTAGAAAATTTTAACGATTTTAACAACTTTTTGTCCCACGATCAACTTAACCTTAGTTATGAGGGCTACATTAATGCTGTAAGATCAAGTATAAAGAAACCAAAAGTCTTTTTGAAGCGATCTTTTGCAGCAATCAATATAACAAGCACCTCCTTTTGTTGCAGCGAGCAAATATGGATATTCAGTTTATTTTAGACCCCTATGCTTGCTGCAGCTACGTCGTTGATTATATTAACAAGTCTCAGAGAGGTATCTCAATGTTGATGCGTGAGGCAATCAATGAGATTAAAGACAATAACAATGTAACTATTAAGCAAAAGTTACAACATTTAGGTAACAAATTTATATTTGGCACTGAGATATCCGCTTTTTATAGCTACTGCAAATCAGAACGAGGAGCTCGCCAAGAAAATGCAGATGACTTTGACGATGATGTGCCTAGGGCTTCTGAATCAATAGTTTACGCTCTTCGCGATAATAGTGGCTTCATCATAAAGAGGACCACTGCGTGCATAATTAGGTATAGGAGATTTAATGTCAATACAGAAACAAGTGACTATTTCAGAGAGCTAAAAATGCTTTACGCCCCATGGCGAGATGAGCATTTGGATTTAGTCACACATGACTGTGAATTGTTCTGTAGGGAAAATTCGGAGTTAGTAGAGAACAATCGCAGAAAATATAATTTACTAGATGATAGGGAACTAGAAGATGCTCTGAGCCACTTAACAGAGGAAGCAGAAAATGAGAATAATCAAGTAGGAGAACAGGAAGTGGTAGATGATGGCTTCACAGTTTTAGGATTGCCTGAAATAGATCCACATCTAAATGTTTTAAATGTGGATGGAAATATTGATATGAATGATGAAGATAGTAATGTCCGTTTTATCAAGCTTCCAGCCTTAGTTTCTCAGGAAAGCTTAGCTAATATAGTTAGATCTCTTAATTTAAAGCAGAAGCTATATTTTACACATGCTTTGCATAAGCCAAAATCAATACAGTCTTTTATGAATTTGTTGGAGGCGGCGCCGGAGTCGGAAAGAGTCGACTTATATCAGCAATTTTTCAGTCATTATCCGTAATGTATAACAGTATACCAGGAGCTGATCCGACATCTGTTAAAATCCTCTTATGTGCACCAACAGGAAAAGCAGCATTCGGAATTAGTGGTTCGGCACTGCATTCCATGTTTTCACTTCCTGTTAATCAATCTCGCTCAGCACCTCTAAGGGCCTTAAGCCATGATTTAGTTAATAGCCTTCATTCAAGGTTAATCGATCTTAAATTAATTATTATTGATGAAATATCAATGGTTAGCTCTCTAATGTTTTCTTATTTAGATTCTCGTTTGAAGCAAATTTTCAAAAATACTTCTCCTTTTGGTGGTGTTTCTATCATCGTATTCGGTGATCTTAGACAGTTACAGCCCGTAGGAGGTAGTTGGATTTTCTATCCAAATACCACTGACCCTTACCATGAAATATTTGGTACGTATCTCTGGGACCTTTTTTTGTATTTTGAGCTCACAGAGATAATGCGTCAACGTGACGATCAGCTTTTCGCTTCTGCCTTAAATAATATGGCATCGGGTTGTATGACAGCCGATGATATTGTCCTTTTCCAATCTAGAATATGCGAACCATCGGCAGTGCCCGAGAGATTTTAATTTGTGCCTCAAAACATTTAACAGGTGTAAGAGTATTTATAATTTTTTGATTAGCAAAGGATTAAGGAGTTTGTTAGATTTGAAAACGTCCACTACCAATATGGATACACATATTGATTGGGCGTTTTCAGATATACTAGATAATGAAAAGATTAGTGCTAGGACTTTTGAGGTTTTGCATAGCCATCACAATGGGATATCTGTTAGTATTCAGGCATGAGTTTGTAATGTTTGGAATAGGTTAGAAATTAAGAAATCTAAATGACAGGATATATGTAAATATGTATGTAGGCATATTTTAATAATTTAAATTTAATTATCTAATAGTTAAGTATAACCATTGAATAGAAAATTGGTTTGATAATTATTATTATTTTTTTATTTTTATACCCTTGGACCTTGTTATCGATATTAACCAATTTAAAATTTATAAAGAAATACCGATATCTACTGCTCACACCGCTTTAGGGAATTGCGGCGATAAATTATTGGCAAAATATCGAAATTGAAGCAAGGTGGCAGCGCACTCCAGTATTATTATTAATTTATAGCTTGCAATTAGTATTATACAATTAAATACTTTTTATGGCAACATACGTCCAAGGGTATCCTACTGTCGTGTGCAACTCGACTGTTGCTCTTGTTTCTCTTTCTAACTTCTGCATTCATCAGAAATGCAAACGCACGTACTGGCTGTGTTTCTGTCGCCATCTGAGTCTGTCTCTCTCTAACATTATTTCCATCGGGAACATTCTGGTTTCCTGCCTGCCTTTTTAATTGATAGCAATCTTTCTTTATATGACCCAATTTCTTGCAATGAAAACATTTTAGTTTAGACTTATTCTTAAAAGGTTTCTTCATAGATTTCCTAGCTTTGTTTTTGTATGTATTTTCCCTAGACTCTCGATCGCCTACAGCTTGTAGCACTTTAGCACTTGTGTCTTTGTTAATTCCTTTTAACTTAATTTCATGATCGAGTAGCCGTGTCTTAACAAAGTCTAATGTCAAATTGCTCTCAGTAAGAGTTTCTATAGCTGTTATTACTCCTTCATAGTTAGTCGAAAGTGTATTAAGTAGGTGAGTAATTTTGTCCATTTCGTCCAACTTGGCTCCGGCCGCAACTAACTCAGTTATCAAATCATCAAATAAATGAAAATGGTTTACTAGCAGAGTATCACCTTTTAGTTTTAAAGAGAATAATTGCTTGCGTAGTGACAGTTGACAAAACATTGTTGACAAAACTTAGAAAAGAGTGACTCAAATATTCTATTATGATCCCCTTTGCACTTCTTTCTGCCCGTTTTACTTCCTCGTTTACTTCTGTTTGTTCTTTCTCAATTACATTTAACAAATCGTTCTCCTCTAACAGTGCCTTAACTCGAAACTTCCAAATTGAATATTTTTTTTCCGTTAAACGGTTTTATATTCCTCTTTCCTTTATCCATGTCTTTTTTTTTTTTTCTTGATTTTTCACCACGCGTCTTCGCTATGATAAAACTAACTGTTCTTTTTGCTTCTTTTCGTCCGCTTAGCGCTTCTTAGAAACACTTCGTTGCTGTACTGTTTTTACAGTTTTACACAAATGAAAAAATGTTCGTCATTTTTCTGAATCGTTATATATACCTTATATGCACTGGTTTACTGGTATATATACTTAATCATGTAATTCACTTTTAAGTTTAAATATTCATATTTGCAAATTTAAAAATATTTCACCACTTGGCTGCAAATGTGACTGGGCCCAAAACCTATTGAATTTAATATAATAAAATACGGTTAAGTATTGTATATTATAACCCAGGGCATCAACCAAATAGTGAAACACTTTTATTGTTGTTTGACACTTCAATAATTATTTTATTTAAGCAACCGATTGAATCAACCGCACTGTCTCGTTGTCTGCAAGCGAATAGAACGATTACTCTATAACATGTGAATGCATGTGAATGGTAAACCATGTCATGTGAATGAAAAACAACGACATGGTCCTCTTAATGTGAATGACAAACAACGACATGGTCCTCTTAATTCACAACTATGCATAAGTGTGACTTTTGTATTTTCAACAATCCTAATAATAAATAATTATTTATTTATTTCATACAATATAATTTATTGTATCTAAATAAATTATATTGCGTCTTTTCTCAGAGTTTCACGCTGAGTATAATAATTGTTTCGATAATTATTATTACTCAATAAAATATTTCGATTCTTTTAAATAATATTTATATAATTTTTTTTTGCAACTGTTTTTCCAAAAAGAGTTGCCTTGTAATTTAGCAACATATTCCTCGTTCAATAGATTCGATAAAGTTCCGATCGATTTACCTCATCCTTTCTGTTGTTTATTATTAAAATAATAATAATCAACTTTTCCGCCCAATTTCCTATTTATCTTTCTGGTTTCTTCATCACCATCAATTGCATCTTTCTCGCCTTTTAAAGGTTCGATTATGCCAATTGATAGCGGTAAAGACACCAAGAAACACCTTATTGTACAAGCGACTCTGCATAGACGTTCAAGTTCTCTTCCAAGTTCCCATCTTGGCAGAACACCCTCTCCCGCCACACAAAGGAAAGTTTCAACTCCGGCCACATCCAAGGCTGGTCAGGTACCAAAAGTTTCGGTGCACGCTCCTCCAATCACTCGCTCAGTTGGTCATCAAATGTCCCAGGCAATAAAAATGGCACTACAAGAGTTCATTAACGCTTCAGATAAGTTCACGCAATTTGAAGCTAGGATTCAAAATTCTCCTACAGCCTCACTTCACACTCACAGAGTGCGTCTTGAGCAGCTTCGCTCCATATGGAGTCTTGTAGAACTTAAATACGAACTCTGTTCCAACGCATTGTCTCAACCAGAGACAAATGCTGAGGACAAAATCGCCATGCAAGACCGATATGAGCACTGCTATTTAGTTTACCAGGAACTTGCTCTCAGTTAAATGAGAATATAGAGACCGCAACGGCTCCCTCTCCAGCACCTGCAGTAGCACAAGTAGCCTTCCAGCCACGAAGCTACAGGTCACCACCCTTCGATGCTGAAGTTTTCAGCGGTGACTATTTAAAATGGCCAAATTTCCGAGATCTCTTCTCAGCGGTCTACATTTCCGATCCAGGCTTAAGTCAGATAGAAAAACTTTTCCATCTCAATGCCAAAACAATTATATTATATTAATTTATTTTCGGAGTATGAGAATTTAAATTTAAACGTGGCTATTGAGATTGCAAAGCGTGGAGAATTTGTTTATGCTACTGCAAAAGGACAAGTTAAACTTAACAATTCTGGAAACAACATTACATTACACAACGTGCTGTATTGTAAGGAAATCCCGTAAAGAAGATGATAGATGCTGGAATATCCGTCGAGTTTAATAAGGATGGCATTAAAGTAATCAAGAACGGTAATTTGGTATTTGAAGGACTATGTGAGTATTATGTACCGACTGTTAAATTTACTTTAAATAGTAAGGTATATACATCTGCAATATCAAATGATGCAGAGTATCGCTTGTGGTATGAAAGATTGGGACATATAAGTGTTGGAAAATTCTTAGAAATTAAACGAGATGGCTTGTTTGAAGATAGTGAACTTATAAAAAACGTACAAGTAAATAGTAGTAAATTATGTGAGGCGTGTATTAACGGAAAGCAATCAAGACTAAAATTTGAAAAACACAAAAATAAAGAAAATATTGAACGCCCACTATTTGTAATTCATTTGGATGTATGCGGTCCGATTACGCCCTCAACTATTGATAATAAAAACTACTACGTAGTATTTATTGATCAATATACACATTATTGTGTGACGTATTTAATAACTTATAAATCGGACGTGTTCTTTGTATTTAAAGATTTTGTAGCAAAGAGTGAGGCTCATTTCAATTTAAAAATGGTTAATCTATATATTGATAATGGAAGAGAATATCTCTCTAATGAAATGCGTGAATTTTGTGTCGAAAAAGGTATCGGCTATCATTTAACGGTTCCTCATACCCTACAGCTGAATGGTGTTGCAGAACGGATGATTAGAACAATCACTGAAAAAGCTCGCTCTATGATTAACTGTACTGAACTAAATAAAAGTTTTTGGGGTGAAGCTGTTTTGACAGCAACATATTTAATTAACAGGTCCCCAAGTAGAGCTTTAAAAAATATAAGAAAAACACCATTTGAGATGTGGCATAAAAAGAAGCCAGTATTGAAATATCTAAAGATATTTGGCTCGACAGTATATGCACTAAATAAAGTGCGAAAGAGAAAATTTGACGAGAAATCGATCAAAACTATACTTGACGGATATGAGCCAAATGACTATAAGTTGTGGAATGAGAACTTAAAAAAATTTATGACAGCTAGAGATGTAGTGGTGGATGAAATAAATATGAAATCGGTGACTTCAAATGAAAGTGACTCTGTGGAAAAACATGATGTTTTTGACCAGTACAGTGATTCTCTAATTGAAGAGAATGAAGAGTCGAATTTTCCATTGCAGGAAAATTGTGAATTTTCGGATTCGAAGTCTGATGAAAATCTAAATGAAAATTCCACTTGTCTCGAGAATACCGATCCAGTGGCTGAAACTGGTGATAAAATAAAAGAAAATAAAAATCAAGAACAAATTAGACGCAGTGAGAGAATTAAAGATAAACCAAAGTTATCATATAGATTTTTAGAAAAGTGTCTGATGAATACCCAAATGTGCTTAAATGATATTCCCAATACATATGAAGAGATTAAAACCCGTGATGACAGAACCTTGTGGGAGGATGCCATTAAAGACGAACTGAATTCTCATTTTGTAAATAATACATGGGGCTTAGTGCTGTGAAGACTCAAATTTGAGCCCCCACATTTTTTTGTTATTTTTATATATATTATCTTTCTTTCCCTTATTACGAGGGTCGTTTGATAAGTCTTGACTTTTTGTATTTGCCGCGCACCTGCTCTAAATACAACACTGCTCCTGTCAGCAGTTATCGATTAACAGCTGACTGTAAAATTTTGAGAAAGCTGCGTTTCTTAGTTTGCGTTTTATAGGCATTGAAAGCAGACGATCTCGTGAATTTTAACGAAAATGGAAAAAAGTGAATTTCGTGTGCTAATTAAGCATTATTTTTTGCGTAAAAAATCCATCACCGAAACCAAGGAAAGACTTGATAAATATTATGGGGACTCTGCACCATCAATTTCAATGGTTAAGAAATGGTTTACTGAGTTCCGTTGTGGTCGTACCAGTACAAGTGATGCCGAACGTTCAGGTCGCCCAAAAGAGGTCGTCATGCCAGAAATCGTCGACAAAATCCATGGAATGATATTGGATGATCGGAGAATGAAAGTGCGTGAGGTAGCTGAGGCTGTAGGCATCTCAACTGAACGGGTACATCACATTTTACATGAATATTTGGACATGAAAAAGCTTTCCGCGCGATGGGTGCCGCGATTGCTCACACACGACCATAAGCGCAACCGTGTGACCATTTCAAAGGAGTGTTTGGCGATGTTCAACCGCAATCCAAACGAATTTTTGCGCCGTTTCGTTACCGTAGACGAAACATGGATCCACCACACCACACCAGAGACCAAAGAACAATCAAGACAGTGGGTTTCTCCGGGTGAACGTGCACCAAAGAAGGCCAAGGTGGGTCTGTCGGCCAACAAGGTCATGGCCACAGTTTTTTGGGATGCACAAGGTATCATTCACATCGATTACCTTGAAAAGGGTAAAACGATCACCGGCGAATATTATTCAGAGCTTTTGGACAGATTCGATATTGATTTGAAGCAGAAACGACCGCATTTGGCGAAAAAAAGTGCTGTTCCATCAGGACAATGCACGGGTGCACACGTGTGTAGTCAGCATGGCAAAATTTCATAAATTGGGCTACGAACTGCTACCCCATCCAGCATATTCTCCAGATTTAGCCCCCTGTGACTATTTTTTGTTTCCAAACATGAAGAAATGGCTCGGCGGTAAGAGATTCGGGTCAAATGAAGAGGTCATCACAGAAACAAACGACTATTTTGAGGGCCTTGAGAAAACCTATTATTTGGAAGGAATAAAAAAATTGGAAAAACGCTGGACTAAATGTATAGAGCTAAAAGGAGATTATGTTGAGAAATAAAACGCTTCTTTGACGAAAAAAATATATTTTATTCAAAAAGTCACGGAATTATCATACGACCCTCGTATTAGCATGTAATTAGATGTAAGTATTGAATAGTTTAAGTTTATGTTTCCCAAACCGGCGTTTTAGTCGAGTCAGACTACCCCAAGAGTAGGTGTAGGAGGTTACAGGGTATAGGCTCGTTCACCACGCGGACGTCGAACACCAGCAGAGAGAGCAAGCGCAGCTCGAAAGCAACGGGAAAAACAACAGGCGCACCCGAACAACGGAAGAAGACGCAGCCAAAACAACGGACAGAGCGAGCGCAGCTCGAAAGTAACGGGAAAACAACAGGGGCAGCCGAAGAACAACGGAGAGAGCGAGTACAGTCAGTCAATGGGAAAAGGCGAGCGCAGCCAAACGACAGAGCGAACACAGCCAAACGACAGAGCGAGCGCCGCAGCAGAGCGAGCGCCGAACGACAGAGCAAGCGCAGCCGAACGACAGAGCGAGCGCAGCCGAACGACAGAGCGAGCGCCACAGCAGAGCGAGCGGAACGACAGAGCAAGCGCAGCCGAACGACAGAGCGAGCGCCGCAGCCGAGCGAGCGGAACGACAGAGCAAGCGCAGCCGAACGACAGAGCGAGCGCAGCCGAACGACAGAGCGAGCGCCGCAGCAGAGCGAGCGGAACGACAGAGCAAGCGCAGCCGAAGCCGAGAGAGCGCTGCAGTCACCGCAGCCGAGAGAGCGCTGCAGTCACCGCAGCCGAGAGAGCGCTGCAGGGAGGGGGAAATTAATTGCGGCACGCGTTAATTTTGACTTGAAGTGGCGAATTCAGACCGTGCGGAAGCAAAAGTGGGACAAGCAGAAAGATATAAGTAAAGACGCGTGGACCAAGGTGAGCGAGCCGCCAGATGGTTGATTTTAGGCAGGGCCCGGGTTCCCGGGCAGAGGAGACGGTGTTTAGGTAGGGCAATGGTAGGCATATGTATTAGTTAGTTTTTTTTAGGCTAAGTTAATAAAATAAAGACGATGTTTACCAATGAAAGTGCGCATGTCTGCCACAGCGAACAAAAGGGCGCGTGAATGTGTGAAAGTTTTTTTTTTTTTTTTTTTTACAAATACGGCAGGAAAATAAAATCTTCGAAAGATACCATCCACCGTCCGTAGATGTCATGCACGATTCATAACTCTCCAAGTAGAGTTACGCCTACGTACTAAACAAAAACCTCCGTATGCTGTCCAGTCCTTGCTTCGCTCACCGGGACTTCCAGCCAAGGTATTACTTCGGTGAGCAGGATGTGGTGCCAGATCGCAATCCCTCACTTGGTGCGTTGCTGCGTAACGCTCCTTCGCTAACTCTTTAGTC
Source organism: Zaprionus ornatus (assembly GCA_018904035.1). Classification (NCBI taxonomy): domain Eukaryota; kingdom Metazoa; phylum Arthropoda; class Insecta; order Diptera; family Drosophilidae; genus Zaprionus; species Zaprionus ornatus. The sequence goes on along the minus strand of JAEIFZ010000245.1, from coordinate 491,550 downwards.
GCCTTTTACGACAAGCCGAGCCCGCTGAGGTGGTATTCTTGGCCCGCCACCACACGGGAGTGCTCTTTATCCAACGGGTCTGCTGGCCGTCTCGTCAATGCGAACACGTTTCATCATTCCCATGATGATGCCATGAGCCCTTTCCCACGCTGTTTTGTCCGTCAGCATATTGCGCATTAGACTTCTCGGGCTGAGCGGAGTTCCAGCAAGAGTCTCCAGTATCTCCCTCTCAGTACGAAACCTAGCACAGTGCAGTAGGACATGCTCCGCTGTTTCGGCCGAGTCGCTACAGAATAGGCACAGGGCTGAGTCCACATGGCGAAACCTGAAGAGGTAACCCCGGAAGCAACCTTGATCGGTGAGAAACTGTGTCAAGTGATAGTCCACCACTTTGTGTTCGCACCCTGCCACACTCCATAAAGCCAATCCCTGGTCTCTTCCCTGGAAACACCTTCTCGAGTCAGGTATTGGGCCTCTATCTCAAGGTCGATCGGGGGGATGCCCGCAAGAACATGAGCTGCATCTTCCGATATAGTTCTGAATCCTCTGATCAGTCTGAGAGCCAGGGTCCGTGATACTGCGCGCGCGTTGTCCAAATAAGTCACTTTATACGTGACACTCCTCCAGATGGGGGCAGCGTATAGAAGCGATGATTTCGCGACTGCCACCAGTAGCCTCCTGGCCGGCATCCTGGGTCCACCTATATTTGGCATGAGTCTTGCCAATGCTGCTGCTGTCATCGCTGCCTTCCTGCTGGCGTATCTCGCATGCTCCTTGAATGACAGTCGATGGTCATTAAGAACTCCCAGGTACTTCAGCGATCCAACTGACTCAATTTGAGCGTCTTTGACCGTGACCCGTAAACTCTCGACGGCCTTTCTGCTGCTCAACAACACTGCTTCGGACTTGTGCGCAGCGATGCTTAGACCGGCCTTCTCCAGCCAGCTTATATCCGTGCTAATCGCCGCATTGCTCCTGTCCTGTAGCTCCGGTAATGTTTTGGCCACCGCTGCAACTGCCACGTCGTCAGCAAAGCAGAGTAGCTCCACTCCACTGGGCTTGCTGGTGGACAATATCCCGTCGTACATTATGTTCCACAGGATCGGTCCAAGTACCGACCCTTGTGGGACACCTGCGGAAACGTGGTGTTTTCTTGGCCCGGCATCAGTGTCGTACCAAAGTATACGGTCTCTAAAGTAGCTGCCAATGATGATCCTGAGGTAACGAGGAATACTCATGTTGCGCTTGGCCCCGAGGATGTTTGGCCATCTCGCCGTATTAAACGCATTTTTCACGTCTAGCGTGATGATGGCGCAGTACTCCTTGCTGCCACCTAGCCATCTGTCACCATCGAGAGCGGTCTTGGCCAGATCTCTTATGGCAGTGAGAGCGTCGAGAGTGCTTTTTCCTTTCCGGAAGCCATACTGGTGTCTTTGTAGGCCGTCGGGGCTTTCAGTGATCACCTCAATTCGCGTGTACAGGATGCGTTCGAAAAGCTTTCCCACAATGTCCAGCAGGCATACTGGGCGGTAACTGCCTGCAGAATTAGTTGGTCCCTTTCCTTTGGGCAACAGTACCAGCCTCATGTTCTTCCAGCGTGACGGGAAGACACCATCTATCAGACACTGTTGGAAGGTGTCCCTAAAGATTGCTGGCTTAGCATTTGCGGCAGCCATGACTACGACACCTGGGATGCCGTCGAGACCTGGGGCTTTGTTGTGTAATAGTTATAGAAGTACTAGGTTTAGTTTAGAGAGCTCAGAGCGTCTGCTCTGTTAGAATCGGTTTATTTGACTGAATTCATATTGCTGTTCTTGGGTACAGCTACCCGTACATGGTGCGCTTAAGACTATGTGTTTGTTATATTATATATATATACATGTGTATGCAGAGGGCATACATATGTTATGTATAGCTTGACCACTTGAGCTGCTAAGTGCATGCTCAGCATTCTTACTTGAGCTGCTAAGTGCATGCCCAGCATTCTCACGCTCCGCGATCGGCTTATGTATAAGCGTTAGATCGTATTTCAAGAGCTGGAGTGTTTATGTAAGTGTTGGTGGTCTTTTTGATATTATTTATGTTTATTATTATTTATGTGACAAAGTGTCACAATGTATGTACTTTACTTACATATTAACTCTACTCTACATATTGAGGGTAGATACACTACACCTCCCTTTTTAAAGAAATGACGTAATATATGTAGTCATTTTTTAAAAAAATTATTATTTTTTTTCGTTATTTTATATTTTTGCTATTTTTGTTTTTGTGTTGTTTTTTTTTATTATAATATGTATATAAAATTGTATTTTGATTTGTTATTTATTTATATGTATTGTGTAGATTTAAAAATATTGTGTCTCTTTGTAAATTCGTAAATTCATGAAATTTTTGTATTTTTTTTTAATTTTTGTATATTATTGTCATCATTACCATATTCTGTTGATGTGGTTGATCAGACCAATCGGTTGCATGATGATGATAAGAATAATTTGTGTGTTTTCTTTTGAATAAAATTGAGAGTTTAAATGTTTCGTATTTATTTGTTATTTAATGAAAAATTACGTTATTCGTTAAAAGTTTTTAATCTATCCTTATGAACCTTTTGAGTTTTGTTTTTATCGTCTTTTATTATTATATTGTTCGGTTCTTCTATTCCTACTACTATATATGGTCCTAAATATCTATTGTCTAGTTTATGTCCTGTTTCATTTCTTAAAAGAACTTTATCGTTAATTATTATTTCCTTATCTAGTACTTTCCTATCGTAGTATTCCTTATTTTTACGTTTATGGTTTTCTAACATTATTCTGGCTCTTTTGTATGCCATTTCTAATCTGTATCTAGATTCTATTGCGTAGTTATCTATGTTGTATATAGGGTCTATGTTATTTTTAATGCTTAATTCTTTAGGTAAATTAGGTGTTTTACTGTATACTAATTCATATGGACAATAGTTATGTGCCATTGATGGTGTAGTATTGAAACAATATACGAAATAGTTAAGCCATACGTCCCAATCAGTTTTATCTACTGATATGTATGAACGTAGATACTCATTTAGTGTTCTGTGGCTTCTCTCTACCGTACCAAGTGTTTGATGGTGGTGAGCTGTTGATGTAAGATTGTTTATTTTCAGATACTTACAAAGTTCGTTCATGATTGTGTTTCTATATTCTGTTCCAATATCGGTGATGAACGTCTTCATCGGACCGTATTTGAGAATGAATGTTTCGAATATAGCCTTGGCTACTGTACTAGCACTTTTGTTTGCTATGGGGATAGCAACAAGGTATTTGGTCAGATCACATATTAAAGTAATTATGTATTCATGACCATTGTCTGATTTGGGTAATGGTCCAACTGTGTCAATAATGACTTTGTCAAATGCTTTAATTGGTGTGTCTGTAGTTGTTAAAGGGGTCTTTATGTGCTTTGTTGTTTTTGCTTTCTGACAATCTGGACATTTACGTATGTACTGAGATATGAAATTTATCATCCCTTTCCAATAGTAATGTCTTTTGATTTTCGCTAGCGTTCTTGAAATGCCAGTATGACCTCCTTGAATAGGATCATTGTGAAATGTAGACAGTATTGCTTCTTTTTCAATATCATCAGATATTGTGGTCACCGGCTTGAGTAGCGCTACTCTTATTTGTTTTAAAAGTTCATTGCCCATATTTTTGAAAGTTTCTGTTGAAATTGATTCAAAGATCTTTCCGCTCGGTGCCATTTTGAGTTGGCTGATACCAAGTATACCGGCTTCTTTTTCAAGCCTGTGGAAGAACTGACCTAAGTCGAGAGTTCCATTAGTATATAGGTCGCTAATCTCAATTCTTGCAATAATTTTCTTACCATGTTTAAAGAAACATAATGTGTCAGTTATATGCAAGGTCACTATTTTTCGTACATCGCCATTATTGATGACTTCATATACGTTGGGCTTAGAAGCATTTTCAAGTATTTGCCTTGGCAAAATTTCTTGTTCTTTTTCATTTACTGCGCAGTTGTTTTGTCTACTCTGTTGTCTTGTAGTGACTTTCAAGACTTGTTTTTGCATATTTTTAATTCATCGATGGTTATTCTTGATAACGCATCGGCTACATGATTATCTTTTCCTTTAAGGTATTCTACTGTGAAGTCATACTCTTCTAAATCAAGTCTCATTCTAGTGAGTTTGGAGGTAGGATTTCTCATTGAGAAGAGGTATGTTAAAGGCCTATGATCTGTTTTTACAACGAAATGTTTGCCATATATGTATGGTCTGAAGTAGTTAATTGCCCAGTGTATTGCCGCTAATTCTTGCTCTGTAGTGTTTTTGTTACTTTCTCCCTTAGTGAAGCTGCGAGAGGCATATGCTACTGGTAGTTGTATCTCATCGTATGTTTGTGTTAATACTGCCCCGCAAGCTTGTTTACTTGCATCTGTTATTATGCAAAATTCTTTGCTGAAATCTGGGTATTGTAATAACGTGGGTTGTATTAATGATTGTTTGAGATATGTGAATGCATTTTGGCATTCTGAAGTCCACTCGAATTTTACATTCTTTTTACATAACCTTGTTATGTGACGAGAGTAGTCAGAAAAATTTTTGATGAAGCGTCTATAATAATTGCAAAATGCAATGAATCTTCTTGCGCTGTCTACGTCCGTAGGGACGGGGTATTTCTCAATGACTTCGTATTTCTTATCATCTGGCAAAATACCACGATCAGTACACTTATGACCTAGAAAGGTCACTTCATGCATGAAGAATGAACATTTGTCGTTTTAGGTTATTTTTCCTACATAGGTCAAAGACGTTAGTCAAATTTTTGATCATATGATTTTCGGAACAACCGATGACTATAGTCATCCATATACAGGAATGCCTGTGAAGGTTCTAATCCAGAAAATGCCATTGTCATCATTCTTTGGAATGAATTGGGCGCAATTTTTAAACCATAGGGTAATCGCGTGAAGCGATAGGAGCCGTTGCTCGTTGAAAATGACGTTGCGTTTCTTGAGTTTTCATCTAGTTCTATTTGATGGAATCCTGACATTAAGTCTAGGCACGAGAAGTATTTTGCTCGTCTTAATTGATCAAGAATATCGTCTATTCTTGGAAGTGGAAATTTGTCTGATAAGAGCTTTTTATTAATTTGTCTATAATCGATTACCAGTCGCCATCGTTTTGTTGCGGAACCTGGTAATGATTTCTTCGGTAGTAGTAGCAATGGGCTGTTGTATTCAGATACGGCTGGTTCTACTATTTTATCATCAATTAATTTGTTAACTTGTCTGTGTATTTCTTCTTTCTGTGATTCTGGTATTCTATAATTTTTGATGTATATCGGTTCATCATCTTTCAATCTTAATTTTTGTTTGTAAAAATTATTGGTACTTATAGATTCGGTTTCAAGTCCGAATATGTCTGTGTAATTTGTGCATAATTTATTTAGTTGTTTTTTAAACAATGGTGGGAAATTTTGTTTAATTTTTGTAAAATATGTTCATTTCTTTCGTTATCTATTGTTTTTACTATTTCATATTTGTTAAGACTTTCAAATTGTATCTTATCAATATTTATTATTTGGTTTCTTTTGGTTGTGTTTATTATACGAATTACTGTGTTTTTACTAGTCGTTATTGTATTTGCAATAAAGATGCCTGTGTCTATTTCTTGATTAGGAATGAGGATCTGTTCATCGGATGAATCTAATTTAATTAGTCGGACTACTTCGGATCGGGCTGGTAACAACGTTGAGTTATTGCTTATTGTATGTGTTATTGGTACGTTTATTGGACAAGTGATATTGTCTGGTCGCAAGATTAACCAGTCTTCTTCTGTATTAAAATCTAATTTGCAATTGTATTTCTTTATAAAGTCTATTCCGATGATTCCATCGGTGGGTATTGGGAAATTAGAATTAACTATGTGGAAATTATGTGGAATTATGTAATTATTTGTTGCTAGTTCTATGTGTACTAGACCTAGAGAGGTTGTTGAACCTTCTCCAACTCCAGAAATGTTTGTTATTGTATTTTGGTCTATGTCTTGGAAATTATCTGAGCTGTTTTTGATAAGTGAAATATCTGCTCCTGTATCTATTAAAAATGTTAATTTTGTATTCGTATTATTATTATGCACATGTATAAAAATGTTGAAATTAAGATTGATTGTGTGAACCGTCTTATTTAGTTTCCCGAAGCTGTAGCATTTTGTGATGTACTAGCAGCTTCGATTGCTCGGACATTGTTATTGTTGTTGTTATTTTGATTTTGTCTATTACCTCGGTTGGAATTATTCCTTCCTCGGTTGTTTCCTCTGTAGTTTCCTCTGAAATTACCTCTGTTGTTGTAATTGGTTTTGTAACCACCGCGGTTACTTCGGCCTCGGCCTCGGTAATGGCCGCGATAGTTGTTATTTCCCCTGTAGTTTTGTTGTCCATTGTTAAAATATAGGACGCTACTGGGACTGCCTGTCATTTCAGTGGAGCAGTGTATGTATTTTCCTGCTGCATCACTGAATGTATTGTAATTACCAGCTTCGAGTATTATTCGTAGCTTTTCGTATTTTTTAGTCAATTTTTAGTCATTGCTTGTATTGACTCTTTAGTTGCGAAGTTATCCGCAATTTCGGCTGAAAGGCCTAAGTCAATATATATTGCTTCTAATTGCTTACGCAAATTGTCAATTTCAGTGGTGTATTGAGAAGCTGTCTTCCCTTTCTGTTTAGTATTTAGTAACTTTGCTTTTACAACTTCAGCTGATTCACCTTTTACATTACTATTTAGTATGTCAATGATGCCTCTGATGGTTGTTTCATTTTGTATAAAATTGGTCCTGTCACGGTCGCCATGTAATAGTTATAGAAGTACTAGGTTTAGTTTAGAGAGCTCAGAGCGTCTGCTCTGTTAGAATCGGTTTATTTGACTGAATTCATATTGCTGTTCTTGGGTACAGCTACCCGTACATGGTGCGCTTAAGACTATGTGTTTGTTATATTATATACATATACATGTGTATGCAGAGGGCATACATATGTTATGTATAGCTTGACCACTTGAGCTGCTAAGTGCATGCTCAGCATTCTTACTTGAGCTGCTAAGTGCATGCCCAGCATTCTCACGCTCCGCGATCGGCTTATGTATAAGCGTTAGATCGTATTTCAAGAGCTGGAGTGTTTATGTAAGTGTTGGTGGTCTTTTTGATATTATTTATGTTTATTATTATTTATGTGACAAAGTGTCACAATGTATGTACTTTACTTACATATTAACTCTACTCTACATATTGAGGGTAGATACACTACAGTTGGGCTTAATTCTCTTTGCCGCTTCGATGATCTCACATGCAGAGACACTCGGGAAATCGGGGGCAGGGATTTCTTGTGCGGGTTGCCATAGAGTATCCTGGTTTGGGAAAAGCTCCTCCACGATGCTTGATAGTAGAACCGGGTCCTGTGGAGTACCTCCTTCAGCGGCTTTCAATTTATTACTAACCATTTTGTAGGCGATACCCCACGGATCTTCGTCTACACTCGCCAGCAACTCGTTAAAAGCATTTGCTTTAGCAGCAGCAATGCCATTTCTAAGCTCCGCGCGCTTCGATCTGTACGCCTCATGCAATTCTGGGTGCTGAGGGTGTCCTCTGGCCCGTTGCGCCTGTCTCCTTGCCCTGAAGCAATCCGAGCGTAGCTGGTTGAGGGAGCCGTTGCACCAGTAGACCGGAGGTTTGCGTTTGCTCGTTTTCTTCTTTCGCGGCATCGCTGCATCGCATGCAGCTTCCAGCATTTGCATGAGCGCCGCAACCATGGATTCCGCATGTCCATTTGGTATCTCCATTTGCTCGATTTTGAAAGCCAGCATGTCCTTGTCTAGCTTTCTGATGTCCCATGCCTGCCCAAGAGTACTCCTTGCCTGACGTTTTGTGTTGCACGACGTGCGGGCGCTGAATGTGATCAGGGCATGATCGCTCAGCGTTACATCTTCCTGAGCCATCCATTTAGCAGAGGGCGCTAAACTTCTGTTAACAAAGGTGACATCGATGAATGATGTCCCTCTGTCGTTGTTAAACGTTGGCTTGCCACCATCATTTAACAGCACCAGATCCAGCTGGTTCATGGCATCAATAAGGGCCCGTCCTCTGGGATTGGATAGCCGGCTTCCCCATTCAATAGCCCAGGCGTTGAAGTCACCTGCAATGACTGCAGGCTTGCGCCCTCTAGCGTGGTGAACTAGGTTATTTAATAGTTCCTCGAAGAGGTCCGGGCTGTCGCTAGGCGCGGCGTAGCAGCTGTACAGGTGAACACCCTTAATTTTTGCGTACGCAATGCCACGCATAGGCACGCTTTCCTGGTCCTGGCCTTTCTCGTGGAGTCGAAGAGCACTCCTGAGTTTCCCACACCAGGGGCGTACGGTTCGCTCAGGAGCATAACGTCAACATTGCGCTCTCTCGCTGTCTGGAACAGGAGGCTCTGTGCAGCTGCGCAGTGATTGACATTTAGCTGGAAGATGTTAATCATCAGCACGGCGACTCAGGACTCCTTTTGTAATGCTCGCTTTGAAGGTAGGGCATGCATAACTGCCTATCGGGTGATTCCTGTCTACATCGCCGATGCAGATCAGGCATTTCGGCGTATTATCACAGCCCTTCGCTTTGTGCCCTCGTTCGCCGCACCGCAGACAGCAGTCCGAGCGATCAGGTTCCTTGCAGTTGATGGCCCTGTGACCGTAACCCAGGCACTTGTAGCATCTTGTGGGGCGTGTGTCCTGGATGATGCGACAGCGAGACCAGCCAACAGTTACCGAACCCTTTTTCAAGACGCCAATTGCGTCATTAACGCTAAGCGTAACCGTCGCCACTTGGGTCCCATCTCGCATTTTGCGCATCCCACGCACATCTTCAGGCTTCAGTTGAATCCCTTCGAATTGGGAGGCCATGCAGTTATAGAGTTCCATTGCTGTCGTCGCCTCATCCATGCCGCTGCAGGTTAGAGCCATTCTCTGCGCACCCGTGCGGACCGCAGCCATTTCCCGGAGCGATTCTTCAATCGCACCTTTGTATTTCGGCACGCTTGCAGAGGCTTTTCCCTCCACTTCGAGTAACAACTCGCCTTGTTGTGTTCTCCTTATTTTCTTGACATGACTGCCAAGTTCAGACAGGCTCGGGTCAGCTTTGAGCTTACGGAGCATGTCCGTGTACGATGCTTCTCCAGTCTTTTTAATTATGATGGCCTCCGGTTTTTTGCGTAGTCGCTTTGGTGCCACCTTGGTCCACTCCGCCTTTTTGCTTCCCTCCTTGGCTACTGACGCGAAGCTGGGAGATCACACCCTTAGTTTCCCGGGTGACGTGGCGCTGCGTCTCAAATGCTGATAGCAGTACCGTTATATTACGGTTCATGATGTCCAAAATGCTGCGCAAGTCCTCGTTTTTGTACGCCGACAAGTCTAGTGGCCTAGTCGGCGAAACAGGCGGGGTCTTTGCTGAGGCTTTTTAGGCCGGCACGCTGATGAGATCGGAGATCTTCTTCTTGGTCACTAGAGAAGCTGGAGGGGCCAAGTTCTCGCCTGCTGTAACTCCACTGATGCTGGGTATTGGTGTCAGCATCTGGGGGACGGCTTGCTCTACGCTCACAGCCACTGGGACTAAGATTCCAACTCCTCGCTCCGTATTTCCCACTCCTCTAATGGGGGACCTGGACATTCTGGCGCTTCGTTTGAATGGGTCCACTCCGTCGTCGGGGGCTATGCCCCCCGCTGGTCCGTCCATTAATTGACAGTTGTCAGCCGGTTAGCCTGTGCGAACGAGGAGCACCGAATTTAACAAGGGTCCCACGTAGGCCACGGATTTCTCCTAGGCGTTGTCTGATGGAGGTTATCCCGCCTCTTCACGGACACCAGAGCCCCTACTTAGGCACCGAGATGGTGAGGGGTTGATGATTGGTCTGTCCGCGGCCTTTGTGCCGTTTCCCTTGCTAAATATCGGTCAACTCCACAAAAATTTATATAGAAATATAAATTTTGTTGATATTTCGCAAATTCAGCTACTGTCCACAAATTCAAATTGCTACTGTCCACAATTAAAATATTGCTAAAAATCGGTCAACTCCACAAAAATGTATATAGGAATATAAATTTTGTTGATATTTCGCAAATTCAGCTACTGTCCACAAATTCAAGTTGTATATTTGAATTTTGCGCCCAACTGATCGAGCAACCCTGGCAGCTCTGTTGATCTGGCAACGCCACTTAGGTCCGATCGCTTATTAGCGTAAGTTGGCAGCGCCGACAGCTGCTCTTCTCAGCTGCACCGAATTGCAAATAAGAAAAACACGGCAAATTAGCAAACGCTCGCGGATTTTCACCCTTATACGCGCGGAAATGTAGCACATTAATACCGTGTGGCTTTGGGCAGTTAAACAGCCAAACTCGCCAAGCCGACTTCGTGTTAAGGATTAATTTCGCGCAGCGTAACAAGAAACACGTCCGATTTAAGCGGGAAAAATCTCTCTCTCGAATGTGTGAGTGTGTGTGAATGTATAAGTGTGTGCATGTGTCGGCGCAGGCGGCGAACGCGAGACCACGTGGCCCAAGCTGTTCCAGGGCTCCACTGATGTGCAAGCCGGTAAATACCCAGCACATACAGTGGACCCGGGCACAACACGCGAGCCGGTGAATCCCGGAACACGAGGTAAATACCCGGTTCCGAGATTAACCGAGTCACGGATGGTGGCCACTGGTCTGACGTCGATAGGCAGAGCGCGTGTGCGAGGGCGAAGTTGGCACCAGACGGCGTGGCCAAACCGTTCCGGAGTTCCACTGGTGTGCAAGCCGGTAAATATCCAGCACATACAGTGGAGCCTCGAGAACAACCGCGAGCCGGTGAATCCCGGAACACGAGGTAAATACCCGGTTCCGAGATTAACCGAGTCACGGATGGTGGCCACCGGTCTGACGTCGATAGGCAGAGCGCGTGTACGAGGGCGAAGGGGGCGCCAGACGGCGTGGCCAAACCGTTCCGGAGTTCCACTGGTGTGCAAGCCGGTAAATACCCAGCACATACAGTGGAGCCTCGAGAACAACCGCGAGCCGGTGAATCCCGGAACACGAGGTAAATACCCTGTTCCGAGATTAACCTAGTCACGGATGGTGGCCACTAGGCAGGCGTCGCCACACGGTGTGGGCATGCGCAAAGGCGGACAGGCGTCCACGTGGCCTCGCACTGCTCCGTGGCTCCACTGACGTGCAAGCCGGTAAATACCCAGCACGTACAGTGGAACCTCTGGAGCAGCCGCTAGTCGATGGTCCCAGAGGCTTGAGGTCAATACCCGGCTCCGAGACCATTAGCGAAGCGGGGGAGGGCGGCCACTGGACCCATTTGTTGGCCGTTGCGCACGATTTTCAACGACACACACAAAGTCGGCCATGCCGGCTCAGCGGGACACCACGTGTTCGTCTCTGCGATGACCCCAAAACCCCAGAAGGTCACTCTCTTGGTTTCGGCTCGGGTCTCAGCAAATTTTACAAATTATTCCTGTAAAGTGGCCCTGGCGCGACTGAGCGCACCCCAGCCTTCAGACGCTACCTTACAGGTGGCGCCCGAGCAGGGACCCTGAGACGGAAAAGACGAAACTAGTAGAGGCTGTGGCCTAAAGAACCACGAGACCGACTGAGGAGCCGGGGGAGGGGGCGTTGAGGCAGAGGACCCGTAAGCTAACGGCAAACACGCGTCAAGTCAAAATGTTAATTAAAAGGAAAAAAAAGGAAACATATAGTTATCAGTTGGAAAGGCGAAGGGGAAAAGGGGAAGGCACGTGACAGACACCAGCGAATACACCTTCGAGGGAATATACATATATATAGGAAACAAGGGTATTCAGGGGTTAACAACAGACAAGGGCAAATAAGTTAAAAGGGGTGCGCACTTTCGTAGACACGAGGCCCGTAGGGATACGCCTAACACCGCATCTCTCGCCCCGAGATGACTCGACGGAAGAGAGGGGACCTGCCGAAGTCGCCATCGGGGGGTGAGCGAGCCGAGGGCCTCCGCGTTTCCCGATCGGATCGCCCGAAGCCCGATCATTTTGTATATAAGGCGGGCTGCTGGCTAGCAAGAGGCAGTCAAGCAGCAGCAGCCCAAGTGAGCACATCGAGTCCAACGGAAAAGAAAGCAAGAACAGGGAGATGCAGCCGGCAACCGCGCGGCCGACATCTCACATGAAAACCAGGACTCAGAACACAGGAACCAGCACGCAGAGCAAGAGATGCAGCCGGCAATCGCGCGGCTGGCATCTCCCACAGGAATCAGGACACAGAGCAAGGAGATGCAGCCGGCAACCGCGCGGCTGGCATCTCCCACAGGAATCAGGACACAGAGCAAGGAGATGCAGCCGGCAACCGCGCGGCTGGCATCTCACACAGGAACCAGCACGTAGAACAAGGAGGTGCAGCCGGAAACCGCGCGGCTGGCATCTCACACAGGAACCAGCACGTAGAACAAGGAGATGCAGCCGGCAACCCCGCGGCTGGCATCTCACCCAGGAATCAGGACACAGAGCAAGGAGATGCAGCCGGCAACCGCGCGGCTGGCATCTCACACAGGAATCAGGACATGGAACAAGGAGGTGCAGCCGGCAACCGCGCGGCTGGCCTCGCACACAGGAACCAGCGCATAGAACAAGGAGGTGCAGCCGGCAACCGCGCGGCTGGCCTCTCACACAGGAACCGGCACGTAGAACAAGGAGATGCAGCCGGCAACCCCGCGGCTGGCATCTCACCCAGGAATCAGGACACAGAGCAAGGAGATGCAGCCGGCAACCGCTCGACTGGCATGTCACACAGAAACCAGGACTCGGAACACAGGAACCAGCACGTAGAACAAGGAGATGCAGCCGGCAACCCCGCGGCTGGCCTCGCACACAGGAACCAGCTCATAGAACAAGGAGGTGCAGCCGGCAACCGCGCGGCTTGCATCTCACACAGGAATCAGGACACAGAGCAGGAGATGCAGCCGGCAACCCCGCGGCTGGCATCTCACACAGGAATCAGGATACAGAGCAGGAGATGCAGCCGTCAACCGCGCGGCTGGCATCTCACACAAGAACCAGCACATAGAACAAGGAGATGCAGCCGGCAACCGCGCGGCTGGCATCTCACACAGGAATCAGGACACAGAGCAAGGAGATTCAGCCGGCAACCGCGCGGCTGGCATTTCACACAGGAACCAGCACGTAGAACAAGGAGATGCAGCCGGCAACCGCGCGGCTAGCATCTCACACAGGAATCAGGACACAGAGCAAGGAGATGCAGCCGGCAACCGCGCGGCCGCCATCAAACACCCGGAGCAAGACACAGAGCGATCGAATTTGACAGCCAACCACCAGGACCAGGACGACCACGAGCAAGAACCAAGGACAACGATTAAGGACACAAAAATAACAAGGAAGAATCAAGGGTCGAAGCCCCACCCATATGGCGAGTCGCCACACCTGGACGTCGGCTGCCCGAATTGGTAGTGGACCAAATCCGGACGCAGCACGCCTGGAGTGCCCACCACCGCGTACGGTTCGCCGGGCGTCGAACACCAGCAGAGAGAGCAAGCGCTCGAAAGCAACGGGAAAAACAACAGGCGCAGCCGAAAAACAACGGAGAGAGCGAGTACAGTCAGGCAATGGGAAAAGGCGAACACAGCCAAACGACAGAGCGAGCGCCGCAGCAGAGCGAGCGCCGAACGACAGAGCAAGCGCAGCCGAACGACAGAGCGAGCGCAGCCGAACGACAGAGCGAGCGCCGCAGCAGAGCGAGCGGAACGACAGAGCAAGCGCAGCCGAAGCCGAGAGAGCGCTGCATGGAGGGGGAAATTAATTGCGGCACGCGTTAATTTTGACTCGAAGTGGCGAATTCAGACCGTGCGGAAGCAAAAGTGAGACAAGCAGAAAGATATAAGTAAAGACGCGTGGACCAAGGTGAGCGAGCCGCCAGATGGTTGATTTTAGGCAGGGCCCGGGTTCCCGGGCAGAGGAGACGGTGTTTAGGTAGGGCAATGGTAGGCATATGTATTAGTTAGTTTTTTTATTTTATTTATTTATTTATTTAGTTTATAGTCGAACTATGAACTGTCGACTTTTTTAAAAGTAAAGAAACAATTAAAATTAGATTTAAATTATTTAAGTTGAATTTTAAACTAGAGGTAATTTTAAATTAAGGGTAAAACCTTAAATGTAAAAAAAGAAAAAATTAAAAATTGTGCAAATGTGCAAACTGGGATAAAGAAAAGCCGATCCAACATTTGTTGCAGAGGATTGGGGAAAACCCAGAAAAACCCAATCAGATCAGGAGAGTTAGTGTTAGTAACCAAATGTAAATAAAATTATGAGTAGAGTGTTAAAGCATGCAGTTGAAAGTACTACTATGAATACAAAGAAGACAATTATGTGTTTGACTAAATTCTAGATAAGTGGGCGAGGAGTTGTAATTTTAAGCTAGATATCAAGTTGTTATTGTTAGCTACAATTAAGTATAGTTTATTATAGTCCGAACATAATACCCTGAATGGCTCATGCAGGACATAGTTCGAGCTACAATTGGGAAGTTTTAGAGGAAGGTAATTACGGGTGATTCTACCAGGGACAGAAAAGTGTAGTCTACTAAGTAAGTCGCTACTATCTATGTCACCTTGGATAAGGTTTTTAATAAATATAACACCAAGCATGGTTCTACGATTAGCTAGAGAAGGCAGATTAAGTAACAAAAGTCTACTAGGATAGGAAGGAAGTCTTGAATTTACATCCCAGTTAAGGCCTCGCAAGGCAAACATTAAAAAGTTTTTCTGTACGGATTCAATGCGGTCTCTATGAACTGTGTACTGAGGGTTCCAGACACATGATCCGTACTCGAGAATTGGACGAACAAGCGAAGTGAAGAGAGTCTTAGTTAAGTAAGGATCGTCAAACTCCTTGGACCATCTCTTAATAAAGCCGAGTACACCCATAGCTTTATTAACCATTGATGATATATGTTCAGAAAACTTGAGTTTTCGGTCCAAACGGACACCTAGATCATCAACCAGGGAAATTCTTTCCAAGGTACAACCACAAAGAGAGTATGATACGTACTTTGGGCAGGCACGTGAGAATGTCATCAGCTTGCATTTTGAGCTGTTCAGATTAAGGAGATTTGCACGACACCAAGAAAAGAAACAATCTAGGTCAGATTGAAGGCGAGAATGACAGGAGTCGTCTCTAAATTGAAAACAGAGCTTGACATCATCCGCGTACATGAGAGTACGTGAGTTAAGTATGACCGTTGGGAGGTCATTGATGAAAAGTGTAAAAAGCAGGGGACCTAAGTGGCTTCCCTGAGGAACACCAGATGTGGCATTAACGGGATAAGAACGAGTATTTTTAAAGAGGACTCGTTGGGTTCTGTCACTCAAATAGCTCACAATCCAACTAAGAAGTTTTGGTGAGAAACCGAGAAGATTTAGTTTATGTGCAAGAAGGGAATGGTTGACTGAGTCAAATGCCTTACTGAAATCAGTATAAATGACATCAGTTTGAAGATTTTCCTGAAATCCTTTTACAACAAAGGATGTCAGCTCAAGCAGATTTGTCGTGGTAGAACGACGCTTCACAAATCCGTGTTGAAAAGGGGATATAACGGATCTACTAAAATGCTGCAAGTGAGGAGTAATAACATTCTCGAAGAATTTCGGTATAGCTGACAATTTAGAGATACCTCTATAATTGCTTGCATCAGACTTGCTGCCCTTTTTATGTAAAGGGATGATAAAGGATTCCTTCCATATGGATGGAAACGAGGCAGTTACTAAGGACAGCGAAAATAGTTTGAGCAATGGCTTACATAAGGAGTTGGCACAGTATCGAAGTACACAGGCGGGGATACCATCGGGATCTGGTGAGAAGACTGGTTTAACCAATCGAAGATCCCTAATAAGTGAACTTTCATTCAGTAAAGGTGTGAAGATGCCATTCGAGCTTGGTACGCTATATGGATAGGAGTGAATGTGTGGCGTAGAAGAAGAAAGAAACTGAAAGAACTGAATCCTACATCTGGTCAAATAGTTTTTATAACACTTCGCGTTAAGCACGGTAAAATTTTCCCGAGCAGTTAGGTAGCGGGAAAAGACAAGCGGTGAGTTTTTCAGCTTGCATTTCTTAAATAAGCTACTCTTTAAGTTTTTTAAGCGAGACAACTCTTTTGTAAACCAAGGAGGCCTACTTGAGCTTGTCGGATAGAAAAATGGAACACAGATATCAAAAGCAGAGTTAAGGGTTTTATAAAATATATTAATAGCCACTGACATATCAGTTGATAGATAAAAGTCAGACCAATCACAATGTGAAATTAAATAATTTAAGTATTCAAAGTCTGCTTTCTTAAAGCAGCGCACGCGATTGCACGGCTTTACACTTTTATCCACAAAGCTAATACCCAAGTCGAGATTCACTTCGAAAGTGGGATGATAAGGATCTTCAGGTAGGGAAAGGGGTTGTGCCCTGTCTAAAATCACCCTGGAAGGATCTGAGACGAAACATAGATCAAGCGATCTGTTTAAAGTGTTTTTGACATGATTAACCTGCGACAAAGACATGTCAAACAAACCGTCAAACAGATCATGTTGCCGGGAGGGCAGAAGGAAGTTTCCCTCCGCAATGGATGTCCAATTACATTCCGGGATATTAAAGTCACCCAGGACTATGAAATGATCTCTGTCTGATAACAGATTAAAAATAGTCTTAATTGCAGACAAATGTTGCGAGTAGACTAATAATTCCGATGACGGCGGAATATAGGAGCAGGTTATATACAAGAAAAAACCGGGAAAGTGTAGTTTTACACAGATTAATTCGATGTCGAATTGAAACTCCGGCTGTAAGAGGTCCGACATAATGGAGGAGTCTACTGCAATCAGTACTTCACCACCCCGTCGGTCAGGTCGATCAAGCCTGTAAGTTGTATACCTATCTGGAAAGACTTCAGAGCTTAGAATCTCTGGTTTTAACCAGGTTTCGGTAAAGGCAATAATTTGGGAAGTAAAGGCAAGACTATGAAGATAAAGACTAGAGATTTTACTACAGAGGCCTCTAACATTTTGATAGGAAAGAATTAAGGAAGAAAGAATATTTGTGTGTCCCCTAGCATTTTCAAAGGCATGAAGAGAAGAGAACTTCAGTTTTTTGAGGACTTTGCACTTGTTGTATGTCCACTTGGCGATGTAACGGCCAATGTGGGAAGAGTGACGGTCGTTCGGCTTTTTTGTTTTGAAGTGAACTCCTTAACAATAAGGTCGGGCGGCCAGAAAGAAGCTGCGCAAACGTCTTTAAACTGTTCTGCAGGGAGAATAATTTTGAAAGAAGAAATGTCGCGCTTTAATTTGAAGTTGAATTTTTTAACTATCAAATCATTTACAGGCATCCTTTCGAGAATGTACGATTGTACATCTTCTATGGTTGTGTCTGGAGCCAAGCGAGAGATAAACACCAATTTTTTGGGTTTAATCGCAATCAGAGGTTTTATACTCGGTGCCTGACTAGCAGGCATGATTGCGGGAACATTACCCGTTACGTTGTTATCATTGCTCGTAATGGGAGTAGGCACAAGAGGGGCAGCAAGAGGTTTCGGTGCGGTAACATTGCTGCTAGTTTTTTTTTTTTTTTGTGCAACTAGAAGAGCAAGACGGTATAGGGGAAATTAGACTTAGAAGATCAGAAGAATAAGTCTTGGAAGAAGGTAGATTGGTGGTCTTTAGATTCGTAGTAACTGAATCTAAAGGAATATTAAGAGGAGCAGGTGGCTTACTAAGAGCCGTAAAGGCGTTGAATTGGGTCTCCATCTCCAAAAATTCAGATTGGAGATTAGAGAAAGCTGTGCGTATCCGATAAAACCCGAGTTTGGTTTTATTGTGGATTTTCCGTAGATCGGATTCACCCACACGGCACGCTTCGCACGACCATTTAAGGCCTACATTGGCGTTGACGGCATCTCTAACCCGAACAGTTAGGCCACAGCATTTTAAGTGACTAAAATTGTCACAGAGCCAGCAACCAATGTAGTCCGCATTAGCATCTGAAGAGCATTTGCAATTTGCTGCAGAGCACGACACCATGTTAATAAAATAAATATGCCTTCGAATAGTAGGGGACAACGAAGAGAGCAATAGAATATTAAGACAAATTTCTTGAGAGAGCAAGAAACAGTTCCAGCGCCGAAAACAGGCAAGCAAGCGAGAACGAAAATAAAAAAAACAAATATAGCGAGTACTCGAGGTAAACAAAACAACAGCAACTGTTACGTCTACAACAAAAGCACTACACAACTTACTCAGAGAGCGAAATTTACTTTCGTGAGCGGGAGAGCAGGAAAGTGTAAGAATATTAGTAAAAACAATAACAAAAAAAAAACTTGACGCCAAGACGCGCAAGTGAAAAGAATTAAAATTTTTGTAAGCGAATTCACTAATAAGGCAGGATTAGTATGCTACTTTAAGCTTTTACTCACAGGGTTAGCACTAGTAAAATACAGCAGTAATAATGAAAGCACATAAGCAGATCAATTAAACAGAATTATTAAGAAACACAGGGAGCAAAAGCGTAACACGTCCAACCACCACGACTAAGTATCGAGTTATTTAGGCTAAGTTAATAAAATAAAGAGGATGTTTACCAATGAAAGTGCGCATGTCTGCCACAGGGAACAAAAGGGCGCGTGAATGTGTGAGTGTATAAGTGTGTGCATGTGTCGGCGCAGGCGGCGAACGCAAGACCACGTGGCCCAAGCTGTTCCAGGGCTCCACTGATGTGCAAGCCGGTAAATACCCAGCACATACAGTGGAGCCTCGAGAACAACCGCGAGCCGGTGAATCCCGGAACACGAGGTAAATACCCGGTTCCGAGATTAACCGAGTCACGGATGGTGGCCACTGGTCTGACGTCGATAGGCAGAGCGCGTGTGCGAGGGCGAAGCTGGCGCCAGACGAGCGCACCCCAGCTTTCAGACGCTACCTTACAGTGCAAATGCCTAAGGATAACAAGAGCAACAGTCGAGTTGCACACGACAGTAGGATACCCTTGGACGTATGTTGCCATAAAAAGTATTTAATTGTATAATACTAATTGCAAGCTATAAATTAATAATAATACTGGAGTGCGCTGCCACCTTGCTTCAATTTCGGTATTTTGCCAATAATTTATCGCCGCAATTCCCTAAAGCGGTGTGAGCAGTAGATATCGGTATTTCTTTATAAATTTTAAATTGGTTAATATCGATAACAAGGTCCAAGGGTATAAAAATAAAAAAATAATAATAATTATCAAACCAATTTTCCATTCAATGGTTATACTTAACTATTAGATAATTAAATTTAAATTATTAAAATATGCCTACATACATATTTACATATATCCTGTCATTTAGATTTCTTAATTTCTAACCTATTCCAAACATTACAAACTCATGCCTGAATACTAACAGATATCCCATTGTGATGGCTATGCAAAACCTCAAAAGTCCTAGCACTAATCTTTTCATTATCTAGTATATCAATATCAATATGTGTATCCATATTGGTAGTGGACGTTTTCAAATCTAACAAACTCCTTAATCCTTTGCTAATCAAAAAATTATAAATACTCTTACACCTGTTAAAGGTTTTGAGGCACAAATTAAAATCTCCTAAAACTAGCAAGCTATCCCCTAAATCACCTAAACGAGAAAATTGATGAATTATCTCCTCAAATTCTATTTTAAATGTGGACAGAGGAAAGTCTGGACTTTTATATAATATAAGAAAACTTATGGCATCAAACCTAAATATGCCGAACTCAAAAACTACTGAGCCAAAAGTTTTTCTACTGCTAAAGGTATGGGAAACTCTATCTACTAGCTCGTTCTTTACATAAATTATGATGCCTGTTAAAGGCCTAATTGATTCAAGTTGAACCACAATAGTGAACCCAGGTATTTCTACAGTTTCATTGCTTATGGAAGTTTCCACGAAACATAATATTGATGACTGAAGCATCAGCTTGTCCGATCGAATATCTTCAAGATGGGAATTCAAGCTCTGAGTATTATGGAAGAAAATGTTAAGGGCAGAACTGTTAATTAAATAATCGTAATGAGTACACAGTAGTTTTTCAGTCCGCAATTTCTTCAATTGGGCTTTCACTTTATCATTATTTTGGGGAGACTTAGGAGGAACAAAATTCCCAATAATGAATAATCCTAAAGCAGTAGTTGCTCTACTGCAAGCTACGTATAATGCAGCACGCTGCATTCTGGAATTAGCATGGACTACCACTTTGCCATACGTAGCTCCCTGACTCTTATGAATTGTGATGCCTTCAGCAGGCACAATTGGAAACTGCCTACGGTCAATGTTAATTTGTGCGTTATTTGAATATTGAAAACTGCGAACAATTTTCTGAATAGGAGTCCATGAAGGATCTGTACGATGTGTACACTTCGAACGCGCAGATTCTCCTACAGTTTCCTCTGTAAATTTCATCCATAAAATGTTGGGAGTGTTGGATGTATTGAAATCTATTTGCATCAACACACCTGATGCCCCGTTTACTAATCCATCCCCTGTGTCTACATTGACCGTCATCATGTACTTGGCAGAATTTTTTAGGAGAAGATACGTACAGAGTCCCTGTGTAGCGGAAGTTTTAAAACCCTTCACTTCTTCTAATATTCTTTGTTTCCTAGCTGGTTCCAAATGGCCCGCCTTAATAAAATCTTCAGCAGTAGAGAAAAATTGCTCAGTAGCAATTGAGTTAAGTTTCGTTACATTAAATAAATCAACCTCATTATTATTACTAAACAGATGAATTGCATCATCGGGCACTGCCGATGGTTCGCATATTCTAGATTGGAAAAGGACAATATCATCGGCTGTCATACAACCCGATGCCATATTATTTAAGGCAGAAGCGAAAAGCTGATCGTCACGTTGACGCATTATCTCTGTGAGCTCAAAATACAAAAAAAGGTCCCAGAGATACGTACCAAATATTTCATGGTAAGGGTCAGTGGTATTTGGATCGAAAATCCAACTACCTCCTACGGGCTGTAACTGTCTAAGATCACCGAATACGATGATAGAAACACCACCAAAAGGAGAAGTATTTTTGAAAATTTGCTTCAAATGAGAATCTAAATAAGAAAACATTAGAGAGCTAACCATTGATATTTCATCAATAATAATTAATTTAAGATCGATTAACCTTGAATGAAGGCTATTAACTAAATCATGGCTTAAGGCCCTTAGAGGTGCTGAGCGAGATTGATTAACAGGAAGTGAAAACATGGAATGCAGTGTCGAACCACTAATTCCGAATGCTGCTTTTCCTGTTGGTGCACATAAGAGGATTTTAACAGATGTCGGATCAGCTCCTGGTATACTGTTATACATTACGGATAATGACTGAAAAATTGCTGATATAAGTCGACTCTTTCCGACTCCGGCGCCGCCTCCAACAAATTCATAAAAGACTGTATTGATTTTGGCTTATGCAAAGCATGTGTAAAATATAGCTTCTGCTTTAAATTAAGAGATCTAACTATATTAGCTAAGCTTTCCTGAGAAACTAAGGCTGGAAGCTTGATAAAACGGACATTACTATCTTCATCATTCATATCAATATTTCCATCCACATTTAAAACATTTAGATGTGGATCTATTTCAGGCAATCCTAAAACTGTGAAGCCATCATCTACCACTTCCTGTTCTCCTACTTGATTATTCTCATTTTCTGCTTCCTCTGTTAAGTGGCTCAGAGCATCTTCTAGTTCCCTATCATCTAGTAAATTATATTTTCTGCGATTGTTCTCTACTAACTCCGAATTTTCCCTACAGAACAATTCACAGTCATGTGTGACTAAATCCAAATGCTCATCTCGCCATGGGGCGTAAAGCATTTTTAGCTCTCTGAAATAGTCACTTGTTTCTGTATTGACATTAAATCTCCTATACCTAATTATGCACGCATCTGATGAAGCCACTATTATCGCGAAGAGCGTAAACTATTGATTCAGAAGCCCTAGGCACATCATCGTCAAAGTCATCTGCATTTTCTTGGCGAGCTCCTCGTTCTGATTTGCAGTAGCTATAAAAAGCGGATATCTCAGTGCCAAATACAAATTTGTTACCTAAATGTTGTAACTTTTGCTTAATAGTTACATTGTTATTGTCTTTAATCTCATTGATTGCCTCACGCATCAACATTGAGATACCTCTCTGAGACTTGTTAATATAATTAACGACGTAGCTGCAGCAAGCATAGGGGTCTAAAATAAACTGAATATCCATATTTGCTCGCTGCAACAAAAGGAGGTGCTTGTTATAAGCGTTAAGCTTGATTGCTGCAAAAGATCGCTTCAAAAAGACTTTTGGTTTCTTTATACTTGATCTTACAGCATTAATGTAGCCCTCATAACTAAGGTTAAGTTGATCGTGGGACAAAAAGTTGTTAAAATCGTTAAAATTTTCTACGCTTTCACGATCAAATGGGAAGTCGAGCAGACTTTGAATTTTTTCGAAATTCCTACGATGCTCGGCCAAATTTGGAGCATTTTCTTCTAAAGGGAGAAGAATTTCTGTTTGAGGCATGGGAGGGTATGGGATACCAAATCTACAAATTTGTTTTGACCTAATTTCTCGCCTGCAAGAGTGCCCGTGACTATGGAGTTGATACTCCAAATATGGAGCAACGTCCGGGCAACTAGAATCAGCAGTAATAAACTGATCAATAAAGGACTTCACAGGCATAAATGTGGACTCATTCTTTAGGTCGAGCTTTGGGGCGTCTTTCAGCCAGAACATGCCATGTATATGTGGAGAGCCTCTTTGCTGAAACTCCACTCGCCAATAAAACTTGATGACCTGGTGACAACCAAAGACACTGCCTTCCTTTTTCATCAGTTTTAAAACCTGTCTATATCGAAAATCGAAATATCTGGCACAGGTCACTGGGTCTGCTCTAATGAGACGAGCTTTCTCATTAAACCCCAAATTTAACGCTTCTTCTTCGGATACTTCTAGCTTGTCTACATTTTTACATAGCAAGACTAAAAGCTCCGGCTACCTAGTTTCCGCTGCGGAAAATGTTATAAAAAAAGTTGGAAGCCCTACCTGCCTAATCATAGCCATCACTTTCTTTTTCTCGTCCTCCCAATGAGCAGGAGACGTGCGAATACCTTTTAAAAGCCTATAGCCATCATCATGAAGTATTAACCTATTTAAAGTTTCATCATTACGCACATCAGCAGCCGAAATGCCGAAACACAGGGAGCAAAAGCGAAACACGTCCAACCACCACGACTAAGTATCGAGTTATTTAGGCTAAGTTAATAAAATAAAGAGGATGTTTACCAATGAAAGTGCGCATGTCTGCCACAGGGAACAAAAGGGCGCGTGAATGTGTGAGTGTATAAGTGTGTGCATGTGTCGGCGCAGGCGGCGAACGCGAGACCACGTGGCCCAAGCTGTTCGAGGGCTCCACTGATGTGCAAGCCGGTAAATACCCAGCACATACAGTGGAGCCTCGAGAACAACCGCGAGCCGGTGAATCCCGGAACACGAGGTAAATACCCGGTTCCGAGATTAACCGAGTCACGGATGGTGGCCACTGGTCTGACGTCGATAGGCAGAGCGCGTGTGCGAGGGCGAAGCTGGCGCCAGACGAGCGCACCCCAGCTTTCAGACGCTACCTTACAGTGCAAATGCCTAAGGATAACAAGAGCAACAGTCGAGTTGCACACGACAGTAGGATACCCTTGGACGTATGTTGCCATAAAAAGTATTTAATTGTATAATACTAATTGCAAGCTATAAATTAATAATAATACTGGAGTGCGCTGCCACCTTGCTTCAATTTCGGTATTTTGCCAATAATTTATCGCCGCAATTCCCTAAAGCGGTGTGAGCAGTAGATATCGGTATTTCTTTATAAATTTTAAATTGGTTAATATCGATAACAAGGTCCAAGGGTATAAAAATAAAAAAATAATAATAATTATCAAACCAATTTTCCATTCAATGGTTATACTTAACTATTAGATAATTAAATTTAAATTATTAAAATATGCCTACATACATATTTACATATATCCTGTCATTTAGATTTCTTAATTTCTAACCTATTCCAAACATTACAAACTCATGCCTGAATACTAACAGATATCCCATTGTGATGGCTATGCAAAACCTCAAAAGTCCTAGCACTAATCTTTTCATTATCTAGTATATCAATATCAATATGTGTATCCATATTGGTAGTGGACGTTTTCAAATCTAACAAACTCCTTAATCCTTTGCTAATCAAAAAATTATAAATACTCTTACACCTGTTAAAGGTTTTGAGGCACAAATTAAAATCTCCTAAAACTAGCAAGCTATCCCCTAAATCACCTAAACGAGAAAATTGATGAATTATCTCCTCAAATTCTATTTGGCATCAAACCTAAATATGCCGAACTCAAAAACTACTGAGCCAAAAGTTTTTCTAGCGAAAAGCTGATCGTCACGTTGACGCATTATCTCTGTGAGCTCAAAATACAAAAAAAGGTCCCAGAGATACGTACCAAATATTTCATGGTAAGGGTCAGTGGTATTTGGATCGAAAATCCAACTACCTCCTACGGGCTGTAACTGTCTAAGATCACCGAATACGATGATAGAAACACCACCAAAAGGAGAAGTATTTTTGAAAATTTGCTTCAAACGAGAATCTAAATAAGAAAACATTAGAGAGCTAACCATTGATATTTCATCAATAATAATTAATTTAAGATCGATTAACCTTGAATGAAGGCTATTAACTAAATCATGGCTTAAGGCCCTTAGAGGTGCTGAGCGAGATTGATTAACAGGAAGTGAAAACATGGAATGCAGTGTCGAACCACTAATTCCGAATGCTGCTTTTCCTGTTGGTGCACATAAGAGGATTTTAACAGATATCGGATCAGCTCCTGGTATACTGTTATACATTACGGATAATGACTGAAAAACTGCTGATATAAGTCGACTCTTTCCGACTCCGGCGCCGCCTCCAACAAATTCATAAAAGACTGTATTGATTTTGGCTTATGCAAAGCATGTGTAAAATATAGCTTCTGCTTTAAATTAAGAGATCTAACTATATTAGCTAAGCTTTCCTGAGAAACTAAGGCTGGAAGCTTGATAAAACGGACATTACTATCTTCATCATTCATATCAATATTTCCATCCACATTTAAAACATTTAGATGTGGATCTATTTCAGGCAATCCTAAAACTGTGAAGCCATCTTCTACCACTTCCTGTTCTCCTACTTGATTATTCTCATTTTCTGCTTCCTCTGTTAAGTGGCTCAGAGCATCTTCTAGTTCCCTATCATCTAGTAAATTATATTTTCTGCGATTGTTCTCTACTAACTCCGAATTTTCCCTACAGAACAATTCACAGTCATGTGTGACTAAATCCAAATGCTCATCTCGCCATGGGGCGTAAAGCATTTTTAGCTCTCTGAAATAGTCACTTGTTTCTGTATTGACATTAAATCTCCTATACCTAATTATGCACGCAGTGGTCCTCTTTCTGATGAAGCCACTATTATCGCGAAGAGCGTAAACTATTGATTCAGAAGCCCTAGGCACATCATCGTCAAAGTCATCTGCATTTTCTTGGCGAGCTCCTCGTTCTGATTTGCAGTAGCTATAAAAAGCGGATATCTCAGTGCCAAATATAAATTTGTTACCTAAATGTTGTAACTTTTGCTTAATAGTTACATTGTTATTGTCTTTAATCTCATTGATTGCCTCACGCATCAACATTGAGATACCTCTCTGAGACTTGTTAATATAATTAACGACGTAGCTGCAGCAAGCATAGGGGTCTAAAATAAACTGAATATCCATATTTGCTCGCTGCAACAAAAGGAGGTGCTTGTTATAAGCGTTAAGCTTGATTGCTGCAAAAGATCGCTTCAAAAAGACTTTTGGTTTCTTTATACTTGATCTTACAGCATTAATGTAGCCCACATAACTAAGGTTAAGTTGATCGTGGGACAAAAAGTTGTTAAAATCGTTAAAATTTTCTACGCTTTCACGATCAAATGGGAAGTCGAGCAGACTTTGAATTTTTTCGAAATTCCTACGATGCTCGGCCAAATTTGGAGCATTTTCTTCTAAAGGGAGAAGAATTTCTGTTTGAGGCATGGGAGGGTATGGGATACCAAATCTACAAATATTTTTTGACCTAATTTCTCGCCTGCAAGAGTGCCCGTGACTATGGAGTTGATACTCCAAATATGGAGCAACGTCCGGGCAACTAGAATCAGCAGTAATAAACTGATCAATAAAGGACTTCACAGGCATAAATGTGGACTCATTCTTTAGGTCGAGCTTTGGGGCGTCTTTCAGCCAGAACATGCCATGTATATGTGGAGAGCCTCTTTGCTGAAACTCCACTCACCAATAAAACTTGATGACCTGGTGACAACCAAAGACACCGCCTTCCTTTTTAATCAGTTTTAAAACCTGTCTATATCGAAAATCGAAATATCTGGCACAGGTCACTGGGTCTGCTCTAATGAGACGAGCTTTCTCATTAAACCCCAAATTTAACGCTTCTTCTTCTACATAGCAAGACTAAAAGCTCCGGCCACCTAGTTTCCGCTGCGGAAAATGTTATAAAAAAGTTGGAAGCCCTACCTGCCTAATCATAGCCATCACTTTCTTTTTCTCGTCCTCCCAATGAGCAGGAGACGTGCGAATACCTTTTAAAAGCCTATAGCCATCATCATGAAGTATTAACCTATTTAAAGTTTCATCATTACGCACATCAGCAGCCGAAATGCCTTGAGTGGCAGAGTGCTTACGTAAGCAAATTGATGTGCTATTCCTAATGCTAATCATTTCTAACTTTTTGAAGTTATGAAATAATTTATCAGTTCTACAACCTCTTCTATTAAAATTCCTAAGCTCTGATCTAACTATAGTTGTAAAACTTTCCTGACATTTCCTTTTAATGCCTGCAAATATTGTGTTGAATCACAATCGGTTATCATGTCAAGAGGTCGCTGACCCTCTCCTGGTGCTATAGCAATTCGAGGAACATCTATGTTTTCAACAGGGACATTTTCCATGAAGGTTTCTTGACCTCCTGGATTCAACTCTACCTCTTCTTCTACTACTCTATGCTCATTAGGTTGTGCTGCCTTTTCTAACATTTGACACACAATGTCCCTGTCGTCTGCTGACGCAACAAATGGTACAGTCTCAGCTGAGTAAGAAGACAACCACTGCTCATTGATAGTAACCTGGTGCTTCTTATAAAGTTCTGTGTTCACTAAATACTAAATTGCATCAACTATCTTTGAGGGCCTTATGGTTTCAGCCATGAAATCATGGTTATACTCCATCCTACGCTTAAGATGAATCTGAACTACTTCGGCTTCATTAAATGCCCTGGGAAGGGAAGTTACAACATTTGCAACTGGAATTGGCACATTGATCACTGCTCCTTTAATGGCACTTTGACGTCCATATCCAAGAGACTTTATGATCATAAAAGGAAGACGGGGAGAAATCAGCCTTTCTTCTAGAGGCGTCAAGCCTTTCAGGCATTCCGGAAGCTCCGGAAAATTTAGGCCATTTGTAATAGAAGCCTTTGGTTTTTTCCCTGACTTAATACTGCGGCTGCAGGTTTTGCAAAAGCTAAACCTATTATTGTGGGATGGAAACATAGAGGAAAGATACAAAATATCAACACTATCTGCTTCACTACACTTTTCCTCTATGACCTCACGCGAAATTTTGTCCACTTGATGTGGAAACCACAAACCTTTGCAACATATGCAAACCTGATCGGGTCCCTGCTTGACTGTCTTATTAAAATTGGCTATTAGGCAATCTAAACTAGTTTTAAGCTGCGATATCCTATCATCTGGAAGGGTATTCGCACGGTCCACTCTATTGCGGGACGCGTTTCTCCTATTCTCTGCTATCCTATTGGTGCAAATACTCCTATATAGACTCACTCTTTGCGACATATTCCTATGGGCTTCAAAGGCCTCACGTTGAGCTCGAATTCGAGCACTGCGGCGTGCACTAGTATTGCGTGCCTGCTCAACAATCCTACGAATAGGATTGTTTCTAACCTGAGACCTTTGACTTCTATCTATTGCCCTTTCTAAAATTCGCGTCTCCTGATTTTGTCGCTGAATCGCCCTTCTAACAGCATCTCGTCCGCTTTCGTTGGACCTGAATTGTGGACATTGCCTGCGCCTCGATCGACGCAAAGTATTGGCAAGTTGTTCGGCATTTCTAGTTGAATGATCAGTTCGTCGAACACGGCGACGAACTGCATCCTGCTCTCTTTCCTGAGATCGAAACTCAGCATCTTGCCTGCGACTCGAACGACGCGAAGTGTTGGCAAGTTGTTCGTCTGTTTTAATTGCAGAATCACTGCGACGTACACGGCGACGAACTGCATCCTGCTCTCTTTCCTGAGATCGAAACTCAGCATCTTGCCTGCGACTCGAACGACGCGAAGTGTTGGCAAGTTGTTCGTCTGTTTTAATTGCAGAATCACTGCGACGTACACGGCGACGAACTGCATCCTGCTCTCTTTCCTGAGATCGAAACTCAGCATCTTGCCTGCGACTCGAACGACGCGAAGTGTTGGCAAGTTGTTCGTCTGTTTTAATTGCAGAATCACTGCGACGTACACGGCGACGAACTGCATCCTGCTCTCTTTCCTGAGATCGAAGGTCAGCATCTCGCCTGCGCCTCGAACGACGCGAAGTGTCAGCAAGTGGTTCTTGTAATCTGATTGGCGAAGAAGCCCGAAGAGTAGTGTGACGAATTGTGTCCGGTAATTGCTCAACGGCCCTAAGTGTTCTATTACTTCTGCGGACTCGATGCTGTTGACTATCTCTAACCCTTTCAGCTTCCCTAAATTCGAAATTTTGCCTACGTTCTCTATGTGCCTCTAGATTATTTACGCGTTCCTGCTCAGAAAAGTCTATATCTGACCTATTCAAACGATTTCTTTTTCGCTGTGTTTGACTCCTATTGCAAGCTGACTCTCTCTTAAGTCTAGGCATCTTCTAATATATAAGTTTTAAAATAATATATAGGTATGTTAAAAATAAAATTCTTATAAATTAATTTAATTTGAATATATATTTATCAAAAATTAATATATAGTTGTATATATAAAATAAAGTTAGTATATTTATTTATATATATAAATATATTCATATATTTAAATAGATATATATATATTATAATTATATTCATATATTTAAATAAATATATGTATAATATTTAAAATAATTATATTATAAATGAAAATAAATATCTAATGAAAGAACAAATAATAATAAAATTTAATAAGGAAAATAAAAATAAACAAAATGTGGAAAAAAGAATAAATATAAATCAAAGAAATAATAAATTAAACCTGCAAGAAATTCCAGCGAAAATTCCAATTTGAATCGCGGAAACGAACCGATACCGATGTTCACGTACAATCACACACACTTCAGAAGAGTCTATACACATATATACTTACGTAGTTACTATTTTTGAGTCAAATAAATGATCCGTCTGTAACGAAGACAAAGATCAACGCTGAAGCCAAGTATAAATTGAAACACGAACGATTTCGGTGAACGTCTTTATTTTAAAACTGTCAGCTTAAGACTAAATATACAGAGTTTTGATCGGCTCAAAGTGAGTCGCGAGAAACGGAAATGTATTTGTCAGCATTTTTATTTATTTGTGTTTAAGTGCATGCAAAAAGAATGATGAAGTTATACAACAATCATGCGCTTTACTTTGTTGTGGGTTTCAAGTTTCGTTACGTTATGTTGTGTATTTATGTACGCAAGATTGTATGCGCATTCTTTTAGATTTAAGTTGTAAGCGTAATATGAGAAGCATATTATGCTACTTCCCTCCCTTAAAAGGAAGCTTATGCTTCTATTTCTTCTATTGGGGTTGATGCTTGCAATCTTGGTGATGCAGTTGGGTTTGTATCTTGTGTTTCAATGGTTATTTTGTTTTTAAGTTTTAGGTAGATACAAACAATACAAGACGTGAGGCTTATGATTGATACCATTATGCAAACTGTGATATTATTATTTGATATTAATTGTACAATGTCCTTATGTTCTATTGGTTTTATTTTTATTAGGTTTAAGGGTGTGTACAATGGAGTAAGGTTTATCTCGGGACTTAGCTGATTTTCATTCAGAACTATTTTTCCAATTTTGATTTTACACTGTTTTATTGTTATTATTTTGTTGCCATTAATCGTTATATTTTTGTTTATTTCCTGGCAATTTTGTTCTATAACAGTGTCATTTATATTCCATGTGAGGATACTATTAGGTTCTACATATTTAATTATTTGGTTAACTGTTGTAGGGACGAAATTGCATATCGGATTTGTTCTTTTTATGATATTTTTAATACATTCGTTGTTTATTTCTATGTAATTTTGATTATAGATTTTACCATGTTCTTCAAAATAAGTTTCTTTATCTACGTGGTCAAGTTGATAGCCATTACTATCTGGGTAGGGTATTATGTTAATGGTATGGATGGTTTTTTGTTTAATAGGGATATGAGCTATGATAAGTAGTTGGTTAGTATTAATCCAGGTTGAAGTTTTAGTTTGTAATATGTTACTGCTGTCAACGTTTTCTAATTTGTCATAGTTGAGTAATTTGGGGTTAAACAGTCCTAATCGCGAGAGTTGCATTCCCATTGCAATGTCTTCGATGTACTCAGTAAATTGGATTAGTTCGTATAGCATTTGTTCTCTGTTATTATGTTCGTCTTCAAATTCCTTGACCTTTTGCATATTACTATTAATTAGCTGAACTATGTCACTGATTCTAATTGGTTATGGATTTGTATTCGGTCATTATTGTCTAATGTTCCGAAAAGGTATTTAAAGGCAGATCCCATTATGTTAATTAGTCCGCGTTTCTGTCTATTTGTCTGGTGTAATGTTATAGCGTTAAGTTCTCTTAGCATTTTATTGTGGAGAAGTGTAATTTGAGGGATATGTGTATAGTTTGTTACTCTAACGTTAAAGTAATGAGTTAAGTTGTCTATATCGGTGAGATTTATGCGGAGACAATGGTGTTCGTATTCTGAGGGGACTTGTATGGGCTTGTCAGAGAATAGGAGATATCCGTGGTCGGTATCAATGTTGTTGATTTGAAGTTGCTGGGTTTGGCATAGTTTCGTAAAGGTGAGGAGGAGTATTAGGGTGAACCAGGGTCCTGTAGAAAGGGTTTTCTAATTTGCCTTTTTGTAATGGTCCCTTTCTGTATCTAGTGTCAACATTGTATTCGGTTCTGTTTTTGTTTATTTCGTTAATTCTAACTTCTTTATCGTGTTGTGTATCTAGAATTGGTTGTCCGGCATAAATGAATATGTGAGCGGGGGTTTGTCCAGTAGTGTCGTGTTTGGTCTTGTGATTGTAGATGTAAAGGATTGTTTCGATTTTACTTAACTTGGTCTCGTTGTCGTCAGAATTTTTTATGATGCGAATTTTTTCATTTATAGTCTTGTGTAGCCTCTCTATGTCAGCGACACCTGTTTTCGTGGTGTTAAGTTGTAATTCTACGTCTTCGGTTTCGAGCCAACGTTTAAGGGCTAGGCTGGAGAATGCGCCGTCTCTGTCTGCTTTAAGAAGTCTAGGTTTCCCAACTGATTAAATATACGCATTAAGGCGTTTTTACATTCTATCCAGTCCTTTGTCT
This sequence comes from Zaprionus ornatus, assembly GCA_018904035.1. Taxonomy (NCBI): domain Eukaryota; kingdom Metazoa; phylum Arthropoda; class Insecta; order Diptera; family Drosophilidae; genus Zaprionus; species Zaprionus ornatus. The sequence goes on along the minus strand of JAEIFZ010000245.1, from coordinate 459,776 downwards.
TTATCTGTTCGAGAGTGGCGAATTTGGAGTAAACATCGATACAGCTCAAATAGTGATTCCCTTCAGAAGAATAGATATCTATTACAAACTTATCGCGGCAATGTTCGGGTTTAGGGGTAATTTTCATTGGCATTTTTGTATTGCGGTGTTCTGTCTTGGCTAAGTTACAAACTTGACATTCATTGATTATATTTTGAATAAGGAGTTGGCTATTAGGAAAGTAGTAAGTTTCGCTAAAGAGTTTTACAGTTTTTTGAATTCCTGGGTGTAATAACTTTTCGTGTGTGTTTAGGATTAATTCTTTGAATTTTGCATAAGTAGGAATGTTTTTTAATAGGACGAGACTTCGGAAAATCTTTGTACACTTTGGATTCATGGTTTCTGTGTACGCGCTTTGAATCACTTCAAAGTCTGCATCGCTTTCGATGTAAAGGGCGCTATTCTTCGAACAAAAGTGGTTTAGTAAGTATTGTTTGGCTGTTTCGAAGGTCATTTCTGCATAGGAGATACGTACTATTTGTTTCTTGAAATAGGTTTCATATTCTGTATTATTATTGGGGCCTTTCGAAAAAATGATTTGTCTTCTATGGTAGTTTATTGCTTTTTCAGATAGTCCTATTAGTCCGCTACTATCTTCTTCCGCGCTATGTTGCGTGGATTCTCCGAAAAATGTCTGTTCTATTTTGATTCTAGACAGTGCGTCCGCGACATGGTTTTCTTTCCCTTTGATGTACCTTATGTCGAAGTCGTACTCCGATAGTCTAATCTTCCATCTAGTCAACTTTGAGTTAGGCTCTTTAAGTTTGTGTAGCCAGCACAATGGTTGATGGTCAGAAGCTACTTCGAAGTGTCGCCCTAATAGATAATGTCTGAAAGTTTTGGTTGCCCAAACTATTGCTAATAATTCCTTTTCTATAGCGCTGTAATTAACCTCGTGTTCGTTTAAAGTCCTACTAATGTAGCTAACAGGATGTCCATCTTGAGATAGAACAGCGCCTAATGCTACGTTGCTTGCGTCAGTTGTTAACACAAATTTCCTTTCAAAGTTCGGTATTTTTAGTATGGGGTCCTCGGAAATAAGCAATTTTAGTTTATGGAATGCCTCTATATAATCCCTTTGATGTACGTCTATCTTGACTCCTTTTTTTAGACATTTAGTCAATGGTTTGGCTATATCGGAGAAGTTAGGTATGAATTTTCTATAGTAACCTGTGATTCCAAGAAATGCTTTGATTTCCTTGGGTTTAGTCGGAAGTGGATATTTTTGTATAGCTTTAATCTTTTCAGGATTCGGTTTAATCCCATCTTTAGTGATAACGTGTCCTAGAAAGGCAGTTTCTTGTCTTAGGAATTCACATTTATCTAGCTGTAGTTTCAGATTGGCTTGGGATAGTTTCTCGAACACTGCTTCAAGAGACTGAAGGTGTTCCTCCAAAGAGGTGGAAAAAACGATAATATCGTCTAGGTATACTAGACAGTTTTTATTGAGGAGCGGACGGAGTAGGTTATTCATACAGCGTTGGAAGGTAGCGGGGGCATTTTTAAGCCCAAATGGCATTCTTGTATATTCGAAGTGTCCATATTTGGTTGAAAAAGCGGTCTTGGCTATTGATTCTGGGTCCATCTCTATTTGGTGGAAACCCTTTGCAAGATCTATTGTTGTGAAGTAATTAGACCTCCCTAATTTTCCTAATATTTCGTCTATATTTGGTATAGGATATCGGTCATTTATTGTTATTTCATTTAATTTCCTGTAGTCTATTACTATGCGAAGTTTTTGTTGTCCAGAAGCATCCAACTTTTTGGGTACGACCCAAATGGGGCTACAGTACGGTGAGTTGCTTTCTCGAATGATACCCTGCTCTAACATGTCTTGGATCTGTTTTTCTACTTCTTTTTCATACGTCTGTTGGAAACTATACAGTTTAGAATAAACGGGAATATTGTGCGTGGTGTTGATAGTGTGTTTTTCTTGGTTCGTAAAACTAAGTTTGTCGCCTTCATGAAATTGGATGTCTTTGAATTTAATCAATAGGTTTGTTAGTTTATGTCTTTCCTCTGCATTTAAGTGGTCTAGTCGGAATAAATTCTCTTGGAGAGTGGAGGTTTCTAAAAAGGTGGGGTCTTGTGGGAATGGAGGATCTATTTGAACATGATTCTGTTCTGTAGTGTTCTTAGTATCTTTTATCTTGTAGACTTTATTAAAAAGGGTAGCAGTTCCCTTTTGATAATCTATTACTGCCTTAGCCTTGGACAACAATTTGCGTCCAATCAGCATATCGTAATGTTCTGAGAACTTATGAATTAAGAACTCTTGAGCAATAGGAAAGTAATTATTTGTTGGTATAGTTGTAGCTTCGTTAATAGTTAACGGGCCATTACTAGTGTGGATTAGGTGGTTGGTTTGTTGTATGGGTGTTTGAAAGATATTCCGAGTGAGCATATTTATAGTGGATCCGGTGTCGATTAGACATTTTAATTCGCCGTCATTATGTCTAATAGTTACATATTGGCTTGATCCGGGGCAGCTAGCCGAAAATTTTCTGCTTGCTCATTATTGTCTGGTTCGTCATCGTTCGGTACTGTTTGCTCTTGTTGTGTTCCGTCCGAATTATCATAATTTTGTTCAGGAGGATCCTGAATTGGATTTGGGATGTAACCCATTTGGCAAGGGTAGGGCTGAGGTTGGAAATTATCTGGGTAATATGGGTAATATGGGTAATAAGTATAGTATGGGTATTCGGGTTGATTTGATACCATTTCCTGGTATCTTAATTCTTCTATACTCATTTTAGACTGTCCGCTGTCTGATGGTCTTTGTCTTTTTACAGGATTATTGGTCTGTGCATTTCCAGTTGAAGGGTAGTTAGTCTGTATACCAGTCTGATTAGGTCCGAAACGATTTTGATCAAAGATATTCTGTCTGTTAAAAGCTGGGTTCGGTCTGGGTTGTTGCATTAAGGGCATGTTAGATTGTGGGTGGATTGGTCTTTGTTGATATTGGGGAAAAGGATTTTGATTAAACCTGGGTGCATGAGCTGGTGTGTATGGGTATGGTTGATGGTAAGGTTGAAAGGCATTATTATGAAAGGGTTGGAAGGGTGTGATAGGCTTATTCTGGCTATTAACTTGTCTGTTCTGTGGATTAGTTGGTGTCCTATTAGTGTTAGGGGCTGGTTTGAAATTATCTTTGTTAGGTATTGGCGTCTCGTAAAGGCCTTTTTCTTGTAAGATATTGATTAGGGATCTCAAATCTGGGATATGGCATTTGACAATTCTTATGTGAATATTGTTAGGAAGTTTTTGAATTAAGTTCTCTATACTATCTTGGATGAGCCTAGTAAATAAGGCGGTTTCTGCAGAGTTGTTTTCTAGCTCTAACTTACTCATTAAAACTTGTCGTCTTCTCTCAGCTTCTTCCAAAAACTGTCTGATATTGCCTCTGTATTGGGTGTTCCGGAACTCCTCCAAAAGTTGATGGTTCGGTGCTTGCGGTTTGTAGTAGAGAATCAACCTTGTCCTTAGCTCGATCCAGCTGGCGAAGTTGTTGGTTCCCAGAGTGCGGATGACGTCGCCACTGACATTACGCTCTATATGTCCGTAAATTATCAGCTTCTGCCTTTCGTCTGTGGTCTGGTACAAAGCCAGAATAAAGTCAATACGAGTGATGAATGTATGCAGGGTGCTCGGATCTCCGTTGAAGTTTTCGACAGCGTGTATCTGCCTTTCGACTTGACTCATATTCGAGTCGTTCAGTATTACGGGTGCTGGTGATGATACTGCCATTATTGTTTATTGTAGGTTTGTGTATTCACTGCTGGTTTATATCTTCACTATTGATTGGTGTGTTTTTTTTTTTTTTTTTTTTCTCAAGCTTTATGTCTGTGTTTTGCCGATATGTCTTTGTTATTTGTTCACTTATTGTTGTTAATTTAGTTCACTTAATTTTTGTTTTATGTTTTGCATTTGTTTTACTTTACTTGTTTGTTACTTAAAATGTTTAAGTTGTTCACTTATTTTTGTTTTATGTTTTGTTTTAGTTTACTTTGTTACTTAAACTGTTTATGTTGTTCACTTAGTTTTAAGTTTATGTTTTGTTTTGTTTTATTTTGTTACTTAAAATATTTATGTTGTTCACTTAGTTTTTAGTTTCTGTTTTGGGTTTTGTTTTACTTTGTTACTTAAAATGTTTATGTTGTTCACTTAGCTGTAGGTTTATATTTTGTTGCGCACTTAGCTATTTCGCTCTTTTTGAGTAACCTTTTGTGGATTTACTACTCAGCGAATTCAAAGGCGTCTTCTTAAAATTTTTATAATTTTAAGTTGTTTCACGTTCACAATCACTTTGTGGGATTAGGTACACCGTTGGTTGGCACTTTTGTTGTGAACCGATCGTACCGATATTACCGACGCGATTTGCGAAAGTTCTTTAGCGGATGATGATTGAAGAATTGAATAGGGTTTCTATCGCATCAACAATGTTTCATCCTATCGGCTGCGCCACTTACGTAGTTACTATTTTTGAGTCAAATAAATGAACCGTCTGTAACGAAGACAAAGATCAACGCTGAAGCCAAGTATAAATTGAAACACGAACGATTTCGGTGAACGTCTTTATTTTAAAACTGTCAGCTTAAGACTAAATATACAGAGTTTTGATCGGCTCAAAGTGAGTCGCGAGAAACGGAAATGTATTTGTCAGCATTTTTATTTATTTGTGTTTAAGTGCATGCAAAAAGAATGATGAAGTTATACAACAATCATGCGCTTTACTTTGTTGTGGGTTTCAAGTTTCGTTACGTTATGTTGTGTATTTATGTACGCAAGATTGTATGCGCATTCTTTTAGATTTAAGTTGTAAGCGTAATATGAGAAGCATATTATGCTACTATATGTATGCATGCACAAAAATACGTTACGCTGTGTACCGCACTTTTCTAAAATTACGCGCCACGTTCCGAGCAGGGCGCAATCATTCACACGCATAAAAAATGTTCCGTTAACGCATAACAATCACACACGAGGATTTACTTATTATATACTCGACTTATATTAATTTGCATTAAATGCTAAATGTATCACGAACACGCGGATTAATTATATATTATTTTATATTTAATATCGAAAATACAAATGATAATCGACAATCGACGACGACACCGAACACGCCAATCGCAAACTACAAATTAACATAACACTGAAGCGCGCTGCCACCTTGCAACAATTTTGATACGTTGCCAATAATTTATCGCCGCAATTAAAAAGTGCGCGAAACCTTAAATTTATAATAATGATCTATAGAATCTAATATACATACAAAATATACATATATTAAAAAAACAAAGTAGAAGAAATGTTAGTACATTTTTTTCAAACATAGTTTCAATAGACGTGGGGATATAATATAATTTACACATATTAATATAATTTATATGCAAAACATATGAAATATATATCGATATGTTTAATATATATTAAAAGCTATCGATATGATAGCTCATAATATATCGTGAAATCTAAATTAATATTTATTTAATAAAAAGTCAATATATAAATTATTAAATAATAATAATAATATGTCTATATTAGAAATCTAGTAAATACCTGCATTCATGCATGCCGATCAACCACGCTATTGATTGTATATAATTTTACATATGTATGTGTGAACACAAATTAAGTATGTATAAGTGTTTGCATTTATGCACATGTATTTTGGGTAATTGACATGTGCATGAAAAAGAAGAGTCGAGAAAAAGCTCGCGCTTCGCGCTCGCATCTTTTATCCTTTTCTTTCATGCACAAGGAATTTAGTTCTGACGTCATCGACAACTTCTTTGCTTTCTTCATATTCATATATACGCCACCTATTGGTTGAGTGTTAGCATATATTTATGCACATGTATTTTCGGTAATTGACATGTGCATGGAAAAGAAGAGTCGAGAAACAGCTCGCGCTTCGCGCTCGCATCGTTGTCCTTTTCTTTCATGCATAAGGAATTTAGTTCTGACGTCATCGACAAGTTCTTTGCTGGTCGAAGTGTCGAAATGGTTTATCTAATAACTTCAGTGTTTATTGTCTGATCGGATTGCAATTTGGAGGATAAGTTCATATATTATTTATCTATATATATGCTAAAGCAGAACGTTAAGAAATGAGTTCTTCGAATGTAAATAGCAATGTAAACCAAAATTGGCGGTTTGCGGGGGCGGTAGGCGTGTTATTCCAAATTGAAAATAAACTTGATCTGCGTACGGGATACAGGAATCTTCATGCTAAATTTGGTGTCCGTAGCTTTTGTAATAGCTGAGATCGGCGCGTTCATCCAGACAGACAGACAGACGGACAGACGGACAGACAGACGGACATGGCTCAATCGACTCGGCTATTGATCCTGAGCAAGAATATATATACTTTATGGGGTCTCCGACGCCTCCTTCTGCCTGTTACATACATTTGCACAAAGTTAGTTTACCCTTTTTTGACCATTTTCAATGGTCCAAGGGTATAAAAACATAGTAGATTGCAAGTGGGTTTTTAGTATAAAACAAGATGAAAATGGTAATTTACTTAAATATAAGGCAAGATTGGTAGCCAGGGGATTCACCCAAGAATATATGATGGATTATGTTGACACTTTTGCACCAGTTGCACGAATTTCTAGTTTTAGATATCTTTTAGCTTTTTCAAATCAATATGATTTATTGATCCATCAGATGGATGTCAAAACAGCTTTTTTAAATGGAGCACTAAAAGATGAAATCTATATGAAAATTCCAAAAGGTTTAATACAGTATGATGGAAATAAAGTATGTAAACTTAATAAAGCCATTTATGGTCTAACACAAGCTGCAAGATGCTGGTTTGAGATATTTGAAAGTGCATTGCAAAATTTTGGATTTCGGAGTCTAGAAGTAGACAGATGTATATATATTCTAGATGAAGGAGATATACATAAAAATATATATGTACTCTTATATGTTGACGATATAATAATTTCTACTAGTGATTCTGAAAGAATGTCTAAATTTAAAACATATCTTTTGAATAAGTTTCAAATGACCGATCTAAATGAAATGCGATATTTTATTGGCATAAAAATTGAAAGAAAAAATGATCAAATTTGTCTCAGTCAATCTGCATATATTAAAAATGTTTTAAAAAAATTCAATATGGAAGATTGTAATCCAGTTGGGACTCCACTTCCAAGCAGAATAAATTATGAGGCTTTGCAAGTAGAAGAGTCATATGAAGCACCATGTAGGAATTTGATTGGTTGTTTAATGTACGTAATGTTATGTACTCGACCGGATTTAAGTACATCGATAAGTATCTTAAGTCGATATACTAACTACAATAATAGAGAATTATGGCAATGTCTTAAAAGAATTTTAAGATATCTAAAAGGAACTGTCAATTTAAAGTTATCATTTAAAAGGAATTTGAAAGTAAATAAAATTCTTATGTATATGTTGATTCTGATTGGGCCGGAAATGAGACTGACAGAAGAAGTAATACAGGGTATATATTTAAAATGTTTGAAAATTGTTCAATTTGCTGGAGTACTATGAAACAAAAATCTGTTGCTGCTTCATCTACCGAAGCTGAATATATGGCCTTATTCGAAGGAGTAAGGGAAGCATTATGGCTAAAATCATTAACAAATGAAATGAAATTAGAATTAAATGGTCCAATAGTTATTTTCGAGGAAAACCAAGGTTGTATAAGTATAGCCAATAATCCCACATGCCACAAGAGAACTAAGCACATAGATATCAAATATCATTTTACCAGAGAACAAATTGAAAACAAACTAATTTGTGTTAAGTATCTTTCCACAGATTTACAATTGGCTGATATTTTGACAAAGCCACTACCAACTGCCAGATTCATTGTACTGCGAGACCAACTGGGGCTAACTGAATCTAGAATGATCAAAATAATCTAAATGAGCAAAATGAATTTTTATATGAAGTCTGAATCTTTTATATATATATAACCATAATCAAACCAAAACAATTACTACACTAACTATTACTATGTTTATTTAAGTGAATCTTGTTTTACTGGGTTTCCCCAATTCTTTGCAGCAAATGCTGGTTCAATAAAAGTCGCCCCAGAGAAAAAAGAAAAGAATAAGAATACAACCATTAGAAAACGCATGCACTCGTCTGAAAGTAATTTTTCATTTCATTAATTTTTAATCAGTTTGTATCAGTGTGATTTTTGAGGTGGCGTGTTGAAAATACAAAAGTCACACTTATGCATAGTTGTGAATTAAGAGGACCATGTCGTTGTTTGTCATTCACATGGCATGGTTTACCATTCACATGTTATAGAGTAATCGTTCTATTCGCTTGCAGACAACGAGACAGTGCGGTTGATTCAATCGGTTGCTTAAATAAAATAATTATTGAAGTGTCAAACAACAATAAAAGTGTTTCACTATTTGGTTGATGCCCTGGGTTATAATATACAATACTTAATCGTATATTATTATATCTAATTCAAAAGTTCGAAAATAAGCGACTGTTAGTAAACAGCCAACTTAAAATCCTCTTCAACCTTCCGTCAGTTCCTCACGAGTCTGGAGACAAAGTTGCTTAACGGCTCTTGACCATTCCAAAATCAGCACAGAGAACTGGGATTGCCTTCTAGTCTTCCTATGCTCGTCTAAACTCCCAAGGCTGACGTTGTCACTTTGGGAACAGTCCGTACAAAATAAGGCTGAAATTCCGTTGTGGAAGGAAATGTCCGATTTGTTTTCAGAGCGCTATCGCACATTAGAAGCGATAGAGGACGTACAACCTACAACAAGCGCACAGACAAGGTCCAAATCTGCTCGAAAAGAGCCTCCTATAAGGAAGGTCAACTCTTTTGAGGCAAAGGTTGTAGGCAAACCACAAACCTGCAAACTTTGCTCAAAGGAGAACCATCCTATACGTCTGTGTCCGCGCTTTCTCCAAATGGCTGTTGATGAAAGGTCCAATTTCATCAAACAGAAAAAGTTGTGTCTGAACTGCTTCGCAAGAGGACATATCCTTAAAGATTGCACAAGTCAACATAACTGTTTTACGTGCATCGTGGCACCCCTCCTACTGCGCCCTCTTCAGCAGATTCTGCACCAGCTCCCCAGGATTCTAATATACAGTCCACTCCTTCTACGACTAATATTCAGAATTATTTCACGGCGAGCACACAAGGTGTTCTTCTCGGCACTGCTCTTATAACTGTGTGCCATTTGGGCATGACTTATAAAGCACGTGCACTGATCGATCCTGGATCAGAGGCTACGTTCATTTCCTAACGGATGTTTAACATCATAAAGCCCTCCTACCAAGCCGTGCAAGTTAAAGTAGCTGGCTTAAATCAAGCCATCTCAGCCAATCCACAAAAGTTGTGTCATTTTCAGATTGGCTCCCGATCACTCCCAGGTTACAGCTAGAAACTGCAGCCTTTGTTCTCCCTCAATTGGCAGGTAACCTTCCATCCTACACCATTTCCAAGGACCTTCTGAAGGACCTGCCAAACCTCCAACTAGCTGATCCGCACTTCCACCAGAGCTCTCAGATAGACGTGCTCCTAGGAGCCGACATCCTACCATCTATCATAAAGAGTGGCTCTGTATCCAAAATTTGTGGAACCCTGCTCGGTCAAGAGACCATATTCGGCAGGATCCTCACAGGACCAGTAGCCAAGTCGAATCCCACGACAGTTTCGTCCTTCACGACGAGGATAAAGATCAGCAATGAACAAAGGCTTGATGATCTTCTCACCAAGTTTTGGGTTGTGGAAGATCTACCAGCAAAGCTGGTAAAAGTTTCTGATTCAGCGTGTGAAAACAACTTTCTTCGCACTACTTCCAGAACAAAAGAGGGAAGATATGTCGTTACGCTTCCTTTCAAAAATCCTGAAATCTTCGAATTAGGACATTCTAGGTCCATCGCACTCGCTCAGTTTCTCAGGAACGAATGTCGTCTAAAGAGGAACTTTCCTTTAAAAGAGCAGTACGACTCGATTATTCAGGAGTATTTAGATTTAGGCCATATGAGGCCAGTCTCCCCAAGTAACGACTGCAACAATTTTTATCTCCCTCATCATGCTGTGTTCAAACCTGAGAGCACCAACACCAAAGTTCGCGTTGTTTTCACCGCTTCCAGTCCGTCCTCCAATGGGAAGAGCTTGAACGATATCCTATATCCAGGACCCGTTTTGCAATCCGATCTGACCATGCAGATCTTGAAATTGCGTTTTTTCCGTTACGTGTTCAATGCTGACATCACAAAGATGTACCGGCAGATACTCGTCCACACGAGTCACACGCCATTTCAACGATTCTTCTTCAGGAATCCAAATGGTGAAGTATGTGATTTTGAACTTGGCCATTCGGGTTCTTCGACAGCTCTCCCAGGATGATAGCAAACATTTTCCTCTCGCCAGCGACATCATATCCAACTACATGTACGTAGACGATGTCCTTGCTGGCGCGCACTCCATAAAGTGCGCCACAGTGTCCATTGAAGAGTTACGCAAAGCTCTTGAGACAGCTGGTTTTCCTTTAAGAAAGTGGACCTCCAACCACAAAGATGTGTTAGCTAATATCCCCAAGGAACATCTTCTGAACGCCGATTTCCTCGAACTTGAGGAAGCGAGCTTAGCTAAGACTCTGGCAAGCGCATACGGATGAGTTCCTCTTTGCCCACTCCGAAGCCGATTTGAAACAGTCCTACACGAAACGTGAAGTTCTCTCTCACATCGCCAAGTTATTCGATCCAACAGGCTGGCTGGCACCATTTGTGGTCCGTGCCAAAATTTTCATGCAGGATATATGGCTGCAAAATCTTGGATGGGATGAAACATTGCCAAGCGAACTCCAACAACGCTGGCAAGATTTCCTATCCAGTTATTCATCCCTCCATAACCTTCGGATCCCTAGATGGTCCAATATACCCCAGTAGCTAAGCTCCAAATCCATGGTTTCTGCGACGCATCTCAGCGTGCCTACGGAGCAGCTATACATATCCGTGCTGAAAATCAACACAAGACTTCAAGCCATCTTCTTGTAGCCAAGACCAAAGTAGCTCCTGTGAAGACCATCTCCTTGCCTCGTTTAGAACTTTGCGGTGCATTACTGCTAGCCGAATTATCAGCAACACTCCTCCCTCAGCTTCCAGTCAATAGCTACGAAGAGTACTATTGGACTGATTCCACAATTGTGTTAGCCTGGCTTAGTAAGCCTCGATGTAAATGGACTACTTTCGTGGCTAACAGAGTGGCTAAGATAACTCAGCTCACTACTTCGAGCAAATGGTCTCACGTTAGATCTGAGCAGAACTCTGCCGATCTTGCCAGTAGAGGCGTCTCGTCAGAGGACCTCATTGGTAATAGACTCTGGTGGCATGGACCCGATTGGCTGATCCTTCCAGCAGAGCAGTGGCCTGTTGTGATCGAAATCGCTCACGAGACAGACGAAGGGCTTCGTCCTGTCAAATGCAACTTATCAAAGTTGCCTCCTTCATCCATTTGGATCTTGGAGAGATTTTCCGAGCTCGACAGAGCACTGCGAGTGATGGCTTATGTATATCGCTTCATTCAGAGGTGTCGCAAGCCTAATCTTACACTCTCTCCAGATATCAGCAGCTCTGAACTCTCCAACGTTCAAGATTTGTTCATCCGGAGCACCCAACGTACTCAGTTCCATAAAGAGTACAACTGTTTGTTGAACAAGGAACAGATTGCAAGGAGTAGTGACATCGCTAATTTGAATCCGTTCATCGACGCCAGCGGAGTCACGAGATCATGCGGTCGTGTGAGAACATCCGCTTCTTTAAGCTATGACGAGAGGCACCCGCTTATCCTTCGGTACTCATGTACTTTCTCACACCTCCTCGTCCGTTTTACGCATCGTATCTCCCTACATGGTGGGAATCAATTATTGATGCGTCTCATTCGATCACGCTACTGGATTCCAAAGCTCCGTACCTTAGTGAAAGCCACCATTAATTCCTGTCGACTCATGGGTACTCTGCCCTCTGCGAGAGTTTCCTTCTCTCGACCTTTCACCCACACGGGACTCGATTTCGCTGGTCCTTTCGAAATCAAGAATTTCACTGGTCGAGCCTGCCTCATAACCAAGGGCTATGTATGTGTGTTTCAGCACAAAGGCCATACATTTAGAAGCAACCTCGGACCTAACAACCGAGAAGTTTCTCGCCGCCTTCGCGCGTTTCGTCGCGAGACGCGGCTGCCCCCACCACGTTTACTCTGACAACGGAAAGACGTTCGTAGGAGCCTCCAAGGTCTTTACTTCAGAGTTTATGAAGGTAGTGAAGGCTGATGTATCCACAAAATACAGCCATCAAAATCTCGCATGGCACTTCAATCCTCCCAGTGCGCCGCACATGGGTGGCTTATGGGAAGCTGGAGTAAAGAGCTTCAAAACGCTCTTCTACAAGTCCACTTCCTCATTAAAGTACACTTTCGAGGAACTATCCACACTCCTGTGCAAGGTCGAAGCGTGCCTTAACTCCAGGCCGATTTCTCCTATGTCTGAGAGCCCCACCGATCTTTTAGTCTTGACTCCTGGCCACTTTCTGATCGGCGGTCCGCTCATGTCCGTCGCAGAGCCTGAAATCCAAGAAGACGCTGTATCCATCATCAACCGATGGCAGCAACTTAAGGCTCTGCATCAACAGTTTTGTTTCCGTTGGAAAGAGGAATACGCGAAACCTCCAAGTCGGCGACAAGGAAGACATACTACCAGTCAACGAATGGCGTCTGGGCCGCATCCACGCCACCTATCCTGGCGCTGATGACATTGTCCGCGTAGTGGACATCCTCACCACCCGTGGCGTCATCAAAAGGCCAGTGGCAAAATTAGTCCTACTTCCTTTAGAGGACAAGGTCCAGACACCCTACTAACCTTGTGTTGTCCATCAGTGGATATATGTTCTCGAAACACTAATCCATATATCCACATTCTTCTTTCAGATTAGTGAGATGGCACCACGCAAGGCACAAACACCAGCAAAGCCAAAAGGAGTGAGCTCCTTCGGATGCCGCGTCAACGCCTTAAAGAAGTGCCAAAGGTTTGTGCGGCTGGCTGCGGAAAAGCGTCTTCGGGCAGTGTTGATCAACAAATACTGCCCGAACTGTCTTGCCCATGAACATTCCAAGGGTTCATGTCGCAGCGGCGGCACCTGCCGCACATGTGGTGAGGGCCACCACACACTGCTCCACCTTCCAAGCACCCCTCAATCCGAGATGCATGCAACCTCGCCATCCGTGACGCCTCTTCCACCTTCGGAATCTCTGGCGACATCCCCCTCTGTGGCAATCAGCATGATGCCGACCGCCTTAGTCAACCTGGACATGGCCGGCAAAATCTTCGAGGTGCGCGTGCTGTTGGACGCGTGTAGTCCATATAGCCGCATGCCCACCTCACTGGCAAAGGCCTTTGGCCTCTCCGCCGAAAATGGGTTTTGCCGCGGCTTGTTCAGGTCAAGGGCGTCGCCAGAGTTCTCCATTACAGTGAATCTGAAGATGGAAGATGTGCAGATCAGGACTCCGGCACAGAAAGTCAACAAGGAGCTGCTAACAAGCTATCCGGGCATCACGTTGGCGGACACTCGGTGCCATGTGCCGAGCAGAGTCACCATAGTTCTGGGGGCCGACGTCTATGGAGACGTACGTACTCCTTCCAGGGCTTGTTCCATCCCACGGTGGACTGCCGTTGGCCCAGAACACTCTGTTTGGCTGGGTCCTATCCGGTGTCTTCAAGACGTAGTCCGCCAGCGCTCCTAAGGTCCCTCCAGCGGCATCCAAAAGATCCCGTCTCCACCCTCAAGTTGCAATAGTATTGCAAGGGAGGCGGGATGTTTACGTCGAAACGCAGCCGCCAAGAAGTAGGCAACGTTGCGACGTAAACAGTGCGAGAGTCACCAAGGGCTCTCGCGCTCTTTTATCCAGTTTTTCATAATGCTAAGTAATGTAATAATAACATGTAATAACATAGTTTTTAGTTTTCAATAAACCAGTGAAGTGAACGGAGCACGCGCCCCGAATTGTTTATCTTTTATTCGAATTGTTTTTTCTCGCGTCGGTTCATAACTCCACAGTGATCCCCACCAAAGCCAGGAAATCTTCTGTTGCCGCCACCACAAACAGTATCGTATAACAATAGGGAGCATTCAAATATTAATTATAATTAAACACATTTTAGCTGACTCGAGGTCGATATCGATATCGGTTCGATTTCTGCATCATAGCTTATCTAGTCGATATTTTTTAGTCGATATTTTTAATTGTTTTTTATTTTTGCCAAACACAACAAGAACAAGAGCGGGCTTGAATGTACAATTGTTTCACGAAGTAGCCAACTTCGATCATCAGCATTCATCGCTGACTAACTTGGTGATCGAAGACAGTTTCATCTCGGCACTGCTAGAACTCGTTGGGAATTCTAGTGGTGCCGAGATGGAAACCAATTCAATAAACCAAGCTTGTCTCTTTGTTGTGTTTGGACTTAATACTGCATTGAATTCATCTGCGAGAATTCCTGATTGCAGTTGCACTTAGTTAAAAGGTGCATAAAGCTCTATTGGTGTAGAGCATTGTCCGGAGTGTCTACCGTTATTTGTAATAAACTTGGCTTACGACCTGCATTTGTTAAAAACATTTTAGCTGACTCGAGGTCGATATCGATATCGGTTCGATTTCTGCATCATAGCTTATCTAGTCGATATTTTTTAGTCGATATTTTTAATTGTTTTTTATTTTTGCCAAACACAACAAGAACAACAGCGGGCTTGAATGTACAATTGTTTCACGAAGTAGCCAACTTCGATCATCAGCATTCATCGCTGACTAACTTGGTGATCGAAGACAGTATCATCTCCGCACTGCTAGAACTCGTTGGGAATTCTAGTGGTGCCGAGATGGAAACCAATTCAATAAACCAAGCTTGTCTCTTTGTTGTGTTTGGACTTAATACTGCATTGAATTCATCTGCGAGAATTCCTGATTGCAGTTGCACTTAGTTAAAAGGTGCATAAAGCTCTATTGGTGTAGAGCATTGTCCGGAGTGTCTACCGTTATTTGTAATAAACTTGGCTTACGACCTGCATTTGTTAAAAACATTTTAGCTGACTCGAGGTCGATATCGATATCGGTTCGATTTCTGCATCATAGCTTATCTAGTCGATATTTTTTAGCCGATATTTTTAATTGTTTTTTATTTTTGCCAAACACAACAAGAACATGGAACTCGTTGGGAATTCTAGTGGTGCACCTTTTAACTAAGTGCAACTTCTATGGAATCCCCCTATCATGCATCCCTTTTATTTTTTTATTGCAGTACTAGTACCATAACAGCGCAATTAAACAAATAAATAACATAACAGTCTTCTTAGAGGCCTGGCAGAGAGTATGGTGGCTTTTACATAGATATGAACTGTTAGTGATGGCAAGGCACGATTTTGCAAAACCTCTATTCGTTTGTAGTTTGATTTAGCAGCAATGCTCCAGATCTGCACTCCATATAGCCAGATCGGGGCTACACAATGGACATAGTCTGCCCTTTTGGCTCTAAGTATCATGGTGCTCCTTCTATTAATCAACCATTGCAGTTGTTGCATTCTCTGACCACATCTTCGAGCCGTAGCTTTCAAGTGTGGGTCAAAGGTCAACCGTTTGTCAAGGGTAATCCCGACGTATTTAGCCTGCGCGCCTCTTCTTCTTCTAGTGGAGCATCAAAAAACCAGTAGAGATTTCCCATCTTTATTTAGCTTATCAAAACGTTAGAGGCCTAAACTCTAAGCTCTCTAAATTGTTTATGAATAGTGTTTCGTTCGATCATAAAATTTTAATATTTACTGAAACCTGGTTAAAACCTGATGTAGATAACTGCTCAATTTTTCCTAATAAGTACACCTCCTTCAGATGTGACCGTTTATCACGAATTGGAGGTGGTGTTCTTATAGCTGTAAAGTCAGATCTTCCTTCCGAACTTGTTCCATTAGACCATGGTTCTTCCTTAGAATTTTTATGTGTTAAAATGACGATGTGTCAAATTTCAAATTTCTGATATATTTGTCTACCTAGACCATCTTTCATCTATCCAATCAGTTGCCTCTAAACTATCTGATAGAGATTATCTGCTAGTTTTTGGTGATTTCAACTTACCAGAAGTTACTTGGTCATCTCAATCAGATATATTGGTGCCCTCTGTATTTAACTCTTTCTTAAATGGCCTTTCGGAGCTATCTCTTTATCAAATAAATACTGTTCCTAATTGTAGTGGTAGAATGCTTGATTTAATTTTCTCTTCTGACATTTTACTAAACACTATCTCTAGAATGAATCCCTTAGTTCTTCCTGAAGATCCCTATCATCCTACATTGGACCTGGTTCTAACTCTGCCAACTTCTATGCAACTGTTTCCCCTATAATAAAATCACGTTGTTTTCGTAGGACCGATTTCCAAAAATTGAATTGTTTAATTTTGGAACATGATTGGTCATTTCTTTATTCATGTTCTGATCTAAATAAATGCATTTCATTTTTTTATTCCTCTATGAACTCATTTTTTGATCAATGTGTTTCTGTTACTTTTCCCGTAAAGTGAAATAGGCCTCCTTGGTTTTCACGTGAGGTAGTAAGGCTAAAAAATTTGAAATCGCGGTATTTTAAAAAGTTTAAATTAACTCGTAATCCTTCCGATTTTACACGTTATATTGCTGCAAGAGCAAACTTTATTGCTCTGAACGCAAATTGTTACAAAAAGTATTTGCGTTGCTGCCGTTTGCAGTTTGCTCAGGACCCAAAGCAGTTTTATAACTTTGTTAACTTAAAACGTAAATCAAGTAGATTTCCTCCCTCTCTATCATACGAAAATAAGGAAGCAACTGATGATCAGGCAGCTGCCGATTTGTTTGCAGACTTTTTTCAATCAACTTATTTAACAGAACCTTATAGTTCCTCTTTACATCCATACCCTTATAGTATAGAAAATTTTAACACTGTCTTCTGTCCTTCTATCGACAAAACCTCTCTACTAATTGATCTTAAATCGATAAAACCCGTTTTTTCTCCTGGCCCTGACGGAATTCCAGCATGCGTACTTAGATTTTGTGCTGATTCGATTTTGAATCCAATTCATAAGCTATTTGACTTGTCACTATCCACCTATTTCCCACCTATTTGGAAAAACTCTTTTTCCATTCCTCTTCACAAAAGTGGTTCTAACCATGATGTGAAGAACTATAGATGTATTTCCAAAATGTCCGCAATTCCAAAGATTTTTGAAAAAAATTTTACGGCCCAGTTAACTTTTATGTGTAAATCTATAATTTCACCCCATCAACATGGGTTTATAAAGGCAAGATCAACAGCTACTAATCTTTTAGAATTCTCATCTCACATCAATCTAGGATTTCGGAACAAAATGCAAACTGATGTGGTCTATACTGACTTCAGTAAAGCATTTGACTCCGTAAATCATAATCTCTTAATTCATAAGTTAAATTTGATTGGTTTTCCTCAAAAGCTCCTTCTGTGGATATACGATTATTTAACTAACAGGTCTCAACGAGTTCTTTTTAAAGAATGTCTCTCTAAGCCGATCTTAGTTACTTCTGGTGTTCCTCAGGGCAGCCACCTTGGACCATTGCTATTTAACCTTTTTATTAACGATCTTCCTTCAATACTCCTTCACTCTAACCTTCTTATGTATGCTGATGATGTGAAACTCTGTTTGACACACAATGATCCAGCAAATCACCTTCTTCAAACAGATCTTGATTTGTTTTTTGAATGGTGCAGCCATAATCTGCTGCATCTTAACTGTTTGAAGTGCAAGGTTATGTCATTTTACAGATGTAACTATCATGTCATCGATTACAATCTTAACCTAACCCCACTCTTAAGAATATCTGAAGTAGCTGATTTAGGTATCCTCTTTGATAATAAATTGAAATTTGATCGTCACATTACACAAATTGTCAATAAGGCATTTCGACTACTCGGGTTCATCAAAAGATGGGCCAAAGAATTCGAGGATCCTTACACGACAAAGTTGCTTTACACTTCTCTTGTTCGTCCAACTCTTGAATATGGGTCTTGCGTGTGGTCGCCGCAGTACCATATTCACCAAGATAGAATTGAGTCTGTTCAAAAGCAGTTTCTACTCTTTGCCTTGCGCAGTTTTAATTGGGTTCCGGGTGTAGACTTACCACCATACTCTAGTAGACTCCTTCTAATTAACCTACCTTCCTTAACCAACCGTCGTATTATGTTAGGCGTTATGTTTATTGTAAAGCTAATAAAGTACAATATAGATTCCCCTACTCTGCTTACTCAACTTAATTTCTGTATTCCTTCTAGAGTTACTCGTAATTTTATGCCACTATCCTTGCCCTTTTGTAATACTAACTATAGCTTGCATGACCCCTTCCGAGTTCTCTGTGCTGACTACAACAGACTGTCTAGAGTTTTCAACTCTGAGTCCTCCCTTTACTCTGTTAAACTGTCTATCCTCAATCAATTAACACTACATGCTAACAACTAATATTAATCTACCGATCTGATTGGGTTTTACTGGGTTTTCCCCAGGTTTTGCAGCAAATGTTGGATCGAGAATTCTTGTTTTGTTATCCCCAGCTTAAATTTAAAAATATATACTCTTAATTAATTTTAATTCTAAACTTATTCCAAAATTTTAATTTCAAATTCTAAATTATTTTCTTTTTTTTAAAAAAATCTTCAATTTTAATTCGATGTAATCTAATTTTTAATTTTAATTTTAAGTCGACTGTTTTAGTTGACGTTAAATAAATAAATAAATAAATAAATAAAAGGTTGGTCTAGATTTACGCCGTCAAATCTTCCAGGTAAAGCAAGGATTGGTGGTCTTATGTGGATTGACCTTTAAGTTCCATCTTTTGCACCATGCAGTCAGAGTAGTAAGGTACTTCTGAGGCTACGTGCTGCCTCAGTGTAAGAACTAGAGCTGTACAGCAGTGCAATATCATCAGCGTAAGTAGCGAGTAGGACCTTCCTGGAGCTTCACTATGATAAATATTTGGGCAAGGCAAGTCTGCAGTATAAATTGAGTAGAGCACCGACGCATATTATGAATATTATGAACATGTACAAATGCATTTAAATACTTAAAAACATTCTATCGATCTACCACGCCACCTATTGGTTGTATACAAATGTACCTATGTATGTGTGTACACAAACTAAGTATGTATGAGTGTTAGCATATATGCACATGTATTTTCGGTAATTGACATGTGCATGGAAAAGAAGAGTCGAGAAATAGCTCGAGCTACGCGCTCGCATCGTTCGTCCTTTTCTTTCCTGCTTTGCTGGTCGAAGGGTTAAAATAATGTTATTCCAAATTGAAAATAAACTTGATCTGCGTATGGTATACAGGAATCTTCATGCTAAATTTGGTGTCCCTAGCTTTTGTAATAGCTGAGATCGGCGCGTTCATCCCGACAGACAGACAGACAGACAGACAGACAGACGGACAGACAGACGGACATGGCTCAATCGACTCGGCTAGCGATCCTGAGCGAATATATATACTTTATGGGGTCTCTGACGCCTCCTTCTGCTCGTTACATACATTTGCACAAAGTTAGTATACCCTTTTTTGACCATTTTCAATGGTCCAAGGGTATAAAAATAAGCCCCCATTTCCACCATCAATTGCATTAATCAGTGTATCATAGACTACCCTCTGCTTAGGATTCAACAGAGGTACATTCGTTTAAACTGATTGGATTAGTTCATGTGGATCATATTCACGTTCACGTTTAAATTCTCTATTAAATGCGTCATTCATTCCGCGATCTGGCGCTGGCATTCCTAACCTAACTAACAAACTGCCGTACATGAGGTAACACATATCTTCGATCAAGAACAAAGTCTGGTTATGGATCTCCTCATTCACCTCAAGATCGGAATTTCTTGAGCTGACGCGAATTCGATGTAAAATATCTTCTGACATGTTATCTTTGTATTTTTTCCACAGGCCACGTGGGTTCGATGGGAAACATGTTGAAACGATGATAGCAAATAATGTGCGTATCGGACTGAGATGCATAAATAATTGCTTCAGCGATTGTCGTGTTCCAATGAGTATCGTTTTCAAGCAAATTTAGCTTTTGACATGCTGCACGAAATGTGGGGCACACGATACCATTAACAGTTCGTACTGATTCAAATGATGTTGGCCTTCGAACATGTACCAGCAACAACCGCGAATAGAAACATTCATCATTCTTCGGATGAACTGTGCAAATACGAGCAAGAGCATAAGTAGAACGCATATCTGGATGAGCAGGAACTGCATCGCCTTCCTTCCGACGTTGAAATTTCTTCGATGTAGCGTTTCACAAGTGGTGAAAAACGGCATGTGTTGAATAACTGCCAGAATAAAGAAAAAGGCAGAAAATGTTACAAATGTAATCAGTACGGGCATATTTCTAAAGAGTGCGCAAAAATTAACAAAAATGTCTTAAATACGAACACACACAGTTTGATTTCTAAAAACGATTTGACCAGCAAAGAAGTTTATATTGCAAATAAAAAGTGTACGGCGTTATTCGATACGGGTAGTAAATTCAATATCATACGGGAAGATTTTTATTGTGATATTGGCAACCTGAAATCTGGATTCGGGAGTGACCGCGACTCCAATAAAATAAAACCACTTGGACAATTTAAACAAAAAATTCTGATTGATGAAGTGAATTATTTGTTAGATTTTTACGTCGTTCCAACGAAGTATCTTGATATGCAATTAATTATCGGAGAACAGCTTTGTTTACAAGCAGAGATTGTTTTTAATTGTAAAGGCTTACAAGTGCGAAAGAATAAAAGAAATAACGAACAAAATATTCAAAATATTCTCTACAACAAATGTTGAAATGCGTATTGTGCTAAATGATGAATCGCCAATTTTCTCACGTCCATGCAGACTAGCTTTTTCGGAAACGCGTATCGTTGACGAACAGATTAAAGAGTGGCTTGAGAATGACATAATTGAAGAGTCAACATCCGAGTTTACAAGTCCCATAGTACTCGTAAAAAAGCACGACGGTTCTGTAAGGCTGTGTGTAGATTATCGCAGAATTAACAAGGTAATTGTAAAAGACCATTTCCCATTACCGCTCATTGAGGACCAGTTGTTTCGTCTGCAAGAGGCAAAAATATTCAGTACAATCGATTTGAAAAACGGATTTTTCCACGTACCAGTTGCTGAATCTAGCAGAAAATATACGTTTGGACAGATCGATTCACTGCGCTAGGTACTCACGCTTTATGGTTAGTAACAACTAGAGTCTCTCTACATCACTTTTGCTTCAAGTTTGGTATCTCTTTCAGGGCTTGAAATCTCTGGAGCAGTTGACACTACGAGGTAAGCGTACAATTTGATGCCATTACGGGCATGGAAAAACCTGCGCGAACTGGATCTGAGTCAGTGCGATATTGTGGAGCTTTCGAGGGATGCCCTGATTGTTTTGAAGGGTTCTCGCACAACAATTTGACGCAGCTCCTAAAGGGTTTGCCCGATGAGCAGCAACAGCTGGAGATGGTGCAGTTACAGGGAAATAAGTTAAAGACATATCCCAGAAGTTTCTTCCAGAAGCGAAGTTTGAGTGTTGTAGGTCTTGATCAGCATCCCTGGCAATGTAACCGTGACATGGCAGCCCAGGTTAACGAATGCATTCCCAGCGTCAAGCAATGCGTAAGAGATATAAATGGAGAGGATTTAGAGAAACACCAGATAAACTTATATTGATTCATAATAACTAATAATAAACAAACTATAGTTTGATGAAAAGGTGTTAAAATAATATAGAACTTTGATTGGAGCATCAACTTACCCCTAAGTATAGTGGCGTAACAGTCCTTGATCGCTGAATTCAAAATAAATGGTGTTTCTCCACCTTCGCTATTATCATTACTTTAATCAATCTGTGCAGCAACTGATAGAAGGATAAGAGAAACAACTTCGGATTGTCCCCGGGGATAATTCTACTCTTACGCCATACAGTGAAGGATGTGAAGTGATGTGAATCCATCAATATTTTCTCTTACCTGATAAGCAAGAAATCTGCGTTGCGAAAGGGTTTTGTTGTCACCTTTTTATACCCTTGGACCATTGAAAATGGTCAAAAAAGGGTATACTAACTTTGTGCAAATGTATGTAACGGGCAGAAGGAGGCGTCGGAGACCCCATAAAGTATATATATTCTTGCTCAGGATCAATAGCCGAGTCGATTGAGCCATGTCCGTCTGTCTGTCCGTCAGTCTGTCTGTCTGGATGAACGCGCCGATCTCAGCTATTACAAAAGCTAGGGGCACCAAATGTGGCATGAAGATTCCTGTATACCATACGCAGATCAAGTTTAGTTTCAATTTAGAATTACACGCCTACCGCCCCCGCAAACCGCCAATTTTGATTTACATTGCGATTTACATTCGAAATACTCATTTCTTAACGTTCTGCCTTAGCATAAATATAGATAAATACTATATGAACTTATCCTCCAAATTGCAATCCGATTGGACAATAAACACTGAAGTTATTAGATAAACCATTTCGACCCTTCGACCAGCAAAGAAGTTGTCGATAACGTCGCGCGAAGCGCGAGCTGTTTCTCGACTCTTCTTTTCCATGCACATGTCAATTACCGAAAATACATGTGCATAAATTATTGAATTTGATATAATAATATACGATTAAGTATTGTATATTATAACCCAGGGCATCAACCAAATAGTGAAACACTTTTATTTTTGTTTGACACTTCAATAATTATTTTATTTAAGCAACCGATTGAATCAACCGCACTGTCTCGTTGTCTGCAAGCGAATAGAACGATTACTCTATAACATGTGAATGCATGTGAATGGTAAACCATGCCATGTGAATGACAAACAACGACATGGTCCTCTTAATTCACAACTATGCATAAGTGTGACTTTTGTATTTTCAACTTTCAGACGAGTGCATGCGTTTTCTAATGGTTGTATTCTTATTCTTTTCTTTTTTCTCTGGGGCGACTTTTATTGAACCAGCATTTGCTGCAAAGAATTGGGGAAACCCAGTAAAACCCAATTAGTTCAATCAAATAAAAATTTAACAAGATTCACTTAAATAAACATAGTAATAGTTAGTGTAGTAATTGTTTTGGTTTGATTATGGTTATATATATATAAAAGATTCAGACTTCATATAAACATTCATTTTGCTCATTTAGATTATTTTGATCATTCAAGATTCAGTTAGCCCCAGTTGGTCTCGCAGTACAATGAATCTGGCAGTTGGTAGTGGCTTTGTCAAAATATCAGCCAATTGTAAATCTGTGGAAAGATACTTTCAATTATTTCTCTGGTAAAATAATATTTGATATCTATGTGCTTAGTTCTCTTGTGGCATGTGGGATTATTGGCTATACTTATACAACCTTGGTTATCCTCGAAAATAACTAATGGACCATTTAATTCTAATTTCATTTCATTATACCCTTGGACCATTGAAAATGGTCAAAAAAGGGTATACTAACTTTGTGCAAATGTATGTAACAGACAGAAGGAGGCGTCGGAGACCCCATAAAGTATATATATTCTTGCTCAGGATCAATAGCCGAGTCGATTGAGCCATGTCCGTCTGTCTGTCCGTCTGTCTGTCTGTTTGGATGAACGCGCCGATCTCAGCTATTACAAAAGCTACGGACACCAAATTTAGCATGAAGATTCCTGTATCCCATACGCAGATCAAGTTTATTTTCAATTTGGAATAACACGCCTACCGCCCCCGCAAACCGCCAATTTTGGTTTACATTGCTATTTACATTCGAAGAACTCATTTCTTAACGTTCTGCTTTAGCATATATATAGATAAATAATATATGAACTTATCCTCCAAATTGCAATCCGATCAGACAATAAACACTGAAGTTATTAGATAAACCATTTCGACACTTCGACCAGCAAAGAACTTGTCGATGACGTCAGAGCTAAATTCCTTATGCATGAAAGAAAAGGACAACGATGCGAGCGCGAAGCGCGTGCTGTTTCTCGACTCTTCTTTTCCATGCACATGTCAATTACCGAAAATACATGTGCATAAATATATGCTAACACTCAACCAATAGGTGGCGTATATATGAATATGAAGAAAGCAAAGAAGTTGTCGATGACGTCAGAACTAAATTACTTGTGCATGAAAGAAAAGGATAAACGATGCGAGCGCGAAGCGCGAGCTGTTTCTCGACTCTTCTTTTTCATGCACATGTCAATTACCCAAAATACATGTGCATAAATGCAAACACTTATACATACTTAATTTGTGTTCACACATACATATGTAAAATTATATACAACCAATAGCGTGGTTGATCGGCATGCATGAATGCAGGTATTTACTAGATTTCTAATATAGACATATTATTATTATTATTTAATAATTTATATATTGACTTTTTATTAAATAAATATTATTTTAGATTTCACGATATATTATGAGCTATCATATCGATAGCTTTTAATATATATTAAACATATCGATATATATTTCATATGTTTTGCATATAAATTATATTAATATGTGTAAATTATATTATATCCCCACGTCTATTGAAACTATGTTTGAAAAAAATGTACTAACATTTCTTCTACTTTGTTTTTTTAATATATGTATATTTTGTATGTATATTAGATTCTATAGATCATTATTATAAATTTAAGGTTTCGCGCACTTTTTAATTGCGGCGATAAATTATTGGCAACGTATCAAAATTGTTGCAAGGTGGCAGCGCGCTTCAGTGTTATGTTAATTTGTAGTTTGCGATTGGCGTGTTCGGTGTCGTCGTCGATTGTCGATTATCATTTGTATTTTCGATATTAAATATAAAATAATATATAATTAATTCGCGTGTTCGTGATACATTTAACATTTAATGCAAATTAATATAAGTCGAGTATATAATAAGTAAATCCTCGTGTGTGATTGTTATGCGTTAACGGAACATTTTTTATGCGTGTGAATGATTGCGCCCTGCCCGGAACGTGGCGCGCAATTTTAGAAAAGTGCGGTACACAGCGTAACGTATTTTTGTGCATGCATACATATATGTGTATAGACTCTTCTGAAGTGTGTGTGATTGTACGTGAACATCGGTATCGGTTCGTTTCCGCGATTCAAATTGGAATTTTCGCTGGAATTTCTTGCAGGTTTAATTTATTATTTCTTTGATTTATATTTATTCTTTTTTCCACATTTTGTTTATTTTTATTTTCCTTATTAAATTTTATTATTATTTGTTCTTTCATTAGATATTTATTTTTATTTTTAATATAATTATTTTAAATAATATACATATATTTATTTAAATATATGAATATAATTATAATATATATATATATCTATTTAAATATATGAATATATTTATAAATATAAATAAATATACTAACTTTATTTTATATATATAACTATATATTAATTTTTGATAAATATATATTCAAATTAAATTAATTTATAAGAATTTTATTTTTAACATACCTATATATTATTTTAAAACTTATATATTAGAAGATGCCTAGACTTAAGAGAAAGTCAGTTTGCAATAGGAGTCAAACACAGCGAAAAAGAAATCGTTTGAATAGGTCAGATAAAGACTTTTCTGAGCAGGAACGCGTAAATAATCTAGAGGCACATAGAGAACGTAGGCAAAATTTCGAATTTAGGGAAGCTGAAGGGGTTAGAGATAGTCAACAGCATCGAGTCCGCAGAAGTAATAGAACATTTAGGGCCGTTGAGCAATTACCGGACACAATTCGTCACACTACTCTTCGGGCTTCTTCGCCAATCAGATTACAAGAACAACTTGCTGACACTTCGCGTCTTTCGAGGCGCAGGCGAGATGCTGACCTTCGATCTCAGGAAAGAGAGCAGGATGCAGTTCGTCGCCGTGTACGTCGCAGTGATTCTGCAATTAAAACAGACGAACAACTTGCCAACACTTCGCGTCGTTCGAGTCGCAGGCAAGATTCTGAGTTTCGATCTCAGGAAAGAGAGCAGGATGCAGTTCGTCGCCGTGTCCGTCGCAGTGATTCTGCAATTAAAACAGACGAACAACTTGCCAACACTTCGCGTCGTTCGAGTCGCAGGCAAGATGCTGAGTTTCGATCTCAGGGAAGAGTGAGTCTATATAGGAGTATTTGCACCAATAGGATAGCAGAGAATAGGAGAATCGCGTCCCGCAATAGAGTGGACCGTGCGAATACCCTTCCAGATGATAGGATATCGCAGGTTAAAACTAGTTTAGATTGCCTAATAGCCAATTTTAATAAGACAGTCAAGCAGGGACCCGATCAGGTTTGCATATGTTGCAAAGGTTTGTTGTTTCCACATCAAGGGGACAAAATTTCGCGTGAGGTCATAGAGAAAAAGTGTAGTGAGGCAGATAGTGTTGATATTTTGTATCTTTCCTCTATGTTTCCATCCCATAATAATAGGTTTAACTTTTGCAAAACCTGCAGCCGCAGTATTAAGTCAGGGAAAAAACCAAAGGCTTCTATTACAAATGGCCTAAATTTTCCGGAGCTTCCGGAATGCCTGAAAGGCTTGACGCCTCTAGAAGAAAGGCTGATTTCTCCCCGTCTTCCTTTTATGATCATAAAGTCTCTTGGATATGGACGTCAAAGTGCCATTAAAGGAGCAGTGATCAATGTGCCAATTCCAGTTGCAAATGTTGTAACTTCCCTTCCCAGGGCATTTAATGAAGCCGAAGTAGTTCAGATTCATCTAAAGCGTAGGATGGAGTATAACCATGATTTCATGGCTGAAACCATAAGGCCCTCAAAGATAGTTGATGCAATTCGGTATTTAGTGAACACAGAACTTTATAAGAAGCACCTGGTTACTATCAATGAGCAGTGGTTGAGACTGTACCATTTGTTGCGTCAGCAGACGACAGGGACATTGTGTGTCAAATGTTAGAAAAGGCAGCACAACCTAATGAGCATAGAGTAGTAGAAGAAGAGGTAGAGTTGAATCCAGGAGGTCAAGAAACCTTCATGGAAAATGTCCCTGTTGAAAACATAGATATTCCTCGAATTGCTATAGCACCAGGAGAGGGTCAGCGACCTCTTGACATGATAACCGATTGTGATTCAACACAATATTTGCAGGCATTAAAAGGAAATGTCAGGAAAGTTTTAACTATAGTTAGATCAGAGCTTAGGAATTTTGATAGAAGAGGTAGAACTGATAAATTATTTCATAACTTCAAAAAGTTAGAAATGATTAGCATTAGGAATAGCACATCAATTTGCTTACGTAAGCACTCTACCACTCAAGGCATTTCGGCTGCTGATGTGCGTAATGATGAAACTTTAAATAGGTTAATACTTCATGATGATGGCTATAGGCTTTTAAAAGGTATTCGCACGTCTCCTGCTCATTGGGAGGACGAGAAAAAGAAAGTGATGGCTATGATTAGGCAGGTAGGGCTTCCAACTTTTTTTATAACATTTTCCGCAGCGGAAACTAGGTGGCCGGAGCTTTTAGTCTTGCTATGTAAAAATGTAGACAAGCTAGAAGTATCCGAAGAAGAAGCGTTAAATTTGGGGTTTAATGAGAAAGCTCGTCTCATTAGAGCAGACCCAGTGACCTGTGCCAGATATTTCGATTTTCGATATAGACAGGTTTTAAAACTGATTAAAAAGGAAGGCGGTGTCTTTGGTTGTCACCAGGTCATCAAGTTTTATTGGCGAGTGGAGTTTCAGCAAAGAGGCTCTCCACATATACATGGCATGTTCTGGCTGAAAGACGCCCCAAAGCTCGACCTAAAGAATGAGTCCACATTTATGCCTGTGAAGTCCTTTATTGATCAGTTTATTACTGCTGATTCTAGTTGCCCGGACGTTGCTCCATATTTGGAGTATCAACTCCATAGTCACGGGCACTCTTGCAGGCGAGAAATTAGGTCAAAAAAATTTGTAGATTTGGTATCCCATACCCTCCCATGCCTCAAACAGAAATTCTTCTCCCTTTAGAAGAAAATGCTCCAAATTTGGCCGAGCATCGTAGGAATTTCGAAAAAATTCAAAGTCTGCTCGACTTCCCATTTGATCGTGAAAGCGTAGAAAATTTTAACGATTTTAACAACTTTTTGTCCCACGATCAACTTAACCTTAGTTATGAGGGCTACATTAATGCTGTAAGATCAAGTATAAAGAAACCAAAAGTTTTTTTGAAGCGATCTTTTGCAGCAATCAAGCTTAACGCTTATAACAAGCACCTCCTTTTGTTGCAGCGAGCAAATATGGATATTCAGTTTATTTTAGACCCCTATGCTTGCTGCAGCTACGTCGTTAATTATATTAACAAGTCTCAGAGAGGTATCTCAATGTTGATGCGTGAGGCAATCAATGAGATTAAAGACAATAACAATGTAACTATCAAGCAAAAGTTACAACATTTAGGTAACAAATTTATATTTGGCACTGAGATATCCGCTTTTTATAGCTACTGCAAATCAGAACGAGGAGCTCGCCAAGAAAATGCAGATGACTTTGACGATGATGTGCCTAGGGCTTCTGAATCAATAGTTTACGCTCTTCGCGATAATAGTGGCTTCATCAGAAAGAGGACCACTGCGTGCATAATTAGGTATAGGAGATTTAATGTCAATACAGAAACAAGTGACTATTTCAGAGAGCTAAAAATGCTTTACGCCCCATGGCGAGAGGAGCATTTGGATTTAGTCACACATGACTGTGAATTGTTCTGTAGGGAAAATTCGGAGTTAGTAGAGAACAATCGCAGAAAATATAATTTACTAGATGATAGGGAACTAGAAGATGCTCTGAGCCACTTAACAGAGGAAGCAGAAAATGAGAATAATCAAGTAGGAGAACAGGAAGTGGTAGATGATGGCTTCAAAGTTTTAGGATTGCCTGAAATAGATCCACATCTAAATGTTTTAAATGTGGATGGAAATATTGATATGAATGATGAAGATAGTAATGTCCGTTTTATCAAGCTTCCAGCCTTAGTTTCTCAGGAAAGCTTAGCTAATATAGTTAGATCTCTTAATTTAAAGCAGAAGCTATATTTTACACATGCTTTGCATAATGCCAAAATCAATACAGTCTTTTATGAATTTGTTGGAGGCGGCGCCGGAGTCGGAAAGAGTCGACTTATATCAGCAATTTTTCAGTCATTATCCGTAATGTATAACAGTATACCAGGAGCTGATCCGACATCTGTTAAAATCCTCTTATGTGCACCAACAGGAAAAGCAGCATTCGGAATTAGTGGTTCGACACTGCATTCCATGTTTTCACTTCCTGTTAATCAATCTCGCTCAGCACCTCTAAGGGCCTTAAGCCATGATTTAGTTAATAGCCTTCATTCAAGGTTAATCGATTTTAAATTAATTATTATTGATGAAATATCAATGGTTAGCTCTCTAATGTTTTCTTATTTAGATTCTCGTTTGAAGCAAATTTTCAAAAATACTTCTCCTTTTGGTGGTGTTTCTATCATCGTATTCGGTGATCTTAGACAGTTACAGCCCGTAGGAGGTAGTTGGATTTTCGATCCAAATACCACTGACCCTTACCATGAAATATTTGGTACGTATCTCTGGGACCTTTTTTTGTATTTTGAGCTCACAGAGATAATGCGTCAACGTGACGATCAGCTTTTCGCTTCTGCTTAAATAATATGGCATCGGGTTGTATGACAGCCGATGATATTGTCCTTTTCCAATCTAGAATATGCGAACCATCGGCAGTGCCCGATGATGCAATTCATCTGTTTAGTAATAATAATGAGGTTGATTTATTTAATGTAACGAAACTTAACTCAATTGCTACTGAGCAATTTTTCTCTACTGCTGAAGATTTTATTAAGGCGGGCCATTTGGAACCAGCTAGGAAACAAAGAATATTAGAAGAAGTGAAGGGTTTTAAAACTTCCGCTACACAGGGACTCTGTACGTCTCTTCTCCTAAAAAATACTGCCAAGTACATGATGACGGTCAATGTAGACACAGGGGATGGATTAGTAAACGGGGCATCAGGTGTGTTGATGCAAATAGATTTCAATACATCCAACACTCCCAACATTTTATGGATGAAATTTACAGAGGAAACTGTAGGAGAATCTGCGCGTTCGAAGTGTACACATCGTACAGATCCTTCATGGACTCCTATTCAGAAAATTGTTCGCAGTTTTCAATATTCAAATAACGCACAAATTAACATTGAACGTAGGCAGTTTCCAATTGTGCCTGCTGAAGGCATCACAATTCATAAGAGTCAGGGAGCTACGTATGGCAAAGTGGTAGTCCATGCTAATTCCAGAATGCAGCGTGCTGCATTATACGTAGCTTGCAGTAGAGCAACTACTGCTTTAGGATTATTCATTATTGGGAATTTTGTTCCTCCTAAGTCTCCCCAAAATAATGATAAAGTGAAAGCTCAATTGAAGAAATTGCGGACTGAAAAACTACTGTGTACTCATTACGATTATTTAATTAACAGTTCTGCCCTTAACATTTTCTTCCATAATACTCAGAGCTTGAATTCCCATCTTGAAGATATTCGATCGGACAAGCTGATGCTTCAGTCATCAATATTATGTTTCGTGGAAACTTCCATAAGCAATGAAACTGTAGAAATACCTGGGTTCACTATTGTGGTTCAACTTGAATCAATTAGGCCTTTAACAGGCATCATAATTTATGTAAAGAACGAGCTAGTAGATAGAGTTTCCCATACCTTTAGCAGTAGAAAAACTTTTGGCTCAGTAGTTTTTGAGTTCGGCATATTTAGGTTTGATGCCATAAGTTTTCTTATATTATATAAAAGTCCAGACTTTCCTCTGTCCACATTTAAAATAGAATTTGAGGAGATAATTCATCAATTTTCTCGTTTAGGTGATTTAGGGGATAGCTTGCTAGTTTTAGGAGATTTTAATTTGTGCCTCAAAACCTTTAACAGGTGTAAGAGTATTTATAATTTTTTGATTAGCAAAGGATTAAGGAGTTTGTTAGATTTGAAAACGTCCACTACCAATATGGATACACATATTGATTGGGCGTTTTCAAATATACTAGATAACGAAAAGATTAGTGCTAGGACTTTTGAGGTTTTGCATAGCCATCACAATGGGATATCTGTTAGTATTCAGGCATGAGTTTGTAATGTTTGGAATAGGTTAGAAATTAAGAAATCTAAATGACAGGATATATGTAAATATGTATGTAGGCATATTTTAATAATTTAAATTTAATTATCTAATAGTTAAGTATAACCATTGAATGGAAAATTGGTTTGATAATTATTATTATTTTTTTATTTTTATACCCTTGGACCTTGTTATCGATATTAACCAATTTAAAATTTATAAAGAAATACCGATATCTACTGCTCACACCGCTTTAGGGAATTGCGGCGATAAATTATTGGCAAAATATCGAAATTGAAGCAAGGTGGCAGCGCACTCCAGTATTATTATTAATTTATAGCTTGCAATTAGTATTATACAATTAAATACTTTTTATGGCAACATACGTCCAAGGGTATCCTACTGTCGTGTGCAACTCGACTGTTGCTCTTGTTTGTTAATGATTTTAGCCATAATGCTTCCCTTACTCCTTCGAATAAGGCCATATATTCAGCTTCGGTAGATGAAGCAGCAACAGATTTTTGTTTCATAGTACTCCAGCAAATTGAACAATTTTCAAACATTTTAAATATATACCCTGTAGTACTTCTTCAGTCAGTCTCATTTCCGGCCCAATCAGAATCAACATACCCCATAAGAATTTTATTTACTTTCAAATTCCTTTTAAATGATAACTTTAAATTGACAGTTCCTTTTAGATATCTTAAAATTCTTTTAAGACATTGCCATAATTCTCTATTATTGTAGTTAGTATATCGACTTAAGATACTTATCGATGTACTTAAATCCGGTCGAGTACATAACATTACTTACATTAAACAACCAATCAAATTCCTACAGGTGCTTCATATGACTCTTTTTATTTATTTAGTTTAGTTTATAGTCGAACTATGATCAGTCGACTTTTTAAAAGTAAAGAAACAATTAAAATTAGATTTAAATGATTTAAGTTGAAGTTTTAAACTAAAGGTAATTTTAAATTAAGGGTAAAACCTTAAATGTAAAGAAAAAAAAAAAAAAATTATTTAAAAATTGTGCAAATGTGCAAACGTGCAAACTGGGGTAAAGAAAAGCCGATCCAACATTTGTTGCAGAGGATTGGGGAAAACCCAGAAAAACCCAATCAGATCAGGAGAGTTAGTGTTAGTAACCAAATACAAATAAAATTATGAGTAGAGTGTTAAAGCATGCAGTATGTTGAAAGTACTACTATGAATAGAAAGAAGATAAGTATGTATTTAACTAAATTCTAGATAAAAGGGGGAGGAGTTGTAATTTTAAGCAAGATATCAAGTTGTTATTGTTAGCTACAATGAAGTATAGTTTATTATAGTCCGAACATAATACCCTGAATGGCTCATGCAGGGCATAGTTCGAGCTACAATTGGGAAGTTTTAGAGGAAAGTAATTACGGGTGATTCTACCAGGGACAGAAAAGTGTAGTCTACTAAGTAAGTCGCTACTATCTATGTCACCTTGGATAAGGTTGTTAATAAATATAACACCAAACATGGTTCTACGATTGGCAAGAGAAGGCAGATTAAGTAACAAAAGTCTACTAGGAAGGAAGTCTTAAATTTACATCCCAGTTAAGGCCTCGCAAGGCAAACATTAAGAAGTTTTTCTGTACGGATTCAATGCGGTCTCTATGAACTGTGTACTGAGGGTTCCAGACACATGATCCGTACTCGAGAATTGGGCGAACAAGCGAAGTGAAGAGAGTCTTAGAGTCAAACGGACACCTAGATCATCAACCAGGGAAATTCTTTCCAAGGTACAACCACAAAGAGAGTATGATACGTACTTTGGGCAGGCACGTGAGGATGTCATCAGCTTGCATTTTGAGCTGTTCAGATTAAGGAGATTTGCACGACACCAAGAAAAGAAACAATCTAGGTCAGATTGAAGGAGAGAATAACAGGAGTCGTCTCTAAATTGAAAACAGAGTTTGACATCAACCGCGTACATGAGAGTACGTGAGTTAAGTATGACCGATGGGAGGTCATTGATGAAAAGTGTAAAAAGCAGGGGACCTAAGTGGCTTCCCTGAGGAACACCAGATGTGGCATGAACGGGATAGGAACGAGTATTTCTAAAGAGGACTCGTTGGGTTCTGTCACCCAAATAGCTCCAACTAAGAAGTTTTGGTGAGAAACCGAGAAGATTTAGTTTATGTGCAAGAAGGGAATGGTTGACTGAGTCAAATGCCTTACTGAAATCAGTATAAATGACATCAGTTTGAAGATTTTCCTGAAATCCTTTTACCACAAAGGATGTCAGCTCAAGCAGATTTGTCGTGGTAGAACGACGCTTCACAAATCCGTGTTGAAAAGGGGATATAACGAATCCACTAAAATGCTGCAAGTGAGGAGTAATAACATTCTCGAAGAATTTCGGTATAGCCGACAATTTAGAGATACCTCTATAATTGCTTGCATCAGACTTGCTGCCCTTTTTATGTAAAGGGATGATAAAGGATTCCTTCCATATGGATGGAAACGAAGCAGTTACTAAAGACAGCGAAAATAGTTTGAGCAATGGCTTACGTAAGGAGTTGGCACAGTATCGAAGTACACAGGCGGGGATACCATCGGGACCTGGTGAGAAGACTGGTTTAACCAATCGAAGATCCCTAATAAGTGAACTTTCATTCAGTAAAGGTGTGAAGATGCCATTCGAGCTTGGTACGCTATATGGATAGGAGTGAATGTTTGGCGTAGAGGAAGAATAAGTTGTTTGAAAAAACTTGGCAAACATATCGGCAATGGCCTGATCTGTGTCCGCCTCAGCGTTATCGAACATAAGTTTAGAAGGAAAGCCCGCTGACCTACGCTTCATGTTAACAAAACTGTAAAACTGTTTATGATTCTGAAAGAACTGAATCCTACATCTTGTCAAATAGTTTTTATAACACTTCGCGTTAAGCACGGTAAAATTTGCCCGAGCAGTTAGGTAGCGGGAAAAGACAAGCGGTGAGTTTTTCAGCTTGTATTTCTTAAATAAGCTACTCTTTAAGTTTTTTAAGCGAGACAACTCTTTTGTAAACCAAGGAGGCCTACTTGAGCTTATCGGATAGAAAAACGGAACACAGATATCAAAACCAGAGTTAAGGGTTTTATAAAATATATTAATAGCCACTGACATATCAGTTGATAGATAAAAGTCAGACCAATCACAATGTGAAATTAAATAATTTAAGTATTCAAAGTCAGCTTTCTTAAAGCAGCGCACGCGATTGCACGGCTTTACACTTTTATCCACAAAGCTAATACCCAAGTCGAGATTCACTTCGAAAGTGGGATGATAAGGATCTTCAGGTAGGGAAAGAGGTTGTGCCCTGTCTAAAATCACCCTGGAAGGATCTGAGATGAAACATAGATCAAGCGATCGGTTTAAAGTGTTTTTGACATGATTAACCTGCGACAAAGACATGTCAAACAAACCGTCAAACAGATCATGTTTGCCGGGAGGGCAGAAGGAAGTTTCCCTCCGCAATGGATGTCCAATTACATTCCGGGATATTAAAGTCACCCAGGACTATGAAATGATCTCTGTCTGATAAAAAAATAGAATTAAAAATAGTCTTAATTGCAGACAAATGTTGCAAGTAGACTGATAATTCCGATGACGGCGGAATATAGGAGCAGGTTATATACAAGAAAAAACCAGGAAAGTGTAGTTTTACACAGATTAATTCAATGTCGAATTGAAACTCTGGCTGTAAGAGGTCCGACATAATGGAGGAGTCTACTGCAATCAGTACTCCACCACCCCGTCGGTCAGGTCGATCAAGCCTGTATGTTGTATACCTATCTGGAAAGACTTCAGAGCTTAGAATCTCTGGCTTTAACCAGGTTTCGGTAAAGGCAATAATTTGGGAAGAAAAGGCAAGACTATGAAGATAAAGACTAGAGATTTTACTACAGAGGCCTCTAACATTTTGATAGGAAAGAATTAAGGAAGAGAGAATATTTGTGTGTCCCCTAGCATTTTCAAAGGCATGAAGAGAAGAGAACTTCAGTTTTTTGAGGACTTTGCACTTGTTGTAGGTCCACTTGGCGATGTAACGGCCAATGTGGGAAGAGTGACGGTCGTTCGGCTTTTTGTTTTGGATTGAACTCCTTAACAATAAGGTCGGGCGGACAGAAAGAAGCTACTCAAACGTCTTTAAACTGTTCTGCAGGGAGAATAATTTTGAAAGAAGAAATGTCGCGCTTAAATTTGAAGTTGAATTTTTTAACAATCAAATCATTTACAGGCATCCTTTCGAGAATGTACGATTGTACATCTTCTATGGTTGTGTCTTGAGCCAAGCGAGAGATAAACACCAATTTTTTGGGTTTAATCGCAATCAGAGGTTTTATACTCGGTGCCTGACTAGCAGGCATGATTGCGGGAACATTACCCGTTACGTTGTTCTCATTGCTCGTAATGGGAGCCTGCAAAGCCTCATAATTTATTTTGCTTGGAAGTGGAGTCCCAACTGGATTACAATCTTCCATATTGAATTTTTTTAAAACATTTTTAATATATGCAGATTGACTGAGAGAAATTTGATCATTTTTTCTTTCAATTTTTATGCCAATAAAATATCGCATTTCATTTAGATCGGTCATTTGAAACTTATTCAAAAGATATGTTTTAAATTTAGACATTCTTTCAGAATCACTAGTAGAAATTATTATATCGTCAACATATAAGAGTACATATATATTTTTATGTATATCTCCTTCATCTAGAATATATATACATCTGTCTACTTCTAGACTCCGAAATACAAAATTTTGCAATGCACTTTCAAATATCTCAAACCAGCATCTTGCAGCTTGTGTTAGACCATAAATGGCTTTATTAAGTTTACATACTTTATTTCCATCATACTGTATTAAACCTTTTGGAATTTTCATATAGATTTCATCTTTTAGTGCTCCATTTAAAAGAGCTGTTTTGACATCCATCTGATGGATCAATAAATCATATTGATTTGAAAAAGCTAAAAGATATCTAAAACTAGAAATTCGTGCAACTGGTGCAAAAGTCTATTCATAATCCATCATATATTCTTGGGTGAATCCCCTGGCTACCAATCTTGCCTTATATTTAAGTAAATTACCATTTTCATCTTGTTTTATACTAAAAACCCACTTGTAATCTACTATGTTTTTATCCTTAGGCATTTGCATTAAGCACCATGTATTATTTACAAAATGAGAATTCAGTTCGTCTTTAATAGCATCCTCCCACAAGGTTCTGTCATCACGAGTTTTAATCTCTTCATATGTATTGGGAATATCATTTAAGAACATTTGGGTATTCATCTGACACTTTTCTAAAAATCTATATGATAACTTTGGTTTATCTTTAATTCTCTCACTGCGTATAATTTGTTCTTGATTTTTATTTTTTTTTATTTTATCACCGGTTTCAGCCACTGGATCGGTATTCTCGAGACAAGTGCATTTTTCATTTTGATTTTCATCAGACTTCGAATCCATTGATTCACAATTTTCCTGCAATGGAAAATTCGACTCTTCATTCTCTTCAATTAGAGAATCACTGTACTGGTCAAAAACATCATGTTTTTCCACAGAGTCATTTTCATTTGAAGTCACCGATTTCATATTTATTTCATCCACCACTACATCTCTAGTTGTCATAAATTTTTTTAAGTTCTCATTCCACAACTTATAGCCATTTGGCTCATATCCGACAAGTATAGTTTTGATCGATTTCTCGTCAAATTTTCTCTTTCGCACTTTATTTAGTGCATATACTGTCGAGCCAAATATCTTTAGATATTTCAATACTGGCTTCTTTTTATGCCACATCTCAAATGGTGTTTTTCTTATATTTTTTAAAGCTCTACTTGGCGACCTGTTAATTAAATATGTTGCTGTCAAAACAGCTTCACCCCAAAAACTTTTATTTAGTTCAGTACAGTTAATCATAGAGCGAGCTTTTTCAGTGATTGTTCTAATCATCCGTTCTGCAACACCATTCAGCTGTGGGGTATGAGGAACCGTTAAATGATAGCTGATACCTTTTTCAACACAAAATTCACGCATTTCATTAGAGAGATATTCTCTTCCATTATCAATATATAGATTAACCATTTTTAAATTGAAATGAGCCTCACTCTTTGCCACAAAATCTTTAAATACAAAGAACACGTCCGATTTATAAGTTATTAAATACGTCACACAATAATGTGTATATTGATCAATAGTTAATCGGACCGCATACATCCGAATGAATTACAAATAGTGGGCGTTCAATATTTTCTTTATTTTTGTGTTTTTCAAATTTTAGTCTTGATTGCTTTCCGTTAATACACGCCCCACATAATTTACTACTATTTACTTGTACGTTTTTTATAAGTTGACTATCTTCAAACAAGCCATCTCGTTTAATTTCTAAGAATTTTCCAACACTTATATGTCCCAATCTTTCATGCCACAAGCGATACTCTGCATTATTTGATATTGCAGATGTATATACCTTACTAAATAAAGTAAATTTAACAGTCGGTACATTATACTCACATAGTCCTTCAGAATTGTTAAGTTTAACTTGTCCTTTTGCAGTAGCATAAACAAATTCTCCACGCTTTGCAATCTTAATAGCCACGTTTAAATTTAAATTCTCATACTCCGAAAATAAATTTATATCATTCACTAGGTGATCTGATGCTCCCGAATCTAATATAAAATTTACTTCGTCTGGCTTTTCAGTGTAATTTGCTAATTTCACCATAAATGCAAATGCGCATTTTTGCTGCGTTTCTAACTTCTTCTTCTCTCTTTCTAACTTCTGCATTCATCAGAAATGCAAACGCACGTACTGGCTGTGTTTCTGTCGCCATCTGAGCCTGTCTCTCTCTAACATTATTTCCATCGGAAACATTCTGGTTTCCTGCCTGCCTTTTTAATTGAAAGCAATCTTTCTTTATATGACCCAATTTCTTGCAATGAAAACATTTTAGTTTAGATTTATTCTTAAAAGGTTTCTTCATAGATTTCCTAGCTTTGTTTTTGTATGTATTTTCCCTAGACTCTCGAACGCCTATAACTTGCAGCACTTTATCACTTGTGTCTTTGTTAATTCCTTTTAACTTAATTTCATGATCGAGTAACCGTGTCTTAACAAAGTCTAATGTCAAATTGCTCTCAGTAAGAGTTTCTATAGCTGTTATTACTCCTTCATAGTTAGTCGAAAGTGTATTAAGTAGGTGAGCAATTTTGTCCATTTCGTCCAACTTGGCTCCGGCCGCAACTAACTCAGTTATCAAATCATCAAATAAATGAAAATGGTTTACTAGCAGAGTATCACCTTTTAGTTTTAAAGAGAATAATTGCTTGCGTAGTGACAGTTGAGATGCCAAGCTTTTACGTTCATAAATAGTATCCAATTTTTCGAAAATCTGCTTTGCCGAATTTTCATTGTTGACAAAACTTAGAAAAAGAGTCACTCAAATATTCTATTATGATCCCCTTTGCACTTCTTTCTGCCCGTTTTACTTCCTCGCTTACTTCTGTTTGTTCTTTCTCAATTACATTTAACAAATCGTTCTCCTCTAACAGTGTTCTAACTCGAAACTTCCAAATTGAATATTTTTCCCCGTTAAACGGTTTTATATTCCTCTTTCCTTTTTTCATGTCTTTTTTTTTTTTTTCTTGATTTTTGACCACGCGTCCTCGCTATGATAAAACTAACTGTTCTTTTTTCTTCTTTTGTTTCTCCGTCCGCTTAGCGCTTCTTAGAAACACTTCGTTGCTGTACTGTTTTTACAGTTTTACACAAATGAAAAAAAAAATGTTCGTCGTTTTTCTGAATCGTTATATATATATACATATGTATGTATTTCGTCAAACTTATATGCACTGGTTTACATATATATATACTTAACCATGAAATTCACTTTTAAGTTTAAATATTCTTATTTGCAAATTCAAAAATATTTCAAATATTGGCTGCAAATGTGACTGGGCCCATAACCTATTGAATTTGATATAATAATATACGATTAAGTATTGTATATTATAACCCAGGGCATCAACCAAATAGTGAAACACTTTTATTGTTGTTTGACACTAAAATAATTATTTTATTTAAGCAACCGATTGAATCAACCGCACTGTCTCGTTGTCTGCAAGCGAATAGAACGATTACTCTATAACATGTGAATGCATGTGAATGGTAAACCATGCCATGTGAATGACAAACAACGACATGGTCCTCTTAATTCACAACTATGCATAAGTGTGACTTTGGTATTTTCAACATAAATATATACTAATACTCAACCAATAGGTGGCGTGGTAAATGAATGTGAATGTATGCAAGTATTTACATGCATTTGTACATATTCATAATATTCATAATATGCTTACGTGCACATATGATTATTATTTCATAATTCATATTTTAGGGTCAGTAAAAAATACAAAACTATAAAATGCAATTATATAAATATTAATTTTGATTACTCCATATATTGCAAGTTATCGATATTGGCCAATTCAAAATTTATAAAGAAATACCGATATATACTGCTCACACCGCTTTTTGCAGTCTTGCGCTAGGAAAATTGCGGTGATAAATTATTAACAACGTACTGAAATTGATGCATGGTGGCAGCGCACTGCAGTGTTATGATTAATTTGTAGCTTGCGATTAGTATTATACAATTAGATACTTTTTATGGCAACATACGTCCAAGGGTATCCCACTGTCGCGTGCCGCTCGACTGTTGCTCTCGTTTTATTTTTTTTTTTGGCCACGAATTTTAAAAAAATTTATAAATTTAAACTATACATATTCTGAATCAGGATCAACAGACAAGTCGATTTAGCTATGTTTGTTTGTATGAACGCGTATATCTCAGAAACTATGTAAGCTAGAGCCACCAAATTTTGTAACAACGTTTTCCGACACGCCGCTTCCCGCCTCTGTAAATCAGTAATAACTGTTGAGAAGCAACAATATTAACTCAACAACCAAACTTGAATATCACACTTGCCACGAGAGTTTTTGACAATTCATAAATCCGACTATAAATAAGTAAGATATGATAAGAAATAAATTTGTTTTGAACAAACAGTACTCTGACACACAGCAGTAAAACTTTGTATTTGCTATCGGCCGGTGGTAACAGAAATGGTTTACCATGCAACGACTATGTAAAAAAAGAGCCAGTGCCCGACAGAATTTTGCAGGCTTGTGTGTGTGTTGTGGCGCCAGTTCGATTCTCATGTACGAGAGCGTGGCATATTTTCCACTTTATATATTATTCAACTTATTTATTTATTTTATTCTAATAAACTAAAACGAAAGTAGTAGCCGAGGGGGTTGTGATGTACATACAAATTATGCTATATTTAAGACAAACATTTAATATAAATAATTATTATTTTAAAATAAATTTTAACAAATTTTTATTGACCGTTTAAATTTTATTACGGTCGAAATCAGTCCGGGTCATAGCTCTGATAAACTCCTGTGGCCATCGAGGGGGGGATCGATCCCTCGGGTGGGCAGGTTTACATTTTGTGTTTTCACATTTATTTTATATATTTTGATATATTTAATTTTATAATTTTTGTCATTTTCCCCCTTATTTTATTACATAAGTAAATGTACATAATTATATATTTATACAAATATATATACATATGACATTAAGCATTTACACATGCGTGGAGACATTAGACAGAGCGAGAAGACAATATGCATTCTTAGGCACGCGCTAAAATTTGTATTCAATGAAAATCAACAACAGTTCACAGTCGATCGCGCCAGCAAGCGAACCCCGAATATAGACTTCATCAGTCCGGTACATAACTCACTTGATCACTGATCACAACGTTTTACTTTCTTGGTGATCGGCTGTGTTTGGCTTTTTGCTCCTGTTATTTTATTTTATACTCTAAATTAACTCGATCTGCTGTATTTCTTGTGTTTTGGATTTGTGATTTAATAGTGTGTTGTGTCTCTGTGCTAACAAGTGTGATTCACTGGTGTCTGGTAAAACCATTATTATGGTGTTTAAAGTAAATTTTATTTTTGATTAACTGGCGCGTCTTTAGCGTCTTATTTTATTGTTTTTGTTTCTAGTTCGCACTCCCGCTCATTCCCGCTTGCATCGCTCTCTGAGTGTGCTGCGCTGCGCGAGTGTACCCTAACGGCTCTCTTGTTGTAGCTGTGTTGTTGCTTTTTCTGTATTCTCGTTTCGTGTTTACCCTGTGTCGCGCTCTCACTCTCACGTTTCTTTAGGCTCTCTTGTAAACTATGCTTGTATTAGTGGTAAAAAACTGTGTAGCATTAGATTACTATTGCTTACTTTCTTGCTCTGTAACTCTTCTTTTGTAACTTTTTATACCCTTGGACCATTGAAAATGATCAAAAAAGGGTATACTAACTTTGTGCAAATGTATGGAACGGGCAGAAGGAGGCGTCGGAGACCCCATAAAGTATATATAATTAAGTATTTAGGTGTTCATCAAAATAAAAAAAATATTATATTTTTTATTTTATAATTTTTATTTGATGGATTCGTTACTTATTACACCAGAGTTACTCATAAACTAACTGACAGAATTATTTTTATGGACCAGCAAACCTTAAAGTTCTACAGAGCTTTACATCTTTGTTTATCAGTGACTTAAGCTTCTTATCGTTTGGTGTCTTGAGAGAACTTTTATGATGAGGCTTTTGAAGAGTGAAGCTTTCCAAAAGATTGGTTTAAGTTTTCGTATGGAGAATGAACTGAGGCTTTTGAAGAGTGAAGCTTTTCAAAAGATTGGTTTAAGTTATGAAGAATGAAGTTTAAATAATTCATATGGAGAATGAATATGTCACTCCCCCACCTTTTAGATTTTAGCTTGTCCTCAAGCCTTTACTTCTGGATATAATTGTGGAATTGCATTTTCAGTTTTTACTATTTCAGTATTATTTTCTTTAACTGTTTCAATATTTTTGTCAACTGATTTGTTTGCTTTAGGTCTTATTGTATATTAAGAATCAGGATCAACAGACGAGTCGATTGAGCTATGTCTGTCTGTCCGTCTGACCGACTGTCCGTCTGAGTGTCTGTATGAACGCCTATATCTCAGAAACTATGTAAGCTAGAGCCACTAAATTTTGTAGCAACGTTCGGGTATATTGCAGTGTCTCAAAGTTTTTTTGAAGTTTGCGACACGCCACTTCCCGCCTCTGTAGATCAGTAATAACTGTTTAGAAGCAACAACATTAGCTCAACAACCAAAGTTGAATATCACACATGACAAATACCTTGCCAGGAACGTTTTTTGAAAATTTAATTTAAATTGGACTATAAATAAGTAAGAATTAAACTCGTTTTGAACGTATATGCAGTACACAAACACACAGCACCGTGCAACCGTGACGACTAAGCAAGAGAAGAGCCAATAGTGGTTGTGTGTGTTGTAGAGCGAGCTCGATTTTTATGTGTGACATCGTTTGCATTCTTTCCATTTTATTTATTATAGTAATCTTATTTATTTCTTTTATTCTAATAAACTAAAACGAAAGCAGCAGCCGAGGGGGCTGTGATATCCAAATCCGTTAATCTCACGTTAAATTAAATTTCAATTAAAAATAGTTTTTCCTCAATTTAATTTCATTTATTTTGATATATTTATTGTGCAATATTAAAGACAAACAAATTATAATATTTGTTTTACATTTAATATAATTAATTATTTTTATATGCTCACGAAAGTAAATTTCGCTCTCTGAGTAAGTTGTGTAGTGCTTTTGTTGTAGACGTAACAGCTGTTGTTGTTTTGTTTACCTCGAGTGCTCGCTATATTTGTTTTTTTATTTTTGTTCTCGCTTGCTTGCCTGTTTTCGGCGCTGTAACTATTTCTTGCTCTCTCAAGAAATTTGTCTTAATATTCTATTGCTCTCTTCGTTGTCCCCTACTATTCGAAGGCATATTTATTTTATTAATCATGGTGTCGTGCTCTGCAGCAAATTGCAAATGCTCTTCAGATGCTAATGCGGACTACATTGGTTGCTGGCTCTGTGACAATTTTAGTCACTTAAAATGCTATAGCCTAACTGTGCGGGTAAGAGATGCCGTCAACGCCAATGTAGGCCTTAAATGGTCGTGCGAAGCGTGCCGTGTGGGTGAATCCGATCTGCGGAAAATCCACAATAAAACCAAACTCGGGTTTTATCGGATACGCACAGCTTTCTCTAATCTGCAATCTGAATTTCTGGAGATGGAGACCCAATTCAACGCCTTTACGGCTCTTAGTAAGCCACCTGCTCCTCTTAATATTCCTTTAGATTCAGTTACTACGAATCTAAAGACCACCAATCTACCTTCTTCCAAGGCTTCTTCTTCTGATCTTCTAAGTCTAATTTCCCCTATACCGTCTTGCTCTTCTAGTTGCACAAAAAAAAAAAACTAGCAGCAATGTTACCGACCCGAAACCTCTTGCTGCCCCTCTTGTGCCTACTCCCATTACGAGCAATGAGAACAACGTAACGGGTGATGTTCCCGCAATCATGCCTGCTAGTCAGGCACCGAGTATAAAACCTCTGATTGCGATTAAACCCAAAAAATTGGTGTTTATCTCTCGCTTGGCTCCAGACACAACCATGGAAGATGTACAATCGTACATTCTCGAAAGGATGCCTGTAAATGATTTGATTGTTAAAAAATTCAACTTCAAATTAAAGCGCGACATTTCTTCTTTCAAAATTATTCTCCCTGCAGAACAGTTTAAAGACGTTTGAGTAGCTTCTTTCTGTCCGCCCGACCTTATTGTTAAGGAGTTCAATCCAAAACAAAAAAGCCGAACGACTGTCACTCTTCCCACATTGGCCGTTACATCGCCAAGTGGACCTACAACAAGTGCAAAGTCCTCAAAAAACTGAAGTTCTCTTCTCTTCATGCCTTTGAAAATGCTAGGGGACACACAAATATTCTCTCTTCCTTAATTCTTTCCTATCAAAATGTTAGAGGCCTCTGTAGTAAAATCTTTAGTCTTTATCTTCATAGTCTTGCCTTTACTTCCCAAATTGTTGCCTTTACCGAAACCTGGTTAAAACCAGAGATTCTAAGCTCTGAAGTCTTTCCAGATAGGTATACAACATACAGGCTTGATCGACCTGACCGACGGGGTGGTGGAGTACTGATTGCAGTAGACTCCTCCATTATGTCGGACCTCTTACAGCCGGAGTTTCAATTCGACATTGAATTAATCTGTGTAAAACTACACTTTCCCGGTTTTTTCTTGTATATAACCTGCTCCTATATTCCGCCGTCATCGGAATTATCAGTCTACTTGCAACATTTGTCTGCAATTAAGACTATTTTTAATCTGTTATCAGACAGAGATCATTTCATAGTCCTGGGTGACTTTAATATCCCGGAATGTAATTGGACATCCATTGCGGAGGGAAACTTCCTTCTGCCCTCCCGGCAACACGATCTGTTTGACGGTTTGTTTGACATGTCTTTGTCGCAGGTTAATCATGTCAAAAACAC
The DNA here is from genome assembly GCA_018904035.1 of Zaprionus ornatus. Classification (NCBI taxonomy): domain Eukaryota; kingdom Metazoa; phylum Arthropoda; class Insecta; order Diptera; family Drosophilidae; genus Zaprionus; species Zaprionus ornatus. Next base: position 415,034 of record JAEIFZ010000245.1, on the reverse strand, counting down.
TTTAAACAGATCGCTTGATCTATGTTTCGTCTCAGATCCTTCCAGGGTGATTTTAGACAGGGCACAACCTCTTTCCCTACCTGAAGATCCTTATCATCCCACTTTCGAAGTGAATCTCGACTTGGGTATTAGCTTTGTGGATAAAAGTGTAAAGCCGTGCAATCGCGTGCGCTGCTTTAAGAAAGCTGACTTTGAATACTTAAATTATTTAATTTCACATTGTGATTGGTCTGACTTTTATCTATCAACTGATATGTCAGTGGCTATTAATATATTTTATAAAACCCTTAACTCTGCTTTTGATATCTGTGTTCCGTTTTTCTATCCGACAAGCTCAAGTAGGCCTCCTTGGTTTAAAAAACTTAAAGAGTAGCTTATTTAAGAAATACAAGCTGAAAAACTCACCGCTTGTCTTTTCCCGCTACCTAACTGCTCGGGCAAATTTTACCGTGCTTAACGCGAAGTGTTATAAAAACTATTTGACAAGATGTAGGATTCAGTTCTTTCAGAATCATAAACAGTTTTACAGTTTTGTTAACATGAAGCGTAGGTCAGCGGGCTTTCCTTCTAAACTTATGTTCGATAACGCTGAGGCGGACACAGATCAGGCCATTGCCGATATGTTTGCCAAGTTTTTTCAAACAACTTATTCTTCCTCTACGCCAAACATTCACTCCTATCCATATAGCGTACCAAGCTCGAATGGCATCTTCACACCTTTACTGAATGAAAGTTCACTTATTAGGGATCTTCGATTGGTTAAACCAGTCTTCTCACCAGGTCCCGATGGTATCCCCGCCTGTGTACTTCGATACTGTGCCAACTCCTTACGTAAGCCATTGCTCAAACTATTTTCGCTGTCTTTAGTAACTGCTTCGTTTCCATCCATATGGAAGGAATCCTTTATCATCCCTTTACATAAAAAGGGCAACAAGTCTGATGCAAGCAATTATAGAGGTATCTCTAAATTGTCGGCTATACCGAAATTCTTCGAGAATGTTATTACTCCTCACTTGCAGCATTTTAGTAGATTCGTTATATCCCCTTTTCAACACGGATTTGTGAAGCGTCGTTCTACCACGACAAATCTGCTTGAGCTGACATCCTTTATGGTAAAAGGATTTCAGGAAAATCTTCAAACTGATGTCATTTATACTGATTTCAGTAAGGCATTTGACTCAGTCAACCATTCCCTTCTTGCACATAAACTAAATCTTCTCGGTTTCTCACCAAAACTTCTTAGTTGGAGCTATTTGGGTGACAGAACCCAAAGAGTCCTCTTTAGAAATACTCGTTCCTATCCCGTTCATGCCACATCTGGTGTTCCTCAGGGAAGCCACTTAGGTCCCCTGCTTTTTACACTTTTCATCAATGACCTCCCATCGGTCATACTTAACTCACGTACTCTCATGTACGCGGATGATGTCAAGCTCTGTTTTCAATTTAGAGACGACTCCTGTCATTCTCTCCTTCAATCTGACCTAGATTGTTTCTTTTCTTGGTGTCGTGCAAATCTCCTTAATCTGAACAGCTCAAAATGCAAGCTGATGACATTCTCACGTGCCTGCCCAAAGTACGTATCATACTCTCTTTGTGGTTGTACCTTAGAAAGAATTTCCCTGGTTGATGATCTAGGTGTCCGTTTGGACCGAAAACTCAAGTTTTCCGAACATATTTCATAAATGGTTAATAAAGCTATGGGTGTACTCGGCTTTATTAAGAGATGGTCCAAGGAGTTTGACGATCCTTACTTAACTAAGACTCTCTTCACTTCGCTTGTTCGTCCAATTCTCGAGTACGGATCATGTGTCTGGAACCCTCAGTACACAGTTCATAGAGACCGCATTGAATCCGTACAGAAAAACTTCTTAATGTTTGCCTTGCGAGGTCTTAACTGGGATGTAAATTCAAGACTTCCTTCCTATCCTAGTAGACTTTTGTTACTTAATCTGCCTTCTCTAGCCAATCGTAGAACCATGCTTGGTGTTATATTTATTAACAACCTTATCCAAGGTGACATAGATAGTAGCGACTTACTTAGTAGACTACACTTTTCTGTCCCTGGTAGAATCACCCGTAATTACCTTCCTCTAAAACTTCCCAATTGTAGCTCGAACTATGCCCTGCATGAGCCATTCAGGGTATTATGTTCGGACTATAATAAACTATACTTCATTGTAGCTAACAATAACAACTTGATATCTAGCTTAAAATTAAAACTCCTCGCCCACTCATCTAGAATTTCGTTAAATATATAATTATCTTCTTTCTATTCATAGTAGTACTTTCAACATACTGAATGCTTTAACACTCTAGTCATAATTTTATTTGTATTTGGTTACTAACACTAACTCTCCTGATCTGCTTGGGTTTTTCTGGGTTTTCCCCAATCCTCTGCAACAAATGTTGGATCGGCTTTTCTTTATCCCAGTTTGCACGTTTGCATATTTGCACAATTTTAAATAATTTTTTTGTTTCTTTTCTTTACATTTAAGGTTTTACCCTTAATTTAAAATTACCTTTAGTTTAAAACTTCAACTTAAATCATTTAAATCTAATTTTAATTGTTTCTTTACTTTTAAAAAGTCAACTGATCATAGTTCGACTATAAACTAAACTAAATACAATAAATAAATAAAAAAATAAATAAATTCATTTTAATAAATATTCATTCAACGTTTAAATTTTATTTAATGAAAATCAACAAAAACATTTCATAAGTCGATCGCGGCAGCAATCGAACCCCCAATACAGTCAAAATCAATGCGGGACATAGCTCACTCAGCCACTGTTCAACTCATGCGGTGGTCAAATGAGGGTTCGATTCCCAGTGGTGGGCAGGTTTACATTTTGTGCTTTCCTATAATTTATTATTATTTCGTACTCTAATAGTTTTAATGCCCACCTCGCAATCCGAGGGTTTAATTCTACTTAACGTTAATGTTTATGCGTTGCAGTCCGTAACAATTTTAAATATCTTTCCCTGTAAATAGATTGTAAATCTCCTTAATGCATACAGGATGGCTAATGCTTCAAGTTCAAAACTATGATTTTTGGCCTCATCCTTTGTTGTGCCTTTCGAGTAATAAAATATAGGGTGCCATTTAATATCCTCTTTCCTTTGCAATAACACTGCACCAAAACCTTGTGCACTTGCATCTGTATGTAACTCTACCATATTTCAACCTTATAATAATGTCAAGGTAGGATCCGCCAGATGTATTTTAAATGTGAAGACACAATTTATTCTTAGTTTTCCTGGAGCAGAGCTCCGTTTATTTTGATTGCTAAAGCTAATACAATATTCCTCTTAGGCTATGAAATGCGCCTTAGCTGCCTGGTGAAACCGGCAGAGAAGCGCCTGCACTATCTATTACTTATGTTAAGGGAGTTGAGAGAGAATGCTTTGTGCGCACATTATGTACATAGCGGCATTTGGTTAGCGTGGGAATGCTGACCATGCACTTATGCAGTGTGCTTCATAAGTGGGCGAACATATGTATAACACTTCCACTTGAACATAATTTTTTATGGTAGCACTGCCTATGCATATATAATTATATTACTGATTTATGTAAGTATTCTGAGTACAGTGTACTCTCGATAAGTACGCATACCACATCTCCCTCCTTTTGAAAAATAACGTAACACAGTATAGTTATTTTATTCTATTACTTTTTTTTATAATATTTTTATTTTTTAGTTTTTATATTTTGTTTTTGTTTTAACATTTTAAATTTTATTTTTCAATTATTATAATGATTTTTGTATTAAATCATGACGTCATTTGTGAATAAAAATTTTTGTTCGATCTTTATGTACTATTTGTTTTTTATTTTTATTGTTTGATATTGTTATGTTGTCTCTTCCTTCCATCTTTTCTACCTTATAGTGTCCCGTATATTAAAAATCTAATTTATCACCTACTTCATTTCTTAATAAAACTTTATCTCCTACTGTTATTTCTATATTTTTTGTTTGTAAATCATAATTTTCCTTATTTTTTCTTTTATGCTCTTCAAGCATAGTTCTAGATCTTTCATATGCTACTTCTAATCTATATTTACTTTCCTTAGCATAATCAGCTATATTGTATGTTGGTTTTATCCTATATGCGAGGTGACGATTAAAAGTGGTGGATCGCACATAATAGCCGGCTGGAGGAATGTTAAGAGACGTAGAAGGGGTTAAGTAGGCAATAACAAGTAGGAGTTGCCGGTGGAAGTGCGGTAGGCTCATCGGAACATTCGAATTGGATTATTAAATTGAATTTGCATATCAGAAAATTCAGATCGGAAATTTGAAAATGCTGCACGCAGCAATTTTAAATTTCAATTTAGTCTCCCTAAGCATTTTATTCAAAGTTGTCGGGTGAAAGCTGACAAAGTTTGCATGTCCATTTCAGGCCAGATTCATTGTTGTTGAGGGAATCTTAAATTCGTGCTATTAAGCCGATGCATTTTATGTTATACAATAGAACTTATCACATAACCAGCATCAAACAAAGTTGGGCTTTGAATCGGCCTTGCATTTGCCAGAAGTTGCAGAGCACACCAACATTTTTATTGCGATAATATGATTAATATGTGTTGTAAATGGGGTAGAGCGCACCAAAAAACAAACAAAATGTTAAAGCGAATTACGAAACATAAGTTCCTAAAGGAAAAAGTTACAAAAGAAGAGTTACAGAGCAAGAAAAACAAAGCAAAAGTAATCTATTTCTAAACAGCTGGTTACCAATAACACAAGCGTATTTTACAACCTAGCGTAAGAAAGCGTGAGAGTAAGAGCGCGAAACAGTGTAGACACGAAACAAGAATATAGAAAAAGCAACGCCACAGCTATATCAAGAGAGCTATATCCCACTCTTGAGCGTGGGAGTGCGAACTAGAAACAAAAACAAAATAACAAGACGCTAAAGACCCGCCAGTTAATCAAAAATAAAATTAATTTACTTTAAATACGATACTGGTTTTACCAGACACCAGTGAATCACACAAAATCACAAATCCAAAACACATGAAATACAGCACATCGCGTTAATTTAGAGTTTAAAATAAAATAACAGGAGCGAAATCCAAACACAGCCGATCACCGAGAAAGTTGAATTAGTATCCGAAGAACGAATGCGGGAATTGGAAGGTCTGGCTATTGCATCTAGAATCGAACACTGATATCCTACCGGCTGCGCCACTGACGTAATATATCAAAGTATTTTGTATTGGTCCTAAGACCAACGCTGAAATATTCCACCCCGAAAACCGAAATAAAACTTATACTTATTTAGATTGGCATTCAGCTTAAGACTAAAAATTCATAATAAGAATATTTCGCTGTAAGCTTTACTGTAGATATGTTTATCAAATAGAGTATGTATGTTTTATGTTTGTGTGCATAATATGATCATGTGGAATCGCTAAGCGACTGCATGCGTGTGGATAATTTTACTGAGTAAGATGTTTACGACAATTCTGTTGCATAAGGTGTTGTAACATGAGTGGAGTGTGTATAGTGCCAAGTGAGTCTGTTACTATGTATGTACAACTAATTCATAAACTACTTGACTTGTCACTATCCAATAGTTATTTTCAACCTATTTGGAAAACCCCTTTTTCCATTCCTCTTCATAAAAGTGGTTCTAACCATGATGTGAAGCCGCAATTCCTAAGATTTTTCAAAAAAATTTTACGGCTCAGTTAACTTTTATGTGTAAATCTATTGTATAATTTCAATTTCCTTCAATATTCCTTTACTCTAACATTCTTATGTATGCTGATGATGTGAAACTCTCTTTGAGACACAATGATCCAGCAAATAACCTTCTTCAAACAGATCTTGATTTGTTTTTTGAATGGTGCAGCCATAATCTAAACGGTTTGAAGTGCAAGGTTATGTCATTTTCCAGAGGTAACTATCATGTCATCAATTATAATCTTAACTTAACCCCACTCTTAAGAATATCTGAAGTGGCTGATTTAGGTATCCTCTTTGATCATTAATTAAAAATATAAATTTTTAAATTTAGGCTGGGGATAATAAAACAAGAATTCCCGATCCAACATTTGGTGCAAAGGATTGGCGAAAACCCAGTAAAACCCAATCAGATCGGTAGATTATTATTAGTTGTTAGGATGTAGAGTTAATAGATTAAGAATAGACAGTTTAACAGAGTAAAGGGAGGACTCGGAGTTGAAAACTCTGGACAATCTGTTGTAGTCAGCACAGCGAACTCGGAAAGGGTCATGCAAGCTGTAGTTAGTATTACAAAAGGCCAAGGATAGTGGCATAAAATTACGAGTACCTCTAAAAGGAATACAGAAATTAATTTGATTAAGCAGAGGAGGGGAATCTACATATATTGTACTTTATTAGCTTTACAATATACATGACGCCTAACATAATACGACGGTTAGTTAAAGAAGGTAGGTTAATTAGAAGGAGTCTACTACAATAGAATATGGTGGTAAGTCTACACCCGAAACCCAATTAAAACTACGCAAGGCAAAGAGTAGAAACTGCTTTTGAACAGACTCAATTCTATCTTGGTGAATATGATATTGCGGCGACCACACCCATATTTAAGAGTTGGACGAACAAGGGAAGTATAAAGCAACTTTGTCGTATAAGGATCGTCGAATTCTTTGGCCCATCTGTTGATGAACCCGAGTAGTCGAAATGCCTTATTGACAATTGTGTAATGTAACGATCAAATTTCAATTTATGATCAAAGAGGATACCTAAATCAGCTACTTCAGATTAATTTTAAATTTTAGATTTATATCAAATTTAATTTTAAAATCTAAATAGTAACCTTTTTTTTCTTTTTTATATTTCTAATTTTAATTTAAAAAATATAATCTAATTTTAATTTTAATTTTAAGTCGACTGTTTTAGTTGACGTTAAATAAATAAATAAATGTGCATATGTCATTATGGTTCTGCATATATCACTATACGAGGTGTGATCAAAAAGTAATGTAACTTTGTATTTTTAAGAAAAAATATTTATTTATTGATCAATGTTTATGTTGTCCCCTTCAAAGTAATCCCCCTCAGATACAATACACTTATGCCAACGGTTTTTCCAATCCTCAAAGCAATTCTCATAAGCACTTTTCGGTATAGCCTTGAGCTCTTCCAGCGATGCAGTCTTTATCTCCTCAATCGTTGTAAATCTCCGTCCTTTCAAAGGTCTCTTTAGTTTTGAGAACAAGAAAAAGTAACAAGGGGCCAAATCCGGTGAATATGGTGGCTGAGGCATGACTGTGGTGTTGTTTTTGGCCAAAAAATCTCTCACAGGCAAAGATGAGTTAGCGGGAGCATTATCGTGATGATCATGGCTTATGAATTGTTTTTCCACAATTTTAGACGTTTTCTTCGTATTGCTTCTCGCAAACGGCGCATAACTTCAAGATAATACTGTTTATTGACCGTACCACCATATGGTAAGAACTCCTGATGCACCACGCCATGGTAATTGAAGAAACCAGTGTACGAAACTTTGACATTTGATCGAACTTGGCGTGCTTTTTTCGGTCTTGGCTCACCTGGGCTCTTCCATTGGGACGATTGGGCTTTGATTTCGATATCATAACCATACTTGTATACCTATGATTCGTCACCAGTTATGACCCTATTGAGTAAATCATCCTTGACATCATTCAACAGCTCTTGAGCGATGCTCACGAGACGGTTCTTTTGGTCAAAATTTAGCAAAAAATCGCCGAGCACGCAAAACATTTATAACCTTTACGCCTCTCACAACCAAGCAAAAAATGCCATTCACTTGAATCTTGTAACAGATGTTCGCGAAGAGTGTACCAACATAACAAGATAAAAAATTCGATAATCGAAAGTACATTGCCCACGAAATTTAAAAAGTCACCTTACTTTTTGAACACACCTCGTATATGAATTATTAAATAATAATTATTTGTACACGTACGCATATTATGAATATTATAAATATGTACACATGCATGTAAATACTTCCATTAATGCACATCAATCTACCACGCTTTTAACTGTATACAGATGTATGTGTGTACACAAATTAAGTGTGTATGAGTGTTAACAAGACTCGAGAAACAGCTCCTGCTCGCATTGTTCATCCTTTTCTTTCCTGCACAAGTAATATAGTTATGACGTCATCGACAACTTGTTTGCTGGTAAAAGGGTTAACATGGTTTATCTAATAACAGACAATCACAGAGCTGTTCTTAAGACAACTCAGGAGGCCAAGAAACGATTTCCAATTAGTCCTCCGGTGGTGCATCCCATTGACGATATGAACATCAAGGATGCGTAGTTCAAAAAAGTAGTGGACACCATTGCACAAATCGAAAAGCTGCAAGAAGAGGTTACAGATCGGGAACGCATTCACAAGCGATACCAGGACAAGAAGAAGGAGGTGGAGAACTTAAAGGCCGACGGCACGCATACTGCTGCAGATGGATGTGCTCAAGTACCGCAAGCTAGTCCTGCGTCGCATGGGATACTACAAACCCAGCGATGTCATTAAATTCACAGGTCGCGTAGCCTGTGAACTGAGCTCCGCAAATGAATGACTCATCACTGAACTGATCTTTAATGGAGTCTTTAAATGATCTTTCGGCACCCCAAGGTGTTGCACTGCTCTCCTGAATTGTCTGTGTCGAGAAGTCCTCGGTGGCGCCTATTGCGGTCACTACAGCGTTTGGCGCGACGTAAACTGAAACTGGATTAGTATAAGTTCAAGCCCTTCCTAAAGGACGTATTGTTAGCGTGGTGCAAGGGATCCAGTTTTATCAGCGTCTGCAAAATGACTGGCAACTTTTAAGCCTCCATCATTCGCAGCATGCGGCGACTCGGGGAGCTGCTATGTCAACTGTAACTGGCGACACAGACCTGCAGAACAAGTTCACCGAGAGCATCCGGCTGCTAAAGCGCGGCGTTGTGTTTGCTACTGTAATGTACAATTGTATCAAAAAAAGAAAGAAAAAGGAAAAAAAAACGATTTTTTTTGAATAAACGGTTAACTCCGAAAAAACGATGAATTTGAATTTGAATTTTCGAAAAATATCTAACACAATCCGAAAACGGTTACTATCTCGATAATTCGGAGTCATTATCAATGCAACTCTAATCACGGCGAATCTCCAATTAGAGCTTTGACTTGCAGGGTAGCTTTGCACTGCTCGAGAGGCACTTATTCTCTCATAGAGTTCTTTTCTCTTTTGGCATTGTCAACGATCAGACGTGGAGTCTGCGAAAAAGTTTTCCTTACCTTCAAAAAAAAACGTGGACTTTTATAAATCAAGAAAAAAAGTTAAAATTTGAAAAGTGATGTGTAATATTTTTTTATATAAAAGGCAAATCTGTGAGTATAAAAAAAAATTGATCAGTTTTATCTGATTAAATCTAACACAGATTTTATGTTTTATACAGAGCGTGCACATTGCAACGGCCAGCGGAGCACCCCGGCTGTTAGAGTACACGTCTCTGCGGATAGGGCTCCCCAGTGCCTTAGATCGGGGTTCTGCGCAGAAAATGAACTGCACACTCGCCAGATCTGCACACCTATCTTTTGGGAAACGGGAAGAACCTTGGCGAGCAGCGAACGCATAACCTCGCTGACTCGCCCTGCCATCTGGGAGAAAAATATAACCTCTACATCTATATATCTACAAACTATATAGAGATCAGTGCAACTACAAAACAACTATAATTAAAAAATTTAAACAAAATGAAACATACATAAATAGTGATGCACAAACATAAATATTATTATACATATACATCTACACAGTTGGACATAATCAATTAATTAAAATTTAACAAGATTAAAAAAATAATGCAGCAAGAAAACTAAAAAACAGAAGTAGCATTAACATGAGCAAATGAGAAAAAATGAGAAACAGAGAATTAGTTAAATTGGCCTTTAATTTAAGTTTTCATACTTTTGATTTTCATTTCTATTCATTTTTTTTTATAATTTTCTTATTTTTGCATTGCTAATTTTTTTGGACGACTGGCAATCAATATTAGTTATTATTTTCGTGAGAGGCAAGGCATTTTATTAGGTTATATACCTTAAATGGGTATATATAATATGTATATGTGCACACGTGTAAATTTTTTTCAGTTAATTAAATTAAAATAATTAAATCCCAACAACAATTCCTCTGGGCCCATAGGATGGATTTGGGTAAGTGAATTTATTATTTTCTTTTTATTTACACTCGCTTATGTGAACATATACCAACAAATACATACATATATTATTCCCTATAAATTGCACAAGCCATATATAAATGAAATGAAAGAATTGAGAGCAGATTATAAGTGAAAGATAAAAAAAATAAAAGTTAAATTCAACAAAAGTTTAGTGCAATTAAATTAGTGAAACAGAAATAAACGAAATTACAGAAATTTAAATAGAAATGAAGAAAAATTATAAACATTAATTACGAAAGAAAACAAATTGGTATAAAATAAATTAAACTAAAGTTAGCAACCGAAACAGGAAATTAAATTAAAATATTGAATGGTTTAAAAATACAGAAACAAAAAAAAAATGGAACAAAGAAACTGGAGTTAACGTAATTACACAATGAGGAAAGAACTAAATGAAATTAGGTTGACTAAAATTAAATTCTCATTTTTTTACTCGTATCAACGAGACAACATGGCCTTATATACTATCTTTTATCTTGGTGTTTAATGAATAAAATTATTATAATGTTTGGATAAATAAATATAGTTTTCCTTATGTGAAAAGGCGAAAGGTATTATGAAAGAGTAACATTATATTAGGGATTTACCATATAGTGCCAAAGGTGAATCATGGAGGGTGGGTACAGAGGCGGGTTACTATACCATCAGTGTAACCTCATTTCCATTAGCTATACTGGAATAGCAGTATCATACACTCATGAGCTCTCAGACCTTTGTTCTTTCTTTTAAACTTTTTTATGCATTAATTATAAATCTTGTTAATCCACGTAATAGGCACGGGACTATAAATTTAATTCAATGTGGCTTTCTGATCAAGTGAAGGCTTTATTATTTGGCCAACGAACCCCCCCAATGCCGATTGTAAGCTAGCTGCAACTAGGGTCCCAATCGGCCAACAATTTAGCGAAAAACACACCACTCAATCAACTAATAGAGTCACAAAACAGAATTTGGCGCCCAACGCGTGGGGCATCGCAGAAACTACTAGGTACAGTTAACTAGAAGGCGAAATCCATCAAGCCTTTATTAATACCGAGTTTGTTAAATCGCAAGTTAACGTCGGATAATAGACTCAATAATTTGAAAAAATTAGGCGATCGCGGCTTCACTTATCCCAAGTGCATATGCTATAGTAGCAAACTGATTTAGTTTTCGAAGCTGCAGACTAGGAAAAACGATTTTTGGCAATGACCGAAAAATTTCGTCCACTCTTTGGATCTGAGATGTTTAAATTAGTTGTCGGGGAATTATATCCGTTTTAATTGCATTGAGTTCTGTCTGGAACTATATTCCTAAGGACCGTGTCTCAGAGAATATCCGACGGACCTGCTAATGCACAGTGATCGGAAATAATTGTTCATTTTAAAGTAAATTCTGGAAATTAATTCACTATACCTTCTACAATGGGAGAAGAGAGCAGGAAGCATATTTCTTATACAATAAAAATATGGCCCTCTCTTCTACTAAACAGGAAGCGAAGTAAATCTACCAATAGATTAACGCATTCACAATAATGAAGAGAAACCTCAATATTGAATCGAACCTTCTATTGAGGCTACCGAAATCAGAATGTGATGAGTCGTTGTCTATTGACCATCAAATAAGTTTTCATTGTTGGAGCATCCAGCAGAGGAAATCGGCCTAATATGGAATGTGATAAGTTCAACTCGGCTAAACGTCACCCTATTATGCAGGTTTTGCTGAAAAGCTACAGCGTAAAAAGTTTATAATTTAAAGAGTCATCGCGAGTGTATGACTCTAGAGGTCTGCTGTTATCTTAGTAAAAGCTAATTGAAACTACCCTTTCATCAACTTCCCTGAGTAGCATAAGGAAAACAAATAACTTATGAATTATTAAACATAAATAAAATAATAAATAAACATTTTATGATAAACTACCAAAAAATAAAAAAAACTGACAATAAAATTTTTTTCTGAACATTTAAAAAACAAATATGCCTTTAGCACACAGTAGAGAGGACTTGCAGGTACATGCATCTGCAGGAGAGCCTGAAGGTACTTGCAATCTATGTTTAGAGCATCTGCTGGCAACAGAAAACTTAGTTAATACTGAATGTGGCCATAGATTTCACAATCAGTGTATCGTGGCACATCTAGAAAAATATGCAGAATGTCCTGAGTGCAAAGCACCTGGTGCAATACAGAACTTGCATTACTCAGCACAACTAGAGCCTCAAGCAAGCACTAGTAAAGGTGCTATTTCAAAAATATATAATACACGAAGTAAAGGAAAACCCGATACTGGGGTAACCCTAGGGCATCAAGTTGATGAGGAGATAGGGGCAGCTGACTTAAATGAGTCACAAAGCCAAGATACTCAGCCAAAAATTAATTTAAGATCCACCCAAGGTCGACAGCCTAGGGGTGGTGGAGGTCGAAATAGAAATATTCGCTATCAGCCGCGAATTTCCGCTCCGCCTGCATATCATTTTAGAGAAATCGATTATGACAGAATTTTTAGTAGGATCGAACATCTAATACAAACCAAATTTGACAACTTGAACCTATCAAACGGCTTACATTCTCCTAATACTTCTCGGCAAAAACCAATCTCCACGTGTGTCTCACATTAGTGCAGCTTCGGCAAGGCCGAGTGACACGCGCACAATGTTGAGTCCAGAGAAAGTTACTCAGATCATTCAGGGTTGGGGATTAAAATACGACGGAACAGTTAATGGCCCTACAGTTCAGGAGTTTTTATACAGAGTAAAAGCGTTGACCATAGATAGTCTAAACGGTGATTTTGCTACTGTATGCAAAAACTTACATGTTCTCTTGACAAGTAAAGCAAGAGAATGGTATTGGAGATACCGTAAAGAGAACCCTGCGGTAGTATGGGAAGATTTTTGTGCAGCACTAAAAAATCAGTATCAGGATCATAAAGATGATGATGTCCTTATGGAAGAAATTCGTGCACGAAAGCAGAAAGAGAGAGAGCTCTTTGACTCGTTTTATGAGGACATTATGTCAATCGTTTCTCGATTAACTATTCCTTTAGACGAGTACAGACTTGTTCTGCAGCTGCAAAGAAATTTAATTCCAGAGCTAAGACAAGTATTACTATACATCTCCATTCATTCTGTTGCTCATCTGCGACAACTGGTCCAGAAACGTGAAAACCTGCTAGGAGATGCAGATTTCAAGCAATCCAGCAAGGTCAATATTCCACCGAGGGTGATTAAAAGAGCAGTTGCTGCTGTGGAGACTGAAGAGTCCTTGCAGTCGGCCTCAGAGACGGAGTCTGTATCTGTAGAGGCTTTGCAACTTTCCAAACGACCTATGGTCTGCTGGAACAGTGATCAGACAGGACACGCATGGGATATGTGCCTCGCAGAACGGAGAATCTTTTGCTATGGTTGCGGAGCAAAAGATTTCTATAAACCTCAATGCCCAACATGCATTAAGAGAGCGGAAAACTCCAAGAAGGGCTCATTCGTCGACAACAGGCGAATGGCCCAAAACTAGAATCCGCAAATGAATATCAATCTGAAGAATCAGATTGCCCACGGCAGATGCCTGCACTTTTAAAACAGGCATCTCCACATCCACACTCGGACATTCTTTTACTACGTCAAATAAAACCATATCATGAGAGATTAGCTCATTATAACCAGATCAGAGCAAAAATATTTTCAGAAGTAACTACCCTTGATCGTGTTACAAAACGGAACACTCTTCGTATGCGAAATTTCTGGCATAGGATTAAATGCACGCGTAAACTGCTTGTATCTTCGGTTGTAGACACCCAGGCAGATGGTCGTCTTTATGCTTCTATTACCTTTTTAGGTCTAATAGAAATTGGCTTATTAGACACAGGAGCCAATATAAGTTGTTTGGGAGCAGACTTGGCTGCCCAAGATTGGTCATCCTGTCCAAATTTTAAAAAAATATCATCATGCGTAAAAACAGCTGATGGAAGCAGCCGGATAGATTTTTGGAAAATTTTTCAGTTAGCACCAGGTATAATATCTAGCATTGATACTTCTAATACAATGGTAGATAGTACTAATCTTAAAAAATTTCCACTTTCTTAATCTCAAGAAAAGCGATTAGAGAGCGTAATTACTTTATTTCCTAACTATAAAGAACAGGGATTGGGAAAAACATCCCTTTTAAGCCACGATATTGACGTCGGTGACGCTAAGCCAATAAAACAGCGTTTTTATCCCGTTTCTCCCGCTGTAGAGAAACTTATCTACGTAGAGGTGGACAGAATGTTGTCGGAAGGCGTCATTGAGCCATCGAAGAGTCCTTGGAGCTCTCCGATGAGGCTCGTTATTAAGCCAGGCAAGGTACGCCTTTGTTTAGATGCACGACGCATTAACGAGTGCACTAAAAAAGATGCATACCCGCTGCCAAATATAGATGGCATCTTTTCTCGGCTTCCCAAAGCCAATATCATAACCAAATTGGATCTGAAGGATGCATTCTGGCAAATACCCCTCACAGATGAGGCTAAAGCCATTACAGCTTTTACAGTGCCAGGGCGGCCACTATATCAATTTACAGTGATGCCGTTTGGTCTCTGTAATGCTCCACAGACCATGTGCCGGTTAGTCGATGAATTGATCCCCGCAGACTTGAAAACATGTGTTTTTGGTTACCTTGACGATGTGTGTGTAGTGTCAGAAGACTTTGACACACACATGTCCATTCTTATCAGGTTAGCAGAACAATTTCGTAGGGCTAATTTGACTTTGAATGTGGCTAAAAGTCGTTTTTGCGTTACAGAAGTTGAATATCTGGGACACATTATAGGAAATGGTGGTATCGCGACCGACCCTAACAAAGTTAAGGCTATAAAAACATGGCCATCCCCTAAAACGATCAAACAAGTGAGAAGCTTTTTAGGCCTGGTTGGATGGTATCGGAGATTCATCAGTAACTTCTCTGAACTAGTCTTCCCGATTACCGAAGTCCTATCAACTAAAAAGAAATTTTTATGGACAGACGCAGCGGAGACTGCTTTCCAAAATTTAAAGAATGTAATCACATCGGCACCGGTCCTTCAAAACCCGGATTTCTCTAAGAAATTCTTCGTACATTGCGACGCAAGCGATTGTGGGGTGGGTGCTGTATTAGTGCAGCTTTCACATGACAAGGTTGAACGCCCTGTGGCATTTATGTCCAAAAAATTAAACACGGCACAACGCAATTATAGCGTTACCGAACGTGAGTGCTTGGCGGCTGTGTTGGCAATTGAAAAGTTTAGCTGTTATCTGGAGCTCCAAGAATTTGAGCTCATAACAGACCATGCTAGTTTACTATGGCTTATGCGACAGCCGAATCTTAAAGGTAGGTTGGCTAGATGGTCTATGCGTTTGCAGGGCTATAAGTTCTCTATAAGCCATAGGAGAGGTAACGAAAATATAGTGCCAGACGCCCTTTCAAGAATGCACGTAGAGGAGGTGTCAGCCATTGAGCTGATTGAGCCAGAAATTGATCTCGACTCTGCATGTTTTGATGCGGCAGATTATGTCCGAATGAGAAATGAATCAGAAACTTCGGAAGGAAAATATCCAGATATAAAAGTATTAGGTAAATATTTATATATCCGAACTAAACATGAAGACGGCACAGATTTAGGTACGCAGCAGGCATGGAAGTTATGGATTCCCAAAGGATTAACAGAAAGTGTCATTCGTCGGGCTCACGAGTCGGTAGTGACCGCCCATGGCGGCATGGCTAAGACTTTGGAGCTTATACGGCGTAACTTTTATTGGCCAGGTATGGTGTCACAGGTGCGCGCGTATGTTCGCGCTTGTGATGTGTGTAAATCCACTAAGGCACCAAATCAATCCTTAAAGCCTCCTATGGGTAAGCCAGCCATATCTGACAGGCCATTTGAACGCTTATATGTAGATATTTTAGGTCCCTATCCGAGGAGCAAACGAGGATATATTGGTTTGCTCATAGTGGTTGATCACCTTTCAAAATTTCATTGGCTGTGTCCATTGAAAAAATTTAATACGGCCCCTATAAAAGAATTTTTGCAAGATCATATATTTTTAATATATGGAGTACCGCGCTGCATTATAACTGACAATGGAGTTCAATTTAAATCGTCTGATTTCAATGCTTAGTTAACTTCATTGGGAGTGAAGCATATTTATACGGCTTTATATTCTCCCCAATCAAATGCCTCAGAAAGGGTTAATAGATCCTTAATTGCAGGCATTAGAGCCTTTCTTTCGGAAAATCACACCGAATGGGATCTGCACATTCACGCAATAAGTTGTGCATTGCGAAACGCTCACCATCAGAGCATTGGTTGTTCTCCGTTTTCAGCTGTTAAGCGAATCTGAAAATATATTGGCCAGAACAGATCAGCTAAATTTGATCGGAAAAGAAATTAAGGCAAACATTGCTAGAGCCTACGATCAAAATGAAAGGCAATACAATCTTAGAACAAGAGAAATATCATTCAAGGTCGGTCAGGAAGTTTTTCGTCGTAATTTCACTCACAGTAATTTTTCTAAACAAATAAATGCTAAGTTAAATCCACAATGGTTAAAGTCACGCGTGAAAGCGAAGCTTGGGAGTTCTTATTATGTCTTAGAAGACCTACAGGGACGAGAACTTGGTACATATCATGCCAAAGATATCAAACAATGATAAACTGTTACATTTTAGAGAAAAATCAGGGCTCCTTTTTTTTTAAGCCATTTCCCGGCCTGAACGACTTACAAATAGCTTGTGGTGTAATGTACAGCCCTTCCAATTGTATCAAAAAAAGAAAGAAAAAGGAAAAAAAACGATTTTTTTGAATAAACGGTTAACTCCGAAAAAACGATGAATTTGAATTTGAATTTTCGAAAAATATCTAACACAATCCGAAAACGGTTACTATCTCGATAATTCGGAGTCATTATCAATGCAACTCTAATCACGGCGAAGCTCCAATTAGAGCTTTGACTTGCAGGGTAGCTTTGCACTGCTCGAGAGGCACTTATTCTCTCATAGAGTTCTTTTCTCTTTTGGCATTGTCAACGATCAGACGTGGAGTCTGCGAAAAAGTTTTCCTTACCTTCAAAAAAAACGTGGACTTTTATAAATCAAGAAAAAAAGTTAAAATTTGAAAAGTGATGTGTAATATTTTTTTATATAAAAGGCAAATCTGTGAGTATAAAAAAAATTGGTCAGTTTTATCTGATTAAATCTAACACAGATTTTATGTTTTATACAGAGCGTGCACATTGCAACGGCCAGCGGAGCACCCCGGCTGTTAGAGTACACGTCTCTGCGGATAGGGCTCCCCAGTGCCTTAGATCGGGGTTCTGCGCAGAAAATGAACTGCACACTCGCCAGATCTGCACACCTATCTTTTGGGAAACGGGAAGAACCTTGGCGAACAGCGAACGCATAACCTCGCGGACTCGCCCTGCCATCTGGGAGAAAAATATAACCTCTACATCTATATATCTACAAACTATATAGAGATCAGTGCAACTACAAAACAACTATAATTAAAAAATTTAAACAAAATGAAACATACATAAATAGTGATGCACAAACATAAATATTATTATACATATACATCTACACAGTTGGACATCATCAATTAATTAAAATTTAACAAGATTAAAAAAATAATGCAGCAAGAAAACTAAAAAACAGAAGTAGCATTAACATGAGCAAATGAGAAAAAATGAGAAACAGAGAATTAGTTAAATTGGCCTTT
Source organism: Zaprionus ornatus (assembly GCA_018904035.1). NCBI lineage: Eukaryota > Metazoa > Arthropoda > Insecta > Diptera > Drosophilidae > Zaprionus > Zaprionus ornatus. The sequence goes on along the minus strand of JAEIFZ010000245.1, from coordinate 397,117 downwards.
AATTTAAGTTTTCATACTTTTGATTTTCATTTCTATTCATTTTTTTTTATAATTTTCTTATTTTTGCATTGCTAATTTTTTTTGGACGACTGGCAATCAATATTAGTTATTATTTTCGTGAGAGGCAAGGCATTTTATTAGGTTATATACCTTAAATGGGTATATATAATATGTATATGTGCACACGTGTAAATTTTTTTCAGTTAATTAAATTAAAATAATTAAATCCCAACAACAATTCCTCTGGGCCCATAGGATGGATTTGGGTAAGTGAATTTATTATTTTCTTTTTATTTACACTCGCTTATGTGAACATATACCAACAAATACATACATATATTATTCCCTATAAATTGCACAAGCCATATATAAATGAAATGAAAGAATTGAGAGCAGATTATAAGTGAAAGACAAAAAATAAAAGTTAAATTCAACAAAAGTTTAGTGCAATTAAATTAGTGAAACAGAAATAAAAGATAGAAATAAACGAAATTACAGACATTTAAATAGAAATGAAGAAAAATTATAAACATTAATTACGAAAGAAAACAAATTGGTATAAAATAAATTAAACTAAAGTTAGCAACCGAAACAGGAAATTAAATTAAAATATTGAATGGTTTAAAAATACAGAAACAAAAAAAAAATGGAACAAAGAAACTGGAGTTAACGTAATTACACAATGAGGAAAGAACTAAATGAAATTAGGTTGACTAAAATTAAATTCTCATTTTTTTACTCGTATCAACGAGACAACATGGCCTTATATACTATCTTTTATCTTGGTGTTTAATGAATAAAATTATTATAATGTTTAAATAAATAAATATAGTTTTCCTTATGTGAAAAGGCGAAAGGTATTATGAAAGAGTAACATTAAATTAGGGATTTACCATATAGTGCCAAAGGTAAATCATGGAGGGTGGGTACAGAGGCGGGTTACTATACCATCAGTGTAACCTCATTTCCATTAGCTATACTGGAATAGCAGCATCATACACTCATGAGCTCTCAGACCTTTGTTCTTTCTTTTAAATTTTTTTATGCATTAATTATAAATCTTGTTAATCCACGTAATAGGCACGGGACTATAAATTTAATTCAATGTGGCTTTCTGATCAAGTGAAGGCTTTATTATTTGGCCAACGAACCCCCCCAATGCCGATTGTAAGCTAGCTGCAACTAGGGTCCCAATCGGTCAACAATTTAGCGAAAAACACACCACTCAATCAACTAATAGAGTCACAACACACTACCTCACTGTATCTATAAGACATTGTGCAGGACATTATACAAATGGAAACTTTGAATATATTTTATTGTATGGGGATAAAAGAAAAGAAACTAAAAACTAAACATAATCATATATATAATAATAATGTTTTACTGTTGATGTTAAAGTATTTCTTATGATTTCTAAGACATGTAAACAATAAATATATATAGTATATATGGTAAATAAATAAAACAGTAACACGTATGTTACATGTTAAACAGTAAAATGTTTATGAAAACATAAAAGTTATAGGACGACTCTCAGTAATCGTTTTATGGTCGTTGATTTCTATATATGCGAGACATAAGACATACATACATATAAACATGGTGTATACTCGTAATATATATAATATACATATAATATAATATATATTCGGTATATGTAGATGATGTTTATACGCTTAAAGCAAGGCTAGTTTTTTACTAATTTTTCACAATTAAAGACGGATTTTAAGCAATGGTTTAAATAAGTTTACTCTGTTGTTGTTCATTCAAAGGTTTTCCCGGTCCAATCACTCTCTCTCACTAGACAGAGGTTTGGGGCACGCTCTACGTATACCAGTTGGGTGCCGCTGGCAGTTGCTGCTCCACTGTGGAAGGATGCACTGCCACACTGCACTCTGGTTTTTTATGTGTTTTTTTTTGGCAGAAATTCGAAACGATGACCTATCTTCACCAAATTTGGTTTGTGTTACTCTTTACTTCCTTCAAGATGATTCACAAAGATTCAAGTGATTTGGTCAACTTTCATATAGCTGCCATATAAACGATCTGGCCGATATGCCATAAAAATATTTACCTTACCAAAGAAAAAAAATTTTGTATCTATATTTAATTACATATTTTATTGATATTATATACAGAAAATCAAATAAAATAAAATCATATTTAGATGTATATGATGGTCCAAATCATTTTGTCCTGAAATTAAAAAATAAATGTTAATAAATGTTAGTGAACTACAAATCTACATACCTGTGCTACTGTTTTCCATGACAACACTTTAAACTTTTTTAATTCTCTGAGGAAATATAAACCACAAATGTTGCAAAATGATTTGCCGCCAATTTTGTCTTACGCATGTTATAAAATGTTGTAAAAATCGACTTTTTTTTTATCTAATTAGACTATCCTAAATATAAAGAAACCATACATTTTTTTATTGCGTTAAAAATTTTTTTTGATTTTCTGCCAAAAAAAACACATAAAAATCCAGTGTGCACTGGCGGGTTCAGTATGTGATACTGCAGCGCCACGATTTATGGGCTCCGCCTGCAGCACTGGGGTGCAGCAGATATTTCTCCTCAGCAGGTATTGCCTTGTCGAAGTCAGACCATTAGTCTGAGAGAGTGACGTCAATGCTCGCTACGATTTGATTAGGCTGCCGTTGGTCTCCTTCAGCAGATGACGACGAGGACCATCATGAAGAAACAGGCCACGGACATGCTCCAGAAGGTAATCTGCAGCGGCACCTTGGGTTCCAACCATTACTCCTTGGTGAGTGTACATATATGTATGAGGGCACTAGCACGCCCAGTTCTTTCGGCAGTGTGCAGAAAGCACACTCAATTTGCCACTAATTGGACAAGATGGAAGAGTTGAAATTGGTTTTGATGTTCAAGTAACGAATCTTTCCTTGGTAGACGCGCTGCAAGTGCATGACCAGTACCTGCTGCGCCGTTGGATTACTGATAAAAGGGCTAACATTAACATTACAAACAAATAAATACAACAAGAAAAAACAAGAACAACAGTCGAGCGGCACGCGACAGTGGCATACCCTTCGACCTATCTTTCTATAAAAAGTATCTAATTGTATGAAACTAGTCGCAAGCTTCAAATTAATCATAACACTGCAGTGCGCTGCCAATAATTAGGTACTTCAGAAAATTTTTTGTTTGTCGGAACAAAAATATGCGTAACAAGCAGAAGGAGGCATCTCCGACCCCATATACTATATATATTCTGAATCAGTATTAATAGACGAGTCGATTGAGCTATGTCCGTTTGTCCTTCTCTCCGTCTGTCTGTCTGTATGAACGCCTACTCGTATATCTCTGACACTATATAAACTAGAGCCACCAAATTTTGTAACAATGTGCGTGTATATTGCAGTGTCTCAAAGTTGCGACACTTCGCTTCCTGCCTCTGTAAATCAGTAATAACTGTTTAGAAGCAACAACATTAACTCAACAACCTAAGTTGAATATCACACATGACAAATACCTTTCACACATTTGTGTTCACATTTTGTGTTTTCATATTTAATTCTTATTATTTTATATAATTTGATATATTTAATTTTAAATTTTTGTAATTTTTCCCCTTATTTTACATAAGTGAATATACATAGGTATAGATTTATATACATAAATATACATACATACATATGACATTGAGCATTTACAGATGCGTGAAGACATTAGAAAGAGCGAGAAGAAACAATATGCATTTTTGACTCGTGCCAAAACCAAATATTGTAAATGCAATCACACAAAATAACAAAAGAGTCTTTATATTTGAAAATTTTAAATTAATCTACGACATGGCCTTCCTGACCTATCACACGTCCATGTGTGTTTCATAGTACTTTTTTTTTTAATTATTAACATTGAGATTATTTATCAAAAACTAACAAAATCTTTCAAAGCCCATTTTTTTCTGAGTTGAGGTAATACAAATTATATCAATTGGTACTAATTATTTCATTATTCATTTATCATTAAACTTAAGCCATGAGATCTGGATTACCACCAGCTTCAATGAAAACAATTATGATCATATCTTTTCCAACGTTTACTTCCCAACTAGCGCACAGCTTATCAAACCGGCCAGTACATATTATTAGCCTAGCACACAGTTTACAACACGACAAACCGACCAATGTATGTATGATACATAGCACACAGCTTACAACGCGACAGCCGGCCAATGTACATAGCACACAGTTGACACACCACCAATCGTCACCAAAATTCGAACTAAGCTGCAACAAAATGGAAACCACAAAATACATGCAACAATCTGTTGAGAAACTCGCATTTGGAATCGATCCAGAGGTGTACATCATTTTAATCAAATTCAAGATCACAGCCCTCACTGGCTTCATCCATGGCGTCTTCCACTGCTTCTTCATTTTCAATCGCTGTGGCAACTCCCTTCTCAGGCATACATCGTAAAAATTCATTAGAATATTTATAGGTTCCGTTATTATTTAACTTTTTTTTTTTTTATTATTAAGTTATTTAATGCTTTTAGTTTGTATTGATCTCCTGGCGATTCTTCGGCCACTAAAAATTGACCTCTAAATTTGGGATCTAATTTGGTCTGGTGACGCTCCTAATTTTTTAACAATACCTTGTGTCTTACAATAGTGGCTTTGTTTTTGTTAAATCTAGCTTTCTCATATTTGGCATTCTTTTCCATGTTTCGTTTGGCCATTTCTCTAATTAGGCCAACATCTACAATATTTTCATTATTTACAACAGGCGTAAGAAAAAAAGGCCTTGCTTCCTTGCCAATGAGTATCTCTAATGGGCTAACTTTAGTCACTCTATTGGCCGTGCTATTAAGAGCCAGTTGAATTTCGCATAAAGAATCCTGCCAAGATCCCAGGCCAGTTTCAACCACAGTCAGCATAGACTTGAGAGTACTCGTAACTCGCTCTACTTGGCCATTAGCACGACTACCACCGGTGGTGATTAAATGAAGGTCTATTTTCTGGGTTGAGCAGAAATACCGAAATGCTGAACTAGCAAAACTACGACCTTGATCAGCGATCAATCGAGAAGGAACACCAAGTAATGATATTAACGACCTCATTACCTTAACACAACTATCAGTGTCTATCTTCGTTGTATGAGAAAAATTGTCAAATTTGGTAAATGCGTCCATCAGCTAATATTTTTCTTCTATTGTAGTTGCTTTTACCGCTAAGCTTCCCTGTAATGTCCATATGACACTTGACATCTTTAACAAAATTGCCCTTGCTAGACGACGAATGGTCTTGACGATCAGGGCACACCGTAGATACATGTCCAGCTTTTCCACAATTCTAGCAGGTCAGAGTAGATCGGTCTTTTCCTCTTGTGTAACCAGAGCGTTATTTGCCGGGCTACTGCGCATGGGCCAGGCTTTCCACAATTAGTATCTAATCGGCTTCCATATAATGGCAAACATTTGAAACTTCCGCAGCTAACGTCCCCGTTCCCGCAAAATTTTGAAAGAACAATTCTCTGAACTGTATCCATGTTATACCAGGGAAGCACGTCTCAGACAGCCAATGAGACGCGTTTCCTTCCAGCGACTTGATAAGGGTCATCACAAGAGCGCTGCCGTCTAATAGGTCTTTAGAAAAAATGTGCAGGATTGGGAGCCGGCGCGATCTGGATTAAACTTTGGCAATTCGACAGAAAATGATTTATTTGGCTCTCTGTGAGCAGCTCCGTAAAATTCCGATATTGCGACTCCAAAATTGTCAGCAACCTATTTTTTTTATGGATTGTAGGTGTCGGCGATCCCACTTCTGATATCGATTAATTTAAAAAGGACATTGTCCTCTGCGGCATTCTCAATACAAATACTTGCGCGACGTTTTCTGGTTTTTTTCACTGAGCGAGGCATGTTGCTCTTTTCAGATCACAAAAATTGATGACCAATGATGAAATGCCAAAAAAAAAAGAAAGAAGAAAAGTCCGAAAGTATTTTAGTCGACCATTTTTGTACGCAGACTAGAGTTTTATACATAGAGAATGAAGCAGACTTCGAAATAATTCAAGCTGCACATAAAGAAAAAATAAATACAAAGCACACTAAAATCACCCGTAGCCTAATGTTACTGAAAACCAGTCGAACGCTACAGTCAGGTGCTGACTATTTATTATATTTAAAGAAAGCAATTTAATAAAGTTTAATATTATTATTAATAATATTATTTTATTTAAATAACTATTATAACGATTAATTCGCTATAAGTTATTAATTCGCAATGAAAATTGCGCTTTATTTGGATTTAAATTTCCCGTTGTTATAATACGAGGGTCGTTTGATAAGTCCGTGACTTTTTGAATAAAATATATTTTTTTCGTCAAAGAAGCGTTTTATTTCTCAACATAATCTCCTTTTAGCTCTATACATTTAGTCCAGCGTTTTTCCAATTTTTTTATTCCTTCCAAATAATAGGTTTTCTCAAGGCCCTCAAAATAGTCGTTTGTTTCTGTGATGACCTCTTCATTTGACCCGAATCTCTTACCGCCGAGCCATTTCTTCATGTTTGGAAACAAAAAATAGTCACAGGGGGCTAAATCTGGAGAATATGCTGGATGGGGTAGCAGTTCGTAGCCCAATTTATGAAATTTTGCCATGCTGACTACACACGTGTGCACCCGTGCATTGTCCTGATGGAACAGCACTTTTTTTTCGCCAAATGCGGTCGTTTCTGCTTCAAATCAATATCGAATCTGTCCAAAAGCTCTGAATAATATTCGCCGGTGATCGTTTTACCCTTTTCAAGGTAATCGATGTGAATGATACCTTGTGCATCCCAAAAAACTGTGGCCATGACCTTGTTGGCCGACAGACCCACCTTGGCCTTCTTTGGTGCACGTTCACCCGGAGAAACCCACTGTCTTGATTGTTCTTTGGTCTCTGGTGTGGTGTGGTGGATCCATGTTTCGTCTACGGTAACGAAACGGCGCAAAAATTCGTTTGGATTGCGGTTGAACATCGCCAAACACTCCTTTGAAATGGTCACACGGTTGCGCTTATGGTCGTGTGTGAGCAATCGCGGCACCCATCGCGCGGAAAGCTTTTTCATGTCGAAATATTCATGTAAAATGTGATGTACCCGTTCAGTTGAGATGCCTACAGCCTCAGCTACCTCACGCACTTTCATTCTCCGATCATCCAATATCATTCCATGGATTTTGTCGACGATTTCTGGCATGACGACCTCTTTTGGGCGACCTGAACGTTCGGCATCACTTGTACTGGTACGACCACAACGGAACTCAGTAAACCATTTCTTAACCATTGAAATTGATGGTGCAGAGTCCCCATAATATTTATCAAGTCTTTCCTTGGTTTCGGTGATGGATTTTTTACGCAAAAAATAATGCTTAATTAGCACACGAAATTCACTTTTTTCCATTTTCGTTAAAATTCACGAGATCGTCTGCTTTCAATGCCTATAAAACGCAAACTAAGAAACGCAGCTTTCTCAAAATTTTACAGTCAGCTGTTAATCGATAACTGCTGACAGGAGCAGTGTTGTATTTAGAGCAGGTGCGCGGCAAATACAAAAAGTCACGGACTTATCAAACGACCCTCGTATGTTCGAACGACACGCACAAATTTAATTCACGAACAGAAGAAGAAGAACGCATAAACAATGCAAAAGCGAATAGACAAATGTCGTAAGTATTAGACAAAGCGAGAAAGCAATAAGTATAATAAGTGTTTGCCTGCAAGTTATCATCCTCAGTCCCTCTATATTCACTATGGAAATTTTAAACAATAAACATAAACATAAACAACGCTCTCATCATCTGCGTCTCCACGCTCTATTGTAAACAAATCCTTCTTCGCCCAAGCGCGTCATTAATTTCACCACGAACGAAAGCTTTGGTTCCATTTCCGAAAGCTCTTGATCCCCAAGTCTAAAGCTTTTGAGAGAAGCTTTGACAATACTTTAGCTTAAGAATATATCTGTAACATTAGTCCTAATGGGGCTCGCGTTAAGTTTTAAACGTAAACTACACGAAAGATATTAAACCCCACAATATCAAAGTGTCGCGAGTGAACTTGATCCAGAATATTGAAGCAAAACGGCGAATATCCTAAAAAGCCGTTAGGAACTCACACAATTCTACAACGTTAAACTTTAACAGTGCTATACATAACGAGGACCCGAAATAATTAAAAAGGGAGCCTCAAAGTGTTAAACAAGTTAAACAGAGTTGTGGACAAACATGTTAACGTATTAAAGAAAACCCGAAATTTATTTATTTATTTAGTTTATAGTCGAACTATGATCAGTCGACTTTTTAAAAGTAAAGAAACAATTGAAATTAGATTTAAATTATTTAAGTTGAAATTTTAAACTAAAGGTAATTTTAAATTAAGGGTAAAACCTTAAATGTAAAAAAAAGAAGAAAAAAAATGATTTAAAAATTGTGCAAATGTGCAAACGTGCAAACTGGGATAAAGAAAAGCCGATCCAACATTTGTTGCAGAGGATTGGGGAAAACCCAGAAAAACCCAATCAGATCAGGAGAGTTAGTGTTAGTAACCAAATGCAAATAAAATTATGAGTAGAGTGTTAAAGCATGCAGTATGTTGAAAGTACTACTATGAATAGAAAGAAGATAAGTATGTATTTAACTAAATTCTAGATAAGTGGGCGAGGAGTTGTAATTTTAAGCTAGATATCATGTTGTTATTGTTAGCTACAATGAAGTATAGTTTATTATAGTCCGAACATAATACCCTGAATGGCTCATGCAGGACATAGTTCGAGCTACAATTGGGAAGTTTTAGAGGAAGGTAATTACGGGTGATTCTACCAGGGACAGAAAAGTGTAGTCTACTAAGTAAGTCGCTACTATCTATGTCACCTTGGATAAGGTTGTTAATAAATATAACACCAAGCATGGTTCTACGATTGGCTAGAGAAGGTAGATTAAGTAACAAAAGTCTACTAGGATAGGTAGGAAGTCTTGAATTTACATCCCAGTTAAGCCCTCGCAAGGTAAACATTAAGAAGTTTTTCTGTACGGATTCAATGCGGTCTCTATGAACTGTGTACTGAGGGTTCCAGACACATGATCCGTACTCGAGAATTGGACGAACAAGCGAAGTGAAGAGAGTCTTAGTTAGGTAAGGATCGTCAAACTCCTTGGACCAAGTCTTAATAAAGCCGAGTACACCCATAGCTTTATTAACCATTTATGATATATGTTCGGAAAACTTGAGTTTTCGGTCCAAACGGACACCTAGATCATCAACCAGGGAAATTCTTTCCAAGGTACAACCACAAAGAGAGTATGATACGTACTCCTTGGGCAGGCACGTGAGAATGTCATCAGCTTGCATTTTGAGCTGTTCAGATTAAGGAGATTTGCACGACACCAAGAAAAGAAACAATCTAGGTCAGATTGAAGGAGAGAATGACAGGAGTCGTCTCTAAATTGAAAACAGAGCTTGACATCATCCGCGTACATGAGAGTACGTGAGTTAAGTATGACCGATGGGAGGTCATTGATGAAAAGTGTAAAAAGCAGGGGACCTAAGTGACTTCCCTGAGGAACACCAGATGTGGCATGAACGGGATAGGAACGAGTATTTTTAAAGAAGACTCGTTGGGTTCTGTCACCCAAATAGCTCACAATCCAACTAAGAAGTTTTGGTGAGAAACCGAGAAGATTTAGTTTATGTGCAAGAAGGGAATGGTTGACTGAGTCAAATGCCTTACTGAAATCAGTATAAATGACATCAGTTTGAAGATTTTCCTGAAATCCTTTTACCACAAAGGATGTCAGCTCAAGCATGGTAGAACGACGCTTCACAAATCCGTGTTGAAAAGGGGATATAACGGATCTACTAAAATGCTGCAAGTGAGGAGATATAACATTCTCGAAGAATTTCGGTATAGCCGACAATTTAGAGATACCTCTATAATTGCTTTCATCAGACTTGCTGCCTTTTTTATGTAAAGGGATGATAAAGGATTCCTTCCATATGGATGGAAACGAGGCAGTTACTAAAGACAGCGAAAATAGTTTGAACAATGGCTTACATAAGGAGTTGGCACAGTATCGAAGTACACAGGCGGGGATACCATCGGGACCTGGTGAGAAGACTGGTTTAACCAATCGAAGATCCTTAATAAGTGGACTTTCATTCAGTAAAGGTGTGAAGATGCCATTCGAGCTTGGTACGCTATATGGATAGGAGTGAATGTTTGGCGTAGAGGAAGAATAAGTTGTTTGAACAAACTTGGCAAACATATCGGCAATGGCCTGATCTGTGTCCGCCTCAGCGTTATCGAACATAAGTTTAGAAGGAAAGCCCGCTGACCTACGCTTCATGTTAACAAAACTGTAAAACTGTTTATGATTCTGAAAGAACTGAATCCTACATCTTGTCAAATAGTTTTTATAACACTTCGCGTTAAGCACGGTAAAATTTGCCCGAGCAGTTAGGTAGCGGGAAAAGACAAGCGGTGAGTTTTTCAGCTTGTATTTCTTAAATAAGCTACTCTTTAAGTTTTTTAAACCAAGGAGGCCTACTTGAGCTTGTCGGATAGAAAAACGGAACACAGATATCAAAAGCAGAGTTAAGGGTTTTATAAAATATATTAATAGCCACTGACATATCAGTTGATAGATAAAAGTCAGACCAATCACAATATGAAATTAAATAATTTAAATATTCAAAGTCAGCTTTCTTAAAGCAGCGCACGCGATTGCACGGCTTTACACTTTTATCCACAAAGCTAGTACCCAAGTCGAGATTCACTTCGAAAGTGGGATGATAAGGATCTTCAGGTAGGGAAAGAGGTAGTGCCCTGTCTAAAATCACCCTGGAAGGATCTGAGACGAAACATAGATCAAGCGATCTGTTTAAAGTGTTTTTGACATGATTAACCTGCGACAAAGACATGTCAAACAAACCGTCAAACAGATCGTGTTGCCGGGAGGGCAGAAGGAAGGTTCCCTCCGCAATGGAAGTCCAATTACATTCAGGGATATTGAAGTCACCCAGGACTATGAAATGATCTCTGTCTGATAACAGATTAAAAATAGTCTTAATTGCAGACAAATGTTGCAAGAAGACTGATAATTCCGATGACGGCGGAATATAGGAGCAGGTTATATAAGTAATCAAGTAACCCTCGCACTCAGAGTGCTCAGCCCTCACAGGGCATATCGCCGACGCTGCAAGGCAGAAAGTCAGTGGCGCTGATGCAATATGCTAAGCCAATGCCCTAGCAACAAAGTCAGCTATGGTAACCTGATTCTTGTTATGTGTCGCAATAGCAGAGTTATGATTATGCTGAGTCGGCTTGCCGGCTATGACTTGGTTGCTCGCGAATTCCATAGGGTAGCTGTAAACATTTCGTATTTGGCATTTTCAGTTTGTAAGGAAGAACCAATAAAGTAACAAGCAAGCTCCAGCACAAGCCGCATAAGAATTCTTTGTTGTATTCATTTTGTTGTTGAGCCACAAGGCCATCAAATACAATCGAGTCATAGTTAAGACTCGCATCATAACTAACTTAACTTCAGTGAATTCCCCAACTACCGGAGAACCTGCAGCTGGAGACTGGATAAACATTACTGGCGCCCAACATTTTTTTAAAAAGCCACACCCGTTAGGAGGCCACCTCATAAAATGTAAGTGGAATGTTTAATTCAGAAAACTTTAAGTCGTGTTATTGTTGAAATATATAAAGTAATAAGAGCCACACCCGTTAGGAGGCAACCTCATAAAATGTAAGTGGAATGTTTAATTCAGAAAACTTTAAGTCGTGTTATTGTTGAAATATATAAAGTAATAAGAGTGATAAACGAAACAGTGAGACAACACAAATTCTGGTTACAAAATATTTGCGCGTAATTATTCCCCCTATTGTGAAATATTTAGTGTTTTCTCTGATTTCAATTTTTGTCTGCTAAGGCTGATGAGTTGGGTGCGAAGAGAAATTAAACAGGAATACGATAGTGACGATAGCCTATACGACGAACCTAATACAAGTCAAGTTACTCAAGTTACTGTGCAACAAGAATCGACGATGAATATTGACGCAAATCAGTTAAGTGCCATTATAGACGGTGCCGTTAGGAGCGCGTTAGCCGAACAGGAGAACCGCTTAAAGAAAGAGTTTCGGGCAGAAGTTGACGCAATTAAACAGCAAGTGAACAGTTTACAGATAGATACACCACAGGTAGAAGTCTATAGCCGCATAAGCATAGATCCCGCTGTTAGGTGCGAAGTCAAACTTGATATCGTCAAATCTATCCCAGAGTTCGACGGCGAACAAAGTGATTACGTGGCTTGGCGGCAGTCAGCCGTTGACGCGTATGAAATCTTTAGACCATTCCAGAACAGTGAGGCGCACTATCAAGCCGTCACAATTTTAAGGAATAAAATTCGTGGCTCGGCAAGAGCGCTATTAGTGTCACATAGTACGGTATTGAATTTCGATGCCATAATTGCTAGATTAGATGTCACTTACGCAGATAAGACTTCGCTTCGAGTCTTGCGGCAGAAATTGGAAATGGTTAGGTAAGGGGAACTCAGCTTAATGCAGTATTATGACGAAGTGCAAAAAAGCTTGACACTTGTGACTAATAAAATCATTATGTCACACGATGCGAATGGTGCCGCCTTACTCAATGCTGAAGTAAGAAATGATGCACTTCACGCATTCATCTCAGGTCTGAAGAGATCTTTGAAAGCAATAGTGTTCCCCGCGCAACCCAAAGATTTGCCGGCCGCACTAGCCTTGGCCGCTGAAGCCGAGGCAAGCATCGAGCGAAGTATGTTCGCTAATTCCTATGCCAAGGCAATGGAAGAGAGGAATAATGCTTCTGAGGGCAATAGACAGCCAACCCGCCAGTATGATAGGCAGGGTAGGAGTGGTGGAAATGAGCGGGCCCCAGAAAGGAATCCGCACTATACGAAGAAACAGGGTCAGAATAGGCCTCAACAGGCAGAAAATACCCAAAAGAATGACGATAGGCCACCACAAGAGCCCATGGAAGTGGACTCATCCCGTAAGTTCAGGCAACGAACCAATTGGAACCCCCAAAAGGGCGACCCAAATTCTGATAACAATAGAAATCAGAAGAGAAGCAATAACTCCGAACGAATGACAGGACAGAGACGACAGAGGGTTAATAACATAAGTCAACAGGCCCAACCTGAGGACTCACAAAAGTACCAGGAGGCAGCTACGGCGGCCGTAGCTAGCATAGATGATGACAGTGACTCTGGCAATGAGGCCGGATCGCTTAATTTTTTAGAGGACACTCTCGGTTGCCGTTTGTCGAAAAGCAACTGGCTGGGAGGAAACTAAAGATACTCATCGACACTGGAGCGGCCAAAAACTACATTAAGCCCGTAAAGGAGCTCAAAGGAGTAGTGTTGGTCGACTCCCCATTCATTGTTAGTTCAATACACGGCTATAACAAAATAAATAAAAAATGTTACATGCACATTTTTGGGCAAAAAACCCCATTCTTTCTGCTAGACTCTCTAACAACGTTCGATGCAATCATAGGCCTAGACTTTTTAACAAAAGTAGGGGCTACATTGGACTTGAAATCAAGCACGATTAATTACGGTGACACAACAGAAATGTTGCAGTACCATAAGTGCGACAATGTAAATTTCACCCATGTTGACGACATAATAGTGCCGTTAACAGTTAAAAGCGAGTTTAAAAAGATGGTGTTGAGCAGAATCAAGGCAATTTCGACCCCTAACGAGGCGCTGCCTTTCAACACCTCAGTCGTTGCGACAATTCGCACAACCGACAACAACCCCATATACTCAAAGCTCTACCCACATCCGATGGGGGTAGCCGAGTTTGTAAACAAGGAAATAAAGAACTTGTTGCAGAATGGGATCATTCGCCCCTCTAAATCGCCATACAACAACCCCACTTGGGTTGTCGACAAAAAGGGTTTAGATGAACACGGAAATAGAAATAAGAGATTGGTAATCGATTTTAGGAAACTAAACGAGCAGACTATACCAGATAGGTACCCCATGCCCAATATTGCCATGATCTTAGCCAATTTAGGTAAAGCTAAATACTTTACTACGTTAGACCTCAAGTCTGGTTATCATCAGATTTACCTTGCAGAGCAAGACCGCGAGAAAACGTCATTTTCTGTTAACGGGGGCAAGTACGAGTTTTGCCGACTGCCTTTCGGGTTAAAAAATGCTGGAAGCATTTTTCAAAGAACTATAGATGACGTTTTGCGGGAGCAGATAGGCAAGACGTGCTATGTGTACATAGATGACGTCATAATCTTTTCTGAAAATGAGTCCGATCATGTCAAGCATATTGACTGGGTCCTCAAATGCCTCTGAGACGCCAACATGAAAGTCTCAAGAGAAAAGACCCATTTTTTCAAAGAAAGCGTAGAATACTTAGGCTTTGTTGTAACAAAGGGCGGGGCTAAAACTGACCCTGAAAAAGTGCGCGCTATTCGAGAGTTCAAAGAACCCAAAAGTTTGTATGCACTCAGGTCTTTTTTGGGCCTTGCTAGCTACTATAGAAGATTTATTAAGGACTTTGCAGCAATTGCAAGGCCTTTGACAAACTTACTTAGGGGCGAGAATGGCTCCGTTAGTAAGCAGATGTCGAAAAAAATTCCTATCAAATTTAATGACACAGAAACTGAGGCATTCGATAGGGTAAGAAATATTCTGGCATCGGAAGACGTCATGTTGAGATATCCGGACTTTAAAAAGCCCTTTGACTTAACGACAGATGCTTCAGCGCATGGAATCGGGGCTGTGCTTTCACAGGAAGGCAAGCCAATCACCATGATTTCTAGAACCTTAAAGGAATGCGAGACAAACTATGCTACCAACGAGAGGGAGCTACTTGCCATAGTATGGGCGCTGGGGAAGTTACAACAATACTTGTATGGAACGCGCGACATCAATATCTACACAGATCACCAGCCCCTAACTTTTGCGGTCTCAGATAGGAATCCAAATGCCAAAATCAAAAGATGGAAGGCCTTTATTGACGAGCATAATGCAAAAATTTTTTACAAGCCCGGCAAAGAAAACTTTGTGGCAGATGCGCTTTCGCGCCAAAATATTAACGCTATGCAAAGCGAGACAGAGTCCGATGTTGCCACTATACACAGTGAGCTATCGTTGACTTACACTATCGATGCCACAGGTAAGCCTCTTAATTGCTTCAGGAACCAGATAATTCTGGAAGAAGCACAATTTCCCTTGAAACGCACATTTGTGCTTTTCCGCGAAAAAATAAGGCACACCATATATTTCACTCGGGATGACGAAGCTCTCCGTGAGGTGAAACAAGTGGTGCAACCAGGCGTGGTAAATGCAATTTATTGCAATCTCCACACCTTGGCTTATATACAAGACGAATTGGTAAGATTTTTTCCTGCAACCAAATTTTGACATTGCAAAAATCTTGTGACTGACATTACTGACCAAAACGAGCAAAGAGAAATCGTTATAGCGGAGCATAGTCGCGCCCATAGGGCTGCGCAAGAAAATGTTAAACAAATTCTGTGCGACTATTATTTCCCAAAAATGTCTAAGTTAGTTTCGGAGGTGATAGCCAACTGTAAGATATGCACTAAAGCTAAGTATGACAGGCATCCAAAGAAACAACAGCTCGCCGTGACACCGGTACCAACATATGCCGGCGAAATGCTGCACATCGATATATTTTCCACTGATAAAAAACAGTTTTTAACATGTATCGATAAATTTTCTAAATTCGCCATCACGCAGCCAATAGCGTCTCGGACAATAACAGATCTTAAGATCCCAATTATCCAGCTTGTAAATTCTTTCCCCAAAACCAAGACAATATACTGCGACAATGAAGCAGCATTCAATTCAGAGACTATCACGTCTCTATTGAAAAACCAATTGAACGGGCAGAGAGAACGCTTCCACAGTACATTGTCAGAAATAGCAAGGTGCCTTAAGTTGGAAAAGAAATTCGAAGACACTATTGAGCTCATAATGCAAGCGACCGTTAGGTACAACCGCACAATTCATTCGGTCACCGAGAAAAAGCCGATAGAGGTAATCCACGCGTCAACCGAAGAATTCAAGGAAAACATTAGAAGCAAAACAGCTAACGCTCAGCAGGCTCAGCTAGATCGGAATAATGCATCGAGGCAAAATAGGGTTTTTGAAGTAGGGGAAAAATTATTTGTAAACAACAACAAAAGATTGGGCAACAAGCTGACCCCCTTGTGTTCTGAGGAGACTATTCAAGCAGACCTAGGAACGTCTGTTCTTATTAAGGGGAGGGTGGTCCATAAGGACAACCTAAGGTAGCTGCTCATACTATGTTTTACCTTTATAATATATTATTTATATATTCATTTTTATTATTATATAACTCAAAGGATTAAATTGTCTCTTACAGGTTCGTGGGTATCGTTCTTACTCTTTTCGCAGTTGTAAATGCGCGAATCACAGACTACTCGCATTCCAATTACATTCCCGTTATGGACGGAGAAGTAATGGTATGGGAGCAACGCAGCTATTTAAGACACTCGAGTAACCTCACAGAGTTCGCCGCGATGTTAGACGAGACTGACAGATTGACAACGCTATTCCCCCAATCGCATATGCGAAAGCTTTTAGATGTAGATATTGATCATGCCAGAAACCTGTTGTCCTCTTTAAATATCCACCACCGTATAGCCAGAGGCTATACCGTATTGGGCACCGTACTGAAAGTAGTGGCAGGAACACCAGATGCTGCAGACTTTGAAAGGATTAGAATGACAGAATCTCAACTCATCGAGTCAAACAATAGACAAGTGGTGATTAACACCATAACACAAAAGCGCATAAATGGGCTTACAGAGACAGTAAATAAATTGCTTAAAGAAAGAAAAGGGGATGTTACTGATACGCCACATTTATACGAATCATTATTGGCGAGAAATAGAATATTAATTTCGGAAATTCAAAATTTGATGTTGTCAATCACTTTAGCTAGGTCAAACATTATAAATCCTAGCATTTTTGATCACGACGACTTAAAGTCTATTCTGAGTGAACATCCCACAGAGGTGCCCATAGTCAACCTAATGGAAGTATCAAATATTAAGATATTCCAGTTCGATAACATAGTCCGCATACTAATTGACTACCCCCAAATTAAATTCATTTGCAAGAAAGTAACAATGTTTCCCGTGGCACACAAAAACATCATACTCCAGCTGACAGATGACACCGTGGCGGAATGCACCAGCGGAATCATGGCTGTCACAGACTGCGCGACCACCAGCTACACCACCTTCTGCAAATTAGCGAACCACGAAATATCATCAACGACCTTTCGGCACAAGTCAGTACTGACGACGGACCAGAGAGATTGGTACGAGGCACGAATCTAATAACGTTCCAGCGCCTAGCTATCATAAACGGGACCAAGTACGTAAACCCCAAGTTGGCATTAAGCAAAATGCCAGGAGTAGCTACGTCCCCATTTCTGAGTGCATTGGAGTGCCCCGGGACGGCGCAACTTTAAGGGGGGAGCAGTTATCAAGTAACCCTCGCACTCAGAGTGCTCAGCCCTCACAGGGCATATCGCCGACGCTGCAAGGCAGAAAGTCAGTGGCCGAGTAGCGGGCGTTGCGCTGATGCAATATGCTAAGCCAATGCCCTAGCAACAAAGTCAGCTATGGTAACCTGATTCTTGCTATGTGTCGCAATAGCAGAGTTATGATTATGCTGAGTCGGCTTGCCGGCTATGACTTGGTTGCTCGCGAATTCCATAGGGTAGCTGTAAACATATCGTATTTGGCATTTTCAGTTTGTAAGGAAGAACCAATAAAGTAACAAGCAAGCTCCAGCACAAGCCGCATAAGAATTCTTTGTTGTATTCATTTTGTTGTTGAGCCACAAGGCCATCAAATGCAATCGAGTCATAGTTAAGACTCGCATCATAACTAACTTAACTTCAGTGAATTCCCCAACTACCGGAGAACCTGCAGCTGAAGACTGGATAAACATTACTTATACAAGAAAAAACCGGGAAAGTGTAGTTTTACACAGATTAATTCAATGTCGAATTGAAACTCCGGCTGTAAGAGGTCCGACATAATGGAGGAGTCTACTGCAATCAGTACTCCACCACCCCGTCGGTCAGGTCGATCAAGCCTTTATGTTGTATACCTATCTGGAAAGACTTCAGAGCTTAGAATCTCTGGTCTTAACCAGGTTTCGGTAAAGGCAATAATTTGGGAAGAAAAGGCAAGACTATGAAGATAAAGACTAAAGATTTTACTACAGAGGCCTCTAACATTTTGATAGGAAAGAATTAAGGAAGAAAGAATATTTGTGTGCCCCCTAGCATTTTCAGAAGCATGAAGAGAAGAGAACTTCAGTTTTTTGAGGACTTTGAACTGTTTTGTAGGTCCACTTGGCGATGTAACGGCCAATGTGGGAAGAGTGACGGTCGTTCGGCTTTTTTGTTTTGGAGTGAACTCCTTAACAATAAGGAAACGCGCAAACGTCTTTAAACTGTTCTGCAGGGAGAATAATTTTAAAAATTTATTAGATGCGGATCTATTGGTCGGCTATAACCTACTAAAAGGAATAAATGCCATTATTGACCTATCTAAAGAGACGCTTGCTTATAATGATGAAATAGAAAGAATAAATTACGAAACCCCAGGTGAAGACACAATTGGTAATCTACAGTGTTCAGAGATAGATTTGAACATTGCTACTTATCTGGACTCACAAAAAGGAAATAATGGAAAAACGTTATCCTTATTCCAAGTGTCGGACTCTTATGAATCATTGTCAATGACTGATGCTGATTGCCCATTTACAGACGATAATGAAATCGTTAGTAATCCAAAACGAAGGAAGAAGGTTAAAAAGAGCAGACGCCGTAAAGCGTCAGTTCCCGATAAATATCCAATGCCTGACCCGTCAGTAATATTATCTAATCTGGGTAAAGCGCGTTACTTTTCAACAATTGACTTAGAATCAGGTTTTCATCAGATTCTAATGAAGGATGAAGACATACATACAAACGGCATTTTCCATTAATAATGGTAAATATGAATTCCTTAGGCTACCCTTTGGATTAGCCAATGCTCCTCGAATATTTCAAAGAGCGATGGACAACATTTATGTTGGCGATATAATCGTTTTTTCTGAAACAGCAGAACAACATTTATATGATCTACAAGAGATCATAAAATACTTTTTACGGCAAACATTAAAATTTCTTTAGAAAAATCAAAGTTTTTCAGAAAAGAAACTGCATTTTTAAAAACTCTTAATAGCACAGAACAGAATTATGCCACTAACGAAACAGAACTGTATGCCATAGTATAGGCATTGAAAAATCTTAGAAATTATTTGTATGGAGTAACTAATTTAGAAATCCACACAGATCACCAACCACTTTCTTTTGCAGTTTCTGCACGAAACCATAATTCAAAAACGAGAGCAACAGTCGAGCGCCACGCGACAGTGGTATACCCTTGGACATATGTTGCTATAAAAAGTATCTAATTGTATAATACTAATCGCAAGCTACAAATTAATCATAACACTGCAGTGCGCTGCCACCTTGCATCAATTTCGATACGTTGTCAATAATTTATCGCCGCAATTTTCGTAGCGCAAGACTGCAAAAAGCGGTGTGAGCAGTATTTATCGGTATTTCTTTATAAATTTTGAATTGCCCAATATCGATAACTTGCAATATATCGAGTAATCAAAATTAATATTTATTTAATTGCATTTTATAGTTTTGTATTTTTTACTGACCCTAAAATATGAGTTATTAAATAATAATCATATGTGCACGTAAGTATATTATGAATATTATGAATATGTACACAAGCATGTAAATACTTGCATACATTCATATTCATTTACCACGCCACCTATTGGTTGAGTATTAGTATATATTTCTGCACATATATTTTCGGTAATTGACATGTAACACTCAACCAATAGGTGGCGTATATATGAATATGAAGAAAGCAAAGAAGTTGTCGATGACGTCAGAACTAAATTACTTGTGCATGAAAGAAAAGGATAAACGATGCGAGCGCGAAGCGCGAGCTGTTTCTCGACTCTTCTTTTTCATGCACATGTCAATTACCCAAAATACATGTGCATAAATGCAAACACTTATACATACTTAATTTGTGTTCACACATACATATGTAAAATTATATACAACCAATAGCGTGGTTGATCGGCATGCATGAATGCAGGTATTTACTAGATTTCTAATATAGACATATTATTATTATTATTTAATAATTTATATATTGACTTTTTATTAAATAAATATTATTTTAGATTTCACGATATATTATGAGCTATCATATCGATAGCTTTTAATTTATATTAAACATATCGATATATATTTCATATGTTTTGCATATAAATTATATTAATATGTGTAAATTATATTATATCCCCACGTCTATTGAAACTATGTTTTAAAAAAATGTACTAACATTTCTTCTACTTTGTTTTTTTAATATATGTATATTTTGTATGTATATTAGATTCTATAGATCATTATTATAAATTTAAGGTTTCGCGCACTTTTTAATTGCGGCGATAAATTATTGGCAACGTATCAAAATTGTTGCAAGGTGGCAGCGCGCTTCAGTGTTATGTTAATTTGTAGTTTGCGATTGGCGTGTTCGGTGTCGTCGTCGATTGTCGATTATCATTTGTATTTTCGATATTAAATATAAAATAATATATAATTAATTCGCGTGTTCGTGATACATTTAACATTTAATGCAAATTAATATAAGTCGAGTATATAATAAGTAAATACTCGTGTGTGATTGTTATGCGTTAACGGAACATTTTTTATGCGTGTGAATGATTGCGCCCTGCCCGGAACGTGGCGCGCAATTTTAGAAAAGTGCGGTACACAGCGTAACGTATTTTTGTGCATGCATACATATATGTGTATAGACTCTTCTGAAGTGTGTGTGATTGTACGTGAACATCGGTATCGGTTCGTTTCCGCGATTCAAAATGGAATTTTTGCTGGAATTTCTTGCAGGTTTAATTTATTATTTCTTTGATTTATATTTATTCTTTTTTCCACATTTTGTTTATTTTTATTTTCCTTATTAAATTTTATTATTATTTGTTCTTTCATTAGATATTTATTTTCATTTATAATATAATTATTTTAAATAATATACATATATTTATTTAAATATATGAATATAATTATAATATATATATATCTATTTAAATATATGAATATATTTATATATATAAATAAATATACTAACTTTATTTTATATATATAACTATATATTAATTTTTAAAAAATATATATTCAAATTAAATTAATTTATAAGAATTTTATTTTTAACATACCTATATATTATTTTAAAACTTATATATTAGAAGATGCCTAGACTTAAGAGAAAGTCAGCTTGCAATAGGAGTCAAACACAGCGAAAAAGAAATCGTTTGAATACGTCAGATAAAGACTTTTCTGAGCAGGAACGCGTAAATAATCTAGAGGCACATAGAGAACGTAGGCAAAATTTCGAATTTAGGGAAGCTGAAAGGGTTAGAGATAGTCAAAAGCATCGAGTCCGCAGAAGTAATAGAACATTTAGGGCCGTTGAGCAATTACCGGACACAATTCGTCACACTACTCTTCGGGCTTCTTCGCCAATCAGATTACAAGAACAACTTGCTGACACTTCGCGTCGTTCGAGGCGCAGGCGAGATGCTGACCTTCGATCTCAGGAAAGAGAGCAGGATGCAGTTCGTCGCCGTGTACGTCGCAGTGATTCTGCAATTAAAACAGACGAACAACTTGCCAACACTTCGCGTCGTTCGAGTCGCAGGCAAGATTCTGAGTTTCGATCTCAGGAAAGAGAGCAGGATTCAGTTCGTCGCCGTGTCCGTCGCAGTGATTCTGCAATTAAAACAGACGAACAACTTGCCAACACTTCGCGTCGTTCGAGTCGCAGGCTAGATGCTGAGTTTCGATCTCAGGGAAGAGTGAGTCTATATAGCAGTATTTGCACCAATAGGATAGCAGAGAATAGGAGAAACGCGTCCCGCAATAGAGTGGACCGTGCGAATACCCTTCCAGATGATAGGATATCGCAGGTTAAAACTAGTTTAGATTGCCTAATAGCCAATTTTAATAAGACAGTCAAGCAGGGACCCGATCAGGTTTGCATATGTTGCAAAGGTTTGTTGTTTCCACATCAAGTGGACAAAATTTCGCGTGAGGTCATAGAGAAAAAGTGTAGTGAGGCAGATAGTGTTGATATTTTGTATCTTTCCTCTATGTTTCCATCCCATAATAATAGGTTTAACCTTTGCAAAACCTGCAGCCGCAGTATTAAGTCAGGGAAAAAACCAAAGGCTTCTATTACAAATGGCCTAAATTTTCCGGAGCTTCCGGAATGCCTGAAAGGCTTGACGCCTCTAGAAGAAAGGCTGATTTCTCCCCGTCTTCCTTTTATGATCATAAAGTCTCTTGGATATGGACGTCAAAGTGCCATTAAAGGAGCAGTGATCAATGTGCCAATTCCAGTTGCAAATGTTGTAACTTCCCTTCCCAGGGCATTTAATGAAGCCGAAGTAGTTCAGATTCATCTAAAGCGTAGGATGGAGTATAACCATGATTTCATGGCTGAAACCATAAGGCCCTCAAAGATAGTTGATGCAATTCGGTATTTAGTGAACACAGAGCTTTATAAGAAGCACCTGGTTACTATCAATGAGCAGTGGTTGTCTTCTTACTCAGCTGAGACTGTACCATTTGTTGCGTCAGCAGACGACAGGGACATTGTGTGTCAAATGTTAGAAAAGGCAGCACAACCTAATGAGCATAGAGTAGTAGAAGAAGAGGTAGAGTTGAATCCAGGAGGTCAAGAAACCTTCATGGAAAATGTCCCTGTTGAAAACATAGATATTCCTCGAATTGCTATAGCACCAGGAGAGGGTCAGCGACCTCTTGACATGATAACCGATTGTGATTCAGAGGAGCTGGCTTTTCCCACAATATTTGCAGGCATTAAAAGGAAATGTCAGGAAAGTTTTACAACTATAGTTAGATCAGAGCTTAGGAATTTTTATAGAAGAGGTTGTAGAACTGATAAATTATTTCATAACTTCAAAAAGTTAGAAATGATTAGCATTAGGAATAGCACATCAATTTGCTTACGTATGCACTCTGCCACTCAAGGCATTTCGGCTGCTGATGTGCGTAATGATGAAACTTTAAATAGGTTAATACTTCATGATGATGGCTATAGGCTTTTAAAAGGTATTCGCACGTCTCCTGCTCATTGGGAGGACGAGAAAAAGAAAGTGATGGCTATGATTAGGCAGGTAGGGCTTCCAACTTTTTTTATAACATTTTCCGCAGCGGAAACTAGGTGGCCGGAGCTTTTAGTCTTGCTATGTAAAAATGTAGACAAGCTAGAAGTATCCGAAGAAGAAGCGTTAAATTTGGGGTTTAATGAGAAAGCTCGTCTCATTAGAGCAGACCCAGTGACCTGTGCCAGATATTTCGAATTTCGATATAGACAGGTTTTAAAACTGATGAAAAAGGAAGGCGGTGTCTTTGGTTGTCACCAGGTCATCAAGTTTTATTGGCGAGTGGAGTTTCAGCAAAGAGGCTCTCCACATATACATGGCATGTTCTGGCTGAAAGACGCCCCAAAGCTCGACCTAAAGAATGAGTCCACATTTATGCCTGTGAAGTCCTTTATTGATCAGTTTATTACTGCTGATTCTAGTTGCCCGGACGTTGCTCCATATTTGGAGTATCAACTCCATAGTCACGGGCACTCTTGCAGGCGAGAAATTAGGTCAAAACAAATTTGTAGATTTGGTATCCCATACCCTCCCATGCCTCAAACAGAAATTCTTCTCCCTTTAGAAGAAAATGCTCCAAATTTGGCCGAGCATCGTAGGAATTTCGAAAAAATTCAAAGTCTGCTCGACTTCCCATTTGATCGTGAAAGCGTAGAAAATTTTAACGATTTTAACAACTTTTTGTCCCACGATCAACTTAACCTTAGTTATGAGGGCTACATTAATGCTGTAAGATCAAGTATAAAGAAACCAAAAGTTTTTTTGAAGCGATCTTTTGCAGCAATCAAGCTTAACGCTTATAACAAGCACTTCCTTTTGTTGCAGCGAGCAAATATGGATATTCAGTTTATTTTAGACCCCTATGCTTGCTGCAGCTACGTCGTTAATTATATTAACAAGTCTCAGAGAGGTATCTCAATGTTGATGCGTGAGGCAATCAATGAGATTAAAGACAATAACAATGTAACTATTAAGCAAAAGTTACAACATTTAGGTAACAAATTTATATTTGGCACTGAGATATCCGCTTTTTATAGCTACTGCAAATCAGAACGAGGAGCTCGCCAAGAAAATGCAGATGACTTTGACGATGATGTGCCTAGGGCTTCTGAATCAATAGTTTACGCTCTTCGCGATAATAGTGGCTTCATCAGAAAGAGGACCACTGCGTGCATAATTAGGTATAGGAGATTTAATGTCAATACAGAAACAAGTGACTATTTCAGAGAGCTAAAAATGCTTTACGCCCCATGGCGAGATGAGCATTTGGATTTAGTCACACATGACTGTGAATTGTTCTGTAGGGAAAATTCGGAGTTAGTAGAGAACAATCGCAGAAAATATAATTTACTAGATGATAGGGAACTAGAAGATGCTCTGAGCCACTTAACAGAGGAAGCAGAAAATGAGGATAATCAAGTAGGAGAACAGGAAGTGGTAGATGATGGCTTCACAGTTTTAGGATTGCCTGAAATAGATCCACATCTAAATGTTTTAAATGTGGATGGAAATATTGATATGAATGATGAAGATAGTAATGTCCGTTTTATCAAGCTTCCAGCCTTAGTTTCTCAGGAAAGCTTAGCTAATATAGTTAGATCTCTTAATTTAAAGCAGAAGCTATATTTTACACATGCTTTGCATAATGCCAAAATCAATACAGTCTTTTATGAATTTGTTGGAGGGCATTTAATGAAGGGGCATTTAATGAAGCCGAAGTAGTTCAGATTCATCTAAAGCGTAGGATGGAGTATAACCATGATTTCATGGCTGAAACCATAAGGCCCTCAAAGATAGTTGATGCAATTCGGTATTTAGTGAACACAGAGCTTTATAAGAAGCACCTGGTTACTATCAATGAGCAGTGGTTGTCTTCTTACTCAGCTGAGACTGTACCATTTGTTGCGTCAGCAGACGACAGGGACATTGTGTGTCAAATGTTAGAAAAGGCAGCACAACCTAATGAGCATAGAGTAGTAGAAGAAGAGGTAGAGTTGAATCCAGGAGGTCAAGAAACCTTCATGGAAAATGTCCCTGTTGAAAACATAGATATTCCTCGAATTGCTATAGCACCAGGAGAGGGTCAGCGACCTCTTGACATGATAACCGATTGTGATTCAGAGGAGCTGGCTTTTCCCACAATATTTGCAGGCATTAAAAGGAAATGTCAGGAAAGTTTTACAACTATAGTTAGATCAGAGCTTAGGAATTTTTATAGAAGAGGTTGTAGAACTGATAAATTATTTCATAACTTCAAAAAGTTAGAAATGATTAGCATTAGGAATAGCACATCAATTTGCTTACGTATGCACTCTGCCACTCAAGGCATTTCGGCTGCTGATGTGCGTAATGATGAAACTTTAAATAGGTTAATACTTCATGATGATGGCTATAGGCTTTTAAAAGGTATTCGCACGTCTCCTGCTCATTGGGAGGACGAGAAAAAGAAAGTGATGGCTATGATTAGGCAGGTAGGGCTTCCAACTTTTTTTATAACATTTTCCGCAGCGGAAACTAGGTGGCCGGAGCTTTTAGTCTTGCTATGTAAAAATGTAGACAAGCTAGAAGTATCCGAAGAAGAAGCGTTAAATTTGGGGTTTAATGAGAAAGCTCGTCTCATTAGAGCAGACCCAGTGACCTGTGCCAGATATTTCGAATTTCGATATAGACAGGTTTTAAAACTGATGAAAAAGGAAGGCGGTGTCTTTGGTTGTCACCAGGTCATCAAGTTTTATTGGCGAGTGGAGTTTCAGCAAAGAGGCTCTCCACATATACATGGCATGTTCTGGCTGAAAGACGCCCCAAAGCTCGACCTAAAGAATGAGTCCACATTTATGCCTGTGAAGTCCTTTATTGATCAGTTTATTACTGCTGATTCTAGTTGCCCGGACGTTGCTCCATATTTGGAGTATCAACTCCATAGTCACGGGCACTCTTGCAGGCGAGAAATTAGGTCAAAACAAATTTGTAGATTTGGTATCCCATACCCTCCCATGCCTCAAACAGAAATTCTTCTCCCTTTAGAAGAAAATGCTCCAAATTTGGCCGAGCATCGTAGGAATTTCGAAAAAATTCAAAGTCTGCTCGACTTCCCATTTGATCGTGAAAGCGTAGAAAATTTTAACGATTTTAACAACTTTTTGTCCCACGATCAACTTAACCTTAGTTATGAGGGCTACATTAATGCTGTAAGATCAAGTATAAAGAAACCAAAAGTTTTTTTGAAGCGATCTTTTGCAGCAATCAAGCTTAACGCTTATAACAAGCACTTCCTTTTGTTGCAGCGAGCAAATATGGATATTCAGTTTATTTTAGACCCCTATGCTTGCTGCAGCTACGTCGTTAATTATATTAACAAGTCTCAGAGAGGTATCTCAATGTTGATGCGTGAGGCAATCAATGAGATTAAAGACAATAACAATGTAACTATTAAGCAAAAGTTACAACATTTAGGTAACAAATTTATATTTGGCACTGAGATATCCGCTTTTTATAGCTACTGCAAATCAGAACGAGGAGCTCGCCAAGAAAATGCAGATGACTTTGACGATGATGTGCCTAGGGCTTCTGAATCAATAGTTTACGCTCTTCGCGATAATAGTGGCTTCATCAGAAAGAGGACCACTGCGTGCATAATTAGGTATAGGAGATTTAATGTCAATACAGAAACAAGTGACTATTTCAGAGAGCTAAAAATGCTTTACGCCCCATGGCGAGATGAGCATTTGGATTTAGTCACACATGACTGTGAATTGTTCTGTAGGGAAAATTCGGAGTTAGTAGAGAACAATCGCAGAAAATATAATTTACTAGATGATAGGGAACTAGAAGATGCTCTGAGCCACTTAACAGAGGAAGCAGAAAATGAGGATAATCAAGTAGGAGAACAGGAAGTGGTAGATGATGGCTTCACAGTTTTAGGATTGCCTGAAATAGATCCACATCTAAATGTTTTAAATGTGGATGGAAATATTGATATGAATGATGAAGATAGTAATGTCCGTTTTATCAAGCTTCCAGCCTTAGTTTCTCAGGAAAGCTTAGCTAATATAGTTAGATCTCTTAATTTAAAGCAGAAGCTATATTTTACACATGCTTTGCATAATGCCAAAATCAATACAGTCTTTTATGAATTTGTTGGAGGCGGCGCCGGAGTCGGAAAGAGTCGACTTATATCAGCCATTTTTCAGTCATTATCCGTAATGTATAACAGTATACCAGGAGCTGATCCGACATCTGTTAAAATCCTCTTATGTGCACCAACAGGAAAAGCAGCATTCGGAATTAGTGGTTCGACACTGCATTCCATGTTTTCACTTCCTGTTAATCAATCTCGCTCAGCACCTCTAAGGGCCTTAAGCCATGATTTAGTTAATAGCCTTCATTCAAGGTTAATCGATCTTAAATTAATTATTATTGATGAAATATCAATGGTTAGCTCTCTAATGTTTTCTTATTTAGATTCTCGTTTGAAGCAAATTTTCAAAAATACTTCTCCTTTTGGTGGTGTTTCTATCATCGTATTCGGTGATCTTAGACAGTTACAGCCCGTAGGAGGTAGTTGGATTTTCTATCCAAATACCACTGACCCTTACCATGAAATATTTGGTACGTATCTCTGGGACCTTTTTTTGTATTTTGAGCTCACAGAGATAATGCGTCAACGTGACGATCAGCTTTTCGCTTCTGCCTTAAATAATATGGCATCGCGTTGTATGACAGCCGATGATATTGTCCTTTTCCAATCTAGAATATGCGAACCATCGGCAGTGCCCGATGATGCAATTCATCTGTTTAGTAATAATAATGAGGTTGATTTATTTAATGTAACGAAACTTAACTCAATTGCTACTGAGCAATTTTTCTCTACTGCTGAAGATTTTATTAAGGCGGGCCATTTGGAACCAGCTAGGAAACAAAGAATATTAGAAGAAGTGAAGGGTTTTAAAACTTCCGCTACACAGGGACTCTGTACGTCTCTTCTCCTAAAAAATACTGCCAAGTACATGATGACGGTCAATGTAGACACAGGGGATGGATTAGTAAACGGGGCATCAGGTGTGTTGATGCAAATAGATTTCAATACATCCAACACTCCCAACATTTTATGGATGAAATTTACAGAGGAAACTGTAGGAGAATCTGCGCGTTCGAAGTGTACACATCGTACAGATCCTTCATGGACTCCTATTCAGAAAATTGTTCGCAGTTTTCAATATTCAAATAACGCACAAATTAACATTGACCGTAGGCAGTTTCCAATTGTGCCTGCTGAAGGCATCACAATTCATAAGAGTCAGGGAGCTACGTATGGCAAAGTGGTAGTCCATGCTAATTCCAGAATGCAGCGTGCTGCATTATACGTAGCTTGCAGTAGAGCACTACTGCTTTAGGATTATTCATTATTGGGAATTTTGTTCCTCCTAAGTCTCCCCAAAATAATGATAAAGTGAAAGCCCAATTGAAGAAATTGCGGACTGAAAAACTACTGTGTACTCATTACGATTATTTAATTAACAGTTCTGCCCTTAACATTTTCTTCCATAATACTCAGAGCTTGAATTCCCATCTTGAAGATATTCGATCGGACAAGCTGATGCTTCAGTCATCAATATTATGTTTCGTGGAAACTTCCATAAGCAATGAAACTGTAGAAATACCTGGGTTCACTATTGTGGTTCAACTTGAATCAATTAGGCCTTTAACAGGCATCATAATTTATGTAAAGAACGAGCTAGTAGATAGAGTTTCCCATACCTTTAGCAGTAGAAAAACTTTTGGCTCAGTAGTTTTTGAGTTCGGCATATTTAGGTTTGATGCCATAAGTTTTCTTATATTATATAAAAGTCCAGACTTTCCTCTGTCCACATTTAAAATAGAATTTGAGGAGATAATTCATCAATTTTCTCGTTTAGGTGATTTAGGGGATAGCTTGCTAGTTTTAGGAGATTTTAATTTGTGCCTCAAAACCTTTAACAGGTGTAAGAGTATTTATAATTTTTTGATTAGCAAAGGATTAAGGAGTTTGTTAGATTTGAAAACGTCCACTACCAATATGGATACACATATTGATTGGGCGTTTTCAAATATACTAGATAACGACTTTTGAGGTTTTGCATAGCCATCACAATGGGATATCTGTTAGTATTCAGGCATGAGTTTGTAATGTTTGGAATAGGTTAGAAATTAAGAAATCTAAATGACAGGATATATGTAAATATGTATGTAGGCATATTTTAATAATTTAAATTTAATTATCTAATAGTTAAGTATAACCATTGAATGGAAAATTGGTTTGATAATTATTATTATTTTTTTATTTTTATACCCTTGGACCTTGTTATCGATATTAACCAATTTAAAATTTATAAAGAAATACCGATATCTACTGCTCACACCGCTTTAGGGAATTGCGGCGATAAATTATTGGCAAAATATCGAAATTGAAGCAAGGTGGCAGCGCACTCCAGTATTATTATTAATTTATAGCTTGCAATTAGTATTATACAATTAAATACTTTTTATGGCAACATACGTCCAAGGGTATCCTACTGTCGTGTGCAACTCGACAGTTGCTCTTGTTTATGCTCAGAAATTGACATTCCTTATTTGCATAGATGCATATTCTAAATATTTAGTTATCAAAGAAATAAAAAACAAATTAAATATGGAGTCTAAAATTTTAGAATTAATCCAACCTTTCCCTTTTACCAAATCAATAATGATGGACAATGAACCTAGTTTTTTTTTTGTTGAATTCAAATCTACAATAACACGTGCCGGTTTAACAATATATTACGCAGACCCCAGGCATAGTTTAACTAACTAAACCTTATAGTTCCCCTTTACATCCATACCCTTATAGTATAGAAAATTTTAACACTGTCTTCTGTCCTTCTATCGACAAAACCTCTCTACTAATTGATCTTAAATCGATAAAACACGTTTTTTCTCCTGGCTCTGACGGAATTCCAGCATGCGTACTTAGATTTTCTGCTGATTCGATTTTGAAGCCAATTCATAAGCTATTTGACTTGTCACCTATATAGATGTATTTCCACGTTGTCCGCAATTTGAGCCGTAAGATTTTTGAAAAAAATTTTACGGCTCAGTTAACTTTTATGTGTAAATCTATAATTTCACCCCATCAACATGGGTTTATAAAGGCAAGATCAACAGCTACTAATCTTTTAGAATTCTCATCTCACATCATAAGTTAAATTTGATTGGTTTTCCTCAAAAGCTCCTTCTGTGGATATCCGATTATTTAACTAACTCAACGAGTTCATTTTAAAGAATGTCTTTCTAAGCCGATCTTAGTTACTTCTGGTGTTCGTCAGGGCTGACACCTTGGACCATTGCTATTTAACCTTTTTATTAACGATCTTCCTTCAATACTCCTTCACTCTAACATTCTTATGTATGCTGATGATGTGAAACTCTGTTTGACACACAATGATCCAGCAAATACCCTTCTTAACACAGATTTTGATTTGTTTTTTGAATGGTGCAGCCATAATCTGCTGCATCTGAACTGTTTGAAGTGCAAGGTTATGTCATTTTACAGATGTAACTATCATGTCATCAATTACAATCTTAACTTAACCCCACTCTTAAGAATATCTGAAATAGTTGGTTTAGGTATCCTCTTTGATCATAAATTGAAATTTGATTTACACAAATTGTCAATAAGGCATTTCGACTACTCGGGTTTATCAAAAGATGGGCCAAAGAATTCGAGGATCCTTGCACGACAAAGTTGCTTTACACTTCTCTTGTTCGTCCAACTCTTGAATATGGGTCGCCGCAATACCATATTCACCAAGATAGAATTGAGTCTATTCAAAAGCAGTTTCTACTCTTTGCCTTGAGCAGTTTTAATTGGGTTCCGGGTGTAGACTTACCACCATACTCTAGTAGACTCCTACTAATTAACCTACCTTCTTTAACTAACTAACGCCTAACATAGTTAGGCGTTATGTTTATTGTAAAGCTAATAAAGTACAATATAGATTCCCCTACTCTGCTTACTCAATTTAATTTCTGTATTCCTTCTAGAGTTACTCGTAATTTTATGCCACTATCCTTGGCCTTTTGTAATACTAACTATAGCTTGCATGATCCTCTCCAAGTTCTCTGTGCTGACTACAACAGACTGTCTAGAGTTTTCAACTCCGAGTCCTCCCTTTACTCTGTTAAACTGTCTATCCTCAATCAATTAACACTACATGCTAACAACTAATATTAATCTACCGATCTGATTGGGTTTTACTGGGTTTTCCCCAGGTTTTGCAGCAAATGTTGGATCGAGAATTCTTGTTTTGTTATCCCCAGCCTAAATTTAAAAATATATATTTTTAATTAATTTTAAATTCTTGACTTATTGCAAATTTTTAATTTTAAAATCTGAATTATTTTCTTTTTTTTTTAAATTTCTAATTTTAATTTGATGTAATCTAATTTTAATTTTAATTTTAAGTCGACTGTTTTAGTTGACGTTAAATAAATAAATAAATAAAATAAAATAAATAAATAAACGGCCAAGTAGAAAGAGTTCATTCGACTATAATAGAAATTGCTCGATGTATTCAAGAAGAATACCAATTATTAGATTACAACGAAATTATTTATCGTGCAGTTAAAGAATATAATCAATCAATACAGTCGTCCACTCAGCAAAAACCTTATGATATTTTGTTTAATAAAACAGATGATTCACATTTACCAGAAAGATTAAAAAAAGTCCAAACAAAAATGGTAGAGTATCATAATCTAAACAGAACACCTAAAACTTATCAGGTAGGAGATGTCATTTATGAGAAAAAACATGGCGAGCACAATAAACTCCAGCCAAGATATAAAAAGTAAATAGTAAAAGAAGATTTAAAATATAAAGTAATAATTAATAAAAAAGATCGTATTATTCACAAAGATAATATAAAGTTTTAACCATTTTTTTACGTTTTCTATTTCTTTCATGTTTTAGCATGAATATATTATTATTCGTATATACGAGGGTCGTTTGATAAGTCCGTGACTTTTTGAATAAAATATATTTTTTTCGTCAAAGAAGCGTTTTATTTCTCAACATAATCTCCTTTTAGCTCTATACATTTAGTCCAGCGTTTTTCCAATTTTTTTATTCCTTCCAAATAATAGGTTTTCTCAAGGCCCTCAAAATAGTCGTTTGTTTCTGTGATGACCTCTTCATTTGACCCGAATCTCTTACCGCCGAGCCATTTCTTCATGTTTGGAAACAAAAAATAGTCACAGGGGGCTAAATCTGGAGAATATGCTGGATGGGGTAGCAGTTCGTAGCCCAATTTATGAAATTTTGCCATGCTGACTACACACGTGTGCACCCGTGCATTGTCCTGATGGAACAGCACTTTTTTTCGCCAAATGCGGTCGTTTCTGCTTCAAATCAATATCGAATCTGTCCAAAAGCTCTGAATAATATTCGCCGGTGATCGTTTTACCCTTTTCAAGGTAATCGATGTGAATGATACCTTGTGCATCCCAAAAAACTGTGGCCATGACCTTGTTGGCCGACAGACCCACCTTGGCCTTCTTTGGTGCACGTTCACCCGGAGAAACCCACTGTCTTGATTGTTCTTTGGTCTCTGGTGTGGTGTGGTGGATCCATGTTTCGTCTACGGTAACGAAACGGCGCAAAAATTCGTTTGGATTGCGGTTGAACATCGCCAAACACTCCTTTGAAATGGTCACACGGTTGCGCTTATGGTCGTGTGTGAGCAATCGCGGCACCCATCGCGCGGAAAGCTTTTTCATGTCCAAATATTCATGTAAAATGTGATGTACCCGTTCAGTTGAGATGCCTACAGCCTCAGCTACCTCACGCACTTTCATTCTCCGATCATCCAATATCATTCCATGGATTTTGTCGACGATTTCTGGCATGACGACCTCTTTTGGGCGACCTGAACGTTCGGCATCACTTGTACTGGTACGACCACAACGGAACTCAGTAAACCATTTCTTAACCATTGAAATTGATGGTGCAGAGTCCCCATAATATTTATCAAGTCTTTCCTTGGTTTCGGTGATGGATTTTTTACGCAAAAAATAATGCTTAATTAGCACACGAAATTCACTTTTTTCCATTTTCGTTAAAATTCACGAGATCGTCTGCTTTCAATGCCTATAAAACGCAAACTAAGAAACGCAGCTTTCTCAAAATTTTACAGTCAGCTGTTAATCGATAACTGCTGACAGGAGCAGTGTTGTATTTAGAGCAGGTGCGCGGCAAATACAAAAAGTCACGGACTTATCAAACGACCCTCGTATATTACTGGGCTCAGCCGTTTCTAATATTATAAATTACTCTAAAGAAGATTACGTTTTAATCGAAGACACAATTAACATATTTTTATACGAAACATACGGGGAACTATACCACGTAACTAATTTAAGTTGTTATAAAAACATTATTGAGGAAGAAGTAAAATACGTAAAGGATAATAACATCAGCACTGATTGGGATTTTTATTTGCAACTGAAACTAGCTAGTTCCCTTTTGACACAACTTACACCACACAAAAAAAATAAAAAGAAGCATTAATAAACTTGGTACCATTTTTAAATGGATAACAGGTACACCAGATCATAATGATATGGTAACCATACATAATAAAGTAAATGACCTTATAGTCAACAACAATAAACAAAATCTAATTAATTCAGCAATTTTTAAAGAAATAAAAAGGGTAACCAATTTGCTAACAGATTAATATTGCTGTCAAAAGATTTACAAACATTGCGAGATGCAATCACTTTTTGAAAAGCCAAAATTTTATATTCCAAAATCTTGAATAACCACGATGTGGCAAATATTTTTACAAACGAAAAATTCAACATTACATTAATAGATTTGATAGATGTTGCTATCTTTTCAATTGTTTCTTATAAAGGTTTAATCAGTTTCTTTATTAAATACCCTATTGTAAACAACAATTGTAGCTTATACCAAGCAAAGGCTATAGCTCAAAAAGATGGAAAATTATTAATTGAACAGAAAGTAGCTAAATGTAATAATACTTTTCATTCCATCCAAATTTATAAAAAAGAAATATTTAGTAATTTTGCACAATTACGAAATACTAAAAATTGTTTTGTAGACCTACTCAATAAATAATTTACAAGTTGTAACAAAATAAAAGATAAAAACAGACAATTAGAAATTATAACAGATGGCGCTATTTTAGTGTCCGGAACAAACTATGTAAACCATACTCTAATTTCAGGAATTTACGTAATTACCTTTGAAACCATTGTCGACATAAATGACATAACTTATACCAATATCAAACAAAAATTGTTAAATTATATTGAAAACAATAGATTCACTAACTTTTTAATATCTGCAAAGTAACAATACTGAACTTACTTTTGAAAATACCAATATATTATATTATATAGTTCCGCTAAAAAACAACCATGTTCAAATAACATTAGTAATAATTTTAATTATTTTTGTATTTTTTATGTTAAAGCTTCTAAAAAATTTGTTCCCTAATTTGTGTCCAATTATTGCAAACCTCATAAAACTAAACTCAGTTACTAAACGAAACACAAATCAGATACCAAAAGTTAACCTAAACGCTTTAAAATCACTTAATGAAAAAATTGACCAACTTACAGATACCCCTTAGAATCGGGGACGATTCATTTTAAGAAAGGGGGGAGTTATCACCCTCAATCCCCCTATATTCACTATGGAAATTTTAAACAGTTTTCATAGCCACTAGGGAACCCATTTTTCGCTCTAGCGTTATCCCATTGCGTCATTCCATTTAAGAAATCTATTCGCACTCTTGCGCCAGTCTCTTAAAAGCATAAACAATATCCGAAGCCCGTCATCGGCCTCGAGCCACTCTTTTCGTTAAACAAACAATCTTTTCCAAGAGGCAGTTATTAAACTACGCAGTTCAAAGACGTAATATCCTAAGTAGAACCGTTCAAGTGTCAACAAAATTCTCGACCAAGAACGTATCATAAACAACGCTCTCATGATCTGCGTCTCAAATAAAAAGTAATCAAATATATCGAGTGATCAAAATTAATATTTATTTAATTGCATTTTATTAGAGCTGCAAAACCATCATTGGTTGAGAATTTCTGAAACCATCGATGGTTATTTTCATAATCGATATATTACACAATGGCCAATGCAGAACAAGCTGTGATTGATTTGCAAAATGAAATAACTGCTGTTTTTAAAGCCGATTTGCAAAATATTTGCCCTAATGAGGAACGATCAACAAAAAGCTCAGTCTTTACAGTTTTGTTTGTTTCGGATGCAATTTTAGAGCTGCGTCAATATTTGGAGCATCGTAATTCAGCGCAAGGCGCTAAGATCCAAAGGATCTTGGAATATTGGAAGGTACATTTTCCTGCATAAGTTTTTATATTTTCTATATCAAACGAGAGCAACAGTCGAGCAGCACGCGACAGTGCGATACCCTTGGACGTATGTTGCCATAAAAAGTATCTAATTGTATGATACTAATCGCAAGCTACAAATTAATCATAACACTGCAGTGCGCTGCCAACTTGCATCAATTTCGGTACGCTGTTAATAATTTATCGCCGCAATTTTCCTAGCGCGCGAAAGACTGCAAAAAGCGGTGTGAGCAGTATATATCGGTATTTTTTTATAAATTTTGAATTGGCCAATATCGATAACTTGCAATATATCGAGTAATCAAAATTAATATTTATTTAATTGCATTTTATAGTTTTGTATTTTTTACTGACCCTAAAATATGAATTATTAAATAATAATCATATGTGCACGTAAGCATTTTATGAATATTATGAATATGTACAAATGCATGTAAACACTTGCATACATTCATATTCATTTACCACGCCACCTATTGGTTGACTGTTAGTATATATTTATGCACATGTTTTTTCGGTAGTTGTCATGTGCATGGGAAAGAAGAGTCGAGAAACAACTCGCGCTTCGCGCTTGCATCGTTTGTCCTTTTCTTTCCTGCACAAGTAATTTAGTTGCTGGTAGAAGGGTCGAAATGGTTTATCTAATAACTTCAGTGTTTATTGTCCGATCGGATTGTAATTTGAAGGATAAGTTCATATAGTTTTTATCTATATTTATGCTAAAGCAGAACGTTAAGAAATGAGTATTTCGAATGTAAATCAAAATTGGCGGTTTGCGGGGGCGGTAGGCGTGTTATTCCAAATTGAAAATAAACTTGATCTGCGTATGGTATACAGAAATCTTCATGCTAAATTCGGTGTCCCTAGCCTTAGTAATAGCTGTGATCGGCGTGTTCATCCAGACAGACAGACAGACGGACATGACTCAATCGACTCGGCTATTGATCCTGGGCAAGAATATATATACTTTATGGGGTCTACGACGCCTCCTTCTGCCCGTTACATACATTTGCACAAAGTTAGTATACCCTTTTTTGACCATTTTCAATGGTCCAAGGGTATAACAATTTATTACAGAATTGTGGCAACCAACTAAGCACTCTTGCGAAATGCGCAAAAAGTATTTGTGTGTTCTGTCCACATCCACTGAGTCAGAGCGCTGCGTCAGTAAAGCTCAGATTATAAGTGAGAAACTGTCAGCCCTGATGGCGAAAGCAGTCAACCTTTTGCTATTTCTGGAAAAAAAACCTATGGATAAACGAATGATCTCCAATTTAAAATAAGAAAATGTGTTATTTTACTCTTAAGAAATGAAATTTATAATTGTTTTAGGTACTAAGGAATGAAATGAATTTATATTTTTTTTATTAATTTAGCTTTTGTATTTATTTAACCACTTTAAAAAATTTTCCAGCGATACATCGGCATAATCGATGGCCTAAAGTCAAATAATCGAAAATTAAATAATCGATGGTTCGACCATCGATGGTTTTGTATATTTTACTATTGTAGTGTGCCGGTCTAGCTCTAGTGTTGTACATTGCCATTCACATGTATACGGACACAGCTTAACATTAACAGCTGATGTTAGTGAACATGTCATTCTTAACCTGACGCTGCGCCCGTGCACAAGGAAAAGAACTTGATCTAATAAAAGGTGATTATAATATTTAAAGCTGTGCTTTTTAATATACATATCCATCGCCGATAAGCCCGGAGACTACATCTCAGAAGCGGGATACCTCGAAATTGGAAACAATTGCCAAGATGCGGCCATCAAAAAACTCGATGCTGTGCCTGTTGCGTGCGCACAAAATGGAGGTGCCAGCAACGGCGACGTTGTCTCAAATAAGGGAGCTGTATAATTTGATGCCTGCGGCAGCTAGGGAGTTTGCTGAGCAGGAGCTGGCCGAGGAAAATGGCGGCCAGATGCCGTTTGGAAACACCGAGGAAGACGCGGGAAAAGGCGGGAACGGAAATGGCGGGATAAATTTAGCGGCACCAGGTGCCGTTATAACGGATAGACAAGCCGTTAGTCGGCCGCCCTCTGCTGCTGAGGAAATCACCAATACCAATGTATTGGTACCTTCTGCACCATCAAGTGGACAAAATTTCGCGTGAGGTCATAGAGAAAAAGTGTAGTGAGGCAGATAGTGTTGATATTTTGTATCTTTCCTCTATGTTTCCATCCCATAATAATAGGTTTAACCTTTGCAAAACCTGCAGCCGCAGTATTAAGTCAGGGAAAAAACCAAAGGCTTCTATTACAAATGGCCTAAATTTTCCGGAGCTTCCGGAATGCCTGAAAGGCTTGACGCCTCTAGAAGAAAGGCTGATTTCTCCCCGTCTTCCTTTTATGATCATAAAGTCTCTTGGATATGGACGTCAAAGTGCCATTAAAGGAGCAGTGATCAATGTGCCAATTCCAGTTGCAAATGTTGTAACTTCCCTTCCCAGGGCATTTAATGAAGCCGAAGTAGTTCAGATTCATCTAAAGCGTAGGATGGAGTATAACCATGATTTCATGGCTGAAACCATAAGGCCCTCAAAGATAGTTGATGCAATTCGGTATTTAGTGAACACAGAACTTTATAAGAAGCACCTGGTTACTATCAATGAGCAGTGGTTGTCTTCTTACTCAGCTGAGACTGTACCATTTGTTGCGTCAGCAGACGACAGGGACATTGTGTGTCAAATGTTAGAAAAGGCAGCACAACCTAATGAGCATAGAGTAGTAGAAGAAGAGGTAGAGTTGAATCCAGGAGGTCAAGAAACCTTCATGGAAAATGTCCCTGTTGAAAACATAGGTATTCCTCGAATTGCTATAGCACCAGGAGAGGGTCAGCGACCTCTTGACATGATAACCGATTGTGATTCAGAGGAGCTGGCTTTTCCCACAATATTTGCAGGCATTAAAAGGAAATGTCAGGAAAGTTTTACAACTATAGTTAGATCAGAGCTTAGGAATTTTTATATAAGAGGTTGTAGAACTGATAAATTATTTCATAACTTCAAAAAGTTAGAAATGATTAGCATTAGGAATAGCACATCAATTTGCTTACGTATGCACTCTGCCACTCAAGGCATTTCGGCTGCTGATGTGCGTAATGATGAAACTTTAAATAGGTTAATACTTCATGATGATGGCTATAGGCTTTTAAAAGGTATTCGCACGTCTCCTGCTCATTGGGAGGACGAGAAAAAGAAAGTGATGGCTATGATTAGGCAGGTAGGGCTTCCAACTTTTTTTATAACATTTTCCGCAGCGGAAACTAGGTGGCCGGAGCTTTTAGTCTTGCTATGTAAAAATGTAGACAAGCTAGAAGTATCCGAAGAAGAAGCGTTAAATTTGGGGTTTAATGAGAAAGCTCGTCTCATTAGAGCAGACCCAGTGACCTGTGCCAGATATTTCGATTTTCGATATAGACAGGTTTTAAAACTGATGAAAAAGGAAGGCGGTGTCTTTGGTTGTCACCAGGTCATCAAGTTTTATTGGCGAGTGGAGTTTCAGCAAAGAGGCTCTCCACATATACATGGCATGTTCTGGCTGAAAGACGCCCCAAAGCTCGACCTAAAGAATGAGTCCACATTTATGCCTGTGAAGTCCTTTATTGATCAGTTTATTACTGCTGATTCTAGTTGCCCGGACGTTGCTCCATATTTGGAGTATCAACTCCATAGTCACGGGCACTCTTGCAGGCGAGAAATTAGTAGATTTGGTATCCCATACCCTCCCATGCCTCAAACAGAAATTCTTCTCCCTTTAGAAGAAAATGCTCCAAATTTGGCCGAGCATCGTAGGAATTTCGAAAAAATTCAAAGTCTGCTCGACTTCTCATTTGATCGTGAAAGCGTAGAAAATTTTAACGATTTTAACAACTTTTTGTCCCACGATCAACTTAACCTTAGTTATGAGGGCTACATTAATGCTGTAAGATCAAGTATAAAGAAACCAAAAGTTTTTTTGAAGCGATCTTTTGCAGCAATCAAGCTTAACGCTTATAACAAGCACCTCCTTTTGTTGCAGCGAGCAAATATGGATATTCAGTTTATTTTAGACCCCTATGCTTGCTGCAGCTACGTCGTTAATTATATTAACAAGTCTCAGAGAGGTATCTCAATGTTGATGCGTGAGGCAATCAATGAGATTAAAGACAATAACAATGTAACTATTAAGCAAAAGTTACAACATTTAGGTAACAAATTTATATTTGGCACTGAGATATCCGCTTTTTATAGCTACTGCAAATCAGAACGAGGAGCTCGCCAAGAAAATGCAGATGACTTTGACGATGATGTGCCTAGGGCTTCTGAATCAATAGTTTACGCTCTTCGCGATAATAGTGGCTTCATCAGAAAGAGGACCACTGCGTGCATAATTAGGTATAGGAGATTTAATGTCAATACAGAAACAAGTGACTATTTCAGAGAGCTAAAAATGCTTTACGCCCCATGGCGAGATGAGCATTTGGATTTAGTCACACATGACTGTGAATTGTTCTGTAGGGAAAATTCGGAGTTAGTAGAGAACAATCGCAGAAAATATAATTTACTAGATGATAGGGAACTAGAAGATGCTCTGAGCCACTTAACAGAGGAAGCAGAAAATGAGGATAATTAAGTAGGAGAACAGGAAGTGGTAGATGATGGCTTCACAGTTTTAGGATTGCCTGAAATAGATCCACATCTAAATGTTTTAAATGTGGATGGAAATATTGATATGAATGATGAAGATAGTAATGTCCGTTTTATCAAGCTTCCAGCCTTAGTTTCTCAGGAAAGCTTAGCTAATATAGTTAGATCTCTTAATTTAAAGCAGAAGCTATATTTTACACATGCTTTGCATAATGCCAAAATCAATACAGTCTTTTATGAATTTGTTGGAGGCGGCGCCGGAGTCGGAAAGAGTCGACTTATATCAGCCATTTTTCAGTCATTATCCGTAATGTATAACAGTATACCA
This sequence comes from Zaprionus ornatus, assembly GCA_018904035.1. Classification (NCBI taxonomy): domain Eukaryota; kingdom Metazoa; phylum Arthropoda; class Insecta; order Diptera; family Drosophilidae; genus Zaprionus; species Zaprionus ornatus. The sequence continues at coordinate 356,346 of JAEIFZ010000245.1, read as the reverse complement.
GGAGCTGATCCGACATCTGTTAAAATCCTCTTATGTGCACCAACAGGAAAAGCAGCATTCGGAATTAGTGGTTCGACACTGCATTCCATGTTTTCACTTCCTGTTAATCAATCTCGCTCAGCACCTCTAAGGGCCTTAAGCCATGATTTAGTTAATAGCCTTCATTCAAGGTTAATCGATCTTAAATTAATTATTACTAATGAAATATCAATGGTTAGCTCTCTAATGTTTTCTTATTTAGATTCTCGTTTGAAGCAAATTTTCAAAAATACTTCTCCTTTTGGTGGTGTTTCTATCATCGTATTCGGTGATCTTAGACAGTTACAGCCCGTAGGAGGTAGTTGGATTTTCTATCCAAATACCACTGACCCTTACCATGAAATATTTGGTACGTATCTCTGGGACCTTTTTTTGTATTTTGAGCTCACAGAGATAATGCGTCAACGTGACGATCAGCTTTTCGCTTCTGCCTTAAATACGAGTAATATGGCATCGCGTTGTATGACAGCCGATGATATTGTCCTTTTCCAATCTAGAATATGCGAACCATCGGCAGTGCCCGATGATGCAATTCATCTGTTTAGTAATAATAATGAGGTTGATTTATTTAATGTAACGAAACTTAACTCAATTGCTACTGAGCAATTTTTCTCTACTGCTGAAGATTTTATTAAGGCGGGCCATTTGGAACCAGCTAGGAAACAAAGAATATTAGAAGAAGTGAAGGGTTTTAAAACTTCCGCTACACAGGGACTCTGTACGTCTCTTCTCCTAAAAAATACTGCCAAGTACATGATGACGGTCAATGTAGACACAGGGGATGGATTAGTAAACGGGGCATCAGGTGTGTTGATGCAAATAGATTTCAATACATCCAACACTCCCAACATTTTATGGATGAAATTTACAGAGGAAACTGTAGGAGAATCTGCGCGTTCGAAGTGTACACATCGTACAGATCCTTCATGGACTCCTATTCAGAAAATTGTTCGCAGTTTTCAATATTCAAATAACGCACAAATTAACATTGACCGTAGGCAGTTTCCAATTGTGCCTGCTGAAGGCATCACAATTCATAAGAGTCAGGGAGCTACGTATGGCAAAGTGGTAGTCCATGCTAATTCCAGAATGCAGCGTGCTGCATTATACGTAGCTTGCAGTAGAGCAACTACTGCTTTAGGATTATTCATTATTGGGAATTTTGTTCCTCCTAAGTCTCCCCAAAATAATGATAAAGTGAAAGCCCAATTGAAGAAATTGCGGACTGAAAAACTACTGTGTACTCATTACGATTATTTAATTAACAGTTCTGCCCTTAACATTTTCTTCCATAATACTCAGAGCTTGAATTCCCATCTTGAAGATATTCGATCGGACAAGCTGATGCTTCAGTCATCAATATTATGTTTCGTGGAAACTTCCATAAGCAATGAAACTGTAGAAATACCTGGGTTCACTATTGTGGTTCAACTTGAATCAATTAGGCCTTTAACAGGCATCATAATTTATGTAAAGAACGAGCTAGTAGATAGAGTTTCCCATACCTTTAGCAGTAGAAAAACTTTTGGCTCTAATGTTTTCTTATTTAGATTCTCGTTTGAAGCAAATTTTCAAAAATACTTCTCCTTTTGGTGGTGTTTCTATCATCGTATTCGGTGATCTTAGACAGTTACAGCCCGTAGGAGGTAGTTGGATTTTCTATCCAAATACCACTGACCCTTACCATGAAATATTTGGTACGTATCTCTGGGACCTTTTTTTGTATTTTGAGCTCACAGAGATAATGCGTCAACGTGACGATCAGCTTTTCGCTTCTGCCTTAAATAATATGGCATCGCGTTGTATGACAGCCGATGATATTGTCCTTTTCCAATCTAGAATATGCGAACCATCGGCAGTGCCCGATGATGCAATTCATCTGTTTAGTAATAATAATGAGGTTGATTTATTTAATGTAACGAAACTTAACTCAATTGCTACTGAGCAATTTTTCTCTACTGCTGAAGATTTTATTAAGGCGGGCCATTTGGAACCAGCTAGGAAACAAAGAATATTAGAAGAAGTGAAGGGTTTTAAAACTTCCGCTACACAGGGACTCTGTACGTCTCTTCTCCTAAAAAATACTGCCAAGTACATGATGACGGTCAATGTAGACACAGGGGATGGATTAGTAAACGGGGCATCAGGTGTGTTGATGCAAATAGATTTCAATACATCCAACACTCCCAACATTTTATGGATGAAATTTACAGAGGAAACTGTAGGAGAATCTGCGCGTTCGAAGTGTACACATCGTACAGATCCTTCATGGACTCCTATTCAGAAAATTGTTCGCAGTTTTCAATATTCAAATAACGCACAAATTAACATTGACCGTAGGCAGTTTCCAATTGTGCCTGCTGAAGGCATCACAATTCATAAGAGTCAGGGAGCTACGTATGGCAAAGTGGTAGTCCATGCTAATTCCAGAATGCAGCGTGCTGCATTATACGTAGCTTGCAGTAGAGCAACTACTGCTTTAGGATTATTCATTATTGGGAATTTTGTTCCTCCTAAGTCTCCCCAAAATAATGATAAAGTGAAAGCCCAATTGAAGAAATTGCGGACTGAAAAACTACTGTGTACTCATTACGATTATTTAATTAACAGTTCTGCCCTTAACATTTTCTTCCATAATACTCAGAGCTTGAATTCCCATCTTGAAGATATTCGATCGGACAAGCTGATGCTTCAGTCATCAATATTATGTTTCGTGGAAACTTCCATAAGCAATGAAACTGTAGAAATACCTGGGTTCACTATTGTGGTTCAACTTGAATCAATTAGGCCTTTAACAGGCATCATAATTTATGTAAAGAACGAGCTAGTAGATAGAGTTTCCCATACCTTTAGCAGTAGAAAAACTTTTGGCTCAGTAGTTTTTGAGTTCGGCATATTTAGGTTTGATGCCATAAGTTTTCTTATATTATATAAAAGTCCAGACTTTCCTCTGTCCACATTTAAAATAGAATTTGAGGAGATAATTCATCAATTTTCTCGTTTAGGTGATTTAGGGGATAGCTTGCTAGTTTTAGGAGATTTTAATTTGTGCCTCAAAACCTTTAACAGGTGTAAGAGTATTTATAATTTTTTGATTAGCAAAGGATTAAGGAGTTTGTTAGATTTGAAAACGTCCACTACCAATATGGATACACATATTGATTGGGCGTTTTCAAATATACTAGATAACGACTTTTGAGGTTTTGCATAGCCATCACAATGGGATATCTGTTAGTATTCAGGCATGAGTTTGTAATGTTTGGAATAGGTTAGAAATTAAGAAATCTAAATGACAGGATATATGTAAATATGTATGTAGGCATATTTTAATAATTTAAATTTAATTATCTAATAGTTAAGTATAACCATTGAATGGAAAATTGGTTTGATAATTATTATTATTTTTTTATTTTTATACCCTTGGACCTTGTTATCGATATTAACCAATTTAAAATTTATAAAGAAGTACCGATATCTACTGCTCACACCGCTTTAGGGAATTGCGGCGATAAATTATTGGCAAAATATCGAAATTGAAGCAAGGTGGCAGCGCACTCCAGTATTATTATTAATTTATAGCTTGCAATTAGTATTATACAATTAAATACTTTTTATGGCAACATACGTCCAAGGGTATCCTACTGTCGTGTGCAACTCGACAGTTGCTCTTGTTTATGCTCAGAAATTGACATTCCTTATTTGCATAGATGCATATTCTAAATATTTAGTTATCAAAGAAATAAAAAACAAATTAAATATGGAGTCTAAAATTTTAGAATTAATCCAACCTTTCCCTTTTACCAAATCAATAATGATGGACAATGAACCTAGTTTTTTTTTTGTTGAATTCAAATCTACAATAACACGTGCCGGTTTAACAATATATTACGCAGACCCCAGGCATAGTTTAACTAACTAAACCTTATAGTTCCCCTTTACATCCATACCCTTATATTATAGAAAATTTTAACACTGTCTTCTGTCCTTCTATCGACAAAACCTCTCTACTAATTGATCTTAAATCGATAAAACACGTTTTTTCTCCTGGCTCTGACGGAATTCCAGCATGCGTACTTAGATTTTCTGCTGATTCGATTTTGAAGCCAATTCATAAGCTATTTGACTTGTCACCTATATAGATGTATTTCCACGTTGTCCGCAATTTTTACGGCTCAGTTAACTTTTATGTGTAAATCTATAATTTCACCCCATCAACATGGGTTTATAAAGGCAAGATCAACAGCTACTAATCTTTTAGAATTCTCATCTCACATCATAAGTTAAATTTGATTGGTTTTCCTCAAAAGCTCCTTCTGTGGATATCCGATTATTTAACTAACTCAACGAGTTCATTTTAAAGAATGTCTTTCTAAGCCGATCTTAGTTACTTCTGGTGTTCGTCAGGGCTGACACCTTGGACCATTGCTATTTAACCTTTTTATTAACGATCTTCCTTCAATACTCCTTCACTCTAACATTCTTATGTATGCTGATGATGTGAAACTCTGTTTGACACACAATGATCCAGCAAATACCCTTCTTAACACAGATTTTGATTTGTTTTTTGAATGGTGCAGCCATAATCTGCTGCATCTGAACTGTTTGAAGTGCAAGGTTATGTCATTTTACAGATGTAACTATCATGTCATCAATTACAATCTTAACTTAACCCCACTCTTAAGAATATCTGAAATAGTTGGTTTAGGTATCCTCTTTGATCATAAATTGAAATTTGATTTACACAAATTGTCAATAAGGCATTTCGACTACTCGGGTTTATCAAAAGATGGGCCAAAGAATTCGAGGATCCTTGCACGACAAAGTTGCTTTACACTTCTCTTGTTCGTCCAACTCTTGAATATGGGTCGCCGCAATACCATATTCACCAAGATAGAATTGAGTCTATTCAAAAGCAGTTTCTACTCTTTGCCTTGAGCAGTTTTAATTGGGTTCCGGGTGTAGACTTACCACCATACTCTAGTAGACTCCTACTAATTAACCTACCTTCTTTAACTAACTAACGCCTAACATAGTTAGGCGTTATGTATATTGTAAAGTTAATAAAGTACAATATAGATTCCCCTACTCTGCTTACTCAATTTAATTTCTGTATTCCTTCTAGAGTTACTCGTAATTTTATGCCACTATCCTTGGCCTTTTGTAATACTAACTATAGCTTGCATGATCCTTTCCAAGTTCTCTGTGCTGACTACAACAGAATGTCTAGAGTTTTCAACTCCGAGTCCTCCCTTTACTCTGTTAAACTGTCTATCCTCAATCAATTAACACTACATGCTAACAACTAATATTAATCTACCGATCTGATTGGGTTTTACTGGGTTTTCCCCAGGTTTTGCAGCAAATGTTGGATCGAGAATTCTTGTTTTGTTATCCCCAGCCTAAATTTAAAAATATATATTTTTAATTAATTTTAAATTCTTGACTTATTGCAAATTTTTAATTTTAAAATCTGAATTATTTTCTTTTTTTTTTTAAATTTCTAATTTTAATTTGATGTAATCTAATTTTAATTTTAATTTTAAGTCGACTGTTTTAGTTGACGTTAAATAAATAAATAAATAAAATAAAATAAATAAATAAACGGCCAAGTAGAAAGAGTTCATTCGACTATAATAGAAATTGCTCGATGTATTCAAGAAGAATACCAATTATTAGATTACAACGAAATTATTTATCGTGCAGTTAAAGAATATAATCAATCAATACAGTCGTCCACTCACTGATATTTTGTTTAATAGAACAGATGATTCACATTTACCAGAAAGATTAAAAAAAGTCCAAACAAAAATGGTAGAGTATCATAATCTAAACAGAACACCTAAAACTTATCAGGTAGGAGATGTCATTTATGAGAAAAAACATGGCGAGCACAATAAACTCCAGCCAAGATATAAAAAGTAAATAGTAAAAGAAGATTTAAAATATAAAGTAATAATTAATAAAAAAGATCGTATTATTCACAAAGATAATATAAAGTTTTAACCATTTTTTTACGTTTTCTATTTCTTTCATGTTTTAGCATGAATATATTATTATTCGTATATATATTACTGGGCTCAGCCGTTTCTAATATTATAAATTACTCTAAAGAAGATTACGTTTGAATCGAAGACACAATTAACATATTTTTATACGAAACATACGGGGAACTATACCACGTAACTAATTTAAGTTGTTATAAAAACATTATTGAGGAAGAAGTAAAATACGTAAAGGATAATAACATCAGCACTGATTGGGATTTTTATTTGCAACTGAAACTAGCTAGTTCCCTTTTGACACAACTTACACCACACAAAAAAAATAAAAAGAAGCATTAATAAACTTGGTACCATTTTTAAATGGATAACAGGTACACCAGATCATAATGATATGGTAACCATACAAAATAAAGTAAATGACCTTATAGTCAACAACAATAAACAAAATCTAATTAATTCAGCAATTTTTAAAGAAATAAAAAGGGTAACCAATTTGCTAAGCCTCAAACTTGATAAAGAATTTTTACTTAAAAAATACAGATTAATATTGCTGTCAAAAGATTTACAAACATTGCGAGATGCAATCACTTTTTGAAAAGCCAAAATTTTATATTCCAAAATCTTGAATAACCACGATGTGGCAAATATTTTTACAAACGAAAAATTCAACATTACATTAATAGATTTGATAGATGTTGCTATCTTTTCAATTGTTTCTTATAAAGGTTTAATCAGTTTCTTTATTAAATACCCTATTGTAAACAACAATTGTAGCTTATACCAAGCAAAGGCTATAGCTCAAAAAGATGGAAAATTATTAATTGAACAGAAAGTAGCTAAATGTAATAATACTTTTCATTCCATCCAAATTTATAAAAAGAAATATTTAGTAATTTTGCACAATTACGAAATACTAAAAATTGTTTTGTAGACCTACTCAATAAAGAATTTACAAGTTGTAACAAAATAAAAGATAAAAACAGACAATTAGAAATTATAACAGATGGCGCTATTTTAGTGTCCGGAACAAACTATGTAAACCATACTCTAATTTCAGGAATTTACGTAATTACCTTTGAAACCATTGTCGACATAAATGACATAACTTATACCAATATCAAACAAAAATTGTTAAATTATATTGAAAACAATAGATTCACTAACTTTTTAATATCTGCAAAGTAACAATACTGAACTTACTTTTGAAAATACCAATATATTATATTATATAGTTCCGCTAAAAAACAACCATGTTCAAATAACATTAGTAATAATTTTAATTATTTTTGTATTTTTTATGTTAAAGCTTCTAAAAAATTTGTTCCCTAATTTGTGTCCAATTATTGCAAACCTCATAAAACTAAACTCAGTTACTAAACGAAACACAAATCAGATACCAAAAGTTAACCTAAACGCTTTAAAATCACTTAATGAAAAAATTGACCAACTTACAGATACCCCTTAGAATCGGGGACGATTCATTTTAAGAAAGGGGGGAGTTATCACCCTCAATCCCCCTATATTCACTATGGAAATTTTAAACAGTTTTCATAGCCACTAGGGAACCCATTTTTCGCTCTAGCGTTATCCCATTGCGTCATTCCATTTAAGAAATCTATTCGCACTCTTGCGCCAGTCTCTTAAAAGCATAAACAATATCCGAAGCCCGTCATCGGCCTCGAGCCACTCTTTTCGTTAAACAAACAATCTTTTCCAAGAGGCAGTTATTAAACTACGCAGTTCAAAGACGTAATATCCTAAGTAGAACCGTTCAAGTGTCAACAAAATTCTCGACCAAGAACGTATCATAAACAACGCTCTCATGATCTGCGTCTCAAATAAAAAGTAATCAAATATATCGAGTGATCAAAATTAATATTTATTTAATTGCATTTTATTAGAGCTGCAAAACCATCATTGGTTGAGAATTTCTGAAACCATCGATGGTTATTTTCATAATCGATATATTACACAATGGCCAATGCAGAACAAGCTGTGATTGATTTGCAAAATGAAATAACTGCTGTTTTTAAAGCCGATTTGCAAAATATTTGCCCTAATGAGGAACGATCAACAAAAAGCTCAGTCTTTACAGTTTTGTTTGTTTCGGATGCAATTTTAGAGCTGCGTCAATATTTGGAGCATCGTAATTCAGCGCAAGGCGCTAAGATCCAAAGGATCTTGGAATATTGGAAGGTACATTTTCCTGCATAAGTTTTTATATTTTCTATATCAAACGAGAGCAACAGTCGAGCAGCACGCGACAGTGGGATACCCTTGGACGTATGTTGCCATAAAAAGTATCTAATTGTATGATACTAATCGCAAGCTACAAATTAATCATAACACTGCAGTGCGCTGCCAACTTGCATCAATTTCGGTACGCTGTTAATAATTTATCGCCGCAATTTTCCTAGCGCGCGAAAGACTGCAAAAAGCGGTGTGAGCAGTATATATCGGTATTTTTTTATAAATTTTGAATTGGCCAATATCGATAACTTGCAATATATCGAGTAATCAAAATTAATATTTATTTAATTGCATTTTATAGTTTTGTATTTTTTACTGACCCTAAAATATGAATTATTAAATAATAATCATATGTGCACGTAAGCATTTTATGAATATTATGAATATGTACAAATGCATGTAAACACTTGCATACATTCATATTCATTTACCACGCCACCTATTGGTTGACTGTTAGCATATATTTATGCACATGTTTTTTCGGTAGTTGTCATGTGCATGGGAAAGAAGAGTCGAGAAACAACTCGCGCTTCGCGCTTGCATCGTTTGTCCTTTTCTTTCCTGCACAAGTAATTTAGTTGCTGGTAGAAGGGTCGAAATGGTTTATCTAATAACTTCAGTGTTTATTGTCCGATCGGATTGTAATTTGAAGGATAAGTTCATATAGTTTTTATCTATATTTATGCTAAAGCAGAACGTTAAGAAATGAGTATTTCGAATGTAAATCAAAATTGGCGGTTTGCGGGGGCGGTAGGCGTGTTATTCCAAATTGAAAATAAACTTGATCTGCGTATGGTATACAGAAATCTTCATGCTAAATTCGGTGTCCCTAGCCTTAGTAATAGCTGTGATCGGCGTGTTCATCCAGACAGACAGACAGACGGACATGACTCAATCGACTCGGCTATTGATCCTGGGCAAGAATATATATACTTTATGGGGTCTACGACGCCTCCTTCTGCCCGTTACATACATTTGCACAAAGTTAGTATACCCTTTTTTGACCATTTTCAATGGTCCAAGGGTATAACAATTTATTACAGAATTGTGGCAACCAACTAAGCACTCTTGCGAAATGCGCAAAAAGTATTTGTGTGTTCTGTCCACATCCACTGAGTCAGAGCGCTGCGTCAGTAAAGCTCAGATTATAAGTGAGAAACTGTCAGCCCTGATGGCGAAAGCAGTCAACCTTTTGCTATTTCTGGAAAAAAAACCTATGGATAAACGAATGATCTCCAATTTAAAATAAGAAAATGTGTTATTTTACTCTTAAGAAATGAAATTTATAATTGTTTTAGGTACTAAGGAATGAAATGAATTTATATTTTTTTTATTAATTAAGCTTTTGTATTTATTTAACCACTTTAAAAAATTTTCCAGCGATACATCGGCATAATCGATGGCCTAAAGTCAAATAATCGAAAATTAAATAATCGATGGTTCGACCATCGATGGTTTTGTATATTTTACTATTGTAGTGTGCCGGTCTAGCTCTAGTGTTGTACATTGCCATTCACATGTATACGGACACAGCTTAACATTAACAGCTGATGTTAGTGAACATGTCATTCTTAACCTGACGCTGCGCCCGTGCACAAGGAAAAGAACTTGATCTAATAAAAGGTGATTATAATATTTAAAGCTGTGCTTTTTAATATACATATCCATCGCCGATAAGCCCGGAGACTACATCTCAGAAGCGGGATACCTCGAAATTGGAAACAATTGCCAAGATGCGGCCATCAAAAAACTCGATGCTGTGCCTGTTGCGTGCGCACAAAATGGAGGTGCCAGCAACGGCGACGTTGTCTCAAATAAGGGAGCTGTATAATTTGATGCCTGCGGCAGCTAGGGAGTTTGCTGAGCAGGAGCTGGCCGAGGAAAATGGCGGCCAGATGCCGTTTGGAAACACCGAGGAAGACGCGGGAAATGGCGGGATAAATTTAGCGGCACCAGGTGCCGTTATAACGGATAGTCAAGCCGTTAGTCGGCCGCCCTCTGCTGCTGAGGAAATCACCAATACCAATGTATTGGTACCTTCTGCACCATCTGTACCTTTTGCACCATCGGTACCTTCTGCACCATCTGTACCTTCTGCACCATCTATATCATCTGTATCTTCTGCACCATCTGTACCTTTTGCACCATCGGTACCTTCTGCACCATCTGTACCTTCTGCACCATCTATATCATCTGCATCTTCTGCACCATCTGTGCCATCTGTACCATCCGTACCATCTGTACCTTCTGTACGAAGACAGTTGTCGCCAGGCGACAATGCAACTGCGGCAGTGGCGCCTGCTGCACCCAGTGCTTCTGCCCCTGATGGTACCAGGGATATGGAAGCGCAGCTTACGCTATTGCGCCAGGAGAGGGAGCTGCTGTTACTGCGGCGAGAAGTAGAGGAACTACGCGCGTTGTCTCACCGAACGGAGCAGGAACCACCGCCGCTGAGAATGGACGTCAACACCATCGAATCAATGGTGCCGATGTTCACGGGTGACGACAGCTACGACGTGATGAAATGGATTGAGGACTTAGAGGATGCCTTCGGTATGTTGCAATTCGACGACCGCGCACGCTTCGTTGGAATGCGGCGCATGTTAAGTGGAACGGCTAAGCTGTTTGCGCGAACGGTGCATGCTCACACGTATGACATGTTGCGCAACGCATTAACGGAGGAGTTTAGCCGCCAATATTCTGCGGACGAAGTCTTTCTTCAACTACGTGCCAGACGTTTGCGGCCAGACGAGACAGTGCATCGGTACGTGTTGACGATGCAGGAAATTGCGGCGCGCGGCCGTGTAGCTGAGAGCGAACTGATTGACATTGTCATTGAAGGCCTCGGAGATCAATCCAGCGCGAGATTCATTTTATTTGCTGCCAAGACGATGCGTGAACTGAAGACACTGCTTATTCGTTATGAGCGCGTGCGTCCTCGAACACTGGTGGCTGCCGCTCCCAAGATGCCTGCTGCTAGGGCTCCTGTGGCCCGGCCTACGATGGTGTCGACGGCTCCAGCAACTAGAATGATGACTACTGCGTCCAGTCCAGACACTTCGGTCCGCTGCTTCAACTGCTCGGGTTACGGGCATTACCAAGGTGCTTGTCCGAAGCCCAGACGCCCTGCTGGATCTTGTTTCAAATGCGGCGAGCTGTCTCATATTTTTAAGAACTGCCCGTACCGTCAAAAGGAGGGGACGCCTGCTGGCCGTAGTGTTGCTAGCGTTGATGCTTGTGATGACGCTTGTCTTGATAGTTCAGAATTTGCGAAGACAGAGCCATTCCAATTGGTAAGTGTTTCTTTTATGGATGACTTGAAGTATGCCAAGTTTGATAATATTTTATCTCTCTTTGACTCCGGTAGCCCTAGAAGTTTTGTGCAGCGAGCGCGTGTAGCTAATTTTGTCAATAGGCCATTAACGAAGAGTCAGTATTGCGGAATAGGAAAGAAACGTTTGATGTCATTCGGAGAAGTTACCAGCAGTATTAAGCTTAACGATAAAATTATTACACACGAGTTTATTGTAGTCCCCGATGAATCTATTTTTGTACCTATGATCATTGGTAGAGACTTACTTGAAAAAGCAGATATTAACTTGTTTTGCGTTAAAAAGCGTTATATTAATAAAGATTTGTTATATTGTAATAAACCCGGAACAATAAGTAATATGTTAAGATGTAAATTAGTGAACCTTGGCATACTTCGGTCCCTTGATAATCATTTAAGCAATTCTGACATACCTGTCAAGAGTATTGCGGCTAAATGCGGCCTAACAATTGATAGCCAGGCTTCTGTACCGCCGATCGGAAATGTTGATAATTGTATTAATGAGTTATGTGCGATTGATGTCACTTCGGAAACTGAGGAATTGTTTAACATTAACACTGCTCTTCCTGCCGATGAATATAACACGCTTCTGTCATCTATTTGTGAGGCTTATTACAATACGCCACTTGCGCCTTATCCTGACGACTACTGTATGAAAATAGAAACGACAAATACGATTCCTATTTACCGACGACCCAGACGCCTATCATACCAAGAGAGAATTGAAGTTCGAGAAATAATAAATGATTTATTGAAAAGAAATATTATAAGACCTAGTACTTCGCCTTACGCTTCCGCCATTGCACCAGTACGCAAGAAATCAGGAGAAATGCGTAAATGTGTAGACTATAGGCCTTTGAACAAAATCACTTTGCGTGATAACCACCCGATGCCCTTAACTGATGACTGTTTAGAACATTTAGGAAATAAAAAATATTTTACATTGATGGACCTTAAGAGCAGCTTTAATCAAATAAAGATGCATGAAGATTCGGTTAAATTAACTGCCTTTGTTACACCTGACGGACAATACGAATACTTACGCGTACCTTATGGACTGAAAAATGGGCCTGCTGTATTTCAGCGATTTGTGAATAAGGTGTTACGAGATTTGATCGAAGCGAGACTTGTAGTTGTGTATATGGACGATATTTTAATAGCTTCGCCTGACCTTTCAAGCCATATTAAAACTATTTTGGAAGCTATCAAACGATTACGATCATGTGGACTTCAGTTGAATGTCAAAAAATGTAAATTTGCGCAAACTGAGCTAGAATATTTAGGTTTTAAAGCAAGTGAAAAGGGTATTTGTCCCAGTGACCGCCACATTGAAGCTATACAGAGATACCCGGTCCCTACGAACCGAAAGCAATTGGAATCTTGTCTTGGACTGTTCTCATTCTTCCGCCGATTTGTACCGTCGTTCTCGAAGTTAGCATTCCCATTAAGTCAGTTGTTGAGGGGTGATAAACCGTTTGACTTCTCTGATGAGTGTCATGTGGCTTTCCTTACTTTACGCCAGAATCTTATACAAGCTCCGGTATTAGCCATTTTTGACCCAGAACGAGAGACTGAATTACATTGTGATGCAAGTGCACGCGGGTTTGGTGCTGTACTTATGCAGAAACAAAATGATTCTAAGTTCCACCCTGTAGCGTACTTTTCGAAATCAACTGCGGACACTGAGAAGAGGTTACATAGTTACGAACTGGAGACGCTTGCTGTTTATTATGCCCTTCGGCGCTTCCGTACTTACTTAGATCGCAGACCCTTTAAGATTATAACTGATTGTGATGCGTTAGCACGAACCTTGGCCAATGAAAATGGATCAGACAAAATTGAGCGTTGGGCATTATCATTCGAGAAGTTCAATTACACGATACAACATCGGCCTGGGAAACTTATGAGCCATGTAGATGCACTTAGTCGAATAGAGCTTGTGGGTGCGGTTAGTGACTTAGATATAGACTTCCAACTTCGGGTGGCACAAAGCCGGGACAAAGAAATCTGTGACCTTAGAGAGAAATTAGAAACAGCGGATAATGATGATTATGAACTGAGTGGTGAGGTAGTGTATCAAAAATCGCTTTCGGGTAACAGACGAATGTATGTGCCCAAAGAGATGATCAATAATCTGATTCGATGGACGCATGAAAAAATCGGTCACTTAGGGGTTGATAAGTGTTGTTCGGAAATTAAGAAACATTATTGGTTCCCATTGATGAAGACACGTGTACATAATTTCATACGTAACTGTTTGAAGTGTATAGTATATTCAGCCCCAGCGCGCACGAATAAACGTAATATGTACAGTATCCCGAAGCTACCTGTGCCTTTTGATACGATTCATATTGACCATTTAGGCCCGCTGCCTTCCCTTTTGTCGAAAAAGAAACATTTGCTAGTTATTATTGATGCGTTCACAAAATTTGTTAAATTATACCCGACAAATTCAACAAGTTCTAAAGAGTCTTGTGTAGCCCTTCAGCATTACTTTGACCATTACAGTCGCCCCCGTCGGTTAATAAGTGACCGTGGAACCTCATTTACTTCAGAAGAATTTGAAAAGTTCTTGAAAGAGAGAAATATTCAGCATATCCTGAATGCCACTAGTTCGCCACAAGCAAATGGGCAAGTAGAGCGTATTAATCGTGTACTTACGCCTATGATGGGGAAATTGTGTGACAGTGCGAATCATTTAGACTGGACAGAAACGATAAGAAACACAGAATATATTTTAAACAATACAATTCAAACTACGACTAAAAATACACCTTCGGTACTTTTGTTTGGAATAGCACAACGCGGCAATATAATTGATGAACTTGCTGAACATCTTGATGAACGAAATAGTGTGGTTGATCGGGACCTTGAAAAGGTTAGGGAACAAGCGTCGAAGAATATTTTAAAATCACAAGAGCAAAATATGACTCAGTTTCTGAAGTATAATTCACCTGCGGAAACCTTTGAAAAAGGGGAGTACGTTGCAATAAGACATATCAGCACAACTCCAGGAATGAACAAAAAATTAGAACCGAAATATCGTGGGCCATATGTTATTGATAAAGTATTGCCCCATGACCGATATGTAGTGCGTGATGTGGATGGTTGTCAAATTACGCAAATGCCGTATAATGGAATACTCGAGGCTAGTAAACTTAAAAAATGGGTGTCAGAATCTGCGGATTTAATTATTGATGAGAATCCTGAAGAAACACTGATAAGATTAGAAATTGAACCTTTGTACACTGATGTTGAGTATCTAGAATAAGATTTTGTATTTTAGAATTTTTTTTACTTAGAAAATATTGTATACCTTAAATTAGTTAATACTGTCGGCAAATTGAGGGCAATTTGAGTGTCAGGGCACCGAACTGTAGTGTGCCGGTCTAGCTCTAGTGTTGTACATTGCCATTCACATGTATACGGACACAGCTTAACATTAACAGCTGATGTTAGTGAACATGTCATTCTTAACCTGACGCTGCGCCCGTGCACAAGGAAAAGAACTTGATCTAATAAAAAGTGATTATAATATTTAAAGCTGTGCCTTTTAATATACATATTCATTGCCGATAAGCCCGGCGACTACACTATCCCATTTTTATTTTGCTTATCAAAACGTTAGAGGCCTAAACTCTAAGCTCTCTAATTAGTTTGACAATTGTGTGTCGTTTGATCATCAAATACTAATATTAACGGAAACCTTGTTAAGACCTGACGTAGAAAACTGCTCAATTTTCCCGTAAAGTTGTAGCGTGTGGAATTGCTGTTGTGTATATACCACTAGTATTGACTATAAGTTAGGCTAAGAAGGTTCGTGCACTTCTGGCTTCTCTCTGGTCTAAGCTCGTCGGATGGGGTGTGGGTTCTTTTCTTACCTAAACATATACTCCCTACCATGATAGCTCGCGGACTTCTCGGCTATCCCTTGTTCAATACTACGTATAAGTATTATATTTCACTATTATGGGTGTTCATTTGGTCGGCGATGAACCTCATTAAGGTATTAGACTTGCGTGATTAGGTAAACATTTGTAGTGTGCCGGGTTAGCTCTAGTGTTGTACATTGCCATTCACATGTATGCGGACACAGCTTAACATTAACAGCTGATGTTAGTGAACATGTCATTCTTAACTTGACGCTGCGCCCGTGCACAAGGAAAAGAACTTGATCTAATAAAAAGTGATTATAATATTTAAAGCTGTGCCTTTTAATATACATATTCATCGCCGATAAGCCCGGCGACTACACATTATAATTCATTTTTTTTATTCATTAGGTTTAAGGTATTTTGACGTAAAGATGTTTAGAGATTTCATATTTAAATTCAAGGGCATTGACAATTCTTAATAAAAAGAGTATGAGAATATTTAAATGAACGCGCAGTAGCTTCACTTCTTTTTACAACAAGGGCATTTCACAATTATTTCTTATGGATATATGTATATATGGATCACTACAAAACATAACTACATTGGCGATGCAGACGGCATACCATTGACAATATCAATTATTCACATACATTTTGTTACTCACAGATGATATCCGCTTGATCGATGGACCCTTCGATGTCGCTAAAGTGCTGTTTTGGAAGAAGGTTTATGTAGTTATGTGTGTGTGTCCATATGTGTGCTCGTTTTCAAATGCTACTGCGAATTGTACAAGTTCTAAATTGCCTTAGGAATATAAGTGTACAAAAGACGTGATTAAATAGAGTTTAAGTGAAGAGATTTGATACAAAAATGTGTTTATACCAGCGTGTGTTCGCATGCCGCATTTGGGCTGCCGAGAGGAAAAAATCGCCTTAGCGCTTCTCCTTTGCTGCTGGGGTCGGGGGTCGCTACCCGTGTCGCTATGAGCTACTGTAGCTGTTACCACTATATGCCTCCGGTCTGCAACTATAAAATTCCGATATGTATAGTTCTCAAGCTATTGTGGCGTGATGAATATCTAAATGATGTCGGACTCACGTTTAATTAGAGAGTCGCATCCGTTGTTAACTGGTATATTAGCTCGGCGCGTTTCACGGGCTTACTTTAACGCCGTGGCTGAGTATGTCAGTGTTTCACCGTCCAGTGTATAGTTTTTCAGCCCCTGGGGGCTCCTTCTGGGCACGACCGGGCCGGCTGGCAGCGTGGAAACACTTTTCAAGGCCGGCCGTGTTTAAATCAAATATCGCAGCTTCTTGTATGTTTTTTCACAATGACTTTCAAACTGTGCAGTCGCGTCTGCTGGCAAAGTTACACAACAATTAGCGCTGATATTCACGGACGTTTGGCTTTCTTTTAATATAAATGATGCAGTCTTTATTAATTCCGATTTTTTTATGTATTTATATATATATACAATATATTTGTTTCCTTTTTAAAATTATATATCTGAACGCTTTGGTGTCAGTCTGCTCTGCACTCTGATTAAAATGTGACTGCACGTTGAATTCGCCTTCCTTTATAGACAACGAGAGAGAACATTTGCCGTTCCAATGCGCGCGGTATTAGAACGGTTGTTGCCAAAAGTAACGGTTGATCATCTTATTTCTTTGTGTTCTCTTTTTCTATCTGCATTATGCGAGAACATTGAAATGAGACGACGGCGAATTGGGAATTGTCGTTTGAGTGCGGCGAATTATCTGAGCGCTTTTTGATAATTGGAGTTTAAGAGAGTTTATGAGTGCAAACTAGACAACGGCCACTACACAACAGATAATGCTGCGACAGATGTATCTCGAGTAGTCATTAACTGAAGAAAAACAGTGCAAAGGGCTTGTATTAATCTTTAATGTCTTTTAAATGGTAAACTCCTAGCTTTTTGCCTGCTTCGTTCTGTAACTCATAATACGCTGGACTAAGCTGTTTAGCTACTGAAGCCTTTACGAATACAGGGCAAGTTTACTGCTAAAATTCTTTGCAGCATTGTTCTGCGCGAAATTTCTGGCATTAACTGTGTCTCCAACTTTTAGTCGAAGGGATCTACTTCTTAGACTATATCGTCGAGCGTTTACGTCATGAGTGAGGTCTATGCTAATTTTGGCCTTTGCACGAGCCAATTGCATCATGTCTGGCCGCTTCAAAGTTGAGTCGTCGGTCAACATATTCAGCTTGCGCCGAAGTTCGTAATTTTGCCCATTGAGCATCATATTTTGGCCGAAGCATAGATAATACGGAGAATGTCCGGTGCTTCTATGAATATTAGCTCCAGCGTTTAAAAAACTGCCGTAAGTTTCATTTCACATGATTTTGCTTCTGCTTCTGCTTCTGAAAAATCAGAAGTCGCAGTCAAAGCATAAGTAAAAATCACGCAGCGACGAATGTCAAAAATCAGCAGCAGTCGCCGTTTTTCGTTTTTTCGCTTTCTGCTTTGCTGTTGCTTTTGATCGTAGACGTAAGTCGCTGCTGCAGCTACCGACGACTTTCGGAAGTCGCAGTCGCAGTCACAGCAGCATAAGTCGGCGCCTTCGACTGTTTGCTGCTTTTGATTTTCGTTGCTATTGCTGCTGATTAACAGTCGCAGCAGCGTAAGTCGGCGCCTTCGACTGTTTGCTGCTTTTGATTTTCGTTGCTATTGCTTCAGATCAACAGTCGCAGCAGCGTAAGTCGGTGTTTTCGACTTTTTGCTACTTCTTATTTTTGCTGCCGAGCAGCATAAGGCGACAGACGCATGAGGCGACAAATTCATTCAGCAGCCGCGACTTGTATTTAATTACGAATGACTAAATTTTTTGGAAATTACTTATAGCCTACTGCTTGTACTTTTTTATTTTTTTGACTTTCTTTTTGTATAATGCTTATGAAATAATAAAATTTTGATGAATGATACATAAATAAATTTTCATTGTTTTCTGCATTAACTATTATTTTACTTATTTTATAAACCACTAAGAGTAAGTTCTTCGTTTTCAAAAAGTGGCAAAGTATCAATGGCCATGTCCAAAAAGGTGGGATTTAATTTAACTAGCAATATGTTCTCAAGAACATCCTGGCTTAATCGATTGCGGTAGTCGGTAAGCACCAGCCTCAGAGTGGAAAATGCTCGTTCAATCGACACCTGTTATAAAATAAGAAACTATCTAAGAAGGAACCTAAATTATTTATGCCATTTTTATTTACCTGAGTTGGCGGTACGGCATAACAAACGTTACTAACTGCGTATAACTCCTGGTCAGTATACTGTTTTCCTTTCCAGTAAGATAGCACGTCTATGTCAATTCTTTGATACGCAAGTTGTAGATTTTCAATTTTTGGGTACACGTCTATTGAACTATTTACTTTTGATTGAACGCCTTGCGATAAATAGGCCTCTAACATTGCGGCTTCCTCGTCATAAAAAAAGTTGTCTACTTGATTTAAGCTAGAGTTGGGAGTTGAACACATATTGCCAGTAGGGTTCAGACTATATAGTCTGTCCCAAATTGATTTTAAATGATTTATTGCGTCTTTTTTGATTTTTTTTGTTGCGGAGACAATATATGTTGAAAGCGGGGATCCAAAAACAAGCATGAAACTAAAAATTTATTATTAATATTTAATATTAATATATGTTGAAAGCGGGGATCCAAAAACAAGCATGAAACTAAAAATTTATTATTTAACAATGTTTTTGTTCGTGTTTCTATTGAATTAAAAATTTTATTTCCAATAGTTTTTGTTAAATTGTGACTTGAATCATTGACTATTTTTTCGGTCGATATTTTTAGTTTAAGCCATTGGGCGTAAAAATTACTATAATGTAGCTCCTCTTGGAATCTTTGTATAGATTTTTGCAAGGGACTAAAAACATTACAATATATTTCAATAAAATCCCAAAACGAGGCATCTTCATCAAAATTCTCTTCATCCGTTCTGTTTTTAAGTGACTCAATTTTACTTAAAATATCTTTCGCTTCCAACAAGTTTTTTAACATTATGTACGTGGATCCCCATCTTGTTGGACAGTCTAATTGTGGCACTTTTAATTTTTTGTATCCATTCGATGGTTTTCTAATATATTTAGTCATATTCCTACAATTAAGTAGGTATTTAATTATGTCCAATGATTTAATTACATCGAGGGCAACCAGCTGTGCTTTGTGTGCAGCACAACGACAAACTTCAATATTTAATTTGATTTAAACTTATATTATATTTATTAAGCACTTTGATCACTTCGGTTGCAAGATTTTTGGCTCCACTTGATCCTGCACCTTTCAACTCAATCATTCCTAAAATAATAGATTTTATTTAAGCCGAATTTATATACTGTGCACTTATTCCAAAAATATTTCTGGACATACGCGTTGCACTGTCTATTTTCAAAGATAATAACGTGTTTTTAAGTTCAGCTGTTATATGTGTTCTTATATTATTTGCCACTATTTCCAATGTATTTTTACAGTTTACTGCGTTTAATTTCATCATTTTCCCTTCAGCTGTTTTTAGACCTTCACAAATTGGATCAAGTATGTTTCTTATATGTTGTGAATTTAAAACATTGAAGGGAATGCTATCTTGGGTTACCAATCCTATATATGATCTTTATTTACTTCAATTTTTATTTTTTTTTTTCCTTTTATTTTACAACAAGAACTTGTTGATGAAGTGTCAAGGTTTTCTAAACTAATCACATTAACATCAATTTTGTGTTGTTTTTATAAATGTGCTTTTAAATTTGATATTCTATTATTTTTGAGAGAGCTTTTACATATATTACATACAGCTAAGCCCTCGACTGCCTCATTTTCAAAATATTTCCAAACTTCACTTGGTGCCATGGTTAGCAGAAATATGCAAGTGAGTGTAGGTGTAAATCAAGCAGCAAACGTTTTACAAGTAAAATGAATATGAGGAAATAAACGCTGCGACGTCTGCGGCCGCTGCGGATGACTTCAAAAAATTTGTCGCCTCATGCGTCTGTCGCCTTATGCTGCTCGGCAGCAAAAATCAGAAGTAGCAAAAAGTCGAAAGCACCGACTTACGCTGCTGCGACTGTTGATCTGCAGCAATAGCAACGAAAATCAAAAGCAGCAAACAGTCGAAGGCGCCGACTTACGCTGCTGCGACTGTTAATCAGCAGCAATAGCAACGAAAATCAAAAGCAGCGAACAGTCGAAGGCGCGACTGCGACTTCCGAAAGTCGTCGGTAGCTGCAGCAGCGACTTACATACGTCTACGATCAAAAGCAACAGCAAAGCAGAAAGCAAAAAAACGAAAAACGGCGACTGCTGCTGATTTTTGATATTCGTCGCTGCTTGATTTTTACTTATGCTTTAACTGCGACTTCTGATTTTTCAGAATCAGAAGCAATTGTTCACTTTCTGATATCGCTCGCAGCAGAAGCAGTGAAAAGCAAAAATATTGCGACTTCTGCTAATTCGACTGCAGCTTTTCAAACACTGGTTAATTTAACCGACATGTAACGCTCAGTTGAGCTAACACGGTTTAGAGAAATCTGGTGTGCTCAGAATGGGTGCTCTTTGAGCTTGTGGATTCCAATTGAATTGCTTATTTTTCTTTAAAAGTTCTGTCAGTGTGAGAGTAACGGAAGCATAGCCGTCAACGAAACGTCGATACCATCCAGTCATACCGAGAAATCTTCTCAATTGCTTGACAGTAGTTGGTATCGGAAATTCGTTTATTGTCGTGAGCTTTCCTGGTTCTGTTTTTATTTTACCATGCCCTATAATAAATCCAAGATTTTTTATTTCTTGCATACAAAATTTGGACTTGGCGATATTTATAGTCAGGTTCGCATTGCGCAAGTAACCTGCTATTTCGCTTAAGAGTACCATAAGGGATTCGAAATCTTCCGAGAGAACCAATAGATCATCCAAGTAAACGAATACTGTCGTGCGCAAGTGTGCGGGAATAACTTGTTCCATTAATCGAATTAAGGTTTGTGCAGCGTTGCACAGCCCGAACGGCGTGACTTTGTATTGATACAAAGGGCGATTCGGAATTGTAAACGCCGTTATTTGGCGTGACTTCTCTTCAAGAGGGATTTGCCAGAAGGCATGCTTCGTATCTAAGCCTGTAATGAAACGAGCGAGTGGCAACCTGCTGAGTATTCCATCAACGTGTGGATATGCATCCTTACGGGTGCATTTATTAATCTCTCTTGAGTCTAGGCATAAGCGAATTTTTTCTCCTTTTCATACGAGGAAACAATTGCTGCTCCATGCGCTCTTAGACTCCTCAGTGACGTCCAAATCGAGCATATTTTGGATCTCAGAGAACATACATAAGCTTCTCCTTAGCTGGGGATATAGGCCAGTGCCTTTGCTTAATTGCTTTAGCGTCACCTACGTCCATATGTTGTTCGATCACTTTCGTACGGCCTAAACCTTCCTTTTCAAACGATGGAAGTTTTAGTTTGACTCGTTCCAGTTCGATACGCTGATGTTCGGAAAGAGAATGAACTTTTGGAGGACCTTCGTCGACATCCTCATCTCTGCCTACATCAAGCTCATTTACTTGGCTTGAAGTTTGAACTATTTGGTTTAACAGGCCAAAGTCTCGCCAAAAGTCAATGCCAAGATATGCATCTTGCTTAAGGGTTGGAATTATCTAGAATTCAACTGGTTTGGTTATGTCACGATATGTTATATCACAAACTAATCGAACTATCACTGCACATTCTGAGTTGTTTTCTGTCTTGATACCTGACCTGAAGATTTTTGAACGTTCCGGTGAGACTTCAACTGTGCTGCTGCTTTACCGCCAAGACAGCTGATAGTTGCTCCCGAATCTAGAAAAGCGACAAATGAATGCCCTTCTAATTGAATGTCTGTATAAAAATGATTGTCGTTATTCATAAAAATGGCTGAAACTAGTTTATGTCGGCACGCGCGTACCTTCTTCTAAAAGACGCGCATACGGACCGTAGAACGTTTGGTTTTCTTCCTGGGCTCGTAACTGTTCACGTGACCGAAAATTCGACTACGTGACGCTAGATAATGTGCCAGTCTCTCAAATGGCTTATATACTTTCTTAATAATTGCGTTTTCTTTGGTGTTATCTTGTAAGGCTGGGGTTTGGTTCGGATCTGTTGAATGTTGTTCGATCTGATTGTTTACTTCTGGGTTTATTGTCGTGGATGCGTTAGTACGGATCTGGCCTGCGCATCCACCTACGAGTTTTCCGAATTGTTACAATGGATACAATTGGGCTTGAAATCGTTTGCTGCCCCGCACCCGTAACATAAAATAGATCTAGGCTCAAGACAATAGTCATAGCGGTGACCTACTTTTCCGCAGTTCCAATACTTCATATTTTTGCGCTGGATCGCGGCTATTTTTGTTTGTTCGTCAAGCTCTGAATCGAAGGGACGCTGCTGTCTATAAGACTGCTGTCTTTTTTGTTTGCAAAACTGCTCGTGAGTGCGGATTTCCTCACGCAGTCGAGCTAATGTTATTATGCCTAAATGCATTAGTTCATAACGCAGCGACATTTTGGAATTTCTAATTAAAATTCGCACTAATGATTCTTCTACAATAGAGTTACGCAAACGGCTAACGAGTTTTTCGATTTCAAACTGAAATTCTTCAAACGGCTCTTTTTCGCCTTGTTTTCTGGAATTTATGGAATCCCATATATCCATATCGGTGTCTGCGTCTTCATATTTTTTTCGAAACTCTTCACAGAATTTTTCCCATGTGAAACAAGGATGGTTTCTATGGAATTTCCAAAACCAATCACTGGCTTTGTCTCCTAAAAGCAAATGTAAATGATCGCAAAGTAAATTATGATCACCGTAAAGGTTTTGTCTCGTCATTGAACGAACTCTGTACAGAAAATCTTCTGTGGAAATACCGTGCCTTGATCCGTCAAATTTCAATCTCCAATTGAGAATGATATTCGACACTTTCTCTGGAGGAATTGAGGAATATCCTCGAGGTAAGATTGGACTACTGCCAGTGGTTTGGCTTGCCGGACGCTGAGAAGTCTGTCCTGCCATGACAATAGACGTTTCCTGTTGACTTCCATTATTTATGTGAATATTTGCGAACTGTGATTAAATCAAGGCTGACAAGTTTTGTATTAGTGGCATGGCTGACTGTATTATTTTATCTACTACTGTGGGAAAAAAGTAAAGTGAATTTGTTTGTAAAATGAAAAATTTTTATTTATTCTTCTACATCAATTTCATCCCCTTCGAAGTAATCCCCTCCCGATAAAATACACTTATGCCAACGTTTTTCCAATCCTCGAAACATGCCAAATAGTCCCTTTCCGGTATAGCCATCAGCGCCTTCTTCGATTCAGCTCTTATCTCCTCAATCGACTCGAAACGCGTTCCCCGGAGTGGTCTCTTGAGTTTTGGGAATAGCCAGAAGTCACACGGAGCCAAATCAGGCGAATACGGTGGTTGCGGAACGATATGCGTCGAATTTTTGGCGAAATGGTCATGAAGAACGAGTGCAGTGTGAGATGGTGCATTATCGTGATGCAAAAACCAAGAGTTGTTGGCCCATAATTCTGGTCTTCTTAGACGAATTGCTTCACGCAAACGACGCATAACGCTCAAATAATATTCCTTATTAACAGTTTGGCCGGGTGGAAGGAATTCATAGTGCACCACACCACGAAAATCGAAGAAAACTGTCATCATGACCTTGATTTTTGAACGACTTTGACGTGCTTTTTTCGGTCTGGCCTCGACCCTCTTTGAAGTCTTTGTACCACTTATAAACATTTTTCTGCGACATGGTAGAATAACCAAAGGCCTTCCGCAACATCCTCAACGTTTCCGCAGCCGAAATTTCATTCCGCAAACAAAATTTGATGGCACTTCTTTGCTCAATTAAATCAGACATTGTAAAAATCGAAACATGCACTCGTGGTCGTTTGGTAAATACAAGCGTAAATACAAGCGTAAATATATTACTGATGATGACATTGACATGAAATTTGTCCCAGATGTCATTAGCAGTCCTACCAACTCAAGAAAAAAGAACTAGCCCGAAATGTTAGGCCCGCGAAGTTTAAATTGGAAATTCACCTTACTTTTTGCCCACAGTAGTATATCTTCCCTGTTTCCTTCTTTCGATGAATCCACCGTCAGACTACTCTGATTTGCTTCATCGTTCTGCATCGCGCGTCGTGCAGACCTAGTGGTCATGCCTTTACGTGTAGTGTCACCTCTGCGGAATCTATTATTACGTCTATTGCTGTTTTGGTTTGTGTTCTGATCAGGCGCTGTCATTATTGGGTCAGTGGCGTTGCCTGCTGTATTTAATTCAGCAGCCAAATTGTTGTTTGACGATGATAACTGTCTGGCTGAGCAAGGGTTTTTGCATATGGGGCAAATATTTGTATGTTGCAACGCTCTCTGTATATGGTGAAACCTATGTTGGCATAGGGACGTTGCTATTAAATTGTTTGGTTGCATTGGCTGGTGGCAGCAGCCGCAGAAGGGGTCTTGTTGTTGTAAAATATTACTAAGATCTTCTGTGCTGTGTCTTACTGACATATTTATAGTTTTTCTGTTCATATAATTATTGGTTCATCGCTTTCCAAAATAAACACTCCATAATGTGTTTAATAATATAACCTGCATATAGCTTATTGATAATCTAAAAGATTCTAATTCTCTACTCAAGACTGACTGTTGCTAATATTGGTCGAGTTCCCCCAAAAATACTCTAGGTGCTCGCGGTTCCTAATATTTGCTATCGAAAGCCTTCTAGTATTTTATTATTTAAAGGATAATTATATTTAGCAAATTTTGTCGTCACAGACTACATGCTCAGTATGGTCGACTGACCCGATTAAAACGAGAGAGATCGCCATTCCGATATCTGAGATTCTGTTACCTTGACGCCATATTGCTATACACATTCTCCCATTTCTAAAAATGGAGATTTCCAAACATGAGAATTATTCGGCACCTTCCAGACTTATCTCGGTCGATATATCCACATTTTATGAATTGTAATCGCGATTCGCAAAAATAATTTGCTGGGTTGCATAACATCAAATCTGGGAAAATCATTTCGTTTTGAATTTTCTAAAAGATGAAATTTTTAATGGATGGATTCAAAGAGAATTTTGTAAGGTCGAACGTGATGTTATGTCGATATTACTGGATTCTTATTTCGGTTCTTTAAAGCTATTCTTGGGCTTTTATACATGTTGCAGCCTGAAGACCATGCCCTGTCTCTTGATTGAGATTAAAACTACAAAGAATCGAGAAATTTTGCCTGTACTGATCAGACCTTTCGGGTTGGGCCTCAATTACTTTTGTAATTGATAAGAAGTAAGATCGGTAAATTTAAATTACATCTCGCGCCCCACGTTGGGCGCCAAATATTTTTCTACCCTATGTAGCGTGTGGAATTGCTGTTGTGTATATACCACTAGTATTGACTATATGTTAGGCTAAGAAGGTTCGTGCACTTCTGGCTTCTCTCTGGTCTAAGCTCGTCGGATGGGGTGTGGGTTCTTTTCATACCTAAACATATACGCGCTATGGGAAAAATAATGATTAAGTGCATTACGGAAATTAAAATCGACAACTAAATTGTATTCAAATAAACCACCACCTGTGCTGTTGACTTCTGTCGGGGTAAGACGTGTTTTTATCGAGCTCCGCACAAAAAAAATAAATTAATTCGAGTGAAGTGAATATTTAATAAAATAAGAAAATAAAACCGAAAGAGACGCTCTGTGCGATGCACCATCGCTCGATTACACATTCTGTGTTTGAAATAGTGTAATCAAGTAGTTTTACATCTTCAAACAAAAGATCAAAAATTACAGCTATGAGTCAGAACGACACTCGCGCTCAGCGACAACGCGAACAAGACGATCGACGGCTCTCACTGCAACGAAACAACGCGTATTTCTCTTACGTCTCCGCGATTTCTGTAGACAGCGAGCGGTCAATCACCCCAAACCCGACGAACTTACCTCTGTCAACAACTCAAGAAAGAGCGCGTTCTTGCTCTCCCTCACTACTAGTGTCGTCACAAAACCCGTAAGCTCCAAACACTTGCGAATTCTCTTTGCGCTTACCTACAGTAACTAGTACGGTTACAACAACAACCACTGCAACTTCAATCACAACAACAACTGCTACGGTATCGTCAGCTCGCGCAATTTCGTCAACGCAAGCACTTGCTCTCACTGGGCCAGCGACCAAAACAAAACAAAAAACTAACGGTTCTGCTGCGCTGTCAGCAATCCAAAACGTAAACAAAAACTCCGGGTCGCCCGTACAGACTGGAATAGATCGCTACATAACAATAAAAAGAAAACTCAGCCCACAAAATTACAAAAATCAACAAACCGAAAATAAATCAAAAATTGCAAGCGTCAATACTAGCAACAACAACAACAATACCAACAGATTTGAGCTGCTGGCAAATTCTACTGATGAAAGAGAACAACCGGCAAAGTCATCTAAGAAGGTCAAGCCTCCTCAAATATACATTCGCGAAAAATCTCAAGTGCATTAGTGAACAAAATTGCCACACTAATAGGAGAAGACTCATTTTTTGTAGTCCCCATAAGAAAAGGGAACATACACGAAACAAAGGTTCAAACTGAAACCAAGGCTACCCATCGTCTACTAACCAAGTTCTTGGATGATGCAGGAAAAAAATATTATACATACCAATTAAAGAGCGCAAGGGGCCTACAGGTTATTCTCAAAAAGATTGAGGCAACTGTTTCGACCACTGAAATCGTAGAAGCGCTCAAGGAAGAGAACTTTAATGCAAAAATGGTCATGAACATATTAAACAAAAACAGGGAACCACAACCAATGTTTAAAGTCGAGCTGGAGCCAGAGAGTCAGACACTGAAAAAAAAACGAAGTTCACCCAATATACAAGTTACAGTTTCTACTGCATCGACGTACAGTGGAAGAGCCACACAAGCGCAATCGTCCAGTGCAGTGCACTAATTGCCAAGAATATGGGCACACTAAGGCTTACTGTACACTTAAATCTATTTGCGTAGTCTGTAGTGAAGCTCATAGCACAGCCAACTGCCATAAGAACAAGGACGACAGCTCTGTAAAAATGTGCAGCAACTGCGGTGAAAGTCACACAGCGAGTTGGCGCGGCTGCGTAATATACAAAGACCTAAAGAACCGTCTTAACAAACGTGGACAATCAATACGCGCTCAGACCACCCACATGAGTGACACTCCGCCACAATCGGGCCCGTCTTACACGGCACCCCCTCTCACACATCGTACCAATCCTAGCGTTTCCTTTGCTAGTGCCTTAAAATTGGGACTTATAACTGTGAATCTGTTAACACAAAAGACGACTACTACGCGGCAAGAACAGGAAGTAACTAAGTAACTAAGTTAAACGAACAAACGCAGCATAGGTATATCCACTGGCATTGAAACGATATCACTCCAGCAAACTTTAAAAGAATTTATGACATTCATGCAAACCACAATGCATGAGCTTATGCGAAACCAAAATATGCTGATACAGCTTCTAGTGTCATCCAAATCTATATAATGTCTCCACTACAAATATCTATGTGGAACGCCAATGGCGTTTCACGGCATAAACTCGAACTTGCCCAGTTCTTATCCGAAAAAAATATCGACATCATGCTCCTCTCGGAGACACATCTAACGGATAAGCACAACTTCCATATTCCAGGATACATGTTCTACGCCACAAACCATCCGGACGGTAAAGCCCACGGCGGCACTGGTATACTTATCAGAAGTCGCATCAAACACCACCTTCATAATATAACTGAAATGGACTACCTGCAATCCACTTCCATTAACATGCCATCCACCAGCGGCCCCGTCACTCTGGCCGCAGTCTACTGCCCACCTCGTTTTGTAATTTCTGAGGACCAATTCTTGGAATTTTTCAACACCCTCGGTGAGCGATTCATAGCGGCCGGCGACTGCAATGCCAAGCATACGCACTGGGGATCACGCCTTTTGACTCCAAAGGGCAAGCAACTATACAACGCGCTCATTAAGCCGCGAAATAAGCTTGATTATGTGAGTCCGGGTAGGCCTACATACTGGCCAGCAGATCCAAACAAGCTCCCGGATCTCATTGACTTTGCAATAACAAATAAATCACACAAAGACGAATCGGGAAATCGAACAACTAGTACTAGAAAAACGAAGACTAAGAAGAGAGTGGCAGAATCACAGATCTCCAAAGGCTAAAGAACATCTAAAAATAGCAACACGCAGACTTACCAGGGCACTTCAGCTTGAGGAAGCAAACGCCCATCATCTTTACATACAACAACTATCGCCCACCAGCAAAAAGAACCCTTTGTGGAAAGCACACAAAAATATTCAGGCACCGGCTGAAACAGTCGTCCCACCGCGAGGCCCTTCTGGAAGCTGGATACGCAGCGACGAAGAAAGAGCTAATGCGTTTGCCGATCACCTTCAGAAAGTATGCCAGCCAAATCCTGCTAGTAACTCATTTGTCCTACCGGCAGTTACTAAAAACTTGCCACCAATAAATTCAATAACATTTAGCGAAAGTGGGATAGCTTCTATCATAAAAGATCTAAAGCACAAAAAATCACCTGGACATGACTTGGTCACACCAAAAATTATCATAAAACTCCCACCGTGTGCGGTTCTGACTTTATGCCATCTCTTCAACGCTATCACGAAACTTGGATACTATCCCCAAAGGTGAAAAAAGGCGGTCATAGTGATGATTCCCAAACCAGGCAAAGACAAAACGCAACCATCATCCTATAGACCAATCAGTCTCCTAACATGTCTCTCGAAACTGTTCGAAAAAGCATTTTTAAAACAACTGACTTCCTACTTAAAAAGGCAAAATACAATACCATCGCATCAATTTGGCTTTCGCGAAAATCATGGTACGATCGAACAGGTCAATCGCATCACAAACGAAATTCGTAATGCTTTTGAGCACCCGGAATACTGCTCAGCTACATTTTTAGATGTTGCACAAGCATTTGACCGAGTCTGGCTGGAAGGACTAATGTACAAGATAAGAAAACTGCTTCCCCAGAACACACACAAAGTGTTTGAATCTTATCTCTTCAAAAGAGTATTCTCAATCAGGTGTAACAGTTCGACCTCACACGACCGCGTTATCAATGCAGGAGTCCCCCAAGGTAGCGTTCTGGGTCCCGTTCTCTACATCCTATACACAGCAGACATGCCCACGAACTATCAGCTCACAACCTCTACGTTTGCTGATGATACCGCAATACTTAGCCGATCTAGATGCCCAGAAAAGGCAACGGCACAACTTGCTTGTCATCTAAAAATTGTGGAAAGATGGTTTGCGGACTGGCGCATTAAGATAAACGAGACTAAAAGCAGACATGTAACCTTCAAACTGAACAGACAAAACTGCCCCTTGTACACTGAACAATACATGCATCCCACAAGCAGACGTAGTAACATATCTCGGCGTGCATCTAGATAGACGCCTCACCTGGCGGCGACATATAGAATCTAAAAGGACTCACATGAAGCTTAAAGCAGCTAATCTTCACTGGCTTATTAATTGCAACTCTTCCCTTAGTCTAGAGTACAAAGTACTCCTCTACAATACCGTCCTGAAACCCATCTGGACATACGGCTGTGAACTCTGGGGAAAAGCTTCAAGAACCAACGTTGAAATTATACAGCGAGCTCAGTCAACGATTCTGCGAACTATCACTGGGGCACCATAGTACTTACGCACCGAAAACATACATAGAGACCTCCACATAAATCTTGTCAGCGAGGAAATCCAGATGAGGAACAGAAAGCATCAAGCAAAGCTATCCGCACACGAAAATCCCCTCGCGAAGTCGCTTACGCGAGTCTGCAGTCAGAGCCGACTGAAGAAAACGATTCTAGGATGTTGATCGTATCCCGCTCTGTACCATCCCTACCATGATACCTCGCGGACTTCTCGGCTATCCCTTGTTCAATACTACGTATAAGTATTACATTTCACTATTATGGGTGTTCATTTGGTCGGCGATGAACCTCATTAATGTATTAGACTTGCATGATTAGGTAAACATTCTAATTCATTTTTTTATTCATTAGGTTTAAGGTATTTTGACGTAAAGATGTTTAGAGATTTCATTTTTAAATTCAAGGGCATTGACAATTCTTAATAAAAAGAGTATGAGAATATTTAAATGAACGCGCAGTAGCTTCACTTCTTTTTACAACAAGGGCATTTCCCAATTATTTTATATGGATATATGTTTATATGGATCACTACAAAACATAACTACATTGGCGATGCAGACGGCATACCATTGACAATATCAATTATTCACATACATTTTGTTACTCACAGATGATATCCGCTTGATCGATGGACCCTTCGATGTCGCTAAAGTGCTGTTTTGGAAGAAGGTTTATGTAGTTATGTGTGTGTGTCCATATGTGTGCTCGTTTTCAAATGCTACTGCGAATTGTACAAGTTTTAAATTGTCTTAGGAATATAAGTGTACAAAAGACGTGATTAGATAGAGTTTAAGTGAAGAGATTTGATACAAAAATGTGTTTATACCAGCGTGTGTTGGCATGCCCCCTTTGGGCTGCCGAGAGGAAAAGATCGCCTTAGCGCTTCTCCTTTGCTGCTGGGGTTGGGGGGACCTATGTCAGGCTGGATATACCCGTGTCGCTATGAGCTACTGTAGCTGTTACCACTATATGCCTCCGGTCTGCAACTATAAAATTCCGATATGTATAGTTCTCAAGCTATTGTGGCGTGATGAATATCTAAATGTTGTCGGAGTCACGTTGAATTAGAGAGTCGCATCGCTGGCAGCGTGGAAACACTTTCCAAGGCCGGCCGTGTTTAAATCAAATATCGCAGCTTTTTGTATGTTTTTTCGCAATTACTTTCAAACTGTGCAGTCGCGTCTGCTGGCAAAGTTACACAGCAATTAGCGCTGATATTCACGGACGTTTGGCTTTCTTTTAATGTAAATGATACAGCCTTTATTAATTCCGATTTTTTTATGTATGTATATATATATACAATATATTCTTTATATCTGAACGCTTTGGTGTCAGTCTGCTCTGCACTCTGATTAAAATGTGACTGCACATTGAATTCGCCTTCCTTTATAGACAACGAGAGAGAACATTTGCCGTTCCGATGCGCGTGGTATTAGAACGGTTGTTGCCAAAAGTAACGGTTGATCATCTTATTTCTTTGTGTTTTTTTTTTCTATCTGCATTATGCGAGAACATTGAAATGAGACGACGGCGAATTGGGAATTGTCGTTTGAGTGCGGCGAATTATTTGAGCGTTTTTTGATAATTGGAGTTTAAGAGAGTTTATGAGTGCAAGCTGGACAACGGCCACTACAAAGTCCAATAGGCCTCCTTGGTTTTCACGAAAGTTAGTAAGGCTGAAAAATTTGAAATCGCGGTATTTTAAAAAGTTTAAACTAACTTGTAATCCTTCTGATTTTACGCGTTATATTGCTGCAAGAACAAACTTTATTGCTCTGAATGCAAATTGTTACAAAAAGTATTTGTGTCGCTGCCGTTTGCAGTCTGCTCAGGACTCAAAGCAGTTTTATAACTTTGTTAACTTAAAACGTAAATCAAGTAGATTTCCTCCCTCTCTATCATACGAAAATAAGGAAGCAACTGATGATCAGGCCGCCGCCGATTTGTTTGGAGACTTGAACAGACAAATGAACAAAACCTCTTTACTTAATGATCTTAAATCGATAAAACCCGTTTTCTCTCCTGGCCCTGACGGAGTTCCAGCATGTTAGATTTCGTGCTGATTCGATTTTTAAGCCAATTCATAAGCTACTTAACTTGACACTATCCAATAGTTATTTCCCACCTATTTGGAAAAACTCTTTTTCCATTCCTCTTCACAAAAGTGGTTCTAACCATGATGTGAAGAACTATAGATGTATTTCCAAGTTGTCCGCAATTCCTAAGATTTTTAAAAAAATTTTACGGCTCAGTTAACTTTTATGTGTAAATCTATAATTTCACCCCATCAAAGGCAAGATCAAAAGCTTCTAATTTTCATCTCATATT
This sequence comes from Zaprionus ornatus, assembly GCA_018904035.1. Lineage (NCBI taxonomy): Eukaryota > Metazoa > Arthropoda > Insecta > Diptera > Drosophilidae > Zaprionus > Zaprionus ornatus. The sequence continues at coordinate 323,738 of JAEIFZ010000245.1, read as the reverse complement.
AATCTAGGATTTCGGAACAAAATGCAAACTGATGTGCTCTATACTGACTTTAGTAAAGCATTTGACTCCGTAAATTATAATCTCTTAATTCATAAGTTAAATTTGATTGGTTTTCCTCAAAAGCTCCTTTTGTGGATAACTGATATTTATGTAACAGGTCTCAACGAGTTTTTTTTAAAGACTGCTTTTCTAAGCCGATCTTAGTAACTTCTGCGGTTCCTCAGGGCAGCCACCTTGGACCATTGCTATTCAATTGCTATTTTATTAACGATCTTCCTTCAATACTCCTTTACTGTAACATTCTTATGTATGCTGATGATGTGAAACTCTGTTTGACACACAGTGAACCTAATTTTTGAATGGTGCAGTCATAATCTGCTGCATCTTAACTGTTTGAAGTGCAAAGTTATGTCATTTTACAGAGGTAACTACAATATTAAGTCATCAAACATAATATTAACTTAACCATACTCTTAAGAATATCTGAAGTAAATGATTTAGGTATCTTTTTTGATCATAAACTAAAATTTGATCATCACATAAAACAAATTGTCAATAAGGCATTTCGACTACTCGGGTTCATCAAAAGATGGGCCAAAGAATTCGAGGATCCTTATACAATTAAGTTGCTTTATACTTCTCTTGTTCGTCTAATTCTTGAATATGTGTTGCGTGTAGTGGCCGCAATTCCATATTCAGATAGAATTGTTCAAAAGCAGCTTCTACTCTTTGCCTTGCGTAGTTTTAATTTGGTTTCGGGTGTAGACTTAACACCATTTTAGTAGACTCCTTCTAATTAACCTCCCTTCTTTAGCTAACCATCGTATTATGGCAGGGGTTATGTTTATCGTTAAGCTAATAAAGTACAATATAGATTCGCCTACTCTGCTTAACCTCTGAATTTCTTCTCGAGTTACTCATAATTTTATACCACTATCTTTGGCCTTTTGTCCTACAGCTTGTATAACCCTTTCCGATTTCTCTGTTCTGACTACAATAGACTGTCTAGATTTTTCAACTCTGAGTCCTCCATTTACGCTGTCAAACTGTCTATCCTAAATAAACTAACTCTACATCCTAACAACTAATACTAAACTACCGATCTGATTGGCTTTTACTGGGTTTTCCCAAATCCATTGCTGCAAATGTTGGATGGGAAATTTTTGTTTTTATTCCCCAGCCTAAATTTAAAACAAGAGCAACAGTCGAGCAGCGCGCGACAGTGGGATACCCTTCGACGTATATTGCCATAAAAAGTACTTAATTGTATGATATCATAACACTGCGGTACGCTGCCACCTTGTATCAATTTCGATACGTTGCCAATAATTTATCGCCACAATTTCCTAGGAGTGAGCAGTATATCGGTATTTCTTTATAGATTTTAAATTGGCCTATATCGATAACTCACAATATATCAAGTAATCAAAATTAATATTTATTTAATTGCATTTTATGGTGTTGTATTTTTTACTGACCGCAAAATATGAATTATTAAATACTTGCGCATATTATGAATATTAGGAACATGTACAAATGCAAGTAAATACTTGCATACATTCATATCGATATACCACGTCACCTATTGGTTGAGTGTTAGCATATTTTTATGCACATGTATTTTCGGTAATCTACATCTGCATGGACAAGAAGAGTCGAGAAACAGCTCGTGCTACGCGCACGCTTCGTTCGTCCTTTTCTTTCCTGCACAAGTCATATAGGGTCGAAAATTATCTAATAACTTCAGTCTCAGAATCAGGCAGAAGGAGGCGTCGGAGGCCCCATAAAGTTTAAATAGTCTTGCACAGGATCACTAGCCGAGTCGATGGAGCCATGTCCGTCTGTCTGGAACGCGCCAATCTCAGCTATTATAAAATCTAGCGACACCAAATTTAACTTTATGATGTACTAATACCATACGCAGAACAAGTATAATTTCAATTTGGAAAAACCCGCTTACCGCCCCCCCAAACCGAAAATTTTGATTTACATTACGATTTACATTGGAAGTACATATTTCTTAACGTTCTGCTTTACAATAGATAGATAAATACTATATGAACTTGTCCTCCAAATTGCAATCCGATCGAAACGTATAAACGTATCGAAATTTATGCGAGGTGCCAGAGTTACCATAACAGCGACAACCCTGTCGTTCATCTCGGACTCATCTCTATTCTGTGCACATCAACGATATATCGATATGGATGTATCGATATAGCTGCATCGATACGCATCCCTAATGCATAACATTTTGCAATAAAGCTTCCTCTTTTGAATTGGATCACCGAGCTGAACAGTCGATCGTGTCAGAGAAAAACAACATTTAAACAATTAAATAAATACATATACATATTTTAACATATACACATTGTTGCCTCCCACCGTCTCGACCTAAGGCCATTTGGTAACTGGCGCAGCCGGCTCGTACTCCACATCCATTGGAAGGAGGGAACCACGAGTATAATTATCGGACTTACATAAAAATCCCTACACAACACCACACGCACACATACAATTGTAAACATTCACAACACCACACACACACATACAATTGTAAACATTTGTACTTAAAAGAACATAAGCCATTTGGTTGCCCTTCTCAAAAGTCAACTTCTCACGCGTAGCAAGTCACCCCACTCGTAAGTTGAGCTTTCAAATCATAAACATCCAAATGTCCGATCAAAGTCCGAATCCCACAATCTCCCCTAATTTGAATTCGATCACCATTGGCGATAGCCGCCACTTGCAATAACAAATACATACATGCCCACTGTCTCCCCCAATTTGAATTGGCGACAACCGCCACCTGCAATAACAAACACATCAGTGCGCGCCTTCCATCACGCACTTGTCTCAGGAGGATCTTATTACCCTCTTTATTATCGCTCCCCCTATTTTTCGGAGAGTCTCTCTTAACGAGAGAACTCAATCGTTACATGAGCCAAACTCTCTTAAAGAGTTCGTTCTCTTAATACCCCTTCAGCTTATTTAAGCTCAGGCTTGCCTTCAGACATCAGTTCAGTTCAGATACAGTTATCTCCGCGATAACTCCTGTTCAGCCGCTCCGTTCGTCCAATTAGCAACGCCACCCCCGTTCGTCTAAAACCAACCAAACGGCTTTGGTTCTTCCACTTAATAGGATGATAAGTGTTATTAAATAAAATAAAATAAACTTTGTTTTTTTTTTAAACCATAACCAGTGAACTCGTTATTGGCGCAGCCGGTAGGATTATCAGTAAAAGTGTGCGACTTGTTTATAATCGATCCAGTGAAAAAGGGGCATCTTGCAAGACCAAGTGCAAGGCGCAATATAAACTCGAATCGTATTACACGTGTTACTCGTTATCCGCCAAAGATTTTCACTTCATAGAAAACCTCACTGCAAAAGACAACCACAAAAGTGTAAAAACAACAAACAAAAACTGTAAAAACAAAAAAAGCAGTTGTTTACGGGTACACTGATTTGTGCAACCGCCTTACTTCAATTCAAATTAAAATCAAGGGTTTAATATTATAATTTATTGTGCCGCTGCATTTTTTTACATGTGATGCGAGAAGAGACTGTTTTACAAGAGTTTTTAGTTAGACTAAACAGCTGCTAATATGAGATTTAACAGGTAGTTAACATAAGACTTAACAGTTGCATAGAAAATAGAGTTTAACAGCTGATTCTATTCGTGTGGCAACCTTGAGCTTAGATAAAGCAGTGATCTGCCGCGAACATACTCCCCCCATTGGAAGGATCAACTTTCAATCGATTTGGTCTCGATTGGCAGCACTGCTATCTTGGCGATGGCTCTCTTTGTCAATCCTGTGGCTGTGCGTATGACTGCTACTCTGACTGCGCCGTCGTCTCCAACTATTGTGCTTTCAATTCGGCCGAGAGGCCACTTGAGCGGAGGCACGTTTTCTTCCTTCAACAGCACGATGTCTCCAGGATGAATGTTTGGCTTGCGAGAGTGCCATTTGGTGCGCTCCTGTAGCGCAGAGAGGTACGAGATACTCCATTTCTGCCAGAAAGTTTGCTGCATGTGGCAAACACGCTGCCAGCGACTAAGGCGATCCATGCTGAGGTGAGTCAGGCTCGGCTCATCGATGTTCGCATTCGCTTTGCCCCAAAGGAAGTGACCCGGTGTGAGGATGTCTAGCTCGCTTGGATTTTCTGAAATGGAACATAGAGGCCTTGAGTTCAGCATAGCTGAGATCTGACAAATGAGCGTGCGAAGCTCATGAAATGTGAGGGTTGAGTTGCCAACGATGCGGTAGAAGTGGTGCTTCGCTGCCTTTACAGCAGCTTCCCATAACCCGCCAAAATGCGGAGATCGTGGTGGAATAAAGTGCCAATTTATTCCGAGTGCGAGGGCGTCGTTGACAATTTTCTGGCGCTGAGGTTCACTGATGAAGAGATCCTTAAGCTCGGCTAGCTCGTTTCGAGCGCCGACGAAATTTGTTGCGTTGTCCGTCCAAATGTCGCGTGGCTTCCCTCGAAGACTGATGAAGCGTTTTAGAGCAGCGATGAAAGACGGTGTCGACAGGTCCTCCACGAGCTCTAGATGGCATGCCTTTGTTGAGAAGCAAATGAATATTGCTATATAGCATTTTGTAGGCGCACGATTTCTCACTTCTGATTTGAAGAAGAAGGGGCCACAAAAATCTATGCCGGTTACATAAAACGTAGGGCTGGGTGTTACGCGGGCTGCTGGTAGTGGAGCCATTACTTGCTGCAGTGTGGTAGGTCGAGCGTGAAAGCAACGTATGCATTTGTTGACAACACTAGAGACGGCTTATAGCCCTCCTATGGGCCAGTAGCGTTGCCTTATGTTTGCAAGTAGGCATTGCGGACCAGCGTGAAGAAATTTAACGTGGTAGTGCATGATTATTGACCGCGTCACAGGATGCTGTTTGGGCAATAAGATTGGATGCTTGGCCTCATACTCCAAGTATGAGTTATGCAGCCTTCCTCCAACTCGCATAAGACCTATAGAGTCCATGAATGGTTGCAATGATTTCAGCGGACTCCTTCCAGGCAGCGACTTGCTCTCTCTGAGTGCTTTGTAGTCCTCGAAAAAGTGAATCTTCTGGATGTTTCGAATCATGAGATGGGTGCCCGATTTAATTTCCTGCAGTGTGATAGAGCCCCTTTGTTTTGGAGAGTCTCTGTTCACAAATCGATGTACATACGCAAATATTCGCTCCAGCTTTGCAAAGGAGTTGTGAAACTTACAATCAGTTGCGATGTCTTTGTATGACGTAGAAATGAGAACTTTGCTTCGTCGCTCTGGAAGTTCCACTGATGGCACTACCGTTTCCGGCCATTTTGACATGGGAAGGCGCAAAAAGGAAGGTCCATAATGCCATAGTTGCGAGTTGATTAATTCAAGTGGGGTGCATCCTCGCGATAAGACGTCAGCTGGGTTCAGTTGCGAAGTGACATGATGCCAAGTCATGCCTCTCGTTAGGTCCTGGATTTGCGTTACCCGATTTGCCACAAACACGTTGTAGTTGGACGGGGAGTCGCGTAACCATGCTAACGCTATTGTTGAATCCGTCCAGCAATGATATTCACATTTGAATGAAATGTCTTTTGCGACGATTGATATGAGTTCCGATAGGATTAGTGCAGAAGAGAGTTCCAGTTTAGGTATTGTTAATGTTTTTAACGGAGCTACTCTCGACTTTGAGCACAGCAAATGCGTTGAATAGTCTCCATCAACTTCAGATCGCACGTAGATGCATGCTCCATACGCTGCTATACTGGCGTCGCAGAAACCGTGGATCTCATATTTTCCTGCAGGTGCCAAGATGAAGCGTGGAAACTTAAGGCTGTGAACAAAGGATAACTGCGATGTGATTTCCGTCCACGCTGAATGAAGATGCTGCGGAAGGCTCTCATCCCAATCGATGTTTTCCTTCCAGAGTGCTTGCATGAACACTTTCATCTTTGTAATGATAGGAGAGATGAGTCCCAATGGGTCGTAGAATTTTGCCAGTGTGGATAATACGCTGCGCTTTGTAGTTGGTCCGTTAGGGATAATGTCGGTGAAATTGAAAAGCAGGAAGTCCGATGCGGGGTCCCAGGCTAAACCGAGCGCCTTGGCAATACTTGTGCCGTCGTGAAACTGCATAAGCTTTTCGCAGTCAGTTTCGGCTTCACCCTCAAGAGCGGCAGGCTCATTCGAGCACCACTTCCTTATTGGAAATAGTCCTCTGGCGAGCAATTGCTTGACTTGCTGTCGAATTTTCGTCGCTTCCTTGATGGAGTCACCACCTGAGATCAAGTCGTCCACGTAGAAATCTTTTCGGACGATCCTTGCGGCAAGCGGAAATGATGGTTCCTCATCGTAGGTCAGCTGATGCATGGCGCGAATTGCGAGAAATGCTGCAGGCTTTGTTCCGTACGTAACTGTATTCAGGGTGTACACGTTTATTGCTTCGTCGGGATTGTTGCGCCACAGAATGCATTGCAGGTGTTGATCTGGTGGCGAAATACGCACGCAACGATACATTTTGGAAATATCTCCACACATAGCAACCTTGAAGAAACGAAATCTGATCAGTATGTTAAAAAGCTTGGATTGAATGGTTGGGCCAGCAAACAAAAGATCATTAAGAGATGCGCCAGTTGTAGTTTTTGCTGATCCGTCAAAAACTACGCGCAACTTTGTGGATGTGCTGTCCGGTTTTTCTACACAGTGGTGAGGCAGATAAAACCGCGGTCCGTCATGATGGCTGGAGGCTAATGACATGTGTCCTAGGTCGATGTATTCCTGAAGAAATGCTGAATACTGCTCTTTCAGCTGTTGATTCCTTTGGAGTCTAGACTCGAGAGACTTGAAGCGCCTCAAAGCCCGATGAAATGAGTCTCCAAGGGCATCCAGATCCTCCTTTGCTGGTAAACGCACTGAGTATTGTCCAGTCTCCAGGCGCGTGTAGCCTTTCAAGAATAAATTTTCACAAATCATGTCTTCCTCCGTGACAGTTGATGCGGAACCATAGCAACTGTCAATTTCCCAGAATCGTTTGACTATATCGGTGAGGTTGTCATCCTCAGGAGAATCCCTGCGTACGGCTGCCAACGCATGATGCTTGATAGGCTGAGAAAAAGCTCCGGAAACGATCCATCCAAGCCTTGTCTTTTGGAAAATTGGCAAGTGTCTGGCTATGTGGGTCTGCCCCACGCAAAGCAATTCAAAGAACAGGCCGGCGCCAAGTAATACATCGATTCGCTGCGATTTGTAGAACGATGGATCGGCGAGTGCTATATTCTTCGGGATATTCCAGCTGGTTATGTCGATTCCGATATGAGGATGGTAGTCCGTGATCGTCCGTGTGACAACAGCCGAAAATGCTGCGCTGTATTTCCGATCAAGCGATTGGGCAGCAAGATCGACTGCTGCGTTCGACGACAGAGAGGCTTCGCCTATTCCGGAAATTGAAACTGTTGATTTTCGTGTGACCAGTTGCAACTGGTTGGCCAGCCGACTGGTGACGAAATTCAGTTGTGATGCTGAGTCGAGCAAGGCACGACATGGTATAAAAGTACCCGCTCTGTTTTTGATGTAGATGATGGCTGTGGGCAGCAATACGTAGACAGCTGACTGCTTTTCTGTGGGCTCAGGTGCGAAGTTCGAGCCAGTTGTGATTAGCGTTTGCTGCTGCTGAATTGTTCCATGCTGTGCATTGGAGGCATTTGACGTCGAGGGAATTTGGCCTGTATGCAGCAGGGTGTGATGTTTCTGCTGGCAGTGTCTGCAATGTCCAGCTCGACATTGCTGTAAGGCATGACCTTTACGAAGGCAGTTGAAGCATAGGTGCAGACGCTTAGCTTCATTAAAGCGGAGAGAGGGAGATAGGTTGGCAAAACGAGGACATTTAGGTAAGTAGTGATCCTTTGAGTCGCATAAAAGGCACGCGTTTGCTATGCTGCTAGAGGCTACAAGTGAATTTCGACCATTCTTCTTGTGCGCATCCTGTAGGCTGGCTGATTGCAGTGTAACGCCTTCCATGTTTTCCAGTTTTCGACATCTGCGCTCGATAAAGGACGCCATATTTGACCACTTCGGGATCTTCTCAGATTCCAGAGCCTCTTCCCATTTTTCCTGTGTGTTTGCGTCTAGCTTGCGACTTATTATGTTAATAAGTAGGCCATCTGCGATCTGCTCACTTGTTGCAATTGTGCCGAGAGCTCGAAGGTGAGCGTTTACGTTGTCGCTGAGCGCACGTAGGCTCTGTGCAGATCCTTTTTCAACACCTGGCAACCCAAAGATCGAGCGTATGTGCCCCTGAAATTGAAGCAACTTGTTATCAAAGCGTCTTATAAGTAGTTCTACTGCCTTATCGTAGTTTGCTTCAGAGGGTTCCAATGACTTGATGGTGTCAATTGCGGCACCTTCCAGACAAGAACGCAGGTGCTGTAGCTTTTCAATCTTGCTCAGATCCTCATTGCTACCAACAACTGTGTTGAACATCGCATAGAACTCGGGCCAATCTTCATATTTTCCATTAAATGTTGGCAGTTGCATCTCCGGTAGTCGAGACCGGCGACTGCAAGTTTGATTCACAGTGTCGTTGAGTCTGGGAATAGTCGTTGAATTGAGAGCAGTGTGACGAGCCTTGAGTGCGTCCAATTGTCGGGTGAGCCTTGCTTTAACCTTAAAATAAATTTCGGCGAATTCAACGCGCGTGTTCGATGCCATCTCCGACAAGTCAAGCTTCTCAAGCGCGGTCTGAGCATCGACGAATTCGGCCTGCATCCCGTTTACGGCATCGATTCTCACGGACAAATCGCTCTCGTCAAAACTCTCAATTTGCTCGTCAGAATTGAAGAACTCGAGCATGGAGGTCAGTTGACGTTTTATTTGGGAGCACTTTTGGCGATAAAAGTCACTAGGATTTGGTTCAGCCATTTTATTTGGTGTTCACTGTAACCAAAACCAAACGCGCGCGAAAAAATGTATTTTTTGTCACCACGAAAACGTAAGAAAACGAAGGAGATGAGAACGATTACTGTTGTTTGTATATAAGCACAGTTGAAACGGTTAAATGCACTTGCACTATGTATAGCCACTTATGCATGTATGTAGATGATAGGGCGATGTATGTGTGCGCAAAGTTTACTTGTTGAGGGCCAAATTTGTTTGCGAGAGTGTGTAATAATATTTATATTAAGACAGCTTAGCGCTGAGAATATTAATCGACAATATTCTGCGGAATAACAAATGTATGGCGCGAACTCAAAAGTTGCAAAAAAACGTATGCACTTATGTATGTATGTACGCGATACCGAAAAATGTTTGTGTGTATGTACGTATGTACGCGAACGAAAAATGTTTGTGTGTATGTACGTATGTACGCGAACGAAAAATGTTTGTGTGTATGTACGTATGTACGTAGTTGTGTGTATGCACGCGAACGAAAGCGAGATCGAAAGTTCACTTATTGAGGGCCAAATTTGCTTGCGAGAGTGTGTAATAATATTTCTATTAAAACAGCTTAGAAATGAGAATATTAATCGACAATATTCTGCGGAGTAACAAATGAATGGCGCGAACTCAAAAGTTGCAGAACGACGTATGTACATATGTACGCGTGCGAAAGCGAGATCGAAAATGTTTGTAGGTACATATGTACGCGAAACCGAGATGAAAAAATGCGACGGCAGCGATTGCGCGAATAAATTACGAATAATTGAATTCACGTCGGGGTCACCAATGTTTACGGGTACACTGATTTGTGCAACCGCCTTACTTCAATTCAAATTAAAAGCAAGGGTTTAATATTATAATTTATTGTGCCGCTGCATTTTTTTACATGTGATGCGAGAAGAGACTGTTTTACAAGAGTTTTTAGTTAGACTAAACAGCTGCTAATATGAGATTTAACAGGTAGTTAACATAAGACTTAACAGTTGCATAGAAAATAGAGTTTAACAGCTGATTCTATTCGTGTGGCAACCTTGAGCTTAGATAAAGCAGTGATCTGCCGCGAACAGCAGTAGTTTTCACTGCCAAAGACAACCACAAAAGTGCAAAAACAGCGTCTAAAGACACAACATCCCCAAACAAGTAATATAATGGCCAACGAAATGTTGTCCGACCAAAACCTCAACCAAGCCTTGAGCCAAATAAGGCAAGTGCCCTCGTTCAGTGGAAACCCTCAGGAACTGAGCGCCTTCATCAGAAGAATTGAATTTATACTTCGACTATATCCTACTACGGATGTACGTCAAAAACACGTTTTCTTCAGTGCAATCGAAATGCAAATCTCTGGAGATGCCCAACGAGTGTCCCAACTATCAGGAGCCAGCACATGGACCGATTTGATGACAGCCCTCATCAGTGAGTACAAGACGCACATCCCCTGCGAAGAACTTCTAAGACGTCTATACAACACACCATTCTCCACTAATATACGTAAGTTCGTTGAAGAACTAGAAAATAAATCTTTTGTTATATCGAATATATAAATTAATGCTAGAAAATAATCATAATAATACAGTATTATACACAAATGCCCTCAATAACACAATAAAAGATGTTATTATGAGAAAGTTGCAGGATAGACTATTCATGACCCTTGCCAGACACGACATTACTAGCGTGTCAAAATTAAAATCAGTAGCACAACAAGAAGGAGTCTATGAACTAACCTTCAGTGATCGTTCAAAATCACAAAATAATTCAAATCAAAATTCTCAAAACAAAAGTTCAAAGAATAAGGGAGATTATCAAAATTACGTCAACTCACCAATGGCAACAACTTCACATAATTCAAACCCCACTTCGAGTTCAAAACCTTCTGAAAACCAGCAAGCAATGAACGAATTTAGACAAAAACTCCATCAAGGTAGATCTCAGAATCCCTTGAATCATGGCCGATCGCAGAATACCAATGCACCCAATCCACCTGTAAAAAGACAAAGAGAGAGCTCCAGTGCCCAACATAAAATGGACACAGGAGAAAATTTTCTTCAACCAGCCTCCATACTATCAATGGTACTATCATTCTTAATCAAAAAGTTTCTTTGCATCCAAGCAAGCTATGTCCAACGAGACAGACCTTCTATGTTCATAATTTTTCTAAAAGTTATGATCTTCTCTTAGGTAGAGATTACCTTGAAGCAACCAATGCAGAAATAAATTATGCAAACCAAACAGTCATAATAAATGGCTACCCATTTAAAATGTGGAATTCCCACGAACAACAAGATAAACCCCAAGCCACCAATGAGTGCCCCAATCTATCTAACCAAGAGGAAACCCCTCTTAAAACACAAAAAAAAAACCCTTTTCAAAAAAGATAGGTCCCAAGCTACCAATGAGTGCCCAGTCTATCTAAAATAGAGGAAGAACCTCTAAACATAGAAGAAACCCTTCTAACAATACCTGATAACTACGCCATTGAAGACGAGTTAACAGAATCAAATGTATTCAGGCTAGAACACCTAAATACAGAAGAAAAAGAACAAATCACACAAGTTTTGCTAGAATACAGTGATATTCAGTACATGGAAGGTGAAAATTTGACCTTCACTAGTACGATTAAACACATTATTCAAACAAAACATGATGACCCCATTTATAAAAAACCCTACAAATACGCACAAGCATTTGACAATGAAGTCGACAACCAAATTAACGAAACATCATTCAAAAATCTAAATCTCCATACTTTTCTCCTATTTGGTTAGTTCCAAAGAAGATTGATGCCTCAGGCAAACAGAAATACCGTTTAGTCATTGACTACCGCAGTCTCAATGAAATAACCATTGATGACAAGCTCCCCATCCCTGTAATGGATGAGATACTAGACAAACTCGGACGTTGTCAGTACTTTACCACTATTGATTTAGCAAAAGGTTTCCATCAAATCCAAATGGACCAGCGATCAATAGCCAAAACTGCATTCTCAACCAAATATGGACATTACGAATACACTCGAATGCCCTTTGGTCTCAAAAATGCACCAGCAACATTTCAACGTTGCATGAACAACCTTTTAGAAGAACTAATCTATAGTATAAGGATTGTCTCGTTTACTTAGATGATATTATTGTCTATTCCACTTCATTAGAGGAACATATAATGTCAATCAGAAAAGTATTCGAAAAGTTACGAACAGCTAACTTAAAATTACAGTTAGATAAATGTTAATTTCTGAAGAAAGAAACTGAATTTCTCGGTCACATTATCCCAACTGAAGGTATTAAACCTAACCCAAATAAAATTAACGCAATAATAAAATTCCCAATTCCGAAAACTCCGAAAGAAATAAAATCTTTCCTTGGACTATGCGGCTTTTATCGCAAGTTCATTCCAAACTTCGCTAAAATAGCAAAACCAATGACCCTTAAATTAAAGAAAGGAGCTTCAATAAATATAAAAGACAACGACTATGTGTCCGCTTTTGAAAAACTGAAATTACTCATCACATCCGATCCAATTTTAATTTATCCCAATTTCGAAAAAAAATTTGCATTAACCACAGATGCAAGTAATATAGCTATAGGTGCTGTATTATCCCAGGATCACAAACCAATTTGCTACGCAAGTAGAACCCTCAATGAACACGAACTCAACTATTCGGCAATAGAAAAAGAACTATTAGCCATAGTCTGGGCCACAAAATATTTTAGATCTTACTTATTTGGAAGAAAATTCGATATACTAAGCGACCATAAACCTTTAGTTTGGCTTAGCAACATAAAAGACCCCAACATGAAACTCCAAAGATGGAAGATAAAATTAAACGAATATGACTATAATATTCAATATCTTCCTGGCAAGGAAAATCACGTAGCCGATGTTCTTTCCAGAATTCAAATACAAGAAAATTTCTTGGGAGAAGATAGCCAAGTATCCATCTCCACAGCAGCAACAGTGCATAGTGCACAAGAAGATAGTCAAAACCACATTGGAATAACAGAAAGACCTCTCAATTATTATAATAGACAAATAGAATTTATAAAAGGAAACTCAGACGAAGTAGAAATAATAAAGTATTTTCAAAAAACTAGAATCAAAATAACTTACAAAGAGATGACAGAATCATCAGCAAAAGAATTAATAAAAGAATACATATGTACCAAGAAAAGCGTTATATTTTTTCCCGACATAATAGATTTCCAAACATTTCAGAACGCTTACCTTCAAATAATAAATTCTGATAATTTTACTAAATTAATGAAAACTAGTTCCAAATTAACAGACATACAAACGTATGCCCAATTCAAAGAAATCATTCTGAAAACTCACAAAGAGTTATTACACCCAGGTATAGAGAAACAAACTCCATTATTTAAAGAAAAATATTATTACCCCGATTATCAGAAACTAATTCAAAACATAATCAATAATTGTGAAATCTGTAATATAGCCAAAACAGAACATAGGAACACAAAATTAGCCTTCGAAACCACCCCAGAAATATTCAATCCCAGAGACAAATATGTCATGGATTTCTATTTAATCAACAATAAACAATTTCTATCATGTATTGACATTTATTCTAAATACGCCTCCCTGATAGTAGAGATTGGCTCGAAGCCAAAAGAGCAATTTTACGCATCTTTAATGATATGGGAAAACCCCTCGAAATTAAAGCTGATAAAGACTCCGCCTTCATGTGCACAGCACTACAAATCTGGTTAAACTCAGAAGGAGTAAATATAGACATCACAACAAGCAAAAATGGAATTTCTGATATTGAGAGATTTCATAAAACAGTTAACGAAAAATTAAGAGTAATAACAAGCGAAAATGAGCCAGAAAATCAGTTTACAAAATTTGAAAAAATCTCTACATCTACAATTATAAAACAAAACACAACACGACTGGCAGAACACCAGCCGATATTTTCATGTACGCAAGTGCACCCAACCATAATACGCAACAAAATAAAATAAATAAAATAGACAAACTCAACGAAACCAGACAGGAATTTGAGATAGACACTAATTATAGAGAGTCCCCTGTAGTAAGGTCTAAAACGACCACCCCATTTAAGAAAACAGGTAGCTTAAGACAAATAGACGATAAACATTACGAAGAAACCAATAGAGGTAGGAAAATAGTACATTATAAATCCAAATTTAAGAAAAAGAAGAAAATTAATATAAGCAAATATGATAATGACAATTCCAGATCAACTCCAGGACCCACTTAAGAAAGCAGTTCTATTCACAATTTTCATAATTTGCCTTATTCCATCTGCACACACACAAAGTCTAGAAGTAAACCCAATTTACGCTAAAAATGGCTATCTTATATTTCAAACCGGATCAATTGACTTACCAGTTAACTACGAGTATCACTATCTTTAAACATAATCAAAACAGAAAACACTTATGCAGAATTAATAAAACAAACAAAATTATTTTAAACACTCCCACAAATTCGATATTTAGTAGAAAAACTCGATAGAGAAATAAACGGCATAAAAATAGCAAAACGCAGCAAACGCGGTCTTGCTAATTTTATGGGCACAGTTTACAAATATTTATTTGGCACATTGGATCAAGAAGACAGAGAAGAATTAGAACAAAAAATTAATTACATTTCTGAAAATAGCATTCAAATAAGTGAATTAAACCATGTAATAGACGCAATAAATGAAGGAATCAGAGTCTTTAACCATTTAAGTGTAATTAATGACGGCCATGAAATGCTAGCACTCTTAATTTTCAACCTACAACAATTTACTGAATACATTGAGGACATAGAACTTGGCATGCAATTAACTCGATTAGACATTTTCAATCCAAAACTTCTAAAACACGATTTGTTAACGCATATAAATTCCGAAAAATTTTTGAATATCAAAACCTCTACTTGGCTTAAAACAAGCACAAACGAAATCTTGATAATATCCCATATTCCTAGAGAAATAATAAAAACACCTATCTTCGAAATAATACCATACCCCGATGAAAATAAAAATACACTTACTGAAACTATTCACGATAAATATTTTGTACAAAACGATCAATCATACACAGCAAACTCTAAAGATTTGGTCATAAATAAATGTATCACAGGCATACTAAATCAAGTAACAACACAATGTAGGTATAGTAAAACCCATTCAGAATTCGAAATAAAATATGTTGAACCTAATATAATCACAACTTGGAACCTACCCAGGACAATACTTAACCGAAATTTTATAAACAGAGAAATAGAAATTGAAGGCAATAACATAATAAAAGCATTTAACTGTTCTGTCCAATTAGAAGAAATACTTATTACAAATACTTTGCTTGACTATACCCAAACTATCTATGTAAACAATAACGTAACAAAACTAGAGCCACTATCTTATATCCAAACAAAAGAAATAATACAACAACATGCCAAATCAAATAATATATTTCAAACTATAACACTTACTGCACTTATTGTCATTATTATAATTTTTTTATTATATTTTATCTATAAGTACAAAACCATTCCACACAAAATAATTGTTAAATTTAAGAAACAACCAAATAACCCCATAGAGGGAAATGAAAATATTGTAATACCGACAGTAGAAAATGTACCGATAAACGATACACCTGTATTATACCCCAGGGTAAGCGCCTGAGGACAGGCTTATTTCTTAGGAGGGGGAAGTTACATATCCACTACACGTATATCGGACTTACATAAAAATCCCTACACAACCCCACACGCACACATACAATTGTAAACATTCACAACACCAAACACACAACCATACAATTGTAAACATTTGTACTTAAAAGAACAAAAGCCATTTGGTTGCCCTTCTCAAAAGTCAACTTCCCACGCGTCGCAAGTCACCCCACTCGTAAGTTGAGCTTTCAAATCATAAACATCCAAATGTCCGATCAAAGTCCGAATCGCACAATCTCCCCCAATTTGAATTCGATCACCATTGGCGATAGCCGCCACAGTTATCTCCGCGATAACTCCTGTTCAGCCGCTCCGTTCGTCCAATTAGCAACGCCACCCCCGTTCATCTAAAACCAACCAAACGGCTTTGGTTCTTCCACTTAATAGGAAGATAAGTGTTATTAAATAAAATAAACTTTGTTTTTTTTAAAAACCATAGCCAGTGAACTCGTTATTATACGAGGGTCGTATGATAATTCCGTGACTTTTTGAATAAAATATATTTTTTTCGTCAAAGAAGCGTTTTATTTCTCAACATAATCTCCTTTTAGCTCTATACATTTAGTCCAGCGTTTTTCCAATTTTTTTATTCCTTCCAAATAATAGGTTTTCTCAAGGCCCTCAAAATAGTCGTTTGTTTCTGTGATGACCTCTTCATTTGACCCGAATCTCTTACCGCCGAGCCATTTCTTCATGTTTGGAAACAAAAAATAGTCACAGGGGGCTAAATCTGGAGAATATGCTGGATGGGGTAGCAGTTCGTAGCCCAATTTATGAAATTTTGCCATGCTGACTACACACGTGTGCACCCGTGCATTGTCCTGATGGAACAGCACTTTTTTTCGCCAAATGCGGTCGTTTCTGCTTCAAATCAATATCGAATCTGTCCAAAAGCTCTGAATAATATTCGCCGGTGATCGTTTTACCCTTTTCAAGGTAATCGATGTGAATGATACCTTGTGCATCCCAAAAACTGTGGCCATGACCTTGTTGGCCGACAGACCCACCTTGGCCTTCTTTGGTGCACGTTCACCCGGAGAAACCCACTGTCTTGATTGTTCTTTGGTCTCTGGTGTGGTGTGGTGGATCCATGTTTCGTCTACGGTAACGAAACGGCGCAAAAATTCGTTTGGATTGCGGTTGAACATCGCCAAACACTCCTTTGAAATGGTCACACGGTTGCGCTTATGGTCGTGTGTGAGCAATCGCGGCACCCATCGCGCGGAAAGCTTTTTCATGTCCAAATATTCATGTAAAATGTGATGTACCCGTTCAGTTGAGATGCCTACAGCCTCAGCTACCTCACGCACTTTCATTCTCCGATCATCCAATATCATTCCATGGATTTTGTCGACGATTTCTGGCATGACGACCTCTTTTGGGCGACCTGAACGTTCGGCATCACTTGTACTGGTACGACCACAACGGAACTCAGTAAACCATTTCTTAACCATTGAAATTGATGGTGCAGAGTCCCCATAATATTTATCAAGTCTTTCCTTGGTTTCGGTGATGGATTTTTTACGCAAAAAATAATGCTTAATTAGCACACGAAATTCACTTTTTTCCATTTTCGTTAAAATTCACGAGATCGTCTGCTTTCAATGCCTATAAAACGCAAACTAAGAAACGCAGCTTTCTCAAAATTTTACAGTCAGCTGTTAATCGATAACTGCTGACAGGAGCAGTGTTGTATTTAGAGCAGGTGCGCGGCAAATACAAAAAGTCACGGACTTATCAAACGACCCTCGTATAAGTGGCCTCACGAGGCTTGCAGTCAGTTACGGTGAAATTGTGCGAGTGTGTGTTCGAACTTGTGTGGTCGGCTGGATGCTACCATTTCGGCTGTGATGAAACACGTGTTTTAGAACTTTGTACGTAGTACTAATTCGACCATGTGTGATCGAGTTTGGAGGTTAGAACCGAAACTGTCTGCAACTGCCATCAGACAATGCCAGTACACTTACAACTTAGTACATACAAAAAAAAAGAGTAAGATGGGATATGTTGGACTGCGCTGCTGATCGCTTGGACTGTAGGTGTTGTGTATACAAAACTTGCATGCCGCTTTGAGCATGTGTTCAATGTATAACCTATTTGGAGACGCAATAAGGCGGTTGCAATAAGGCAACATTAAAAACAAATGAAAACAAAACGCAATAAGGCGTTACGGCTCAGTTAACTTTTATGTGTAAATCTATAATTTCACCCCATCAAAGGCAAGATCAAAAGCTTCTAATTTTCATCTCATATTAATCTAGGATTTCGGAACAAAATGCAAACTGATGTGCTCTATACTGACTTTAGTAAAGCATTTGACTCCGTAAATTATAATCTCTTAATTCATAAGTTAAATTTGATTGGTTTTCCTCAAAAGCTCCTTTTGTGGATAACTGATATTTATGTAACAGGTCTCAACGAGTTTTTTTTAAAGACTGCTTTTCTAAGCCGATCTTAGTAACTTCTGCGGTTCCTCAGGGCAGCCACCTTGGACCATTGCTATTCAATTGCTATTTTATTAACGATCTTCCTTCAATACTCCTTTACTGTAACATTCTTATGTATGCTGATGATGTGAAACTCTGTTTGACACACAGTGAACCTAATTTTTGAATGGTGCAGTCATAATCTGCTGCATCTTAACTGTTTGAAGTGCAAAGTTATGTCATTTTACAGAGGTAACTACAATATTAAGTCATCAAACATAATATTAACTTAACCATACTCTTAAGAATATCTGAAGTAAATGATTTAGGTATCTTTTTTGATCATAAACTAAAATTTGATCATCACATAAAACAAATTGTCAATAAGGCATTTCGACTACTCGGGTTCATCAAAAGATGGGCCAAAGAATTCGAGGATCCTTATACAATAAAGTTGCTTTATACTTCTCTTGTTCGTCTAATTCTTGAATATGTGTTGCGTGTAGTGGCCGCAATTCCATATTCAGATAGAATTGTTCAAAAGCAGCTTCTACTCTTTGCCTTGCGTAGTTTTAATTTGGTTTCGGGTGTAGACTTAACACCATTTTAGTAGACTCCTTCTAATTAACCTCCCTTCTTTAGCTAACCATCGTATTATGGCAGGGGTTATGTTTATCGTTAAGCTAATAAAGTACAATATAGATTCGCCTACTCTGCTTAACCAAATACATCTCTGAATTTCTTCTCGAGTTACTCATAATTTTATACCACTATCTTTGGCCTTTTGTCCTACAGCTTGTATAACCCTTTCCGATTTCTCTGTTCTGACTACAATAGACTGTCTAGATTTTTCAACTCTGTGTCCTCCATTTACGCTGTCAAACTGTCTATCCTAAATAAACTAACTCTACATCCTAACAACTAATACTAAACTACCGATCTGATTGGCTTTTACTGGGTTTTCCCAAATCCATTGCTGCAAATGTTGGATGGGAAATTTTTGTTTTTATTCCCCAGCCTAAATTTAAAACAAGAGCAACAGTCGAGCAGCGCGCGACAGTGGGATACCCTTCGACGTATATTGCCATAAAAAGTACTTAATTGTATGATATCATAACACTGCGGTACGCTGCCACCTTGTATCAATTTCGATACGTTGCCAATAATTTATCGCCACAATTTCCTAGCGCGCGAAAGATTGTAAAAAGCGGAGTGAGCAGTATATCGGTATTTCTTTATAGATTTTAAATTGGCCTATATCGATAACTCACAATATATCAAGTAATCAAAATTAATATTTATTTAATTGCATTTTATGGTGTTGTATTTTTTACTGACCCCAAAATATGAATTATTAAATACTTGTGCATATTATGAATATTAGGAACATGTACAAATGCAAGTAAATACTTGCATACATTCATATCGATATACCACGTCACCTATTGGTTGAGTGTTAGCATATTTTTATGCACATGTATTTTCGGTAATCTACATCTGCATGGACAAGAAGAGTCGAGAAACAGCTCGTGCTACGCGCACGCTTCGTTCGTCCTTTTCTTTCCTGCACAAGTCATATAGGGTCGAAAATTATCTAATAACTTCAGTCTCAGAATCAGGCAGAAGGAGGCGTCGGAGGCCCCATAAAGTTTAAATAGTCTTGCACAGGATCACTAGCCGAGTCGATGGAGCCATGTCCGTCTGTCTGGAACGCGCCAATCTCAGCTATTATAAAATCTAGCGACACCAAATTTAGCTTTATGATGTACTAATACCATACGCAGATCAAGTATAATTTCAATTTGGAAAAACCCGCTTACCGCCCCCCCAAACCGAAAATTTTGATTTACAATACGATTTACATTGGAAGTACATATTTCTTAACGTTCTGCTTTACAATAGATAGATAAATACTATATGAACTTGTCCTCCAAATTGCAATCCGATCGAAACGTATAAACGTATCGAAATTTATGCGAGGTGCCAGAGTTACCATAACAGCGACAACCCTGTCGTTCATCTCGGACTCATCTCTATTCTGTGCACATCAACGATATATCGATATGGATGTATCGATATAGCTGCATCGATACGCGTCCCTAATGCATAACATTTTGCAATAAAGCTTCCTCTTTTGAATTGGATCACCGAGCTGAACAGTCGATCGTGTCAGAGAAAAACAACATTTAAACAATTAAATAAATACATATACATATTTTAACATATACACATTGTTGCCTCCCACCGTCTCGACCTAAGGCCATTTGGTAACTGGCGCAGCCGGCTCGTACTCCACATCCATTGGAAGGAGGGAACCACGAGTATAATTATCGGACTTACATAAAAATCCCTACACAACACCACACGCACACATATAATTGTAAACATTCACAACACCACACACACACATACAATTGTAAACATTTGTACTTAAAAGAACATAAGCCATTTGGTTGCCCTTCTCAAAAGTCAACTTCCCACGCGTAGCAAGTCACTCCACTCGTAAGTTGAGCTTTCAAATCATAAACATCCAAATGTCCGATCAAAGTCCGAATCCCACAATCTCCCCTAATTTGAATTCGATCACCATTGGCGATAGCCGCCACTTGCAATAACAAATACGTACATGCCCACTGTCTCCCCCAATTTGAATTGGCGACAACCGCCACCTGCATTAACAAACACATCAGTGCGCGCCTTCCATCACGCACTTGTCTCAGGAGGATCTTATTACCCTCTTTATTATCGCTCCCCCTATTTTTCGGAGAGTCTCTCTTAACGAGAGAACTCAATCGTTACATGAGCCAAACTCTCTTAAAGAGTTCGTTCTCTTAATACCCCTTCAGCTTATTTAAGCTCAGGCTTGCCTTCAGACATCAGTTCAGTTCAGATACAGTTATCTCCGCGATAACTCCTGTTCAGCCGCTCCGTTCGTCCAATTAGCAACGCCACCCCCGTTCGTCTAAAACCAACCAAACGGCTTTGGTTCTTCCACTTAATAGGATGATAAGTGTTATTAAATAAAATAAAATAAACTTTGTTTTTTTTTAAACCATAACCAGTGAACTCGTTATTGGCGCAGCCGGTAGGATTATCAGTAAAAGTGTGCGACTTGTTTATAATCGATCCAGTGAAAAAGGGGCATCTTGCAAGACCAAGTGCAAGGCGCAATATAAACTCGAATCGTATTACACGTGTTACTCGTTATCCGCCAAAGATTTTCACTTCATAGAAAACCTCACTGCAAAAGACAACCACAAAAGTGTAAAAACAACAAACAAAAACTGTAAAAACAAAAAAAGCAGTAGTTTTCACTGCCAAAGACAACCACAAAAGTGCAAAAACAGCGTCTAAAGACACAACATCCCCAAACAAGTAATATAATGGCCAACGAAATGTTGTCCGACCAAAACCTCAACCAAGCCTTGAGCCAAATAAGGCAAGTGCCCTCGTTCAGTGGAAACCCTCAGGAACTGAGCGCCTTCATCAGAAGAATTGAATTTATACTTCGACTATATCCTACTACGGATGTACGTCAAAAACACGTTTTCTTCAGTGCAATCGAAATGCAAATCTCTGGAGATGCCCAACGAGTGTCCCAACTATCAGGAGCCAGCACATGGACCGATTTGATGACAGCCCTCATCAGTGAGTACAAGACGCACATCCCCTGCGAAGAACTTCTAAGACGTCTATACAACACACCATTCTCCACTAATATACGTAAGTTCGTTGAAGAACTAGAAAATAAATCTTTTGTTATATCGAATAAATTAATGCTAGAAAATAATCATAATAATACAGTATTATACACAAATGCCCTCAATAACACAATAAAAGATGTTATTATGAGAAAGTTGCAGGATAGACTATTCATGACCCTTGCCAGACACGACATTACTAGCGTGTCAAAATTAAAATCAGTAGCACAACAAGAAGGAGTCTATGAACTAACCTTCAGTGATCGTTCAAAATCACAAAATAATTCAAATCAAAATTCTCAAAACAAAAGTTCAAAGAATAAGGGAGATTATCAAAATTACGTCAACTCACCAATGGCAACAACTTCACATAATTCAAACCCCACTTCGAGTTCAAAACCTTCTGAAAACCAGCAAGCAATGAACGAATTTAGACAAAAACTCCATCAAGGTAGATCTCAGAATCCCTTGAATCATGGCCGATCGCAGAATACCAATGCACCCAATCCACCTGTAAAAAGACAAAGAGAGAGCTCCAGTGCCCAACATAAAATGGACACAGGAGAAAATTTTCTTCAACCAGCCTCCATACTATTAATGGTACTATCATTCTTAATCAAAAAGTTTCTTTGCATCCAAGCAAGCTATGTCCAACGAGACAGACCTTCTATGTTCATAATTTTTCTAAAAGTTATGATCTTCTCTTAGGTAGAGATTACCTTGAAGCAACCAATGCAGAAATAAATTATGCAAACCAAACAGTCATAATAAATGGCTACCCATTTAAAATGTGGAATTCCCACGAACAACAAGATAAACCCCAAGCCACCAATGAGTGCCCCAATCTATCTAACCAAGAGGAAACCCCTCTTAAAACACAAAAAAAAAACCCTTTTCAAAAAAGATAGGTCCCAAGCTACCAATGAGTGCCCCAGTCTATCTAAAATAGAGGAAGAACCTCTAAACATAGAAGAAACCCTTCTAACAATACCTGATAACTACGCCATTGAAGACGAGTTAACAGAATCAAATGTATTCAGGCTAGAACACCTAAATACAGAAAAAAAAGAACAAATCACACAAGTTTTGCTAGAATACAGTGATATTCAGTACAAGGAAGGTGAAAATTTGACCTTCACTAGTACGATTAAACACATTATTCAAACAAAACATGATGACCCCATTTATAAAAAACCCTACAAATACGCACAAGCATTTGACAATGAAGTCGACAACCAAATTAACGAAACATCATTCAAAAATCTAAATCTCCATACTTTTCTCCTATTTGGTTAGTTCCAAAGAAGATTGATGCCTCAGGCAAACAGAAATACCGTTTAGTCATTGACTACCGCAGTCTCAATGAAATAACCATTGATGACAAGCTCCCCATCCCTGTAATGGATGAGATACTAGACAAACTCGGACGTTGTCAGTACTTTACCACTATTGATTTAGCAAAAGGTTTCCATCAAGTCCAAATGGACCAGCGATCAATAGCCAAAACTGCATTCTCAACCAAATATGGACATTACGAATACACTCGAATGACCTTTGGTCTCAAAAATGCACCAGCAACATTTCAACGTTGCATGAACAACCTTTTAGAAGAACTAATCTATAGTTTAAGGATTGTCTCGTTTACTTAGATGATATTATTGTCTATTCCACTTCATTAGAGGAACATATAATGTCAATCAGAAAAGTATTCGAAAAGTTACGAACAGCTAACTTAAAATTACAGTTAGATAAATGTTAATTTCTGAAGAAAGAAACTGAATTTCTCGGTCACATTATCCCAACTGAAGGTATTAAACCTAACCCAAATAAAATTAACGCAATAATAAAATTCCCAATTCCGAAAACTCCGAAAGAAATAAAATCTTTCCTTGGACTATGCGGCTTTTATCGAAAGTTCATTCCAAACTTCGCTAAAATAGCAAAACCAATGACCCTTAAATTAAAGAAAGGAGCTTCAATTAATATAAAAGACAACGACTATGTGTCCGCTTTTGAAAAACTGAAATTACTCATCACATCCGATCCAATTTTAATTTATCCCAATTTCGAAAAAAAATTTGCATTAACCACAGATGCAAGTAATATAGCTATAGGTGCTGTATTATCCCAGGATCACAAACCAATTTGCTACGCAAGTAGAACCCTCAATGAACACGAACTCAACTATTCGGCAATAGAAAAAGAACTATTAGCCATAGTCTGGGCCACAAAATATTTTAGATCTTACTTATTTGGAAGAAAATTCGATATACTAAGCGACCATAAACCTTTAGTTTGGCTTAGCAACATAAAAGACCCCAACATGAAACTCCAAAGATGGAAGATAAAATTAAACGAATATGACTATAATATTCAATATCTTCCTGGCAAGGAAAATCACGTAGCCGATGTTCTTTCCAGAATTCAAATACAAGAAAATTTCTTGGGAGAAGATAGCCAAGTATCCATCTCCACAGCAGCAACAGTGCATAGTGCACAAGAAGATAGTCAAAACCACATTGGAATAACAGAAAGACCTCTCAATTATTATAATAGACAAATAGAATTTATAAAAGGAAACTCAGACGAAGTAGAAATAATAAAGTATTTTCAAAAAACTAGAATCAAAATAACTTACAAAGAGATGACAGAATCATCAGCAAAAGAATTAATAAAAGAATACATATGTACCAAGAAAAGCGTTATATTTTTTCCCGACATAATAGACTTCCAAACATTTCAGAACGCTTACCTTCAAATAATAAATTCTGATAATTTTACTAAATTAATGAAAACTAGTTCCAAATTAACAGACATACAAACGTATGCCCAATTCAAAGAAATTATTCTGAAAACTCACAAAGAGTTATTACACCCAGGTATAGAGAAACAAACTCCATTATTTAAAGAAAAATATTATTACCCCGATTATCAGAAACTAATTCAAAACATAATCAATAATTGTGAAATCTGTAATATAGCCAAAACAGAACATAGGAACACAAAATTAGCCTTCGAAACCACCCCAGAAATATTCAATCCCAGAGACAAATATGTCATGGATTTCTATTTAATCAACAATAAACAATTTCTATCATGTATTGACATTTATTCTAAATACGCCTCCCTGATAGTAGAGATTGGCTCGAAGCCAAAAGAGCAATTTTACGCATCTTTAATGATATGGGAAAACCCCTCGAAATTAAAGCTGATAAAGACTCCGCCTTCATGTGCACAGCACTACAAATCTGGTTAAACTCAGAAGGAGTAAATATAGACATCACAACAAGCAAAAATGGAATTTCTGATATTGAGAGATTTCATAAAACAGTTAACGAAAAATTAAGAGTAATAACAAGCGAAAATGAGCCAGAAAATCAGTTTAAAAAATTTGAACAACAACAAAATTATTTGAAACACTCCCACAAATTCGATATTTAGTAGAAAAACTCGATAGAGAAAAAACACGGCATAAAAATAGCAAAACGCAGCAAACGCGGTCTTGCTAATTTTATGGGCGCAGTTTACAAATATTTATTTGGCACATTGGATCAAGAAGACAGAGAAGAATTAGAACAAAAAATTAATTACATTTCTGAAAATAGCATTCAAATAAGTGAATTAAACCATGTAATAGACGCAATAAATGAAGGAATCAGAGTCTTTAACCATTTAAGTGTAATTAATGACGGCCATGAAATGCTAGCACTCTTAATTTTCAACCTACAACAATTTACTGAATACATTGAGGACATAGAACTTGGCATGCAATTAACTCGATTAGACATTTTCAATCCAAAACTTCTAAAACACGATTTGTTAACCCATATAAATTCCGAAAAATTTTTGAATATCAAAACCTCTACTTGGCTTAAAACAAGCACAAACGAAATCTTGATAATATCCCATATTCCTAGAGAAATAATAAAAACACATATCTTCGAAATAATACCATACCCCGATGAAAATAAAAATACACTTACTGAAACTATTCACGATAAATATTTTGTACAAAACGATGAAGCATACACAGCAAACTCTAAAGATTTGGTCATAAATAAATGTATCACAGGCATACTAAATCAAGTAACAACACAATGTAGGTATAGTAAAACCCATTCAGAATTCGAAATAAAATATGTTGAACCTAATATAATCACAACTTGGAACCTACCCAAGACAATACTTAACCGAAATTGTATAAACAGAGAAATAGAAATTGAAGGCAATAACATAATAAAAGCATTTAACTGTTCTGTCCAATTAGAAGAAATACTTATTACAAATACTTTGCTTGACTATACCCAAACTATCTATGTAAACAATAACGTAACAAAACTAGAGCCACTATATTATATCCAAACAAAAGAAATAATACAACAACATGCCAAATCAAATAATATATTTCAAACTATAACACTTACTGCACTTATTGTCATTATTATAATTTTTTTATTATATTTTATCTATAAGTACAAAACCATTCCACACAAAATAATTGTTAAATTTAAGAAACAACCAAATAACCCCATAGAGGGAAATGAAAATATTGTAATACCGACAGTAGAAAATGTACCTATAAACGATACACCTGTATTATACCCCAGGGTAAGCGCCTGAGGACAGGCTTATTTCTTAGGAGGGGGAAGTTACATATCCACTACACGTATATCGGACTTACATAAAAATCCCTACACAACCCCACACGCACACATACAATTGTAAACATTCACAACACCAAACACACAACCATACAATTGTAAACATTTGTACTTAAAAGAACAAAAGCCATTTGGTTGCCCTTCTCAAAAGTCAACTTCCCACGCGTAGCAAGTCACCCCACTCGTAAGTTGAGCTTTCAAATCATAAACATCCAAATTTCCGATCAAAGTCCGAATCCCACAATCTCCCCCAATTTGAATTCGATCACCATTGGCGATAGCCGCCACAGTTATCTCCGCGATAACTCCTGTTCAGCCGCTCCGTTCGTCCAATTAGCAACGCCACCCCCGTTCGTCTAAAACCAACCAAACGGCTTTGGTTCTTCCACTTAATAGGAAGATAAGTGTTATTAAATAAAATAAAATAAACTTTGTTTTTTTTAAAAACCATAGCCAGTGAACTCGTTATTATATAAGTGGCCTCACGTGGCTTGCAGTCAGTTACGGTGAAATTGTGCGAGTGTGTGTTCGAACTTGTGTGGTCGGCTGGATGCTACCATTTCGGCTGTGATGAAACACGTGTTTTAGAACTTTGTACGTAGTACTAATTCGACCATGTGTGATCGAGTTTGGAGGTTAGAACCGAAACTGTCTGCAACTGCCATCAGACAATGCCAGTAAACTTACAACTTAGTACATACAAAAAAAAAGAGTAAGTTGGGATATGTTGGACTGCGCTGCTGATCGCTTGGACTGTAGGTGTTGTGTATACAAAACTTGCATGCCGCTTTGAGCATGTGTTCAATGTATAACCTATTTGGAGACGCAATAAGGCGGTTGCAATAAGGCAACATTAAAAACAAATGAAAACAAAACGCAATAAGACGGTTGCAATAAAGCAACATTCAACAAAAAAAAAAAAAAAAAAAAACAACAACTCAACTATATTCTTATTTATTTTTTTTATTTCTTTAACAGACATCTGAATTTCCACAAAATAATTAATCATTAGAATTAATAGTTATCTTGCAAATATATTAATTTAGTCTTTTATAAACTTGTATTAAACACAAACTATATATTTAAGCAATTAAAACGTAAACGTATCATATATATAAATCTAGCAAATATAAACTACACAATACACACAATTTAAGGTAAATGTCTCAATTAAATAAAACAAAACAAATATTAACCAGAAATATGACTGGACTAGACACTGACTTGTCAACGGACGATATAACATCCGACTCGGGATCCCTCACAACCGATTCCACTTCGGTAGTCACACCTCAAGAGGTATTCAATTCCCTTCGTATACCGGATGCAATTAGGTTTCTACCAGTATACGAGGGTAACCCTAAGGCACTCAAGGAATTTATAGCAAACGTTGAGGAGATATTGATAATAATAAAGGGTACGGAGATGACTTCATATGGCAAAATGCTGTTAATAGCTATTCGTAACAAGATTGAGGGTAAGGCAAATGAAGCGCTATTATCGTTCGGTACTGCACTTGTATGGCACGACATCAAACAAAATCTGATTAATACATTTTCCGACAAACGCGACGAGTCTACGTTACTGTACGAATTGCATTCTTTATCTCTTCAAAATTTGTCAGTTACTAAGCTTTTTGAAACGATTACAGAAATCAAGACAAGCCTGTTTAATCAGGTTGAAAATCAAGATTTACCGAGTGCAGTAGCGAGTGCAAAGAAGGAGGCATTCAACCAAATATGTTTAAATACATTTGTTGCAGGTATAAAAGGACCTCTGGGATCTTTCATTAGGTCAGCTAAACCTACTTCCCTTATAGATGCTTATGAGTCTGCTATCAAAGAAAGAAACATTTATTATCAGGAACAATCCCGAAAAAGGAAATTTGAAAATACAGGTAGTGGCATGGCCTCCACATATAAGCGTAATGACCAGTGGAGACCTATAGAGAATAAATCAGACAACCAACAACAGTCTTACTCTTATAATTATAGAAATAATCAGAATCAGTCTTTTCGTAATAATTGTTACGGAAATAACAATCGAGACGGCAATTCACGTTTCAAACGAAATAATTTTAACTCTGATCAGAGATTGGCCATTATGCCAAAACCTGAACAAGCAAACCAACAAAATAGAGTTCAGGGAAACCTTTTCAATATTGAAACACCTTCAGTACCTGAAAATTTTCGTCAGGAAGCCTCGGACAGAGAAAAACAATAACTAAAATGACAGATCTTCCTTACATCGTTATAAAATCACTCGCAGGACGACCATTAGTTTTTCTTATCGACACTGGCGCTTCCAGGTCACTTATGAATCCAGAATTTGCTACCCCATCTAGAACTAGAAAACTTTCTCAACCACTTACTTTGAAAACAGCCTTGAATTCGCATCAAATACTTGAGGAAGTTAGATACCCTGTATTTAAAGAATTTAACACGTCTGGAAATTTTTCCTTTTTATTGTTCAAATTTTACAATACCTTTGACGGAGTGATTGGTATGGATATACTTCAGCAAATAGGAGCAGAAATTGATTTGGTCAAATCACAACTGAGAACGACATTAACTCACTTACCCATTTGCTTTCAAAACAAATCGAATCCCCAATTATATGTTTTAGAACCCGGGAGTGTAAAGATCATTCCAATGACAGTGAATTTGCAGAACGGCTCATTTCTTACAGAACAAAAAAAAATTGCTCCGGATCTGTTTTCGTCTGAAGGATTGTATCAGGCCACAAATTACATCAGCTACATTGAAGTAGTAAATCATTCTGATTCCTTTAAACATATTGACTTGAGCACGCCAATAGTAGTTGAAGAATGGAAACAAGACAATGTTATAGAATTTAATTTTTTCGATTATGTAAATTTACAATACAAACCGAATACTAATTTTTTTAAACAATTACATCTAGAACACCTTAATACGGAAGAGTATATAAAATTAAAGAAACTTTGTTCAAAATTTAAGGACATATTTTATGATGAAGACACCAAATTAACTTTTGCCAATACAATAAAACATAGCATCCCAACTACGGATGACATCCCCATATACACCAAGCCATTGAGGTATGGACACTTGGAAAGAATAGAAGTTCAAAACTAAATAAGAAAGTTATTGGACATGAACATTATTAGAGATAGTTATTCCCCATGGAGCGCACCGGTTTGGTTGGTCCCTAAAAAGCAGGATAAAAACTTAAAAAAAAAATGGAGATTAGTGGTTGATTTTAGAAAACTAAATGAGAAAACAGTTAAAGATAGATATCCTATGCCAGTTATTACCGATGTTCTCGATAAACTAGGAAAGGCCACTTATTTCTCCACTCTAGAT
This sequence comes from Zaprionus ornatus, assembly GCA_018904035.1. Classification (NCBI taxonomy): domain Eukaryota; kingdom Metazoa; phylum Arthropoda; class Insecta; order Diptera; family Drosophilidae; genus Zaprionus; species Zaprionus ornatus. The sequence continues at coordinate 293,971 of JAEIFZ010000245.1, read as the reverse complement.
CTGGCTAGTGGCTATTATCAAAACGAAATGACTGCCGAAGACATGGCAAAAACAGTTTTTTCCGCGGAAGGTGGCCATTACGAATTTACCAGAATGCCTTTCGGATTAACGAACGCTCCAGCAACTTTTCAGCGAGTGATGGATAATGTGTTTAAGGAATTAATTGGTAAATGTTGTTTAATATATTTAGACGACATTATAATTTTCTCATCTTCGCTGCAAGAGCATATGCAAGACCTACATAAAGTTTTTTCCAAACTAAAGTCCACAAACCTCAAACTGCAAGTTAATAAATCCGAATTTTTAAGAAAATATATCGAATATCTTGGACATGTTATATCAGCTGATGGCATTAAGCCTAACCCAAACAAATTAACAGCAATAAAAAATTTTACACTTCCCAAAACAAGGAAGGAAATAAAATCATTTTTAGGATTGCTAGGATACTTCAGAAAGTTTATTCGTGATTTCGCAAGGATAACCAAACCCTTAACAGCACAATTGAAAGGAAAAAAGACGGGTAAAATTGACCAAAATTTCATCGATACATTCGAAATATGCAAAACTCTTCTATGTAATGATCCTATCCTACAATATCCAGATTTTTCTAAACAATTTATTCTTACTACAGACGCTAGCAATGTAGCATTGGGAGCAGTACTGTCTCAAGGCAGTTTAGGAAGCGATAAACCTGTATCCTTCGCCAGCAGAACTCAGAACGATACCGAGCAGAATTTATTTATTTATTTATTTAGTTTAGTTTATAGTCGAACTATGATCAGTCGACTTTTTTTTAAAAGTAAAGAAACAATTAAAATTAGATTTAAATTATTTAAGTTGTAATTTTAAACTAGAGGTAATTTTAAATTAAGGGTAAAACCTTAAATGTAAAAAAAAAAGAAAAAATTAAAAATTGTGCAAATCTGCAAACTGGGATAAAGAAAAGCCGATCCAACATTTGTTGCAGAGGATTGGGGAAAACCCAGAAAAACCCAATCAGATCAGGAGAGTTAGTGTTAGTAACCAAATGTAAGAGTGTTAAAGCATGCAGTATGTTGAAAGTACTACTATGAATACAAAGAAGACAATTATGTATTTGACTAAATTCTAGATAAGTGCGCGAGGAGTTGTAATTTTAAGCTAGATATCAAGTTGTTATTGTTAGCTACAATGAAGTATAGTTTATTATAGTCCGAACATAATACCCTGAATGGCTCATGCAGGGCATAGTTCAAGCTACAATTGGGAAGTTTTAGAGGAAGGTAATTACGGGTGATTCTACCAGGGACAGAAAAGTGTAGTCTACTAAGTAAGTCGCTACTATCTATGTCACCTTGGATAAGGTTGTTAATAAATATAACACCAAGCATGGTTCTACGATTAGCTAGAGAAGGCAGATTAAGTAACAAAAGTCTACTAGGATAGGAAGGAAGTCTTGAATTTACATCCCAGTTAAGGCCTCGCAAGGCAAACATTAAGAAGTTTTTCTGTACGGATTCAATGCGGTCTCTATGAACTGTGTACTGAGGGTTCCAGACACATGATCCGTACTCGAGAATTGGACGAACAAGCGAAGTGAAGAGAGTCTTAGTTAAGTAAGGATCGTCAAACTCCTTGGACCATCTCTTAATAAAGCCGAGTACACCCATAGCTTTTTATTAACCATTGATGATATATGTTCGGAAAACTTGAGTTTTCGGTCCAAACGGACACCTAGATCATCAACCAGGGAAATTCTTTCCAAGGTACAACCACAAAGAGAGTATGATACGTACTTTGGGCAGGCACGTGAGAATGTCATCAGCTTGCATTTTGAGCTGTTCAGATTAAGGAGATTTGCACGACACCAAGAAAAGTCGTCTCTAAATTGAAAACAGAGCTTGACATCATCCGCGTACATGAGAGTACGTGAGTTAAGTATGACCGTTGGGAGGTCATTGATGAAAAGTGTAAAAAGCAGGGGACCTAAGTGGCTTCCCTGAGGAACACCAGATGTGGCATGAACGGGATAGGAACGAGTATTTTTAAAGAGGACTCGTTGGGTTCTGTCACCCAAATAGCTCACAATCCAACTAAGAAGTTTTGGTGAGAAACCGAGAAGATTTAGTTTATGCGCAAGAAGGGAATGGTTGACTGAGTCAAATGCCTTACTGAAATCAGTATAAATGACATCAGTTTGAAGATTTTCCTGAAATCCTTTTACCACAAAGGATGTCAGCTCAAGCAGATTTGTCGTGGTAGAACGACGCTTCACAAATCCGTGTTGAAAAGGGGATATAACGGATCTACTAAAATGCTGCAAGTGAGGAGTAATAACATTCTCGAAGAATTTCGGTATAGCCGACAATTTAGAGATACCTCTATAATTGCTTGCATCAGACTTGCTGCCCTTTTTATGTAAAGGGATGATAAAGGATTCCTTCCATATGGATGGAAACGAGGCAGTTACTAAGGACAGCGAAAATAGTTTGAGCAATGGCTTACATAAGGAGTTGGCACAGTATCGAAGTACACAGGCGGGGATACCATCGGGACCTGGTGAGAAGACTGGTTTAACCAATCGAAGATCCCTAATAAGTGAACTTTCATTCAGTAAAGGTGTGAAGATGCCATTCGAGCTTGGTACGCTATATGGATAGGAGTGAATGTTTGGCGTAGAGGAAGAATAAGTTGTTTGAAAAAACTTGGCAAACATATCGGCAATGGCCTGATCTGTGTTCGCCTCAGCGTTATCGAACATAAGTTTAGAAGGAAAGCCCGCTGACCTACGCTTCATGTTAACAAAACTATAAAACTGTTTAGGATTCTGAAAGAACTGAATCCTACATCTGGTCAAATAGTTTTTATAACACTTCGCGTTAAGCACGGTAAAATTTGCCCGAACAGTTAGGTAGCGGGAAAAGACAAGCGGTGAGTTTTTCAGCTTGTATTTCTTAAACAGGCTACTCTTTAAGTTTTTTAAGCGAGACAACTCTTTTGTAAACCAAGGAGGCCTACTTGAGCTTGTCGGATAGAAAAACGGAACACAGATATCAAAAGCAGAGTTAAGGGTTTTATAAAATATATTGATAGCCACTGACATATCAGTTGATAGATAAAAGTCAGACCAATCACAATATGAAATTAAATAATTTAAGTATTCAAAGTCTGCTTTCTTAAAGCAGCGCACGCGGTTGCACGGCTTTACACTTTTATCCACAAAGCTAATACCCAAGTCGAGATTCACTTCGAAAGTGGGATGATAAGGATCTTCAGGTAGGGAAAGGGGTTGTGCCCTGTCTAAAATCACCCTGGAAGGATCTGAGACGAAACATAGATCAAGCGATCTGTTTAAAGTGTTTTTGACATAATTAACCTGCGACAAAGACATGTCAAACAAACCGTCAAACAGATCATGTTGCCGGGAGGGCAGAAGGAAGTTACCCTCCGCAATGGATGTCAAATTACATTCCGGGATATTAAAGTCACCCAGGACTATGAAATGATCTCTGTCTGATAACAGATTAAAAATAGTCTTAATTGCAGACAAATGTTGCGAGTAGACTGATAATTCCGATGACGGCGGAATATAGGAGCAGGTTATATACAAGAAAAAACCGGGAAAGTGTAGTTTTACACAGATTAATTCGATGTCAAATTGAAACTCCGGCTGTAAGAGGTCCGACATAATGGAGGAGTCTACTGCAATCAGTACTCCACCACCCCGTCGGTCAGGTCGATCAAGCCTGTAAGTTGTATACCTATCTGGAAAGACTTCAGAGCTTAGAATCTCTGGTTTTAACCAGGTTTCGGTAAAGGCAATAATTTGGGAAGTAAAGGCAAGACTATGAAGATAAAGACTAGAGATTTTACTACAGAGGCCTCTAACATTTTGATAGGAAAGAATTAAGGAAGAAAGAATATTTGTGTGTCCCCTAGCATTTTCAAAGGCATGAAGAGAAGAGAACTTCAGTTTTTTGAGGACTTTGTACTTGTTGTAGGTCCACTTGGCGATGTAACGGCCAATGTGGGAAGAGTGACGGTCGTTCGGCTTTTTTGTTTTGGAGTGAACTCCTTAACAATAAGGTCGGGCGGCCAGAAAGAAGCTGCGCAAACGTCTTTAAACTGTTCTGCAGGGAGAATGATTTTAAAAGAAGAAATGTCGCGCTTTAATTTGAAGTTGAATTTTTTAACAATCAAATCATTTGCAGGCATCCTTTCGAGAATGTACGATTGTACATCTTCTATGGTTGTGTCTGGAGCCAAGCGAGAGATAAACACCAATTTTTTGGGTTTAATCGCAATCAGAGGTTTTATACTCGGTGCCTGACTAGCAGGCATGATTGCGGGAACATTACCCGTTACGCTGTTATTATTGCTCGTAATGGGAGTTGGCACAAGAGGGGCAGCAAGAGGTTTCGGTGCGGTAACATTGCTGCTAGTTTTTTTTTTTTTTGTGCAACTAGAAGAGCAAGACGGTATAGGGGAAATTAGACTTAGAAGATCAGAAGAAGAAGCCTTGGAAGAAGGTAGATTGGTGGTCTTTAGATTCGTAGTAACTGAATCTAAAGGAATATTAAGAGGAGCAGGTGGCTTACTAAGAGCCGTAAAGGCGTTAAATTGGGTCTCCATCTCCAAAAATTCAGATTGGAGATTAGAGAAAGCTGTGCGTATCCGATAAAACCCGAGTTTGGTTTTATTGTGGATTTTCCGTAGATCGGATTCACCCACACGGCACGCTTCGCACGACCATTTAAGGCCTACATTGGCGTTGACGGCATCTCTAACCCGCACAGTTAGGCCACAGCATTTTAAGTGACTAAAATTGTCACAGAGCCAGCAACCAATGTAGTCCGCATTAGCATCTGAAGAGCATTTGCAATTTGCTGCAGAGCACGACACCATGTTAATAAAATATATATGCCTTCGAATAGTAGGGGACAACGAAGAGAGCAATAGAATATTAAGACAAATTTCTTGAGAGAGCAAGAAACAGTTACAGCGCCGAAAACAGGCAAGCAAGCGAGAACGAAAATAAAAAAACAAATATAGCGAGCACTCGAGGTAAACAAAACAACAGCAGCTGTTACGTCTACAACAAAAGCACTACACAACTCAGAGAGCGAAATTTACTTTCGTGAGCGGGAGAGCGGGAGAGCAGGACAGTGTGAGAATATTAGAAAAAACAAATACAAAAAAACTTGACGCCAAGACGCGCAAGTAAAAAGAATTAAAATTTTTGTAAGCGAATTCACTAATAAGGCAGGATTAGTATGCTACTTTAAGCCTTTACTCACATGGTTAGCACTAGTAAGATACGGCAGTATTAATGAAAGCACATAAGCAAATAAATTAAACAGAATTATTAAGAAACACAGGGAGCAAAAGCGAAACACGTCCAACCACCACGAGTAAGTATCGAGTACAAGTATCGAGTATAGTACAGTAGAGAAAGAAATGCTGGCGATTATTTGGGCAATTAAATATTTTAGACCATATCTATTTGGTAAAAAATTCAAAATTGTTACGGACCATCGACCCCTGTTTTGGTTAATGAATTTTAAAGAACCGGGCAGTAAGCTTGTCCGCTGGAGACTTAAACTACTAGAATACGAGTTTGAAATTGTTTATAAGAAAGGTTTACAAAATGTCGTTGCAGATGCGTTAAGCAGAATAAATGAAGAAATTAACTGTAATGACATTGAAACACTCGAAAACACAGCGGGTTTTACCTTTCATTCAGACCAACCAAACGACAATATTCATATCTCAGAGAAACCACTTAATGATTTCAGACTTCAACTGATCCTTGAAGAAGGGCCGAACTCCGAGTCCTTTACAATAGTCCCTTTTAAAAATAAAGTACGACGAACAATCATAAGCCCAGAGTTCAACTTAGAAAGCATAGCCAAAACATTAAAAATTCTTCTAAAACTCAACAAAATATTCGCAGTATATATATACAACAGACAGAGTATTCAATTTAATTCAGAAGGCGTACTCACAATATTTTGCTCACAGTAACATTTATAAACTTGTTAAATGCAAGATATTTTTAACAGATCTGATAGGCGTCGACAACCAAGAAGAAAAAATTCGTACGCAACATGAAAATTCAAATCATAGAGGGGCGGATGAAGTGACACTAAAACTCAAAAGACAGTTCTATTTCCCAAACATGAATGAAAAAGTTAAACAGATAATTCAAAACTGTAATGTATGCAAAACTTTGAAATATGACAGAAACCCACCTAAACAAGCCTATCAAAAAACAGAAACCCCGGATGGACCATTAAATATAGTACACACGGACTTGTATACTATTAACGGCCGATACGTGGTTACAATAATAGATAAGTTCTCGAAATTTGCGGCAGCTTATACGATCCCAACCAGGAATAGTATAAATACCACAAGGGCTATTTTGCAATTTATTCAAAATTTTGGCATACCAAAAAAACTCATTTGCGACCAAGGTGCCGAATTTCAATCTAACCTTTTCAAAAGTTTTTGTTCACAATATAATATAGATTTACACACCACAGTTGAACGATTGCATTCCACAATGACCGAAATCTATAGAATCATTATAGATCGAAAGTCCAAAGAAAAGCTTGAATGCGATCACGAGGAAATTTTTTTAATAAAAATATTACATTTGATCATGACTATTTTACTAAATTAAATACATTTCGTAAAGACCTATACCCTAAAATTAAGAAACAAGTAGACCAGGCAAAAATAACAAAAATACAAAAACTTAACGAGGATAGACACGAACCACTCCCGGTTACCCCAAATCAAACCATACACAGAAAAGAAAATAGAAGGAATAAATTAACGGCAAGATTCACTCAACAAATAGTTCACGCTGACGCAGGCTCAACGTTGCTAACTATGAGAAAGCAAAAACTTCATAAATCAAAGATAAGAAGGAATATTAAAAGAATAGTCAATAAGGGTAGTAACATTACAGATCCGGATTCCACATCAACATCGAACACGACCTAAACGAAATAAAACATTAAACTGAGAACTACAATAATAAAAACAAATGAAATTGAATTATTAAAAACAATGAGGCATTAACACAAAAATATATATATTATATAATACATTTTGTTTAAATAAACTTGTTAATATAAATAATATTAGTATACATGTAACCTTCACAAATTTAAAAAAAATTTACGTTAAAAACAAAACAGAAATATAATGAATATAAGATAAATAAAAATAAAATAAAAAATATATATATATTTATATTAAAAAAAAAATAAATAAATAAATAAATAAAAAAAAATGAAGAAATTAATAAGTTTAAATACCAAAAATCTGTACCGATTGTTAGAAGTAAGATAAAATTCAGGAATAATGAAATTCCCTTTAAAATACCAATATTTAAGCAAAAAGAAAGAAAATATTAAAGAAGAAGAAAGAGCAAACAAAAATAAACAAATCAGAAAAGCTATAATTCAAACCTATTCGAAGACATAAACAAAATTAAGTCAAACAAAATGCATAGCAAAATAAACTACAATATGTTAAATGTCAACTAGAAATTAAGGCTAACAGTCCAAGTATTTTAGAACAAATAATCTAAAGATCATCATGCCGTAAATACACCATATATCTGGACAAGCAAACACAATCTGCAACATTAAAAAATCAAAATATGTTCAGATTATCGTCGCCAATGAACTAAGGCTTATACCTACAGAAAGGATAGGCCAGTGATCCTCGTTCAACCCATACATTCTTTACGGGCCTCACTCCGTGCTAGGGGGGGAGGAGTTACCATAACAGCGACAACCCTGTCGTTCATCTCGGACTCATCTCTACTCTGTGCACATCAACGATATATTGATATTGATGTATCGATATAGCTGCATCGATACGCATCCCTAATGCATAACATTTTGCAATAAAGCTTCCTCTTTTGAATTGGACCACCGAGCTAAACAGTCGATCGTGTCAGAGAAAAACAACATTTAAACAATTAAATAAATACATATACATATTTTAACATATACACATTGTTACCTCCCACCGTCTCGACCTAAGGCCATTTGGTAACTCCAGCGTACTGCAGTATTATGATTAATTTGTAGCTTTCGATTAGTATCATACAATTAGATGCTTTTTATGGCAACATAGGTCGAAGGGTATCCCACTGTCGCGTGCCGCTCTACTGTAATTATCTTTAAATAAATTTTTACAAATTTTTATCTAATGAAAACCAACAAAAACATTTCACATTTCGCTCGCGACAGCAAGCGAACCCCGAATACGGTCGACATCAGTCCGGGACATAGCTCACTTAACTGATGCGGCCATCGAATGGAGGTTCGATTCCCCGGGTGGGCAGGTTCACATTTTGTGTTTTCATATTTATTTTATTTATTTTGATGTCATTTTTGTCATTTTTCCCCTTATTTTATTACATACGTGTAAGTAAATGTAGATGTTGATTAGTCGTCAAGTTTGCATTGTAAACCATTTCTGTTACCACAAGCAAAAACAAACATCTATTGCTGTGTGTCTGAGTATTTTATATACATTCAAAACGAATTTAATTCTTGTCATCTCTTACTTATTTATACTCCGATTTAGATATTCAACTTTTGATGTTGGGTTAATATTGTAGATTCTAAACAGTTAGTACTGATTAGTCTTTAAGGTTGCATGGTAAACCATTTCTGTTACCACCGGCCAATAGCAAATACAAAGTTTTATTGCTGTGTGTCTGAGTACTGTATATCCGTTCAAAAAGAAATAAAGAAGGTTAATAAATTAAATAAAGTGGAAACAAAGCAAACGCTGTTGCACAAGAAAATCGAACTTGCGCCACAAAACACATATACTAGCTTACAAAATTCTGTCGGCCACTCTGACCACTCAGCTTATGGCTCTTCTTTTGCTTAGTCGTTAAGGTTGCATGGTAAACCATTTCTGTTACCACCGGCCAATAGCAAATACAAAGTTTAATTGCTGTGTGTCTGAGTACTATATATCCGTTCAAAACGAATTTAATTCCTGGTATATCTTACTTATTTATAGTCGGATTTAGATATTCAACTTTTAATGTTGGGTTAATATTGTAGATTCTAAGCAGTTACTACTTATTTACAAAGGCGGGAAGAGGCAAGACACAATTTACAAAAAAAATATTTGAAACACTGAAATATATATGAACGTTGTTAAAAAATTTAATGGCTCTTACATAGTTTTGAGATATACGCGTTCATACAGCCGGACAGACAGACATAGCTCAATCGGCTCATCTGTTGATCCTGATTCAGAATATATATAGTTTATGGATTCGGAGATGCCTCCTTCTGCCTGTTACGCACGTATACGTTCCAAAAAAACACAATAGTCCATGAATTTTTTAAAATCCATGGCCTAAAAGGAGTCGAAAATCAGATCGCGCTCGCATTGTTAGTCCTTTGCTTCCTTGAACAAGTAATATAGTTATGACGTCACCAACTTATTTGCTGGTCGAAGGGTTAAAATGGTTTATCTAATAACTACCTTGTTTATTATTCGATCGGATAGCAATTTTGAGGATAGGTTCATATTGTATTTATCTATATGTATTTATTTATTTATATATAAAACTCTTCTTCTTTAAAATCTATTTATATCACGGTAGGCGTGGTATCCCAAATTAAAAATTAACTTGATCTGCGTATGGTATACAGGAATCTTCATGCTAAATTTGGTATCCCTAGCTTTGTAATAGCTGAGAGATCGGCGCGTTCGTCCATACAGATGGAGACACGGACATGGCTCATTCGTATCGGCTGGTGATTCTGAGAATATATTTACTTTATGTGGTCTCCGACGTCTTCCTCTGCATGTTACATACACTTTCACCATTTGCGATGGTCGAAGGGTATAAACAGACATGCACTCGCGAAAGTGAATGAGTTTGTAAAAAAAGAATTGAAAGCGGGGAGCAAAACAAAAACCAGTCCGTTCACTTTGTAACAAGAAAGAAAGATGAATATATTATGGGATTATATAAAAATGGAATGCTTAACAATTAGTAATTAAATATAAAAGAAAATTCAATTGATTTATAATCACATCATAGTGCATTGAAATACTGGCGGTATTAATGTTTTTGGATATAAAAATGATACAATTTATCGATAGAAGTCAGCCGAAATGTTAATGAAATTTACCAACACTTAATGATGCTATCGATGCTTGCATGTGTTTACCGACTGTTTACCTACATCGATGAGTCGATATTTTTCAGAAAAACATCGATGTAAATACATCGAAATTTTTTAGGGTGTTTTTTTTTAATGTATTTTAGTCCTTATTATATTATAAATCAATACCAATGGGTAAAAGTTCTTTATAAAAAATTGAGTTTGCTGTTTTTATTTGTTGAGAATCAAAATTTAACTTAAAACTACTCTCTCGTCCATCACAAAAATTAACATAAAATAACAATTCAATTTAAACGAAAATGAAAAATAACATCGAGTTCTACTCAAACAATAAAAGAAAAAAGCTGCATACTACTAAAATTAAGTTAACCAGTCATATATATATATATATATATATATATATAGGATCATATTTTCCTTTTAGCGATCTTCGCTTTTCGCTCACAACAAGTCCTGCCTTGCTAAACACTCTTTCGCTTTCCGCTTTTGGTAGCGGTGGCCGGTAAGCCAAAGTATTTCATAACGCATGTTTTGATAATTGCTGTTCTGCTCTTTCAAATCCTTCTCCATTTCCGGGCGGCACCAACACTAATATTAATCCAATCTATAGTAATCTGATCATTTATTTTAGTTATTTTCATGAATTGATAAAAAAAAGTATTTAGCTTACCAAGCTTTTTCGCTCCAAAGTATTGATAAATGTATCATCATTCATCGAACATCGATGTTTCCGATTTTTTGAAAATATCGATGCATGACCGATGTTTCTTCCAGCTCTATTACTCAGTTGCAACTTCCAATTTACACAGGTTGCAGATTCTGCCAACACCAATATTTATCACAATCTGTAATAATTTGATAATTTGTTTTTGTTTATTTTATTAAATTGATAAGAAAAACGTGTTTAGCTTACCAAATCGCTGCAAAGTAGTGACGGGTGTAGTTAGACGGCTGGTAGTTTTTCTTTACGGTGGTAAAGCCTAAACATCGAACATCGATGTTTAAAAATCTCGATGTCTCCGATGTTTTGAAAACATCGATGTATCGATACATCGCCGATGTTCTTTCCAGCTCTATTGCAGAAATAAGGTTGCAAAATCAGAAATAAACGTAAAAAAAGAAAACCAAAGAGCTCTTTATGCAAGTACAACGAGTACGAGATATCATTGGAAGCAGTTTTATTAACGACGCAGTAAGAGATTGTTGTAGGAAAAATTCAGCAATTCCGAAGCCGCGTCATGGTCCATCTACAGGCGGAGGAATTGCACATAATAACACACCCACACACAAATTTCATTAATGCGAAGAGGCAGTTATTGCCACCAACGACGATGCTGCCAGTGACTGCAAACGGGGTACTGTGCGTCTTGGTTACTGGAAGGACGATTATATTGGATACTTTGTGTGCAAACAGCAGAGCAAGGCACCAAAGATATATCGCGGTTACTTTGCACGCGTCAAGGGCGTCGAGATGTGTGTGGAGAAATTTTTAAAGGTTAGTTCGTTATTGTAGTTGCAACGTTGGGTATGATTCAATGCGGAAATAGAGAAAACACAAATAACATCTACCAAGGCACAATTAGCTTTAGAAATTCTTAAAGCTCTTAAAAATGTAGGTGCTCTAAGTAATGAGAAATACTAATTCAATATATTTTATACAAAATAATTTCCAAAATAAAAGTAGTTTGAGTATCTGAATAGATACACTGCACGTGCCCCACTCTGTCTGGCGTTGCTCCTCTTGCAGGTTAAGTGTAAACATAAACCCCAGCCTGGCCGGAGCTGCGCATGTGCCGTAGTTACACGTCACGCCCCAGCTTTGGCCTTGCACTTCATAGCAAATTGACTATGACCATTATACATTGCAGAAAACAGGGGGAAACAGTCAGATCATCAACTTTGGTTGTGGCTTTTGCGAGAGAGAGCGCACCAGGTTAAGAATTTTATTGAGTTGGATTTCCCAACGGTTACTGCGCGCAAATGCTATACAATCAAGCGGAATAAAGCGTTGCTGGCCAAGATCCACGACGAGGTTGGCTAGGTGCGACTAAGTCCGACAGATTTGCGTGAACCCAACTATCATTTGATGAGGTGAACAACAAGTTGCAGCAAGCGGAGGTGGACTTCACGCTACCCACCATCTTTCTGGCAGTCTGTGTGCTTGTCTACATAAAGGCACAAAATTGCTGAATTCTGCGCAAGTGGATAGCGCAGAAGTTTCAAGCCGCCGTCTTTGTTAACTACGAGCAGGTACAGTCTGCTTCAGATCTTACAATGCATCGTTGAAACTGCAGGTCAGTAAGAACGACCGATTTGGCGAGGTGATGCTCAACAGTTTACGCAGTCGTGGGTGCAGTTTGGCCGGCGTGGAGTTCTGTCTGTCGCTAGAGACACAAACCAATCGCTTTAAGGATTGCGGTTGGATTGGGGCACCTGCCTGGGATATGGTGCAAGTGTACGACAGCATCTCCTCGTCGGAGCGTCAGCGTATTGAGTGTCTTGAGATGCTGAACGAGGGAGAACAGCTACTGCAACTGTTCCAGCACTATTGCCTCGTTGTCGCCTGGGTGGGAGTGGCCATTCAGGATCTAGACTTCACGTACGTGCAAGTGTTAAACATGTTAAAACATTCTCTTTTTATTTTTTAATTCCCTTTACTTTTTGTAATGCAACGAACAATTTATATAAAGAAACAGATTCAACTAGTATTTATTAATATATTTCCCAATTATATTAAACATGCGCTGTAAATGTATTTTGAAATCTATTAAAAACCAAGTATATACAGTATAATGTGCTTAACTGCCTCACCATGTTTGACTCAAAAAGAAGTGCACTTATCCTAAAAATGCACTTAACTGCAACAACATTCATGAAGTTATCCTAAAAATGCACTTGTATTGAATGCAACTAAATTAAAATTTTTCAAACAAAATAGCAAAAAAAAGTATGATTGGGCAGTTATGTATATGTAATGTGCAGTTAAGTGTTGAGGCAGTTAAAATACATATAAATGTATATTGAAACATAACGTAAACAGTTTCTTTAAATAACAACGATTTATAATGATTCATTAATCCTCTTGGATAAGGTTTAAATTAATATCTTATTATCATTGGGTTCATTTCATAACAAGAAAAAAAATACAATTTTTTTTTTATATATATTATGTAATTATGAAAAATAAGACAAACAAGCAAATTTTAATTTTTTTATTGCTCCGCAAACTGATTGTATTCATCGAAAAAGCTGCACTCGAGGCAATGCGATGGCATGGCTAAGTTCCAATAGAAATGATTTTTTAAGTGCCGCCGCCGCTTGATTGGACTACTACTCAATGGGTCTGTTACCTACCAAAACTTGTCGACCAGATTTCTATCCTTTACCATTTGCTCAAACAACTCATCAGCTCCAGCATATCCATAACATTCTGTTTGAAAATACTAGGCAACTAACCGAAAGGCAATAGATCATTCTATCGTTGCTTTCGTGGTGTGTCTTTCTAAGTACATTCCAGATCAATGGAGGTAATAAGATTATCGACAGCTTGCAACTGATCCTTGCACCCTGTCTTCTCTGCGGGGAAATCAAAAAACTGATGCTGAGCATGATAAGATATTTCCAGTATGTACAATGTTGCGGATGTGTCTCTGTCGACTTCTGCGGCACCAGCACCAAAAGTCGAGGTTTGTTGAACTTGGCACTTAATATCGTCCAACAAAGAACAATGCTCTGCTGCAGTAGAAATGCCCTAACCAATGCATCCAGCTTATTTGCCGTCGTATCGTTCTTCTTCTGTTAAACTAGCATTTAAAGAGAGTCGCCACAGAAGTAAGCATCTGAAATATTCTTCCGCTTGACGATGAAGTGCATATGGACCCGGAGTGGCGCACAGCATGTGACCATTGATGAAATCTTCAGGCATGGGAGTTATCTTAGTGCCTTTGAAAAAACGCTGTTCGCGATTCACCACCTCCTCTTCCTCGCCCCAGATTTTTTGAGCTGGAAGTGGCTTTCATTATTCATGGCTTTTAAACCCTGCAAACTGATGGTAATAACAGAACCAATGTGCAGTTTGGCGTTCTACATCCGGGGACGTAGACAGTGGCCAGAGCTTCCTTAAAATTGCAAACGGTCGCGTTGCAATTGCTGACCAACTGCACCATTCGATGGCCGCAGGATTTTATTAGTGGTTAAGTGAGCTATGTCCCGGACTGATGTCGACCGTTTTCGGGTCTCGCTTGCGGCAGCAAATGTGAAATGTTTTTGTTGGTTTTCATTAAATAAAATTTAAACGGTCTGAAATAATTTGTTTGCTTACCTAAAAATAATAATTATTTATATTAAATGTAAAATAATTAATATAATTTTTTATTTATCTAAAATATTTCATAATAAATAAATCAAAATCAATGAAATCAAATTGAGGAAAAGCTATTTTTAATTGAAATTTAATTTAACCTGAGAAATAGCGGATTTGTATGTAGTAACATACAATCACAGCCCCCCTGGATTTGTATGTAGTAACATACAATCAGTTTTATTACTGTGTATCTGAGTACTGTATATCCGTTCAAAACGAATTTAATTCTTGTCATATCTTACTTATTTATAGTCCGATTTAGATATTCAACTTTTGATGTTGAGTTAATATTGTAGCTTCTAAGCAGTTAGTACTGATTTACAAAGGCGGGAAGAGGTAAGTCGCAATTTAAAATAAATTTTTTAAAACACTGAAATATATATGAACGTTGTTAAAAAATTTGATGGCTCTAGCTTACATAGTTTTGAGATATACGCGTTCATACAGACGGACAGACAGTCTAACGTCCAGTTCAAACTGTAACGAAAAAAGGAAAATATTAATAAAGCGCCATCTATGGTTAAAGTTTGTATGTCTACTTATCCGGGATGTTGCCAAAGATCTTGAAGCACGAAGAGAGCGAGGTTAACATGGCAGACCATCGTTCGCTGGGTCCCAAGCGGTACTCTGCCATTTTTCCCAAGTCAGTCGTTCCGAGTCAGCCATGAGTGCAAGCTAAATCTGGAAGTTATAAAGAAATTTTAGTGTCTAGTTCTAGTGATTTTGAAGAAAAAAACTAATTAAATACTTACCTGTATCCATTGCTGGTGAGTCCTCCGGAAAGATCTGGAATAGAAGAACAAATTTGTTATGTTAAAATTCTGACAAAATCATGGTTGCAGAACTGGACCCAGGAGTCCAAAGGTCACGCCACTTGGACTGCCAGGAGACAAAGGGCAGCCGATTATACTGCATCTGGTCGAGCGGTGTCTATTGGCCGCGACAGCGTACATTATTTCGGCAGCAGGAAATTTGGCATCGTCACCCCCGCTCCCAGCAGCCATCACGACGGCTAGGGAAATTCTTGACTGGCACATTTAAACCACCAGCACCAACAAAAAATTTAATTTTTATTGCACATTAACTCCCGCCAAAATCCTAGCAACCATCCGACGGCTAGAGAAATTCTAGACTTGCACATTTAAACCACCAGCACCAAGAAAAAAAAAATTTATTTTTATTGCATATTAACTCCCGCCAAAATACTAGCGGCCAACACGTCAGATAATAGAAAACAGAACAAAAGGAGGAAACATCCTTTTTGCGAATTTAATAACAATTTAAGCAAACGGCACCACATATAAAACATTTTAAATCATTTAAAAAAAAAAAAAAATTAATAATTTAGTAAAAATTTTGCATTTAATTTGCAGCATGCGGAAAATGCCCACTGTTGATGACAAGGTATTGGTCTCTCTTCAAGCTGAAATTTGATACGGCCAATTTGAATTCTCGATACAAAGATTAAGGATTTGTCGATCCAGTTGGTACGAGTTAAATTGTCAGTCTTGAATATTATCGCTTCGAGTTGTAGATCGCACCTGAAGGGTGGTGTTGGATGGATTCAAGCCGCTGATTATAAATTAGGGCTTGTCAGCAACATCAAAGTTCAACAGAGTTTTGATCACACGAGTGATTTTTATCTAATCAAAATTTTTTCAATAGACGCAAACAAAAATATGTATAAGGAGTAAAGAGATTACAGCAGTCAGGGTTCAATTTACTTTATGAATTTTATTATTTGATTTATTACAATTTTATTAGGGTTTGAATAATTATTATATGTTATTTTTGTCTTTTATTTGAATGAATTGGAGTAATTGAATTTATACAAATTTTTTTAAAACGATTCATTATTTTTATTTTGGTCTAGTACTTGAATGATACATTTTAATTGTATATCTAAATAAATTTCTTTTGCTTATCAATTTTTTTAAATTTATTTAAATTTTTTTCTTTTAAACATTTATCAATTATTGTATATAATTAGGATTTTTCATTATTACAATAAATTTCGTGTTCGAGTGATTAGTTCAATTCGTTACTTATTATACCCTTGGACCATTGAAAATGGTCAAATGGAATAACACGCCCACCGCCCCCTCAAACCAATTTTGATTTACATTGCTATTTAAATTCAAAGTACTCATTTCTTAACGTTCTGCTTGAGCATATATATAGATAAATACTATATGAACTTATCCTCCAAATTGCAATCCGATCGGACAATAAACACTGAAGTTATAAGCTAAACCATTTCGACCCTTCGACCAACAAAGAAGTGGTCGATGACGTCAGAACTAAATTACTTGTGTAGGAAAGAAAAGGACAAACGATGCAAGCGCGAAGCGCGAGCTGTTTCTCGACTCTTCTTTTCCATACACATGTCAATTACCGAAAATACATGTGCATAAATATATACTAATACTCAACCAATAGGTGACGTATAGATGAATATGAATGTTTGCAAGTAGTTGCATGCATGTGTCCATATTCACAATATGCATGCACCTATGATTATTATTTAATAATTCATATTTTAGGGTCAATAAAAAATACAAAACCATAAAATGAAATTAAATAAATATTAATTTTGATATTGCAAGTTATCGATATTGGCTAATTTAAAATTTATAAAGAAATTCCGATATATACTGCTCACACCGATTTTTGCAGTCTTTCGCGCGCTGGGAAAATGCGGCGATAAATTATTGGCAACGTATCGAAATTGAAGCAAGGTGGCAGCGTACTGCAGTGTTATGATTAATTTGTAGCTTGCGATTAGTATTATACATTTAAATACTTTTTATGGCAACATAAGTCCAAGGGTATCCCACTGTCGAGTGCCGCTCGACTGTTGCTCTCGTTTTAATTTATGGTTATCAAGAGTTTACATTTTGCGTTTCTTAATTTTGTGAACAATTTGAGTGCGGGTTCCAGATCAGATTACATTTTATTACAGTATTTTGATTAAATTTGATTCTTCTTTAGAATTACAATTACTAATTATTAGTAGTTATGCCGCTAACAAGGTCAAACGAAGACTTAACAGCAACTGGCAATCAGACTGTCTGTGGCATATGTTCTGCGATAGTGCAAAACCCAAGTGATAGCCAAAAGACACCCTGCGGTCACGAATTTCATAAAACGTGTATAAAATCGCATATTAAGTCGAGTAGCAATTGTCCCATTTGCAAAGTTAGTTGGACACCAGCTGCTAAACAGGCGAAAAATTCTCCTGCATACGGAACCAGATCTCAATCAGCAGTAGCGACGGTTACAGCAGCTAGTATGGCAGAGAAGCCAGCGTCTTCATCAGCATCTGCGAAGTTAACATCAGATTTAGTTAGTAGAATGCAAAATCAGATTATGTCCGCACTTACTGTGCAAATAACCATGCTGATAGAGGAAAATGTCGAAGCTTGTGTCAGCCGTCGGAGCGTGCGCAGTGAAAACGAGTACACTGATTCGAATGGACTGGTAGGATTGCCGGTAGAAGTTCCATCTGTGATAATTCCACCTTCCAGACCAGCGTCAATAACTCAGGGTAGTTACCAATCCGATCTGCTGCAAAGACCAGACAAAGTTGGTCACATTTTGAATGGTTGGAAACTGAAATTTACGGGTGATGGGTTATCCATAGACAATTTTATATACAGAGTGGAAGCATTAACTCACCAAACGTTAGACAGAAATCGCTCGCTATTTGAGGGAAAGGCAGCGGAATTTTACTGGCGACATCACAAAGCAGTAGGCCAAGTTCGTTGGGACATATTATGTGAAGCTCTTCGTAAGCAATTTCGAGATCAACGGGATGACGCGGATGTAGAAGACCTTATCCGTGGTCGAAAACAAAAGGCAAATGAGTTCTTTGAGGCATTTTACGATGATATAGCCCGGTTGATTGATCAAATGGAGATAACTATAACAAAAACAAGTCTAGTTAGAATTTTAAAAGCAAACTTACTCCCAGAAATAAGGCATGAGATCTTACATTTGGATATCTGTTCCGTATCCGAACTGCGTGATGTTTGCAGGAGACGAGAGGCGTTCCTTGAAGACATCAAACCACAAATGAGTAGCAGCAAAGCGGTTTCGTTTAGGCGTAACGTGGCAGAAATAGTCGCGTGCGATGAGGCATTAGTTCAAGAGGAGCAAGAGAAAGAAGAAGTAGGAGCACTGGAGTTAATTTGTTGGAAAGGCAGCACACCATTTTCACACAGACAAATGAACTCGAGTGTGCAGCCTCGAACAATTCAAAACAATGGTTAGAGGATTCGTCAATAATTCCTGCAATTTCTTATGTAGAGCTCATTATGAAGATACCACGAATATTAATTCCAACCATATCCTATAGTTGCAAGTCGCACTCACGCAGTTCTAAACGCCTTAGAATATTTTGGAAAGGAGTAAAGAATATAGGGAAGGCTGTGAGTAGATTGTCGGCGCTAGAACTAAATGCTGCACATCCACGCCCATATGCTAGAGTTAAATTATTAGAGCGCGAAATTTTCGGATTATTAGATTCGGGCGCTACAATGACCTGCATCGGTGGAAGCTTAGCCAAGGAACTGTTAGAGAAAAAAATCACGTTTAAAAGGCTTCACTCAGATGCAAGTACAGCAGATGGGAATAAGCAACAAATAGTAGGAATTTTGCAAACCGAAATTAATTACAAAAATTTAAATAAATTAATAAATATATATATAATTCCAACTTTACGGTTAGATTTATATTTAGGTATAGATTTTTGGCAGCTTTACGACTTACTGCCAACTGATTTATCAGTGTCTGCAATTAGCCAAGACGAAAATATGCATAAACTCTCTAGTGTACAACGAGAGCAACAGTCGAGCGATACGCGACATACCCTTGGACGTATGTTGCCATAAAAAGTATCTAATTGTATAATACTAATCGCAAGCTACAAATTAAGCATAACACTGCAGTGCGCTGCCACCTTGCATCAATTTCGATACGTTGTCAATTATTTATCGACGCAATTTTCCTAGCGCAAGACTGCAAAAAGCGGTGTGAGCAGTGTATATCGTATTTCTTTATAAATTTTGAATTGGCCAATATCGATAACTTGCAATATACCGAGTAATCAAAATTAATATTTATTTAATTGCATAGTTTTGTATTTTTTAGTGACCCTAAAATATGAATTATTAAATAATAATCATATGTACACGTAAGCATATTATGAATATGTACACAAGCATGTAAATACTTGCATACATTCATATTCATTTACCACAGTACCTATTGGTTGAGTATTAGTATATATTTATGCACATGTATTTTCGGTAATTGACATGTGCATGGAAAAGAAGAGCTGAGAAACAGATCACGCAAGTAATTTAGTTCTGACGTCATCGACAACTTCTTTGCTGGTCGAAATGGTTTATCTAATAACTTCAGTGTTTATTGTCCGATCGGATTGCAATTTGGAGGATAAGTTTATATAGTATTTATCTATATATATACCAAAGCAGAATGTTAAGAAATGAGTAAATCGCCATGTAAATCAAAATTGGCGGTTTGCGGGGGCGGTAGGCGTGTTATTCCAAATTGAAAATAAACTTGATCTGCGTATGGTATACAGGAATCTTCGTGCTAAATTTGGTGTCCCTAGCTTTTGTAATAGCTGAGAGCGGCGCGTTCATCCAGACAGACAGACAGACGGACATGGCTCAATCGACTCGGCTAGTGATCCTGAGCAAGAATATATATATATTTACGGGGTCTCCGACGCCTCCTTCTGCTCGTTACATACATTTGCACAAACTAAGTTACCCTTTTTTGACCATTTTCAATGGTCCAAGGGTATAAAAACAAAATTTGGAAAAAGTTATAAAATTATTTCCATCTTTTGCAGGGCAAGGATTAGGTAAAACAACCATATAGTCACATAATATAGATGTAGGAACAGCTAAGCCGATAAAACAGAGGCACTATCCAGTGTCGCCAGCCATGGAGAAACTTATGTATACCGAAGTAGACAGGATGTTGCAGTTAGAGGTGATCGAGGAATCAGAAAGCGCATGGTCCTCGCCAATTGTGATTGTTAGTAAGCCAGGAAAGATTCGATTATGCCTAGACAGGAAAATAAGAAAATAAACTCATTGACGGAAAAGGATGCGTTTCCTCTGGCTCAAATTAGGGGTATACTTAGCAGATTGCCTAGAGCTGAATTTATAACCAGTCTAGATTTAAAAGACGCTTTTTGGCAGATACCCTTAGACATAAATTCTCGACCTTTAACTGCTTTTACAGTCCCCGGACGCCCACTTTACCAATTTAAAGTAATGCCTTTTGGGCTTTGCAATGCAGCGCAAACAATGTCATGCTTAATGGACAAAGTCATCTCTCCTCAGTTACGAAATGAGGTTTTTATTTATTTAGATGATTTGCTGGTTGTGTCAGCCGATTTCGAACGACATTTAGACGTCCTTAAGGAAGTTGCAAACAATCTCAGACGAGCAAATTTGACGATTAATGTTGGAAAAAGTCAAAGGTTAACTATTTGGTACACATAGTGGGAAATGGAGGCATAAAGACTGATCCCGAAAAGATTTCAGCAATAAAGAACTTCCCAGTTCCTAAAACAATAAAGCATTGAGGAGTTTCTTGGGCTTATGTGGCTGGTATCGCAAATTTATCGCAAACTTTTCTGATGTAACAGCTCCTTTAACAGACCTGTTATCTACAAAAAAACAGTTTGCTTTTACGGCTGAGGCATTGTCTGCTTTTGATAATTTAAAATCCAATCTCAGTGAAGCACCAATCCTGCAAAGTCCAGACTTCTCAAAGCCGTTTTTTATCCATTGCGACGCTTGTAAAACAAGTAGGAGGGGTGTTGGTTCAAGTATCAGAAGAGGGCGATGAAATGCCTATCGCCTATGTCTCCAAGAAATTAAACAAAGCACAGCAAGCATATTCGGTAACTGAGCAGGAATGCTTAGCTGCTCTGGTTTGCCTAAAAACTTTTCGGCCATATGTCGAAGGCCATGAGTTTACAATTATCACTGATCACGCTTCGCTAAAATGGTTGATGACTCAAACTGACCTGAGCAGTAGATTAGCAAGGTGGGCGTTAAAATTACAAGGCTATAAATTTCAAATAGTGCATAGGAAGGGAAAGCTTAATGTGGTACCGGATACTTTGTCACGTATTACCGACGAAAATATAGCGTCAGTGGACGGTCAAGACGGTATATTAGTGGATTTAAAATCCCCACATTTCGTCTCTGGAGAGTATGTGAAACTTAGAGAACGAATTAAGACAATGCAAGCAAAGTTTCCCGACTTAAAAGTTGAGGATGGGTATGTGTATCGGCGAACTGAACATACTACTGACGAGGTCTTACACGACGTTTATGTTTGGAAGCTGTGGATACCGAAGGCAATGACAAAAGGAGTCATAGCCAAAGCACATGACTCCGTATTATGTGCACATGGAGGTATCCACAAAACCATTGAGAGGTTGAGAAAATATTATTTCTGGCCAGGATTGGTGGAAGATGTAAAGGCTTTTATCAACAATTGTGAAGTTTGCAAAACTTCAAGAGCACCGAACAAAGTACTTCGACCACCAATGGGAAAGTTAATTGACAGTCGAAGATTCTTCCAGCGCCTTTATATCGACTTTCTTGGGCCTTATCCACGTTCACGCGGTGGGAAAATAATTAAGGCAGTTAAGAAAATGTCAGCGGACGTAATATTAGATTACATGGAGAAGGAGCTCTCTTATACGTTTGGTGTGCCTGAAGTAGTGTTTTCAGACAATGGTTCACAGTATAGGTCTGACAAGTTTAAAAAACTGCTAAATCGTTTTAAAATAAGTCACATGCTATCTGCTGTACAAGCACCTCAGGCAAACGCTTCCGAACGCGTAAACCGGTCAATTATTGCAGCTACAAGGTCATATATAAAACCAGATCAGAAGGACTGGAATGAAAGCCTGAGCCAAATATCGTGCGCTTTAAGATCGGGTGTACATTCAGCAATTGGCACTACGCCATATTATATGGTATTTGGTCAACAAATGATATTGTCTGGATCCACTTACTCTCTGTTGAGAAAATTAGAGTTGCTAGAGGATAGATCGCTGCCTTTTACACGGGAAGATTCTTTAGAAATTATACGGAAAAGAGCAGGAGATGTTATAAAAAGGCAACATGACAAAAACGAAAGATTGTATAATTTACGCTCAAAGGCCATTGAATTTAAAGAAGTAGACGAAGTGTTCAGGCGGAACTTTAAACAGAGCGTCTTTCAAACTGGTTATAATGCTAAACTGGGGCCAAAGATTATAAAAGCTAGAATTCGGAGAAAGTTGAGGAATGCCAGTTACGAACTTGAGGACTTGCAGGGTAACTTTATTGGCCACTACCATGCTAAAGATATTCGGCAGTAGCTTTGATGATCAGCCTTGTGAATTAAATGATCCACAAGTCTGATTTTAGCAGGGGGGAATTTGTAACGTCCAGTTCAAACTGTAACGAAAATAAAGAAAATATTAATAAAGCGCCATCTATGGTTAAAGTTTATATGTCTACTTATCCGGGATGTTGCCAAAGATCTTGAGGCACGAAGAGAGCGAGGTTAACATGGCAGGCCATCGTTTGCTGGGTCCCAAGCGGTACTCTGCCATTTTTCCCAAGTCAGTCGTTCCGAGTCAGCCATTGTGAGTGCAAGCTAAATCTGGAAGTTATAAAGAAAAAACTAATTAAATACTTACCTGTATCCATTGCTGGTGAGTCCTCCGGATAAGATCTGGAATAGAAGAACAAATTTGTTATGTTAAAATTCTGACAAAATCATGGTTGCAGAACTAGACCCAGGAGTCCAAAGGTCACGCCACTTGGACTGCCAGGAGACAAAGGGTAGCCGATTATACTGCATCTGGTCGAGCGGTGTCTATAGGCCGCGACTGCGTGCATTATTTCGGCAGCAGGAAATTTGGCATCGTCACCCCTGCTCCCAGCAGCCATCACGACGGCTAGAGAAATTCTTGACTGGCACATTTAAACCACCAGCACCAACAAAAAAATTAATTTTTATTGCACATTAACTCCCGCCAAAATCCAAGCAGCCATCACGACGGCTAGAGAAATTTTAGACTTGCACATTTAAACCACCAGCACCAACAAAAAAAAATTAATTTTTATTGCACATTAACTCCCGCCAAAATCCTAGCAGCCATCATGACGGCTAGAGAAATTTCTAGACTGGCACATTTAAACCACCATTACCAACAAAAATTTGCACATTAACTCCCGCCAAAATCATAGCGGCCAACACGTCAGATAATAGAAAACCGAACAAAAGGAGGAAACATCCTTTTTGCAAATTTAATAACAATTTAAGCAAACGGCACCACATATAAAACATTTAAAATAATAATAATTTAGTTAACATTTTTTCTTGTTTATTTGAATTTTTCCACACTATTTAAATAATTTATTAAAAATTTATTTAGTATTTGTCCCTCTAATTTATATTTGTTCTGTTGCAAATTGTCAGCTATTTTATTTAGGGCCCGAAGTATAGGTCAATGATTTGAGTTGAGTGAATTGAGTTTGCATCGCGAGAAAATAATACACACCAAAGCACTCAGAAGACAAATAAGAAAATTTAGAGAGCGAAAGAGGAGACAAAATTAAAATATACAACTTTATGTAGCTATGTAAGTATATGCAAGCGCATAGGCATACATAATTACAAATGTTTTTAATTTCGTTGGTATTTCAAGGTTGGTTTGTGTACCTATGTGCATATGTAAATTATAAATCTTTTTTCTTAGCAACTCTTCGAAAGCGCTTTCGTCGCGGGATGTGAGTAAACAACACACATAAACACTTTTATGGCCAACATATGTTTGTATATGCATTTAATTTTTTTTAAACAAATCACAATTATCACAAAACAGAGAAAAAAAGAACCTTTAAAAAATCCACATAACTAAACTATGCTCCGCCACCAATAAAACTATTACTTACCTTTTTTTTATTTATCACACCCGAGCGAAAATTAAAAAATCAATTTGCGAACACATTACATGCACTTTTTAAAGTTTTACGCGACACTGAATCAGTCAATTGAAATTCTCTCTCTCCATTCAGTCAAATTTAAGTGAAACATATACATAAGTGTGCCCATGTCACATTTTTTGACCCTCAGCTGTTTTAGCCCGTAGACCGAATAGAAATTTGAGAGAAATCAAAACAAAACAAATATAAACAAAGAAGCGTGTAGTTTTTTTGGGAAAAATTTTATTTAATTTATTGGCAGCTTTAAACTTTATATTTTTTTTATTTACATTTTCATTGCTAGACCTTATTTTTAAATTATTTATTTATACAATTTCGTTTAATATTTCAGTGTCATGTCAGGTTATAATTTTAAATTGTTTAAATGTTAGGTGTATTATTTAAAAATGGAATAAATTAATTATAATGATTGAACCCGAACTAATGTAATTTCTGTAAGGGGTCGCAATCCAAGATGCACCCACAGGAATGGGGCGACCAAAGGCAGGGCGGGCTAACCTGGCCACGTTACATCTGTGTGCCAACCTTATACTCCAGTTTGCCAATATTATCCATGCAAAGTGAAGGGTTGCAGATATCTCTCCGACGTCTTAGTTCGTCATCGTCAGCACGTTTTATTATATAAATTATATTGTAGGCCTTGGACTTGGCCATTTTAAGGATCACCACCCCTTAGCCGACGAGCAGGAGCCGGAAATTGAAACGTGCGGTCAAGTCCATGAAGTCCAACAGCCTATAGGGAATGGCAACCAATTGCCAACCGTTACAACAGACATAGCTCAATCGACTCGTCTGTTGACCCTGATTCAGAATATATATAGTTTATGGATTCGGTGATGCCTCCTTCTGCCTGTTACGCACGTTTACGTTCCGACAAACACAATAGTCCATATATTTTTATAAAAATCCATGGCCTAAAAGGAGTCGAAAAACAGATCACGCTCTCATCGTTCGTCCTTTGCTTTCTTGTACAAGTAATATAGTTATAACGTCATCAACAACTTATTTGCTGGTCGAAGGGTTGAAATGCTTTATCTAATAACTACCTTGTTTATTATTCGATCGGAAAGCAATTTTGAGGATAAGTTTTTATAGTATTTGTCTATATGTATTTAGCTATTTATATCACGGTAGGCGTGGTATCCCAAATTAAAAATTAACTTGATCTGCGTATGGTATACAGGAATCTTCATGCTAAATTTGGTATCCCTAGCTTTGTAATAGCTGAGAGATCGGCGCGTTCATCTAGACAGATGGAGAGACGGACATGAATCAATCGTATCGGCTAGTGATCCTGGGAATATATATTTTTTGTGTGGTCTCCGACGTCTCCCTCTGCATGTTACATGCATTTTCACAATTTGCAATGGTCGAAGGGTATAAACAGGCATGCAGTCGCGAAAGTGAATGAGTTTGTGAAAAAAGAATTGAAAGCGGGGAGCAAAACAAAACCAGTCCGTTCACTTTTTAGCAAAGAAAGAAAGATGAATATATTACGGGATTATATAAAAATAGAATGCTAAACAATTAGTAATTAAATAAAAAAGAAAATTCAATTGATTTAAAATCACATCATAATGCATTCAAATACTGGCGGTATTATTGTTTTTGGATATAAAAATGATACAATTTATAGATAGCAGTCAGCCGAAATTTGTATGAAATTTACCAACACTTAATGATGCTATCGATGCTTGTATGTGTTTACAGACTGTTTACCTACATCGATGAGTCGATGTTTTTCAGAAAAACATCGATGTAAATACATCGAAATTTTTTAGGGTGTTTTTTTAATGTATTTTAGTCCTTATTATATTATAAATCAATACCAATGGGTAAAAGTTCTTTATAAAAAATTGATTTTGCTGTCTTTATTTGTTGAGAATCAAAATTAAACTTAAAACTACTCTCTCGTTCATCACAAAAATTGACATAAAATAACAATTCAATTTAAACGAAAATGAAAAATAACATCGAGTTCTACTCAAACAATAAAAGAAAAAAGCTGCATACTAAAATTAAGTTAACCAGTCATTTTTGTTTAAAAATATGATCATATTTTCCTTTTAGCGAGCTTCGCTTTTCGCTCACAACAAGTCCTGCCTTGCTAAATATTCTTTCACTTTCAGTAGCGGTGGCCGGTAAGCCAAAGTATTTCATAACGCATGTTTTGATAATTGCTGTTCTGCTCTTTCAAAGCCTTCTCCATTTCCGGGCGGCACCAACACTAATATTAATCCAATCTATAATAATCTGATCATTTATTTTAGTTATTTTAATGAATTGATAAAAAAAGTATTTAGCTTACCAAGCTTTTTCGCTCCAAAGTATTGATAAATGTATCATCATTCATCGAACATCGATGTTTCCGATTTTTTGAAAATATCTATGTATCGATGCATGACCGATGTTTCTTCCAGCTCTATTACTCAGTTGCAACTTGCAATTTACACAGGTTGCAGATTCTGCCAACACCAATATTTATCACAATCTGTAATAATTTGATAATTTATTTTAGTTTATTTTATTAAATTGATAAGAAAAACGTGTTTAGCTTACCAAATCGCTGCAAAGTAGTGACGGGTGTAGTTAGACGGCTGGTAGTTTTTCTTTACGATGGTAAAGCCTAGACATCGAACATCGATGTTTAAAAATCTCGATGTCTCCGATGTTTTGAAAACATCGATGTATCGATACATCACCGATGTTCTTTCCAGCTCTATTGCAGAAATAAGGTTGCAAAATCAGAAATAAACGTAAAAAAAGAAAACCAAAGAGCTCTTTATGCAAGTACAACGAGTACGAGATATCATTGGAAGCAGTTTTATTAACGACGCAGTAAGAGATTGTTGTAGGAAAAATTCAGCAATTCAGAAGCCGCGTCATGGTCCATCTACAGGCGGAGGAATTGCACATAATAACACACCCACACACAAATTTCATTAATGCGAAGAGGCAGTTATTGCCACCAACGACGATGCTGCCAGTGACTGCAAACGGGGTACTGTGCGTCTTGGTTACTGGAAGGACGATTATATTGGATACTTTGTGTGCCAACAGCAGAGGAAGGCACCAAAGATATATCGCGGTTACTTTGCACGCGTCAAGGGCGTCGAGATGTGTGTGGAGAAATTTTTAAAGGTTTGTTCGTTATTGTAGTTGCAACGTTGGGTATGATTCAATGCGGAGATAGAGAAAACACAAATAACATCTACCAAGGCACAATTAGCTTAAGAAATTCTTAAAGCTCTTAAAAATGTAGGTGCTCTAAGTAATGAGAAATCCTAATTCAATATATTTTATACAAAATAATTTTCCAAAATAAAAGTAGTTTGAGTATCTGAATAGATACACTGCACGTGCCCCACTCTGTCTGGCATTGCTCCTCTTGCAGGTTAAGTGGAATCTCGAACTTTAGCATTGAAATTGTATAGAAATATGTACAACATATGTATATCCTGTTGCATAAACCCCAGCCTGGCCGGAGCTGCGCATGTGCCGTAGTTACGCACGTCACGCCCCAGCTTTGGCCTTGCACTTCATAGCAAATTGACCATGACCATTGTACATTGCAGAAAACAGGGGGAAATAGTCAGATCATCAACTTTGGTTGTGGCTTTTGCGAGACACAGCGCATCAGCTTAAGAATTTTATTGATTTGGATTTCCCAACGGTTACTGCGCGCAAATGCTATACAATCAAGCGGAATAAAGCGTTGCTGGCCAAGATCCACGACGAGGATGGCTAGGTGCGACTAAGTCCGACAGATTTGCGTGAACCCAACTATCATTTGATGAGGTGAACAAAAAGTTGCAGCAAGCGGAGGTGGACTTCACGCTACCCACCATCTTTCTGGCAGTCTGTGTGCTTGTCTACATAAAGGCACAAAATTGCTGAATTCTGCGCAAGTGGATAGCACAGAAGTTTCAAGCCGCCGTCTTTGTTAACTACGAACAGGTACAGTCTGCTTCAGATCTCACAATGCATTGTTGACTTATCTATTCAAACTGCAGGTCAGTATGAACGACCGATTTGGCGAGGTGATGCTCAAAAGTTTACGCAGTCGTGGGTGCAGTTTGGCCGGCGTGGAGTTCTGTCTGTCGCTAGAGACACAAACCAATCGCTTTAAGGATTGCGGTTGGAGTGGGGCACGTGCCTGGGATATGGTGCAAGTGTACGACAGCATCTTCTCGTCGGAGCGTCGGAGTGTCTTGAGATGCTGAACGAGGGAGAACTGCTGTTGCAACTGTTCCAGCACTATTGCCTCGTTGTCGTCTGGCTGGGAGTGGCCTTTCAGGATCTAGACTTCACGTACGTGCAAGTGTAAAACATGTTGATATGCACTCTTTTTCAATTCGTCTGTAAATAATCATTGTCTCTCTAAATTTTCGCTAGTGTAGAGGATAATATGTACATTATCTAAAGGATGCCCCAATTTTAAACTCTAGGTATTGGATAAACTTCCCGCGCTTTCTACTCCTGTCCGGTGCTCAGCTATTCTCAAAGATAGTTTAACTATAACTATAACCTAACTAAATTGTTCCTTAGTCTTCTGTCATAATAAGTCATTCGTTTTTATTTTTTAATTCCCTTTACTTTTTGTAATGCATCAACGAACAATTTATATAAAGAAACAGATTCAACTTGTATTTATTAATAGGTATATTTCCCAATCATATTAAACATGCGCTTTAAATGTATTTTGAAATTTATTAAAAACCAAGTAGTGTTGTGTCGTTCGTGAACGAACGAACTAAATTGAACTATTCACCAAACTGAACGAACGAACTAGGTCTGTCTTTATAGTTCTATATAGTTCATTAGTTCAATATAGTTCACTTAGTTCAATAGTTCATTTAGCTCACGTCGTTCATTTTGATCTCTTAAAAAATTACTATGTTATCTTTTTGTAAACTCTTTATTATTTCTTATTATTATTACGTATGTGTTTTTGACATAAATTGAATAAATAATATTAATTTTCAATAACAGCATTGAAAAGGCAATAGGTTTGCAATCAGAAATTGATTCTTTGGATCCTGAAAATGATAATCGATCCGGTTTAGAAGAACAACTAAAGCATTATTTATGTTAGCTCTAGCTCCAAGTGGTAATAAATCACAAACCCAAAATACGCCAAGCTATATTAGCCACCATTCAAATTTACCAAAGCTGAAACTACCCACATTTAGTGGGAAGCATGCTGAATTCAAGCAATTTATCAGTTTATTTAAAAGTTTGGTAGATTCAGATAATTCAATCTCGAACATTGAAAAAATTAATCATTTAATTTCATGTCTATCAGATGAAGCGGTACAAGCATACCAAATGTCAGCAGTAAATTATCCAAAAGCATTAGCAAGTTTGCACCGTGTTTACGACAATAAATGCCTTATTTTCTTCGATACACTCGGTCAGCTGTTTGACATTCCTCCTGTGACTAAGCCATCTGCATCCCCATTGAGGTCAGTAAACCTTATCAAGTTTCGGCAATTTTTGAGTCCCTTTTGTCGTTGGGTAATGAAAAATATGTAGCCAATGCAATGATCATTCATCTCGTTCTATCTAAGGTAGATTATATTACAAAATCAAAATATGAAGAGCAACTTGATAATGATGTTTTGCCCAAGAGGTCTGACTGCGTTATAAATCTCAATAGGCGATATCAACATCTGACTGCAGAGGAATCCTCAAGAGCCAGAGTTGAACCAAAACATGAGATCCCAATTAGAAAACCCACAAAGTCATCATTTGCCTGTTCCAAATCTACAAGTTCAGTTGATCCAAGTTGTCTGTATTGCAACTCTAACCATAGTATTGTCAACTGTCAAGGGTTTGCAGCAATGCCTGTTCTGGAACGGTTTGAATTCTCCAAAGGTAAAGGGTTATGTATAAACTGTCTTCATCAGGGACATAAAACCTCAATGTTTTAGTAGATAGAGTAGTCGGATAGCCTTTTTTCAGTTAGAAATCAATTAAAGTTTTTATTTTAGGCTCGATTATTTTAATTTCACAATCCGCGTCCGTACAATTCTGCGTTGCATGGAAAAGTCAAGTGCGTCGCCTCTCTTCTCACTCTACTTCTCTTGTTCTCGCTAGAGGCCGCTTAGTGAACTACAACTGTTTAACCTACAATAGTTACAATAGATGGCGTTGAGCCATGATCGACAAACTAAACGGTACATACAATTACACTGTGTCTTACATACTAATTATAACTACACGTACTACATATTAGTACAACTCGGCCGTTCTGACATTGAGGATCTCCTGATACTCGTTGATTTGCTTCTTGTTACAATATTGCTTTGACCATACTTATTTATAATTCTATTGTTTACAAGTTTATTTTTATTTTTTTCTACACTTATATTATCATTTAAATTTACATTATCACTTTCTGTATTTACATCATTTTTTGGAGTTATATCGATATTTTCTTTGTTGTCCTCATCACTTTCTTCAATTAGCTCATTTTCAGACATTGCAACACTTTTTGAATTGATCCATTGTTTAAGATTATGTATAGCCCATATTCCTGAATACGGTATTTGCGACTGTTGAAAATTTTCCACGTCTTCAATTAAGTATCGATCATTGTCTAAGACTTTTGACACTACGTATGGTCCTTTAAATTTTGGTATAAGTTTACTAGATGCGCCTTGCAAGGAATTAAAATTTTTTACTACTACATAATCGCCTACCGCAGACTTTAGGTTTTTGCCGTTTTGCATTTACATATGTATTATTATATGCTTGAGCATTTACTTGGCTTATCTGTGCATTTCGTCTAATTTCTTCTGAGTTCCTTATCGTTTGGTTATTTGGAGCTATGACGCTTTCTTTCAGACTATCGACATTGTTTCCTTTCTGTTTTACCCCAAAAAGCATTAAGCTTGGACATTCATTTGTACTTCTATTTCTTGTATTGTTCATTGTGTATTCCACTTTGTACAGAACTTTATGCCACGCCTCGTTATTTTCTGTATCTATTATTTTAGCCATCATCGGACCTAAATCCCTATTTACTCTTTCTACTTGTCCATTAGCTTCTGGAGATGCTGTAGCTACTTTAATGTGATTAACGTTATTTTCTTTTAGAAAGTCTTCGAATTCGTTAGAAGTGAAACAACTGCCTCGATCAGATTTTTGAGCCTACTATATGCAATAAAATAGTTATTTAAAGCTTCAATTGCTTCTGTTGAAAATACAAAAGTCACACTTACATATGCATAGTTGTGAATTAAAAGGACCATGTCGCTGTTTGTCATTCACATGGCATGGTTTACCATTCACATGCATTCACATGTTATAGAGTAATCGTTCTATTCGCTTGCAGACAACGAGACAGTGCGGTTGATTCAATCGGTTGCTTAAATAAAATAATTATTGAAACAACAATAAAAGTGTTTCACTATTTGGTTGATGCCCTGGGTTATAATATACAATACTTAATCGTATTTTATTATATTCAATTTAATAGGTTATGGGCCCAGTCACATTTTCGGCCAACTGTTGAAATAGTTTAATTGTGCAAATAAGAATAATTAAAATAAATAAAAGTGATTTTTCTTATTTAAATATATGTATTTATTGGACACAAATACATAGAGAGCTTTTCGAAATACATACATACGTATGTATAACGATACACAAAAACGTTTGGTTGTATATTAGTGAAAAATCAGTACAGCAACGAAAACTGATTCTAAGAGGCACAAGGCAAACGGAGAAACAAAGAAAAAGAAAAAGATCAGTTAGTTTTATCATAGCGACGGCGCGTGGTCAAAAATCAAGAGAAAAAAAAAAGACATGGATAAAGGAAAGAGGAATATAAAACCGTTTATATAGTTGGACGTTGAATACAATGAATGTATTAGCAAGTGGTCCAAACGACACCAAGCCGATGCTTGTTGCGAGCGGAACCCAGACGAAGTCCACCTCCCGCCTGACCGACCGAGAGGCACCGTCGCATAACGAACGACACGGAAACGCGGTAAAAATGCGAGTAGAAACGCGAGAGAAGGGAATAAAAAGTCGATTAGAGGATACACGCGACATGCAAGTGAAGAATGAAAATTAAGAAAAAGAAGATAGAATGACGAGGAAGATACTATTACTAATTAATACTAATACTAATTACGTGCTAGATAGACAAGAATTAAAGACTGCATAGCAGCGATAGAGTTAGTGTTAGCTATGACGTGTTGAAGTTTATTGTAGTCCGAACATAATACCCTGAACGGATCGTGCAGTGCATAGTTCGATCTACAATAAGGAAGAGTTAGTGAAAGGTAATTACGTGTAGTTCTGCAAGGGACAGAGAAGTGTAGCTGCCTTACCAGGGTCTCACTGTCAATTTCACCTTGCATAAGGTTGTTAATAAATAAGACGCCTAGCATGGTTCTGCGATTGGTTAGGGAAGGCAGGTTTAATAATAGAAGTCTATTAGTATAGGAAGGCAGTCTTAAATTTTCATCCCAGTTAAGGCCACGTAAGGCAAAAAGTAAAAAGTTCTTCTGTACAGATTCTATGTGTTCCTTATGAATAGTGTACTGGGGACACCATACGCATGACCAGTATTCGAGAATGGGACGAACAAGTGAGATGTAGAGGGTCTTTGTAAGATAAGGATCGTCAAATTCCTTAGACTATCTCTTAATAAAGCCTAAGACACCCATGGCTTTATTGACCATATTAGAAATATGATTGGAAAACTTAAGTTTTCGGTCCAAAAGAACCCTCAAATCATCAACTAGGGTGATTCTTTCCAAGGCACAACCACAAAGAGTATAAGAAGCATACTTTGGACTGGCTCGAGAGAATGTCATCAGCTTGCATTTAGAGCTGTTCAGGTTTAAAAAATTGGCACAACACCAAGAATAAAAACTATTTAGGTCGGCTTATAAGAGTGAGTGACAGTGGTCGTCTTTAAATTGGTAACAAAGCTTTACATCATCCGCATACATGAGAGTACGGGAGTTACGTATGACCAAAGGAAGGTCATTGATGAAAAGCGTAAAAAGTAGGGGACCGAGGTGACTCCCTTGAGGAACCCCAGATGTGGCATGAAGTGGGTTTGAAAGGGTGGTTTTAAAGAGGACTCTTTGAGTTCTGTCAGTCAGATAGCTAACAATCCAACTAAGTATTTTTGGTGAAAAACCTAGAAGGTCAAGCTTATGTGACAGAAGGGAGTGATTCACTGAGTCAAAAGCTTTACTGAAATCAGTATAAATAACATCAGTTTGAAGATTTTCCTGAAATCCTTTTACCACAAAGGATGTCAGCTCAAGTAAATTTGTCGTAAATTTGTCTTGTTCGTCCAACTCTTGAATATGGGTCTTGCGTGTGGTCACCGCAATACCGTATTCACCAAGATAGAATTGAGTCTGTTCAAAAGTAGTTTCTACTCTTTGCCATGCGCAGTTTTAATTGGGTTCCGGGTGTAGACTTACCACCATACTCTAGTAGACTCTTTCTAATTAACCTACGTTCTTTAACTAACCGTCGTATTATGTTAGGCGTTATGTTTATTGTAAAGCTAATAAAGTACAATATAGATTCCCCTACTCTGCTTACTCAAATTAATTTCTGTATTCCTTCTAGAGTTTTATGCCACTATCCTTGGCCTTTTGTAATACTAACTACAGCTTGCATGACCCTTTCCGAGTTCTCTGTGCTGACTACAACAGATTGTCTAGAGTTTTCAACTCCGATCCTCCCTTTACTCTGTTAAACTGTCTATCCTTAATCAATTTACACTACATGCTAACAACTAATATTAATCTACCGATCTGATTGGATTTTACTGGGTTTTCCCCAATCCTTTGCAGTAAATGTTGGATCGAGAATTCTTGTTCCGTTATTCCCAGCCTAAATTTAAAAATATATATTTTTAATTAATTTTAAATTTTTGACATATTGCTAAATTTAATTTAAAAATCTAAATTATTTTCTTTTTTAAATTTCCAATTTGAATTTAATATAATCTAATTTTTAATTTTAATTTTTTTTGATTTAGTTGACGTTAAATAAATAAATAAATAAATTGTGTTTTATTCAAAGCTCTCATGTCGTTGTATTGGGTTTTGGTTAGAGAGCTGTCAATCAAAAATGCAAGAGCCTGAATTGGTGTGAGCAGTACTGGCTCTGAGAATATTAATTTCTTTCCAATTTCAGTGGATGCAGTTGAAGTAGAAATGGTATGCTTTAATACAAAAGCAGTATCGCCCATTTTTTCCTTTTTGGCTGAAATTTATGCTGCATAGACAAGAAGACTTGTATTATTTTCTTCAATATTAACCAGATCCGTCGCCAATTTTCTTTTAAATTTAAATTCGCCAACAACCCAGTCAACTAAGGCTTTGTCATTTCGACCTCCTCTGATCTACTCATCCAGCAGAACCGATCGGCTAATCTCAAACTTAGCTTTCACGCAAAATATAAAGAGCATAGGCTAATTTAGGCAAAAGGCGCTACTAACATCAATTTAATTACAGTTTTGAGTAAACACTTCAGTTATTATTTTTTGGCACAAGTTGGCACAAATTATTTCTCACTCCACAATAGACGAACACTTTGGTTAGATTTTGCCTAAACTAAGACGTAAACAAAGACAACAATAACTACAACATGGAACACATAATTCTAAATCAGTAAGTTATAGATACAAAACTATAAAATTCAATTAAATAAATATAAATTTTGATTACTCGATATATTGCAAGTTATCGATATTTGCCAATTTATACTATACAAAACTATAATATGACCATACAAGAAAAAATAAAAAATTCATGTTCGGAGAGAAAGAGTTAAGAGCTTTCAATATGCTAAAGGAAAAACTGGTAGAAGCACCAATATTAGCAATATATGATCCGAAAGATGAGACCGAACTTCATTGTGATTCAAGTTCGCTAGGGTACGGTGCTATATTGTTACAACGAAAGAATGATGCGAAGTTACACCCAATTTTTTACTTTTCAAAACGGACGACAGAAGTTGAGTCAAGGTATCACAGCTTTGAGTTAGAAACACTTGCAATAGTCAACGCGTTGAAAAGGTTTCGAGTCTATTTACAAGGCATTAACTTTAAAATAGTAACAGATTGCAATTCGCATACGTTAACTTTAAACAAAAAAGAATTAAATCCACGAATTGCAAGGTGGGCTCTCGAGCTACAAAATTATGATTACACTCTTGAACATATAGTAGGTCAGGAAAAAGAATGCAGCATGTGGATGCAATAGAAACAAACACGTTTGAAGAAAACTTAATAATATGCCAGGGAAAGGATCCAAATATTAGAAATATAAAGAATAAATTGTCTGAACAGGAAAGTGAATATTATGAAATGCGCAATGGTGTCGTTTATAGGAAATAAAGTCAGAGATTAATGTTTTATGTACCAATGTCAATGGAAACCTATGTTAATTTTAAGTATAATGATGAGATGGGACATGTAGGGGTTGACAAAGTGGTGGACTCGATTCCGAACGTACGAAGAAAAGTAACAGATCACATTAACAATTGTCTCAAGTGTATTGCGTTTTCTAATAAGTCGGGTAGAGTAGGGGGGTTTTTACAGTCGATTCCAAAGGACAGTGATCCATTTGAAGTATTACATCAATAGTAAAGATACGAAAAAAGACATATACTGGTAGTAATAGATGCGTGTACGAAGTTTGTTAAACTATACCCAACCAAAACGACAAGTTCAAAGGAAGCTATTGAATTTAATATAAGAAAATACGATTAAGTATTATATATTATAACCCAGGACATCAACCAAATAGTGAAACACTTTTATTGTTGTTTGACACTTCAATAATTATTTTATTTAAGCAACCGATTGAATCAACCGCACTGTCTCGTTGTCTGCAAGCGAATAGAACGATTACTCTATAACATGTGAATGGTAAACCATGCCATGTGAATGACAAACAACGACATGGTCCTCTTAATTCACAACTATGCATAAGTG
Source organism: Zaprionus ornatus (assembly GCA_018904035.1). Taxonomy (NCBI): domain Eukaryota; kingdom Metazoa; phylum Arthropoda; class Insecta; order Diptera; family Drosophilidae; genus Zaprionus; species Zaprionus ornatus. The sequence goes on along the minus strand of JAEIFZ010000245.1, from coordinate 257,404 downwards.
TGACTTTTGTATTTTCAACACGCCTCCTCAAAAATCACACTGATACAAACTGATTAAAAATTAATGAAATGAAAAATTACTTTCAGACGAGTGCATGCGTTTTCTAATGGTTGTATTCTTATTCTTTTCTTTTTTCTCTGGGGCTACTTTTATTGAACCAGCATTTGCTGCAAAGAATTGGGGAAACCCGGTAAAACCCAATTAGTTCAATCAAATAAAAATTTAACAAGATTCACTTAAATAAACATAGTAATAGTTGGTATAATATTGTAGTTAGTATGGTTATATATATATAAAAGATTCAGACTTCATATAAAAATTCATTTTGCTCATTTAGATTATTTTGATCATTCAAGATTCAGTTAGCCCCAGTTGGTCTCGCAGTACAATGAATCTGGCAGTTGGTAGTGGCTTTGTCAAAATATCAGCCAATTGTAAATCTGTGGAAAGATACTTAACACAAATTAGTTTGTTTTCAATTTGTTCTCTGGTAAAATGATATTTGATATCTATGTGCTTAGTTCTCTTGTGGCATGTGGGATTATTGGCTATACTTATACAACCTTGGTTATCCTCGAAAATAACTATTGGACCATTTAATTCTAATTTCATTTCATTTGTTAATGATTTTAGCCATAATGCTTCCCTTACTCCTTCGAATAAGGCCATATATTCAGCTTCGGTAGATGAAGCAGCAACAGATTTTTGTTTCATAGTACTCCAGCAAATTGAACAATTTTCAAACATTTTAAATATATACCCTGTAGTACTTCTTCTGTCAGTCTCATTTCCGGCCCAATCAGAATCCACATACCCCATAAGAATTTTATTTACTTTCAAATTCCTTTTAAATGATAACTTTAAATTGACAGTTCCTTTTAGATATCTTAAAATTCTTTTAAGACATTGCAATAATTCTCTATTATTGTAGTTAGTATTATCGACTTAAGATACTTATCGATGTACTTAAATCAGGACGTGTACATAACATTACGTACATTAAACAACCAATCAAATTCCTACATGGTGCTTCATATGACTCTTCTACTTGCAAAGCCTCATAATTTATTTTGCGTGGAGTCCCAACTGGATTACAATCTTCCATATTGAAATTTTTTAAAACATTTTTAATATATGCAGATTGACTGAGACAAATTTGATCATTTTTTCTTTCAATTTTTATGCCAATAAAATATCGTATTTCATTTAGATCGGTCATTTGAAACTTATTCAAAAGATATGTTTTAGATTTAGACATTATTTCAGAATCACTAGTAGAAATTATTATATCGTCAACATATAAGAGTACATATATATTTTTATGTATATCTCCTTCATCTAGAATATATATACATCTGTCTACTTCTAGACTCTGAAATCCAAAATTTTGCAATGCACTTTCAAATATCTCAAACCAGCATCTTGCAGCTTGTTTTAGACCATAAATGGCTTTATTAAGTTTACATACTTTGTTTCCATCATACTGTATTAAACCAATTGGAATTTTCATATAGATTTCATCTTTTAGTGCTCCATTTAAAAAAGCTGTTTTGACATCCATCTGATGGATCAATAAATCATATTGATTTAAAAAAGCTAAAAGATATCTAAAACTAGAAATTCGAGCAACTGGTGCAAAAGTCTCATCATAATCCATCATATATTCTTGGGTGAATCCCCTGGCTACCAATCTTGCCTTATATTTAAGTAAATTACCATTTTCATCTTGTTTTGTACTAAAAACCCACTTGCAATCTACTATGTTTTTATCCTTAGGCATTTGCACTAAGCACCATGTATTATTTACAAAATGAGAATTCAGTTCGTCTTTAATGGCATCCTCCCACAAGCTTCTGTCATCACGAGTTTTAATCTCTTCATATGTATTGGGAATATCATTTAAGCACAATTGCGTATTCATCAGACACTTTTCTAAAAATCTATAATATATGATAACTTTGGTTTATCTTTAATTCTCTCATTGCGTCTAATTTGTTCTGGATTTTTTTTTCTTTTATTTTATCACCAGTTTCAGCCACTGGATCGGTATTCTCGAGACAAGTGGAATTTTCATTTAGATTTTCATCAGACTTCGAATCCGAAGATTCACAATTTTCCTGCAATGGAAAATTCGACTCTTCATTCGCTTCAATTAGAGAATCACTGTATTGGTCAAAAACATCATGTTTTTCCACAGAGTCATTTTCATTTGAAGTCACCGATTTCATATTTATTTCATCCACCACTACATCTCTAGCTGTCATAAATTTTTTAAGTTCTCATTCCACAACTTATAGCCATTTGGCTCATATCCGAAAAGTATAGTTTTGATCGATTTCTCGTCAAATTTTATCTTTCGCACTTTATTTAGTGCGTATACTGTCGAGCCAAATATCTTTAGATATTTCAATACTGGCTTCTTTTTATGCCACATCTCAAATGGTGTTTTTCTTATATAAAGCTCTACTTGGGGACCTGTTAATTAAATATGTTGCTGTCAAAACAGCTTCACCCCAAAATCTTTTATTTAGTTTAGTACAGTTAATCATAGAGCGAGCTTTTTCAGTGATTGTTCTAATCATCCGTGCTGCAACACCATTCAGCTGTGGGGTATGAGGAACCGTTAAATGATAGCTGATACCTTTTTCGACACAAAATTCACGCATTTCATTAGAGAGATATTCTCTTCCATTATCAATATATAGATTAACCATTTTTAAATTGAAATGAGCCTCACTCTTTGCTACAAAATCTTTAAATACAAAGAACACGTCCGATTTATAAGTTATTAAATACGTCAAACAATAATGTGTATATTGATCAACAAATACTACGTAGTAGTTTTTATTATCAATAGTTGAGGGCGTAATCGGACCGCATACATCCGAATGAATTACAAATAGTGGGCGTTCAATATTTTCTTTATTTTTGTTTTATTCAAATTTTAGTCTTGATTGCTTTCCGTTAATACACGCCTCACATAATTAACTACTATTTACTTGTACGTTTTTTATAAGTTCACTATCTTCAAACAAGCCATCTCGTTTAATTTCTAAGAATTTTCCAACACTTATATGTCCCAATCTTTCATGTCACAAGCGATACTCTGCATCATTTGATATTGCAGATGTATATACCTTACTATTTAAAGTAAATTTAACAGTCGGTACATTATACTCACATAGTCCTTCACATACCAAATTACCGTTCTTGATTACTTTAATGCCATCCTTATTAAACTCGACGGACATTCCAGCATCTATCATCTTCTTTACGTATAGCAAATTGTGCGGGATTTCCTTACAATACAGCACGTTGTGTAATGTAATGTTGTTTCCAGAAATGTTAAGTTTAACTTGTCCTTTTGCAGTAGCATAAACAAATTCTTCACGCTTTGCAATCTCAATAGCCACGTTTAAATTTAAATTATCATACTCCGAAAATAAATTAATATCATTCACTAGGTGATCTGATGCCCCCGAATCTAATATTAAATTTACTTCGTCTGGCTTTTCAGTGTAATTTGCTAATTTCACCATAAATGCAAATGGGCATTTTTGCTGCGTTTCTACCTTCTTCTTCTTCTCTTTCTAACTTCTGCATTCATCAGAAATGCAAACGCACGTACTGGCTGTGTTTCTGTCGCCATCTGAGCCTGTCTCTCTCTAACATTATTTCCATCGGGAACATTCTGGTTTCCTGCCTGCCTTTTTAATTGAAAGCAATCTTTCTTTATATGACCCAATTTCTTGCAATGAAAACATTTTAGTTTAGACTTATTCTAAAAAGGTTTCTTCATAGATTTCCTAGCTTTGTTTTTGTATGTATTTTTCCTAGACTCTCGATCGCCTATAGCTTGCAGCACTTTAGCACTTGTGTCTTTGTTAATTCCTTTTAACTTAATATCATGATCGAGTAGCCGTGTCTTAACAAAGTCTAATGTCAAATTGCTCTCAGTAAGAGTTTCTATAGCTGTTATTACTCCTTCATAATTAGTCGAAAGTGTATTAAGTAGGTGAGCAATTTTGTCCATTTCGTCCAACTTGGCTCCGGCCGCAACTAACTCAGTTATCAAATCATCAAATAAATGAAAATGGTTTACTAGCAGAGTATCACCTTTTATTTTTAAAGAGAATAATTGCTTGCGTACTGACAGTTGAGATGCCAAGCTTTTACGTTCATAAATAGTATCCAATTTATCAAAAATCTGCTTTGCCGAACTTTCATTGTTGACAAAACTTAGAAAAGAGTCACTCAAATATTCTATTATGATCCCCTTTGCACTTCTTTCTGCCCGTTTTACTTCCTCGCAAACAAATCGTTCTCCTCTAACAGTGCCCTAACTCGAAACTTCCAAATTGAATATTTTTCCCCGTTAACTTTTCATATCTATCAACTTTCACAGTGAACGGACGTGTTTTTTTGTGCGCTTCGATCTTATTTTGATTTGAATTCAAAACAACCGGTGTTTTGTTTAAATATCTAAATTTAAATATCTTCTTTTGCTAGCCCGTTCACGACGCGTGTGCATGCCTTATATTGTAGATTAGTCAAACTAAACTTTGTTTGCTAATTTTACATTTGTTGTGCATTGGTTCTGCTTGTCCAGTGTTTTGTTTTTGTCTTCTTATTTTCGGTAAGCGACGTTGTTGTAGTTAGTTCACCGCTATAGCTCTCTCTCCTTATCTCTCCTAATTCTTTGAGTGCGCCTAAGCAGCTCTCACGCTTTGCCGCTCTCTTTGCTGCACTGTTGTTGCTCTATCTTTCTGCTCTCTGTGCTCACTGCTCTTTACGCGCGCTAATTTCTTTCTCTCGCGCACATATGTACCTCTTCTTGTTTTTGTTCGTTTTCTTTTTGGCATTTCTCGTTTTACAGTGTTATTGCTGCGATGTGTGTAGGGAGGTGGAGAATGACATGTGTTCGTTTATGCGTCAAACGAAGACTGGATTTAAGGAACTGCTTGGAAGTTTTCGTAAACTTTCCGACCAGTTCTCGGCGCTGGATTCTTCTTTCAATAACCTTAAGTTATTGAATGAATCCCCAAAGCGCAAGAAATCCACACGGGTAGAAAAGTCTTCTGTTATCGTCACCCAGCTCCCTCTAATTGACCAGCCAGGTACGCCAGTGACACAGCCGCTGATGCCGTTCACCAATCCTCCGATGGTAACGAGATCTGCGGTTCTTCTAGAGAATGTCATTGGGGGTGTGCAATCAGTGACGCCTAAACCATCCGATATGTCTGCTGTGGTCTCGTTGCCTGTGCCACAGTTATTAGATTTTCATAGGGCGTGTTCAAGTTCTGGATTACCAGAAGAGAACCTCTGCTCTGGTATTATACCGGAGGCGCCAAAAAAGCTTGTAGGTGTTCCACAAAAGAAACAAATTTTTGTTTCCAGGCTTGCCCCTGAACTCACATCAAACGATGTTACTGCTTATATTCAAGAAAAAATTCAAGCCTTGGATATAAAAGTGGAAAAATTTAAGTTTTCTTATGAGAGGGACATATCGTCCTTCAAAATAAGAGTCCCCAACGAACTCTTTGGCATTATATGTTCCGCACAATTTTGGCCGGAACGCGTAATTTTTAAAGAGTTAGAAGCAAAGAAGAAAAAAAATCGCCCACCGATTAAACTTCCTTTGCCTTCTTTAGCATCTGCCAAGAAAAATCCGAGCAAAAAAAACTAACAAGCTTCTTAACTCTTTCATATCAAAATGTTAGAGATCTTTGTACTAAACTTTCAACTTTATATTTAAACAGTCTCTCTTTATACCCTTGGACCAATAAAAATGGTCAAAAAAGGGTATACTAACTTTGTGCAAATGTATGTAACAGGCAGAAGGAGGCGTCGGAGACCCCATTATTATTATTATTATTATTATAGAAGAGGGAGTCTCCCAGCGGAGAAAGCGCGAGGCACTGCGACCAATATGATCTTTTGTACCCAGAATGCTCTCCCTGTCATGACAAAAGCTGTTCTGCTTCCCTAATGAAGCATAACAGATCTTTCGTCGAGGAACGGACAATCTGCTCTTGAGTTGCGATTTCCACGTGCAGATGTTTCCTCCTTGTCCATACCAAGGCCGGACAGTCACATAGAATGTGTTTAGTAGTTTCATCGTCCTCTTTGCAGAGCCTGCACTCTGCGTCCGAGGACAAGCGCATTTTTTTGAGGTGGTAGTTCACCAAGTGGTGGCCACTTAGGTAGCCAACAAGGAGATAGAGGTCTCTCCTGGAGAGTAGCTTGGTCCTTCGATCAACTTTGGGATTGGTAAGCTCTTTAGCCTGCCGCATCCCTGGTTGGAAGAACCAGTAGCGTTCAGTCAATCTTCCAGCCCAGGTTTTCACAAGGGAGGAGATAGTAGACCACCCCACGCCACAGAAGGGTTCGGGGCCGAGCAAGGTGGCTGATGAACCAGCCCTCGCTAGTTCGTCCGCCAGCTCATTGCCCTGGAAGCCAGAGTGCCCAGGTACCCAAATTAGGGTGACTTTATTCCTTATTGACAGCCTCTGGAGACAATTCCAAAATTCCAAGGCCAAACAGACGCGCGCTGACGATACCGTCCTCGAACCTCAAGGGTCTTCAAAGAAGCCCAAAAAGACTCATGTGGAGTCCACAAAGCCACCTCTCAGCCAGGTGGCAAGCAGCGTGAAACTGGGCTTCACTTCGGCTGATGCTAAAAACCCGCTTTCACCGGAGCATTGCCAAGGCTCTGCTGCTACATCCCACCGGGTGTCAGTCCAGGTTTCGAGGGTTGCATACCTCAAAATGAATGGCGGCTCCTGGTGTGCGAGGATAACCGCACTGCCAACTGGGTCAGGGGAGCCGTTGGACACATCAGGTCCATCAGCTCCCTTGACATTAAACTACTGGAGGAGTCCGAGTTCCCCAAAGCTCACCTCATTAGAGAATACTTCCCCAGTAGTGCTGGACTCACACCCGCCGATATTTTGCGATACCTTGGTATCCAAAACGAGAAGTTGTTCTCGACAAAACAGTGGCGGGTGGTCCAGCATACCCTCAACGGTACTACGACCCACCTCGCGATGTTGGTCGACGAGGAGTCGTATAAGGCTCTGACGGAGTGCAACGGGAAGGTGAAATTCGTCTTTGGACGAGTCAAACTTCTCCTGAAGAACTCCGTCCCCAGAGCCTCTCCCTCCCCGGCCCGTCCCCCATCCCCCTCTCCAACCATTCCCCCCCCCCTTCCAGCGCCCCTCCGGAAGCGTCAAAGGTGGCACCTACCTATGCGACAGCAGTGGCTGCCGCACCGGTAGCGTCCACCAGTGCTGCGGCCGCAGTGGCGCTGAAAGCCGCCATCCCCAAACCCCCGACCATTCTGGTCTCCGCCCCCAACCCCTCAACGGGCCGCACCAGTCCGGTGGCTGGCAGCGGGCGCCTCCTGGCCCCTGCCAGACCCACAGTCAGCGCTGGGCGCAAACAACCCGCAAGGGCACCTCCCGCGACTGGGATCGCTAGGCGACCTCCCCCGAGCAGCTCAGCCAGACTGCCGAAGGGCATCCGAGGCAACGACTCTCGGGGGGGCAAGGCATGTAGCCTTGTCACCAAGGCGCTGAGAGAGGATGCGGAGCGCAACTAGAGTGCTCCAGGCGAACCTGCACCACGCCAGAGGAGCGTCAGCCACCCTGTGCAGGGTCGTCTGTAAAGAGGAGATTGACCTGGCTCTCGTCCAAGAGCCATGGTTAATAGGTGGCCTCGTCCGTGGACTATCATGCGGATCATGTAAGTTATTATATGACCGTATCGGAGGTGCCCCTCGCACTGCTATACTGATCAATAACAGTGTGAGACACTTTCCTTTAACCAACTTCATTCACAGAGACCTGGTGGCAACGGCTATGGAGGTAGCCACTGCTGATGGCGTTCGGGAAGTGGTGATCGCCTCTGCTTACTTCCCGGGCGATGTGGATGACGTACCCCCCGCAGAGGTTCAGCTGCTTGTGGGATTCTGCCGCCTCCACAACAAGCCGCTCGTGATTGGCTTTGATGCCAACGCCCATCACACAATCTGGGGGAGCAGCGACGTCAACAAACGTGGTGAGTCTCTCCTTGATTATCTAATGTGTTGTCATTTAGACATAGCGAACGTCGGGTGTAAGCCGACGTTTATTAATTCTATTAGGGAAGAGGTATTAGATCTCACACTAATAAGCAACTCAATTGCGAGTTCGCTTATAAACTGGCGGGTCACAGACGAAGCCACCTTGTCGGACCATCAGCACATCAGGTTCGACCTTCCTGGCCAAGTCGAGATCCGCCAGAACTCCTTTTGTCCTTAAAAGACAAATTGGGAACTCTTCAAAGCCTCTGTGGCTTTGAAAGCAGACATGTTGATCAGCAATCCTAACTCTGTCAGTGAGATAGAACTTGCTGCCAACCTGCTCCAAGATGTGCTAATTACGTCCTTCGAAGCCAGCTCAGTTCGGAAGACACTAACGGTCAACCGTAAAGTTCCTTGGTGGAACGAAGAGCTGGCTGCTCAAAGAAGGAAGGTTAGAAGCCTTTTCAACAAGGCCAGATCTAACCGTATAAGTTGGGACGTCTATAGGGACGCTCTCACAAACTATAATAAGAACATTAGACGCTCCAAACGCGATACGTGGCGCAGCTACTGTGGTAGCATAGAATCTCTGCCAGAGGCAGCGAGACTCCACAAGGTATTAGCCAAAGGATCGTCTAATGGTATAGGGCTTCTAAAAAGAGCAGATGCTCTTTCACTCAAGATCGTAGGGAAGCACTTGAACTTTCACTACAAGTTCACTTCCCAGGTTCCGTGGCCAACCCAGATCTCTCCAGTCACGTTGACGCCACCTGGTCACCTGACTCACGTGGAACCAGTTTATCTGGTACCATCTTCGATCCTGAAAAGGTCAAATGGGCTGTAGATTCCTTCGCTCCCTTCAAAGCCCCAGGGGGTGATCAAATCTTTCCAGCCCTTCTCCAAAACAGTCTGGATCATATCCTCGATCCACTGGTCGGCCTTCTTAGAGCCAGTCTCACGTGGGGACACATACCCTACTCTTGGAGGAGAGTCAATGTGATATTCATCCCCAAACAGGGGAATCGTCCTCTTGACCAGCCTAAGTCCTACCGGCCGATCAGCCTTACCTCCTTTCTGCTCAAGATTGCGGAAAGGCTCCTAGACTTGCACATTCGGTGCTCTCTGCAGGAAAACAACCCTCTGCACCCCACGCAGTTCGCGTATATAGCCGGTAGATCGACAGAGGTCGCTCTCCACAAATTAGTAAGTAAGATCGAAAAGGCCTTCGTATCAAAGAACATTGCTCTGTGCTCTTTTCTTGATATAGAGGGTGCTTTCGATAATACCGGCTACGGGTCTATCTCTGCTGCGCTTGAGCGCAGGAATATAGCCCGTCCCATAATCCGGTGGATTGACGCCATGCTCAAACACCGGACTATCTCGTCTACCCTGGACACGACGACCGCCCATATAAGTGCGGTTAAAGGGTGTCCCCAGGGAGGGGTCCTATCCCCTTTGCTCTGGTCCCTAGTAGTCGACGAACTACTAATTATACTTGCAGAACAGGGCGTGGAAGCGAATGGCTATGCCGACGACCTGGCTCTCGTTGTGAACGGGAACTATGCCAACACCGTGACAGAGCTGATGCAATCAGCTCTGAACACGGTCAGTAGATGGTGCGATGATTTAGGTCTTAGCATCAATTCTCAAAAGGCAATCATTGTTCCCTTCACTAAGCGTTACTCTATTGACATTGGTCAATTACATATTGGCGGCTCTCCTGTGGAACTTTCCAACGAAGTCAAATATCTAGGGGTAACCCTTGATAAGCGACTAAACTGGAACTCTCACCTGCATAACACTCTATCAAAGGCCACTCATGCCATGTGGGCATGTAGAAGGCTTTTCGGTAGAATATGGGGTCTCAAATCCTGCACCATTAGGTGGCTTTTTGAGATGATGGTAAGACCGATCGTAACCTACGCTGCTATTGTGTGGTGGCCCAAGGTTACGCAGGTCACTGCCATCAATAAATGCACGAAATTGCATAGGCTGCTTTGCCTTTCCTTGACTGTCCCACTGCAGCAATGGAATCGATTTTAAATCTGACTCCGCTGCATATCCGTATAAAAGAAGTTGCTGCTATGAGCCTTCTTAGAATCAAGCTCCAATCTGGGCTTCTAGCTACCGAATCTGGGCATGCTAGCCCACTCAAAGATATTCCTGGCTTAGAGATCTGCACTAGATCAGATTCTATGACCAAGGAACTCTTCTTTGGTGCAAAATTTAGAACCCTCATCCCGGACCGCAGGGTTTGGGATGCTGGCAACCCCATCAGAGACCCAAATGGTATACATTGGTACACCGACGGGTCAAAGACTGAACAGGGGGTTGGAGCAGGGATACATGGTCCCAACTCCAGGACCTCGATTGCTATGGGCAACTGGCCCACAGTTTTCCAATCAGAGGTTCACGCCATTGAGTTCTGCTGCCGTCTTATCCTTGAGAAGGGGACTAGAGGAGCGAAAATATACATCTTCTCGGACAGCCAAGCGGCCATACTAGCCCTCTCCTCAAAAAGAGTAGGCTCGCGTATGGTGGCTGACTGCTGGAATTGTCTCCAGAGGCTGTCAATAAGGAATAAAGTCACCCTAATTTGGGTACCTGGGCACTCTGGCTTCCAGGGCAATGAGCTGGCGGACGAACTAGCGAGGGCTGGTTCATCAGCCACCTTGCTCGGCCCCGAACCCTTCTGTGGCGTGGGGTGGTCTACTATCTCCTCCCTTGTGAAAACCTGGGCTGGAAGATTGACTGAACGCTACTGGTTCTTCCAACCAGGGATGCGGCAGGCTAAAGAGCTTACCAATCCCAAAGTTGATCGAAGGACCAAGCTACTCTCCAGGAGAGACCTCTATCTCCTTGTTGGCTACCTAAGTGGCCACCACTTGGTGAACTACCACCTCAAAAAAATGCGCTTGTCCTCGGACGCAGAGTGCAGGCTCTGCAAAGAGGACGATGAAACTACTAAACACATTCTATGTGACTGTCCGGCCTTGGTATGGACAAGGAGGAAACATCTGCACGTGGAAATCGCAACTCAAGAGCAGATTGTCCGTTCCTCGACGAAAGATCTGTTATGCTTCATTAGGGAAGCAGAACAGCTTTTGTCATGACAGGGAGAGCATTCTGGGTACAAAAGATCATATTGGTCGCAGTCCCTCGCGCTTTCTCCGCTGGGAGACTCCCTCTTCTATAATAATAATAATAATAATAAGGGGGTCTCCGACGCCTCCTTCTGCCTGTTACATACATTTGCATTTTTTGACCATTTTTAATGGTCCAAGGGTATAAAGAGAGACTGTTTAAATATAAAGTTGAAAGTTTAGTACAAAGATCTCTAACATTTTGATATGAAAGAGTTAAGAAGCTGTTATAAGCAGTAACATCGTTTGATGTGAGTTCAGGGGCAAGCCTGGAAACAAAAATTTGTTTCTTTTGTGGAACACCTACAAGCTTTTTTGGCGCCTCCGGTATAATACCAGAGCAGAGGTTCTCTTCTGGTAATCCAGAACTTGAACACGCCCTATGAAAATCTAATAACTGTGGCACAGGCAACGAGACCACAGCAGACATATCGAATGGTTTAGGCGTCACTGATTGCACACCCCCAATGACATTCTCTAGAAGAACCGCAGATCTCGTTACCATCGGAGGATTGGTGAACGGCATCAGCGGCTGTGTCACTGGCGTACCTGGCTGGTCAATTAGAGGGAGCAGGGTGGCGATAACAGAAGACTTTCGGTCGGAAAGTTTACGAAAACTTCCAAGCAGTTCCTTAAATCCAGTCTTCGTTTGACGCATAAACGAACACATGTCGTTCTCCACCTCCCTACACATATCGCAGCAATAACACTGTAAAACGAGAAATGCCAAAAAGAAAACGAACAAAAACAAGAAGAGGTACATATGTGCGCGAGAGAAAGAAATTAGCGCGCGTAAAGAGCAGTGAGCACAGAGAGCAGAAAGATAGAGCAACAACAGTGCAGCAAAGAGAGCGGCAAAGCGTGAGAGCTGCTTAGGCGCACTCAAAGAATTAGGAGAGATAAGGAGAGAGAGCTATAGCGGTAAACTAACTACAACAACGTCGCTTACCGAAAATAAGAAGACAAAAACAAAACACTGGACAAGCAGAACCAATGCACAACAAATGTAAAATTAGCAAAGTTTAGTTTGACTAATCTACAATATAAGGCATGCACACGCGTTGTGAACGGGCTAGCAAAAGGATATATTTAAATTTAGATATTTAAACAAAACACCGGTTGTTTTGAAATTAAATCAAAAAATCAAATCGAAGCGCACAAAAAAAACACGTCCGTTCACTGTGAAAGTTAATATAGCTGATATCCACAGAAGAAGCTTTTGAGGAAAACCAATTAAATTTAACTTATGAATTAAGAGATTATGATTTACGGAGTCAAATGATTTACTGAAGTCAGTACCACATCAGTTTGCATTTTGTTCCGAAATCCTAGATTGATGAGAGATGAGAATTCTAAAAGATTAGTAGCTGTTGATCTTGCCTTTATAAACCCATGTTGATGGGGTGAAATTATAGACCTACACATAAAAATTAACTGAGCCGTAAAATTTTTTTCAAAAATCTTATGAATTGCGGACAATTGGGAAATACATCTATATCAACACATCATGGTTAGAACCACTTCGGTGCAGAGGAATGGAAAAAGAGTTTTTCCAAATAGGTGGGAAATGATTATTGGATAGTGTTGAAAATACAAAAGTCACACTTATGCATAGTTGTGAATTAAGAGGACCATGTCGTTGTTTGTCATTCACATGGCATGGTTTACCATTCACATGCATTCACATGTTATAGAGTAATCGTTCTATTCGCTTGGAGACAACGAGACAGTGCGGTTGATTCAATCGGTTGCTTAAATAAAATAATTATTGAAGTGTCAAACAACAATAAAAGTGTTTCACTATTTGGTTGATGTCCTGGGTTATAATATACAATACTTAATCGTATTTTATTATATTAAATTCAATAGCTTCCTTTGAACTTGTCGTTTTGGTTGGGTATAGTTTAACAAACTTCGTACACGCATCTATTACTACCAGTATATGTCTTTTTTCGTATCTTTACTATTGATGTAATACTTCAAATGGATCACTGTCCTTTGGAATCGACTGTAAAAACCCCTCTACTCTACCCGACTTATTAGAAAACGCAATATAATTGAGACAATTGTTAATGTGATCTGTTACTTTTCTTCGTACGTTCGGAATCGAGTCCACCACTTTGTCAACCCCTACATGTCCCATCTCATCATTATACTTAAAATTAACATAGGTTTCCATTGACATTGGTACATAAAACATTAATCTCTGACTTTATTTCCTATAAACGACACCATTGCGCATTTCATAATATTCACTTTCCTGTTCAGACAATTTATTCTTTATATTTCTAATATTTGGATCATTTCCCTGGCATATTATTAAGTTTTCTTCAAACGTGTTTGTTTCTATTATCATTATACTATTATCTACTTAATGCATCCACATGCTGCATTCTTTTTCCTGACCTACTATATGTTCAAGAGTGTAATCATAATTTTGTAGCTCGAGAGCCCACCTTGCAATTCGTGGATTTAATTCTTTTTTGTTTAAAGTTAACGTATGCGAATTGCAATCTGTTACTATTTTAAAGTTAATGCTATGTAAATAGACTCGAAACCTTTTCAACGCGTTGACTATTGCAAGTGTTTCTAACTCAAAGCTGTGATACCTTGACTCAACTTCTGTCGTCCGTTTTGAAAAGTAAAAAATTGGGTTTAACTTCGCATCATTCTTTCGTTGTAACAATATAGCACCGTACCCTAGCGAACTTGAATCACAATGAAGTTCGGTCTCATCTTTCGGATCATATATTGCTAATATTGGTGCTTCTACCAGTTTTTCCTTTAGCATATTGAAAGCTCTTAACTCTTTCTCTCCGAACATGAATTTTTTATTTTTTCTTGTATGGTCATATTATAGTTTTGTATAGTATAAATTGGCAAATATCGATAACTTGCAATATATCGAGTAATCAAAATTTATATTTATTTAATTGAATTTTATAGTTTTGTATCTATAACTTACTGATTTAGAATTATGTGTTCCATGTTGTAGTTATTGTTGTCTTTGTTTACGTCTTAGTTTAGGCAAAATCTAACCAAAGTGTTCGTCTATTGTGGAGTGAGAAATAATTTGTGCCAACTTGTGCCAAAAAATAATAACTGAAGTGTTTACTCAAAACTGTAATTAAATTGATGTTAGTAGCGCCTTTTGCCTAAATTAGCCTATGCTCTTTATATTTTGCGTGAAAGCTAAGTTTGAGATTAGCCGATCGGTTCTGCTGGATGAGTAGATCAGAGGAGGTCGAAATGACAAAGCCTTAGTTGACTGGGTTGTTGGCGAATTTAAATTTAATGATATTACTATTGACTATTGGGACGACCACGACTCCCTTACAGTGATGAAGGATTACGGCTCAAAAGAAAAATGGCGACGGATATGGTTAATATTGAAGAAAATAATACAAGTCTTCTTGTCTATGCAGCATAAATTTCAGCCAAAAAGGAAAAAATGGGCGATACTGCTTTTGTATTAAAGCATACCATTTCTACTTCAACTGCATCCACTGAAATTGGAAAGAAATTAATATTCTCAGAGCCAGTACTGCTCACACCAATTCAGGCTCTTGCATTTTTGATTGACAGCTCTCTAACCAAAACCCAATACAACGACATGAGAGCTTTGAATAAAACACAATTTATTTATTTATTTATTTAACGTCAACTAAATCAAAAAAAATTAAAATTAAAAATTAGATTATATTAAATTCAAATTGGAAATTTAAAAAAGAAAATAATTTAGATTTTTAAATTAAATTTAGCAATATGTCAAAAATTTAAAATTAATTAAAAATATATATTTTTAAATTTAGGCTGGGAATAACGGAACAAGAATTCTCGATCCAACATTTGCTGCAAAGGATTGGGGAAAACCCAGTAAAACCCAATCAGATCGGTAGATTAATATTAGTTGTTAGCATGTAGTGTAAATTGATTAAGGATAGACAGTTTAACAGAGTAAAGGGAGGATCGGAGTTGAAAACTCTAGACAATCTGTTGTAGTCAGCACAGAGAACTCGGAAAGGGTCATGCAAGCTGTAGTTAGTATTACAAAAGGCCAAGGATAGTGGCATAAAATTACGTGTAACTCTAGAAGGAATACAGAAATTAATTTGAGTAAGCAGAGTAGGGGAATCTATATTGTACTTTATTAGCTTTACAATAAACGCATGGCAAAGAGTAGAAACTACTTTTGAACAGACTCAATTCTATCTTGGTGAATACGGTATTGCGGCGACCACACGCAAGACCCATATTCAAGAGTTGGACGAACAAGAGAAGTGTAAAGCAACTTTGTCGTGTAAGGATCCTCGAATTCTTTGGCCCATCTTTTGATGAACACGAGTAGTCGAAATATTGACAATTTGTGTAATATGACGATCAAATTTCAATTTATGATCAAAGAGGATACCTAAATCAGCTCCTTCAGATATTCTTAAGAGTGGGGTTAAGCTAAGATTATAATTGATGACATGTTAGTTACATCTGTAAAATGACATAAACTTGCACTTCAAACAGTTAAGATGCAGCAGATTATGGCTGCACCATTCACAAAACAAATCAAGATCTGTTTGAAGAATGTTATTTGAAGGATCATTGTGTGTCAAACAGAGATTCACATCATCAGAATACATAAGAATGTTAGAGTGAAGGAGTAATGAAGGAAGATCGTAAATAAAAAGGTTGAATAGCAATGGTCCAAGGTGACTGCCCTGAGGAACACCAAAAGTAACTAAGATCGGCTTAAAAAGACATTCTTTAAAAAGAACTCTTTGAGACCTATTAGTTAAATAATCAGATATTTATTTTGTTGGACGTTGAATACAATGAATGTATTAGCAAGTGGTCCAAACGACACCAAGCCGATGCTTGTTGCGCGCGGAACCCAGACGAAGTCCACCTCCCGCCTGACCGGCCGAGAGGCACCGTCACATAACGGACGACACGGAAACGCGGTAAAAATGCGAGTAGAAACGCGAGAGAAAGAAAATTAACGCGATAGGGAATAAAAAGTCGAATAGAGGATACACGCGACATGCAAGTGAAGAATGAAAATTAAGAAAAAGAAGATAGAATGACGAGGAATACTATTAGGAGGATACTATTACTAATTAATACTAATACTAATTACGTGCTAGATAGACAAGAATTAAAGACTTCATAGCAGCGATAGAGTTAGTGCTAGCTATGACGTGTTGAAGTTTATTGTAGTCCGAACATAATACCCTGAACGGATCGTGCAGTGCATAGTTCGATCTACAATAAGGAAGAGTTAGTGGAAGGTAATTACGTGTCGTTCTGCAAGGGACAGAGAAGTGTAGCTGCCTTACCAGGGTCTCACTGTCAATGTCACCTTGCATAAGGTTGTTAATAAATAAGACACCTAGCATGGTTCTGCGATTGGTTAGGGAAGGCAGGTTTAATAATAGAAGTCTATTAGTATAGGAAGGCAGTCTTAAATTTTCATCCCAGTTAAGGCCACGTAAGGCAAAAAGTAAAAAGTTCTTCTGTACAGATTCTATGCGTTCCTTATGAATAGTGTACTGGGGACACCATACGCATGACCCGTATTCGAGAATGGGACGAACAAGTGAGATGTAGAGGGTCTTTGTAAGATAAGGATCGTCAAATTCCTTAGACCATCTCTTAATAAAGCCTAAGACACCCATGGCTTTATTGACCATATTAGAAATATGATTGGAAAACTTAACAAAAGAACCCCTAAATCATCAACTAGGGTGATTCTTTCCAAGGCACAACCACAAAGAGTATAAGAAGCATACTTTGGACTGGCTCGAGAGAATGTCATCAGCTTGCATTTAGAGATGTTCAGGTTTAAAAAATTGGCACAACACCAAGAATAAAAACTATTTAGGTCGGCTTGTAAGAGTGAGTGACAGTGGTCGTCTTTAAATTGGTAACAAAGCTTTACATCATCCGCATACATGAGAGTACGGGAGTTACGTATGACCAAAGGAAGGTCATTGATGAAAAGCGTAAAAAGTAGGGGACCGAGGTGACTCCCTTGAGGAACCCCAGATGTGGCATGAAGTGGGTTTGAAAGGGTGGTTTTAAAGAGGACTCTTTGAGTTCTGTCAGTCAGATAGCTAACAATCCAACTAAGTATTTTTGGTGAAAAACCTAGAAGGTCAAGCTTATGTGCCAGAAGGGAGTGATTCACTGAGTCAAAAGCTTTACTGAAATCAGTATAAATAACATCAGTTTGAAGATTTTCCTGAAATCCTTTTACCACAAAGGATGTCAGCTCAAGTAAATTTGTCGTAGTTGAACGACGCTTTATAAATCCGTGTGGAAAAGGAGAAATAACGGATCTACAGGAATGTTGCAATTGAGGAGTTATAACATTCTCGAAAAATTTAGGTATAGCCGACAATTTAGAGATACCTCTATAATTGCTTGCATCAGACTTGCTGCCCTTTTTGTGAAGGGGAATAATAAAAGATTCTTTCCAAATAGAAGGAAAGAGTGAAGTTTCTAAGGACAGCGAAAATAGTTTGAGCAATGGCTTACTTAAGGAGTTGGCACAGAACCGAAGTATACAAGCGGGAACACCGTCAGGGCCTGGTGAGAAAACTGGCTTAACTAAATAAAGATCCTTGACAAGTGAGCTTTCGTTTAGAAAGGGAGTGAAGATACCATTCGAACTTGGAATGTTGTATGGATAAAAGTGAGTGTGATGTGTAGAGGGTGAATATGTCGTTTGAAAAAACTTTGCAAACAAATCGGCCATGGTGTGGTCGGTATCTGCACAAGCATTTTCAAACGTTAGTTTCGTTGGAAATGCGGGAGACTTGCGCTTCGTGTTAACAAAACTATAAAACTGTTTGGGGTTCTGAGTAAACTGAACCTTGCAACGAGTTAAATAGGTCTTATAACATTTCGCGTTTAAGACTGTAAAATCTGACCGCGCGCTTAAGTAGCGAGAAAAGGCTGAAGGCGAATTGTTGTTTTTATACTTTTTAAATAGACTCGACTTTAAATTTTTTAACCGTGACAACTCTCTTGTGAACCATGGCGGCTTACTCCAGGAAGTTGGATAAAAGCACGGAACACAAATATCAAAAAATGAATTATTTGTGTTATAAAAAATATTGGTCGCTACTGAAATATCTGTAGACAAATATAGTTCCGACCAATCAAAATTGGAAATTAACGAATTTAATAAGTTAAAATCTGCTTTTCTAAAGCAGCGTACACGATTACACAGTTTTTCATGTTTATCCATACATGCGACAAACTCAAAAGTAACTTCAAGAGTGGGATGGTAAGGATCTTCAGGAAGAGAAAGTGGTTGTGTCCTGTTTAGACTCACTCTAGATGGATCGGAGACAAAGCATAAATCTAACGATCTGTTACTACAGTTTAAGATATGATTGACCTGTGACAATGACATATCAAACAGACCGTCGAAAAGGTCATGTTGCCGTGAAGGCAACAGAGTATTTGAGTCAACACTTGCTGTCCAATTACAATTAGAAATATTAAAGTCCCCAAGGACTGAAAAGTGATCTCTGTCTGATAACAGATTAAATATAGTCTTTATTGCCGACAAATGTTGCAAATAGACTGATAACTCCGATGACGGCGGAATATAAGAACAGGTTATATAATGAAAGAAGCCGGGGAAGTGTAATTTTACAGAGTAATTCAATAACAGATTGAATCTCCGGTTGTAAAAGTTCCGAATTGATGGTGGAATCAACTGCAATAAGAACTCCACCACCACGACGGTCAGGTCGATCACACCTGTAGGTTGTGTACTTATTTGGAAAGACTTCAGAGTTAAGGATCTCCGGCTTTAACCAAGTCTCAGTAAACACAACAACTTGAGAAGAAAAAGAGAGACTGTTTAAATATAAAGTTGAAAGTTTAGTACAAAGACCTCTAACATTTTGATATGAAAGAGTTAAGAAGCTTGTTAGTTTTTTTTGCTCGGATTTTTCTTGGCAGATGCTAAAGAAGGCAAAGGAAGTTTAATCGGTGGGCGATTTTTTTTCTTCTTTGCTTCGAACTCTTTAAAAATTACGTGTTCCGTTGTTGTTTCTTTTGTGGAACACCTACAAGCTTTTTTGGCGCCTCCGGTATAATACCAGAGCAGAGGTTCTCTTCTGGTATTCCAGAACTTGAAGAAGAATCCAGCGCCGAGAACTGGTCGGAAAGTTTACGAAAACTTCCAAGCAGTTCCTTAAATCCAGTCTTCGTTTGACGCATAAACGAACACATGTCGTTCTCCACCTCCCTACACACATCGCAGCAATAACGCAAACCAGTGCGCTTGGCTACGGCGTCAGCCGTCGGGCCAGAAAATCCGGCACCCTTCGCGTGTACTACGTTGGTACATAGCCAGCACGAAATGCTTGCCTGGGCGGAAGTCACCTACTTAAGGCAGGATTTTTTGAAACAGATTACCCCGTCCATTATAGTGGGCACCTACTGTAAAACGAGAAATGCCAAAAAGAAAACGAACAAAAACAAGAAGAGGTATGTGCGCGAGAGAAAGAAATTAGCGCGCGTAAAGAGCAGTGAGCACAGAGAGCAGAAAGATAGAGCAACAACAGTGCAGCAAAGAGAGCGGCAAAGCGTGAGAGCTGCTTAGGCGCACTCAAAGAATTAGGAGAGAATAAGGAGAGAGAGCTATAGCGGTGAACTAACTACAACAACGTCGCTTACCGAAAATAAGAAGACAAAAACAAAACACTGGACAAGCAGAACCAATGCACAACAAATGTAAAATTAGCAAAGTTTAGTTTGACTAATCTACAATATAAGGCATGCACACGCGTCGTGAACGGGCTAGCAAAAGGATATATTTAAATTTAGATATTTAAACAAAACACCGGTTGTTTTGAAATTAAATCAAAAAATCAAATCGAAGCGCACAAAAAAAACACGTCCGTTCACTGTGAAAGTTGATAGAGCTGATATCCACAGAAGAAGCTTTTGAGGAAAACCAATTAAATTTAACTTATGAATTAAGAGATTATGATTTACGGAGTCAAATGATTTACTGAAGTCAGTACCACATCAGTTTGCATTTTGTTCCGAAATCCTAGATTGATGAGAGATGAGAATTCTAAAAGATTAGTAGCTGTTGATCTTGCCTTTATAAACCCATGTTGATGGGGTGAAATTATAGACCTACAATTTGGAAATACATCTATATCAACACATCATGGTTAGAACCACTTCGGTGCAGAGGAATGGAAAAAGAGTTTTTCCAAATAGGTGGGAAATGATTATTGGATAGTGTTGAAAATACAAAAGTCACACTTATGCATAGTTGTGAATTAAGAGGACCATGTCGTTGTTTGTCATTCACATGGCATGGTTTACCATTCACA
This sequence comes from Zaprionus ornatus, assembly GCA_018904035.1. NCBI lineage: Eukaryota > Metazoa > Arthropoda > Insecta > Diptera > Drosophilidae > Zaprionus > Zaprionus ornatus. Next base: position 236,837 of record JAEIFZ010000245.1, on the reverse strand, counting down.
TGCATTCACATGTTATAGAGTAGTCGTCCTATTCGCTTGCAGACAACGAGACAGTGCGGTTGATTCAATCGGTTGCTTAAATAAAATAATTATTGAAGTGTCAAACAACAATAAAAGTGTTTCACTATTTGGTTGATGCCCTGGGTTATAATATACAATACTTAATCGTATATTATTATATCAAATTCAATAGGTTATGGGCCCAGTCACATTTGCAGCCAAGTGGTGAAATATTATTGAATTTGCAAATAAGAATATTTAAACTTAAAAGTGAATTACATGGTTAAGTATATATATATGTAAACCAGTGCATATAAGTTTGACAAAATACATACATATGTATATATATATATAACGATTCAGAAAAACGACGAACCATTTTTTTTCATTTATGTAAAACTGTAAAAACAGTACAGCAACGAAGTGTTTCTAAGAAGCGCTAAGCGGACGGAGATACAAAAGAAGCAAAAAGAACAGTTAGTTTTATCATAGCGACGACGCGTGGTCAAAAATGAAGAAAAAAAAAAACAAAAAAAAAAAATGGATAAAGGAAAGAGGAATATAAAACCGTTTAACGGGGAAAAATTTTCAATTTGGAAGTTTCGAGTTAGGGCACTGTTAGAGGAGAACGATTTGTTAAATGTAATTGAGAAAGAACAAACAGAGGTAAGCGAGGAAGTAAAACGGGCAGAAAGAAGTGCAAAGGGGATCATAATAGAATATTTGAGTGACTCTTTTCTAAGTTTTGTCAACAATGAAAATTCGGCAAGCAGATTTTTGAAAAATTGGATACTATTTATGAACGTAAAAGCTTGGCATCTCAACTGTCACTACGCAAGCAATTATTCTCTTTAAAACTAAAAGGTGATATTCTGCTAGTAAACCATTTTCATTTATTTGATGATTTGATAACTGAGTTAGTTGCGGCCGGAGCCAAGTTGGACGAAATGGACAAAATTGCTCACCTACTTAATACACTTTCGACTAACTATGAAGGAGTAATAACAGCTATAGAAACTCTTACTGAGAGCAATTCGACATTAGACTTTGTTAAGACACGGCTACTCGATTATGAAATTAAGTTAAAAGGAATTAACAAAGACACAAGTGCTAAAGTGCTGCAAGCTATAGGCGATCGAGAGTCTAGGGAAAATACATACAAAAACAAAGCTAGGAAATCTATGAAGAAACCTTTTTAGAATAAGTCTAAACTAAAATGTTTTCATTGCAAGAAATTGGGTCATATAAAGAAAGATTGCTTTCAATTAAAAAGGCAGGCAGGAAACCAGAATGTTCCCGATGGAAATAATGTTAGAGAGAGACAGGCTCAGATGGCGACAGAAACACAGCCAGTACGTGCGTTTGCATTTCTGATGAATGCAGAAGTTACAAAGAGAAGAGAGAAGAAAAGTTAGAAACGCAGCAAAAATGCGCATTTGCATTTATGGTGAAATTAGCAAATTACACTGAAAAGCTAGACGAAGTAAATTTTATATTAGATTCGGGGGCATCAGATCACCTAGTGAATGATATTAATATATTTTCGGAGTATGAGAATTTAAATTTAAACGTGGCTATTGAGATTGCAAAGCGTGGAGAATTTGTTTATGCTACTGCAAAAGGACAAGTTAAACTTAACAATTCTGGAAACAACATTACATTACACAACGTGCTGTATTGTAAGGAAATCCCGCACAATTTGCTATACGTAAAGAAGATGATAGATGCTGGAATGTCCGTCGAGTTTAATAAGGATGGCATTAAAGTAATCAAGAACGGTAATTTGGTATGTGAAGGACTATGTGAGTATAATGTACCGACTGTTAAATTTACTTTAAATAGTAAGGTATATACATCTGCAATATCAAATGATGCAGAGTATCGCTTGTGACATGAAAGATTGGGACATATAAGTGTTGGAAAATTCTTAGAAATTAAACGAGATGGCTTGTTTGAAGATAGTGAACTTATAAAAAACTTACAAGTAAATAGTAGTAAATTATGTGAGGCGTGTATTAACGGAAAGCAATCAAGACTAAAATTTGAAAAAACAAAAATAAAGAAAATATTGAACGCCCACTATCAATATCAATATACACATTATTGTGTGACGTATTTAATAACTTATAAATCGGACGTGTTCTTTGTATTTAAAGATTTTGTAGCAAATAGTGAGGCTCGTTTCAATTTAAAAATGGTTAATCTATATATTGATAATGGAAGAGAATATCTCTCTAATGAAATGCGTGAATTTTCCCACAGCTGAATGGTGTTGCACAACGGATGATTAGAACAATCACTGAAAAAGCTCGCTCTATGATTAACTGTACTAAACTAAATAAAAGTTTTTGGGGTGAAGCTGTTTTGACAGCAACATATTTAATTAACAGGTCCCCAAGTAGAGCTTTAAAAAATATAAGAAAAACACCATTTGAGATGTGGCATAAAAAGAAGCCAGTATTGAAATATCTAAAGATATTTGGCTCGACAGTATATGCACTAAATAAAGTGCGATAGAGAAAATTTGACGAGAAATCGATCAAAACTATACTTGTCGGATATGAGCCAAATGTGGAATGAGAACTTAAAAAAAATTTATGACAGCTAGAGATGTAGTGGTGGATGAAATAAATATGAAATCGGTGACTTCAAATGAAAATGACTTTTTGGAAAAACATGATGTTTTTGACCAGTACAGTGATTCTCTAATTGAAGAGAATGAAGAGTCGAATTTTCCATTGCAGGAAAATTGTGAATCTACGGATTCGAAGTCTGATGAATATCTAAATGAAAATTCCACTTGTCTCGAGAATACCGATCCAGTGGCTGAAACTGGTGATAAAATAAAAGAAAATAAAAATCAAGAACAAATTAGACGCAGTGAGAGAATTAAAGATAAACCAAAGTTATCATATAGATTTTTAGAAAAGTGTCTGATGAATACCCAAATGTGCTTAAATGATATTCCCAATACATATGAAGAGATTAAAACTCGTGATGACAGAAGCTTGTGGGAGGATGCCATTAAAGACGAACTGAATTCTCATTTTGTAAATAATACATGGTGCTTAGTGCAAGTGCCTAAGGATAAAAACATAGTAGATTGCAAGTGGGTTTTTAGTACAAAACAAGATGAAAATGGTAATTTACTTAAATATAAGGCAAGATTGGTAGCCAGGGGATTCACCTAAGAATATATGATGGATTATGATGAGACTTTTGCACCAGTTGCTCGAATTTCTAGTTTTAGATATCTTTTAGCTTTTTCAAATCAATATGATTTATTGATCCATCAGATGGATGTCAAAACAGCTTTTTTAAATGGAGCACTAAAAGATGAAATCTATATGAAAATTCCAATTGGTTTAATACAGTATGATGGAAACAAAGTATGTAAACTTAATAAAGCCATTTATGGTCTAAAACAAGCTGCAAGATGCTGGTTTGAGATATTTGAAAGTGCATTGCAAAATTTTGGATTTCAGAGTCTAGAAGTAGACAGATGTATATATATTCTAGATGAAGGAGATATACATAAAAATATATATGTACTCTTATATGTTGACGATATAATAATTTCTACTAGTGATTCTGAAAGAATGTCTAAATCTAAAACATATCTTTTGAATAAGTTTCAAATGACCGATCTAAATGAAATACGATATTTTATAGGCATAAAAATTGAAAGAAAAAATGATCAAATTTGTCTCAGTCAATCTGCATATATTAAAAATGTTTTAAAAAATTTCAATATGGAAGATTGTAATCCAGTTGGGACTCCACGCAAAATAAATTATGAAGCTTTGCAAGTAGAAGAGTCATATGAAGCACCATGTAGGAATTTGATTGGTTGTTTAATGTACGTAATGTTATGTACACGACCTGATTTAAGTACATCGATAAGTATCTTAAGTCGATATACTAACTACAATAATAGAGAATTATTGCAATGTCTTAAAAGAATTTTAAGATATCTAAAAGGAACTGTCAATTTAAAGTTATCATTTAAAAGGAATTTGAAAGTAAATAAAATTCTTATGGGGTATGTGGATTCTGATTGGGCCGGAAATGAGACTGACAGAAGAAGTACTACAGGGTATATATTTAAAATGTTTGAAAATTGTTCAATTTGCTGGAGTACTATGAAACAAAAATCTGTTGCTGCTTCATCTACCGAAGCTGAATATATGGCCTTATTCGAAGGAGTAAGGGAAGCATTATGGCTAAAATCATTAACAAATGAAATGAAATTAGAATTAAATGGTCCAATAGTTATTTTCGAGGATAACCAAGGTTGTATAAGTATAGCCAATAATCCCACATGCCACAAGAGAACTAAGCACATAGATATCAAATATCATTTTACCAGAGAACAAATTGAAAACAAACTAATTTGTGTTAAGTATCTTTCCACAGATTTACAATTGGCTGATATTTTGACAAAGCCACTACCAACTGCCAGATTCATTGTACTGCGAGACCAACTGGGGCTAACTGAATCTTGAATGATCAAAATAATCTAAATGAGCAAAATGAATTTTTATATGAAGTCTGAATCTTTTATATATATATAACCATAATCAAACCAAAACAATTACTACACTAACTATTACTATGTTTATTTAAGTGAATCTTGTTAAATTTTTATTTGATTGAACTAATTGGGTTTTACTGGGTTTCCCCAATTCTTTGCAGCAAATGCTGGTTCAATAAAAGTAGCCCCAGAGAAAAAAGAAAAGAATAAGAATACAACCATTAGAAAACGCATGCACTCGTCTGAAAGTAATTTTTCATTTCATTAATTTTTAATCAGTTTGTATCACTGTGATTTTTGAGGAGGCGTGTTGAAAATACAAAAGTCACACTTATGCATAGTGGTGAATTAAGAGGACCATGTCGTTGTTTGTCATTCACATGGCATGATTTACCATTCACATGCATTCACATGTTATAGAGTAATCGTTCTATTCGCTTGGAGACAACGAGACAGTGCGGTTGATTCAATCGGTTGCTTAAATAAAATAATTATTGAAGTGTCAAACAACAATAAAAGTGTTTCACTATTTGGTTGATGCCCTGGGTTATAATATACAATACTTAATCGTATATTATTATATCAAATTCAAAAGATAGTGACAAGTCAATTAGCTTATGAATTGGCTTCAAAATCGAATCAGCACAAAATCTAAGTACGCATGCTGGTATTCTGTCAGGGCCAGGAGAAAAAACGGGTTTTATCGATTTAAGATCATTTAGTAGAGAGGTTTTGTCGATAGAAGGACAGAAGACAGTGTTTTTATACTATAAGGGTATGGATGTAAAGGGGAACTATAAGGTTAAATAAGTTGATTGAAAAAAGTCTGCAAAGAAATCGGCGGCTGCCTGATCATCAGTTGCTTCCTTAATTTCGTATGATAGAGAGGGAGGAAATCTACTTGATTTACGTTTTAAGTTAACAAAGTTATAAAACTGCTTTGGATTCTGAGCAAACTGCAAACGGCAGCGACGCAAATACTTTTTGTAACAATTTGCATTCAGATCAATAAAGTTTGCACTTGCAGCAATTTAACGTGTAAAATCAGAAGGATTACGAGTTAATTTAAATTTATTATTAATTTTAATTTTATTTATTTATTTTAATTTAATTTAATACCGCGATTTCAAATTTTTTAGCCTTAGTAACTCACGTGAAAACCATGGAGGCCTATTGGACTTTATGGGAAAAGTAACAGGAACACATCGATCAAAAAATGAGTCCATAGAGGAATAAAAAAATGAAATGCGTGTATTAAGATCGGTACATGAATAAAGAAATGACCAATCATGTTCCAAAATTAAACAATTCAATTTTTGAAAATCGGTCCTACGAAACAGTTGCAGTTTGCATAAAAGTTGGCAGGGTTAAAACCAGGTCCAATGTAGGATGATAGGGATCTTCAGGAAGAACTAAGGGATTCATTCTAGATATAGTATTTAGTAAAATGTCAGAAGAGAAAATTAAATCAAGCATTCTACCACTACAATTAGGAACAGTGTTTATTTGATAAAGAGATAGCTCCGAGAGGCCATTTAAAAAGAGTTAAATACAGAGGGCACCAATATATTGGATTGAAAAGACCAAGTAACTTCTGGTAAGTTGAAATCACCAAAAACTAGCAGATAATCTCTATCAGATAGTTTGGAGGCAACAGACTGGATAGATGAAAGATGGTCTAGGTAGACAGATATATCAGATGAAAATTCTAAGGAAGAACAATAGTCTACTGGAACAAGTTCGAAAGGAAGATCAGATTTTACAGCTATAAGAACACCACCTCCAATTCGTGATAAACGGCCACATCTGAAGGAGGTGTACTTATTAGGAAAAATTGAGCAGTTTTCTACATCAGGTTTTAACCAGGCTTCGGTAAATATTAGAATTTGATGATCGAACGATACACTATTCAAAAACAAATTAGAGAGTTTAGAATTTAGGCCTCTATCGTTTTGATAAGCGAAGTAAAGATGGGATATTTCTACTGGTCTTTTGATGTTCCACTAGAAGAAGAAGAGGCGCGAGAAGTTGAAGGAAGCGGTACCGCAGTTCGAATTTTTTGTTTTGGATAATACTCTTTTACAATTAAGACAGGCGGTTTTGCCGCTGCAAACAGATTGACAATTGTCTGCAGGTATACTTATTTTAAAGGATGAGATATCTCGCGTGTAGTTTAAACTTTTCTACAACAATGTTCGGTACAGAAATTTTTGATTGAATAAATGATTTTACCGCATCAACATTTATCCATCGTATAATAAAGTCAGAGAAACTAAATTAGCGTGTAGACTTGCGGGAGTTCATGTGACAGAAACCAGAGCCCAAGTATCTCTCCAAAATTGATCATTGTATATGGATAACTATAAATGGTATCCGATGTCAGCAACTGTCCACAAAGTTTTGATTCACGGTCCTCAGATAATAGCATCCTCGGTTTTACCTATCGGTTGCTTTGGAGAGAACGCATCTGAAGCACGTAATAAATTCTACAAGCGCGATAGACGATCATATTCGAGACAAAGTTCTCGTGTTGACAATTTAACGGACGTATTTCACCGATCCATGGATTCATCGGATCCTTTACTTTCAAGCCTAAATATAAACAAAAGGTAATCTCAAAATAAAAAAATCGCCTTGCCGGAAGAATTCATCAATCTTTTAGATGCACCAAATGTAGAACATATTAATAAACAACATTTTTTGGGATGCGATGATAGCGACTCGGATTCGGATCACGATCATCCATTTTCTCTGCATTTGGACGTAGAAAATTATGATTAATATAATAGTATAATTATATATTATATAGTTACATAAGAAAAAACTCAGTTTAGATTTATTATATTAAAAAGAAATAATCATGCCAAATCTACTCATTAACTTTATATCCTTATATGGGCGGTATGGGTAGGCGTGGTCCGCTTGACTTGAAATTTAACGCATGTATTTTAAATGTCAAATGAACCAATTCTACAAAAATTCTCTCTAGCTTAATTATTAGACTTTATGCCAAAAAAAATATGAGAACAATCTAATGGGGTCAGTTGCGTATCTTCATGCTTTGTCAAATGTCTTATGCGTATGCATAAATGCTTAATCTCATTTGTATGTATATTTAAATAAATGTATATATAATTTGTAAGTTTTCTTCGATCTACAATAAGGAAGAGTTAGTGGAAGGTAATTACGTGTCGTTCTGCAAGGGACAGAGAAGTGTAGCTGCCTTACCAGGGTCTCACTGTCAATGTCACCTTGCATAAGGTTGTTAATAAATAAGACACCTAGCATGGTTCTGCGATTGGTTAGGGAAGGCAGGTTTAATAATAGAGGTCTATTAGTATAGGAAGGCAGTCTTAAATTTTCATCCCAGTTAAGGCCACGTAAGGCAAAAAGTAAAAAGTTCTTCTGTACAGATTCTATGCGTTCCTTATGAATAGTGTACTGGGGACACCATACGCATGACCCGTATTCGAGAATGGGACGAACAAGTGAGATGTAGAGGGTCTTTGTAAGATAAGGATCGTCAAATTCCTTAGACCATCTCTTAATAAAGCCTAAGACACCCATGGCTTTATTGACCATATTAGAAATATTATTGGAAAACTTAAGTTTTCGGTCCAAAAGAACCCCCAAATCATCAACTAGGGTGATTCTTTCCAAGGCACAACCATAAAGAGTATAAGAAGCATACTTTGGACTGGCTCGAGAGAATGTCATCAGCTTGCATTTAGAGATGTTCAGGTTTAAAAAATTGTAAGAGTGAGTGACAGTGGTCGTCTTTAAATTGGTAACAAAGCTTTACATCATCCGCATACATGAGAGTACGGGAGTTACGTATGACCAAAGGAAGGTCATTGATGAAATGCGTAAAAAGTAGGGGACCGAGGTGACTCCCTTGAGGAACCCCAGATGTGGCATGAAGTGGGTTTGAAAGGGTGGTTTTAAAGAGGACTCTTTGAGTTCTGTCAGTCAGATAGCTAACAATCCAACTAAGTATTTTTGGTGAAAAACCTAGAAGGTCAAGCTTATGTGCCAGAAGGGAGTGATTCACTGAGTCAAAAGCTTTACTGAAATCAGTATAAATAACATCAGTTTGAAGATTTTCCTGAAATCCTTTTACCACAAAGGATGTCAGCTCAAGTTAATTTGTCGTAGTTGAACGACTCTTTATAAATCCGTGTGGAAAAGGAGAAATAACGGATCTACAGGAATGTTGCAATTGAGGAGTTATAACATTCTCGAAAAATTTAGGTATAGCCGACAATTTAGAGATACCTCTATAATTGCTTGCATCAGACTTGCTGCCCTTTTTGTGAAGGGGAATAATAAAAGATTCTTTCCAAATAGAAGGAAAGAGTGAAGTTTCTAAGGACAGCGAAAATAGTTTGAGCAATGGCTTACTTAAGGAGTTGGCACAGAACCGAAGTATACAAGCGGGAACACCGTCAGGGCCTGGTGAGAAAACTGGCTTAACTAAATAAAGATCCTTGACAAGTGAGCTTTCGTTTAGAAAGGGAGTGAAGATACCATTCGAACTTGGAATGTTGTATGGATAAAAGTGAGTGTGATGTGTAGAAGGTGAATATGTCGTTTGAAAAAACTTTGCAAACAAATCGGCCATGGTGTGGTCGGTATCTGCACAAGCATTTTCAAACGTTAGTTTCGTTGGAAATGCGGGAGACTTGCGCTTCGTGTTAACAAAACTATAAAACTGTTTGGGGTTCTGAGTAAACTGAACCTTGCAACGAGTTAAATAGGTCTTATAACATTTCGCGTTTAAGACTGTAAAATCTGACCGCGCGCTTAAGTAGCGAGAAAAGGCTGAAGGCGAATTGTTGTTTTTATACTTTTTAAATAGACTCGACTTTAAATTTTTTAACCGTGACAACTCTCTTGTGAACCATGGCGGCTTACTCCAGGAAGTTGGATAAAAGCACGGAACACAAATATCAAAAAATGAATTATTTGTGTTATAAAAAATATTGGTCGCTACTGAAATATCTGTAGACAAATATAGTTCCGACCAATCAAAATTGGAAATTAACGAATTTAATAAGTTAAAATCTGCTTTTCTAAAGCAGCGTACACGATTACACAGTTTTTCATGTTTATCCATACATGCGACAAACTCAAAAGTAACTTCAAGAGTGGGATGGTAAGGATCTTCAGGAAGAGAAAGTGGTTGTGTCCTGTTTAGACTCACTCTAGATGGATCGGAGACAAAGCATAAATCTAACGATCTGTTACTACAGTTTAAGATATGATTGACCTGTGACAATGACATATCAAACAGACCGTCGAAAAGGTCATGTTGCCGTGAAGGCAACAGAGTATTTGAGTCAACACTTGCTGTCCAATTACAATTAGAAATATTAAAGTCCCCAAGGACTGAAAAGTGATCTCTGTCTGATAACAGATTAAATATAGTCTTTATTGCCGACAAATGTTGCAAATAGACTGATAACTCCGATGACGGCGGAATATAAGAACACAGAGTAATTCAATAACAGATTGAATCTCCGGTTGTAAAAGTTCCGAATTGATGGTGGAATCAACTGCAATAAGAACTCCACCACCACGACGGTCAGGTCGATCACACCTGTAGGTTGTGTACTTATTTGGAAAGACTTCAGAGTTAAGGATCTCCGGCTTTAACCAAGTCTCAGTAAACACAACAACTTGAGAAGAAAAAGAGAGACTGTTTAAATATAAAGTTGAAAGTTTAGTACAAAGACCTCTAACATTTTGATATGAAAGAGTTAAGAAGCTTGTTAGTTTTTTTGCTCGGATTTTTCTTGGCAGATGCTAAAGAAGGCAAAGGAAGTTTAATCGGTGGGCGATTTTTTTTCTTCTTTGCTTCGAACTCTTTAAAAATTACGTGTTCCGTTGTTGTTTCTTTTGTGGAACACCTACAAGCTTTTTTGGCGCCTCCGGTATAATACCAGAGCAGAGGTTCTCTTCTGGTATTCCAGAACTTGAAGAAGAATCCAGCGCCGAGAACTGGTCGGAAAGTTTACGAAAACTTCCAAGCAGTTCCTTAAATCCAGTCTTCGTTTGACGCATAAACGAACACATGTCGTTCTCCACCTCCCTACACACATCGCAGCAATAACGCAAACCAGTGCGCTTGGCTACGGCGTCAGCCGTCGGGCCAGAAAATCCGGCACCCTTCGCGTGTACTACGTTGGTACATAGCCAGCACGAAATGCTTGCCTGGGCGGAAGTCACCTACTTAAGGCAGGATTTTTGAAACAGATTACCCCGTCCATTATAGTGGGCACCTACTGTAAAACGAGAAATGCCAAAAAGAAAACGAACAAAAACAAGAAGAGGTATGTGCGCGAGAGAAAGAAATTAGCGCGCGTAAAGAGCAGTGAGCACAGAGAGCAGAAAGATAGAGCAACAACAGTGCAGCAAAGAGAGCGGCAAAGCGTGAGAGCTGCTTAGGCGCACTCAAAGAATTAGGAGAGAATAAGGAGAGAGAGCTATAGCGGTGAACTAACTACAACAACGTCGCTTACCGAAAATAAGAAGACAAAAACAAAACACTGGACAAGCAGAACCAATGCACAACAAATGTAAAATTAGCAAAGTTTAGTTTGACTAATCTACAATATAAGGCATGCACACGCGTCGTGAACGGGCTAGCAAAAGGATATATTTAAATTTAGATATTTAAACAAAACACCGGTTGTTTTGAAATTAAATCAAAAAATCAAATCGAAGCGCACAAAAAGAACACGTCCGTTCACTGTGAAAGTTGATAGAGCTGATATCCACAGAAGAAGCTTTTGAGGAAAACCAATTAAATTTAACTTATGAATTAAGAGATTATGATTTACGGAGTCAAATGATTTACTGAAGTCAGTACCACATCAGTTTGCATTTTGTTCCGAAATCCTAGATTGATGAGAGATGAGAATTCTAAAAGATTAGTAGCTGTTGATCTTGCCTTTATAAACCCATGTTGATGGGGTGAAATTATAGACCTACACATAAAAGTTAACTGAGCCGTAAAATTTTTTTCAAAAATCTTATGAATTGCGGACAATTTGGAAATACATCTATATCAACACATCATGGTTAGAACCACTTCGGTGCAGAGGAATGGAAAAAGAGTTTTTCCAAATAGGTGGGAAATGATTATTGGATAGTGTTGAAAATACAAAAGTCACACTTATGCATAGTTGTGAATTAAGAGGACCATGTTGTTGTTTGTCATTCACATGTTATAGAGTAGTCGTCCTATTCGCTTGCAGACAACGAGACAGTGCGGTTGATTCAATCGGTTGCTTAAATAAAATAATTATTGAAGTGTCAAACAACAATAAAAGTGTTTCACTATTTGGTTGATGCCCTGGGTTATAATATACAATACTTAATCGTATATTATTATATCAAATTCAATAGGTTATGGGCCCAGTCACATTTGCAGCCAAGTGGTGAAATATTATTGAATTTGCAAATAAGAATATTTAAACTTAAAAGTGAATTACATGGTTAAGTATATATATATGTAAACCAGTGCATATAAGTTTGACAAAATACATACATATGTATATATATATATAACGATTCAGAAAAACGACGAACCATTTTTTTTCATTTATGTAAAACTGTAAAAACAGTACAGCAACGAAGTGTTTCTAAGAAGCGCTAAGCGGACGGAGATACAAAAGAAGCAAAAAGAACAGTTAGTTTTATCATAGCGACGACGCGTGGTCAAAAATCAAGAAAAAAAAAAACAAAAAAAAAAATGGATGAAGGAAAGAGGAATATAAAACCGTTTAACGGGGAAAAATTTTCAATTTGGAAGTTTCGAGTTAGGGCACTGTTAGAGGAGAACGATTTGTTAAATGTAATTGAGAAAGAACAAACAGAGGTAAGCGAGGAAGTAAAACGGGCAGAAAGAAGTGCAAAGGGGATCATAATAGAATATTTGAGTGACTCTTTTCTAAGTTTTGTCAACAATGAAAATTCGGCAAGCAGATTTTTGAAAAATTGGATACTATTTATGAACGTAAAAGCTTGGCATCTCAACTGTCACTACGCAAGCAATTATTCTCTTTAAAACTAAAAGGTGATACTCTGCTAGTAAACCATTTTCATTTATTTGATGATTTGATAACTGAGTTAGTTGCGGCCGGAGCCAAGTTGGACGAAATGGACAAAATTGCTCACCTACTTAATACACTTTCGACTAACTATGAAGGAGTAATAACAGCTATAGAAACTCTTACTGAGAGCAATTTGACATTAGAATTTGTTAAGACACGGCTACTCGATTATGAAATTAAGTTAAAAGGAATTAACAAAGACACAAGTGCTAAAGTGCTGCAAGCTATAGGCGATCGAGAGTCTAGGGAAAATACATACAAAAACAAAGCTAGGAAATCTATGAAGAAACCTTTTTAGAATAAGTCTAAACTAAAATGTTTTCATTGCAAGAAATTGGGTCATATAAAGAAAGATTGCTTTCAATTAAAAAGGCAGGCAGGAAACCAGAATGTTCCCGATGGAAATAATGTTAGAGAGAGACAGGCTCAGATGGCGACAGAAACACAGCCAGTACGTGCGTTTGCATTTCTGATGAATGCAGAAGTTACAAAGAGAAGAGAGAAGAAAAGTTAGAAACGCAGCAAAAATGCGCATTTGCATTTATGGTGAAATTAGCAAATTACACTGAAAAGCTAGACGAAGTAAATTTTATATTAGATTCGGGGGCATCAGATCACCTAGTGAATGATATTAATATATTTTCGGAGTATGAGAATTTAAATTTAAACGTGGCTATTGAGATTGCAAAGCGTGGAGAATTTGTTTATGCTACTGCAAAAGGACAAGTTAAACTTAACAATTCTGGAAACAACATTACATTACACAACGTGCTGTATTGTAAGGAAATCCCGCACAATTTGCTATACGTAAAGAAGATGATAGATGCTGGAATGTCCGTCGAGTTTAATAAGGATGGCATTAAAGTAATCAAGAACGGTAATTTGGTATGTGAAGGACTATGTGAGTATAATGTACCGACTGTTAAATTTACTTTAAATAGTAAGGTATATACATCTGCAATATCAAATGATGCAGAGTATCGCTTGTGACATGAAAGATTGGGACATATAAGTGTTGGAAAATTCTTAGAAATTAAACGAGATGGCTTGTTTGAAGATAGTGAACTTATAAAAAACTTACAAGTAAATAGTAGTAAATTATGTGAGGCGTGTATTAACGGAAAGCAATCAAGACTAAAATTTGAAAAAACAAAAATAAAGAAAATATTGAACGCCCACTATTTGTAATTCATTCGGATGTATGCGGTCCGATTACGCCCTCAACTATTGATAATAAAAACTACTACGTAGTATTTATTGATCAATATACACATTATTGTGTGACGTATTTAATAACTTATAAATCGGACGTGTTCTTTGTATTTAAAGATTTTGTAGCAAAGAGTGAGGCTCGTTTCAATTTAAAAATGGTTAATCTATATATTGATAATGGAAGAGAATATCTCTCTAATGAAATGCGTGAATTTTCCCACAGCTGAATGGTGTTGCACAACGGATGATTAGAACAATCACTCTATGATTAACTGTACTAAACTAAATAAAAGTTTTTGGGGTGAAGCTGTTTTGACAGCAACATATTTAATTAACAGGTCCCCAAGTAGAGCTTTAAAAAATATAAGAAAAACACCATTTGAGATGTGGCATAAAAAGAAGCCAGTATTGAAATATCTAAAGATATTTGGCTCGACAGTATATGCACTAAATAAAGTGCGATAGAGAAAATTTGACGAGAAATCGATCAAAACTATACTTGTCGGATATGAGCCAATGAGAACTTAAAAAAAATTTATGACAGCTAGAGATGTAGTGGTGGATGAAATAAATATGAAATCGGTGACTTCAAATGAAAATGACTTTTTGGAAAAAATTGATGTTTTTGACCAGTACAGTGATTCTCTAATTGAAGAGAATGAAGAGTCGAATTTTCCATTGCAGGAAAATTGTGAATCTACGGATTCGAAGTCTGATGAATATCTAAATGAAAATTCCACTTGTCTCGAGAATACCGATCCAGTGGCTGAAACTGGTGATAAAATAAAAGAAAATAAAAATCAAGAACAAATTAGACGCAGTGAGAGAATTAAAGATAAACCAAAGTTATCATATAGATTTTTAGAAAAGTGTCTGATGAATACCCAAATGCTTAAATGATATTCCCAATACATATGAAGAGATTAAAACTCGTGATGACAGAAGCTTGTGGGAGGATGCCATTAAAGACGAACTGAATTCTCATTTTGTAAATAATACATGGTGCTTAGTGCAAGTGCCTAAGGATAAAAACATAGTAGATTGCAAGTGGGTTTTTAGTACAAAACAAGATGAAAATGGTAATTTACTTAAATATAAGGCAAGATTGGTAGCCAGGGGATTCACCCAAGAATATATGATGGATTATGATGAGACTTTTGCACCAGTTGCTCGAATTTCTAGTTTTAGATATCTTTTAGCTTTTTCAAATCAATATGATTTATTGATCCATCAGATGGATGTCAAAACAGCTTTTTTAAATGGAGCACTAAAAGATGAAATCTATATGAAAATTCCAATTGGTTTAATACAGTATGATGGAAACAAAGTATGTAAACTTAATAAAGCCATTTATGGTCTAAAACAAGCTGCAAGATGCTGGTTTGAGATATTTGAAAGTGCATTGCAAAATTTTGGATTTCAGAGTCTAGAAGTAGACAGATGTATATATATTCTAGATGAAGGAGATATACATAAAAATATATATGTACTCTTATATGTTGACGATATAATAATTTCTACTAGTGATTCTGAAAGAATGTCTAAATCTAAAACATATCTTTTGAATAAGTTTCAAATGACCGATCTAAATGAAATACGATATTTTATTGGCATAAAAATTGAAAGAAAAAATGATCAAATTTGTCTCAGTCAATCTGCATATATTAAAAATGTTTTAAAAAATTTCAATATGGAAGATTGTAATCCAGTTGGGACTCCACGCAAAATAAATTATGAAGCTTTGCAAGTAGAAGAGTCATATGAAGCACCATGTAGGAATTTGATTGGTTGTTTAATGTACGTAATGTTATGTACACGACCTGATTTAAGTACATCGATAAGTATCTTAAGTCGATATACTAACTACAATAATAGAGAATTATTGCAATGTCTTAAAAGAATTTTAAGATATCTAAAAGGAACTGTCAATTTAAAGTTATCATTTAAAAGGAATTTGAAAGTAAATAAAATTCTTATGGGGTATGTGGATTCTGATTGGGCCGGAAATGAGACTGACAGAAGAAGTACTACAGGGTATATATTTAAAATGTTTGAAAATTGTTCAATTTGCTGGAGTACTATGAAACAAAAATCTGTTGCTGCTTCATCTACCGAAGCTGAATATATGGCCTTATTCGAAGGAGTAAAGGAAGCATTATGGCTAAAATCATTAACAAATGAAATGAAATTAGAATTAAATGGTCCAATAGTTATTTTCGAGGATAACCAAGGTTGTATAAGTATAGCCAATAATCCCACATGCCACAAGAGAACTAAGCACATAGATATCAAATATCATTTTACCAGAGAACAAATTGAAAACAAACTAATTTGTGTTAAGTATCTTTCCACAGATTTACAATTGGCTGATATTTTGACAAAGCCACTACCAACTGCCAGATTCATTGTACTGCGAGACCAACTGGGGCTAACTGAATCTTGAATGATCAAAATAATCTAAATGAGCAAAATGAATTTTTATATGAAGTCTGAATCTTTTATATATATATAACCATAATCAAACCAAAACAATTACTAGACTAACTATTACTATGTTTATTTAAGTGAATCTTGTTAAATTTTTATTTGATTGAACTAATTGGGTTTTACCGGGTTTCCCCAATTCTTTGCAGCAAATGCTGGTTCAATAAAAGTAGCCCCAGAGAAAAAAGAAAAGAATAAGAATACAACCATTAGAAAACGCATGCACTCGTCTGAAAGTAATTTTTCATTTCATTAATTTTTAATCAGTTTGTATCAGTGTGATTTTTGAGGAGGCGTGTTGAAAATACAAAAGTCACACTTATGCATAGTGGTGAATTAAGAGGACCATGTCGTTGTTTGTCATTCACATGGCATGATTTACCATTCACATGCATTCACATGTTATAGAGTAATCGTCCTATTCGCTTGAAGACAACGAGACAGTGCGGTTGATTCAAACGGTTGCTTAAATAAAATAATTATTGAAGTGTCAAACAACAATAAAAGTGTTTCACTATTTGGTTGATGCCCTGGGTTATAATATACAATACTTAATCGTATATTATTATATCAAATTCAAAAGATAGTGACAAGTCAATTAGCTTATGAATTGGCTTCAAAATCGAATCAGCACAAAATCTAAGTACGCATGCTGGTATTCTGTCAGGGCCAGGAGAAAAAACGGGGTTTTATCGATTTAAGATCATTTAGTAGAGAGGTTTTGTCGATAGAAGGACAGAAGACAGTGTTTTTATACTATAAGGGTATGGATGTAAAGGGGAACTATAAGGTTAAATAAGTTGATTGAAAAAAGTCTGCAAAGAAATCGGCGGCTGCCTGATCATCAGTTGCTTCCTTAATTTCGTATGATAGAGAGGGAGGAAATCTACTTGATTTACGTTTTAAGTTAACAAAGTTATAAAACTGCTTTGGATTCTGAGCAAACTGCAAACGGCAGCGACGCAAATACTTTTTGTAACAATTTGCATTCAGATCAATAAAGTTTGCACTTGCAGCAATTTAACGTGTAAAATCAGAAGGATTACGAGTTAATTTAAATTTATTATTAATTTTAATTTTATTTATTTATTTTAATTTAATTTAATACCGCGATTTCAAATTTTTTAGCCTTAGTAACTCACGTGAAAACCATGGAGGCCTATTGGACTTTATGGGAAAAGTAACAGGAACACATCGATCAAAAAATGAGTCCATAGAGGAATAAAAAAATGAAATGCATGTATTAAGATCGGTACATGAATAAAGAAATGACCAATCATGTTCCAAAAGTAAACAATTCAATTTTTGAAAATCGGTCCTACGAAACAGTTGCAGTTTGCATAAAAGTTGGCAGGGTTAAAACCAGGTCCAATGTAGGATGATAGGGATCTTCAGGAAGAACTAAGGGATTCATTCTAGATATAGTATTTAGTAAAATGTCAGAAGAGAAAATTAAATCAAGCATTCTACCACTACAATTAGGAACAGTGTTTATTTGATAAAGAGATAGCTCCGAGAGGCCATTTAAAAAGAGTTAAATACAGAGGGCACCAATATATCGGATTGAAAAGACCAAGTAACTTCTGGTAAGTTGAAATCACCAAAAACTAGCAGATAATCTCTATCAGATAGTTTGGAGGCAACAGACTGGATAGATGAAAGATGGTCTAGGTAGACAGATATATCAGATGAAAATTCTAAGGAAGAACAATAGTCTACTGGAACAAGTTCGAAAGGAAGATCAGATTTTACAGCTATAAGAACACCACCTCCAATTCGTGATAAACGGCCACATCTGAAGGAGGTGTACTTATTAGGAAAAATTGAGCAGTTTTCTACATCAGGTTTTAACCAGGCTTCGGTAAATATTAGAATTTGATGATCGAACGATACACTATTCAAAAACAAATTAGAGAGTTTAGAATTTAGGCCTCTATCGTTTTGATAAGCGAAGTAAAGATGGGATATTTCTACTGGTCTTTTGATGTTCCACTAGAAGAAGAAGAGGCGCGAGAAGTTGAAGGAAGCGGTACCGCAGTTCGAATTTTTTGTTTTGGATAATACTCTTTTACAATTAAGACAGGCGGTTTTGCCGCTGCAAACAGATTGACAATTGTCTGCAGGTATACTTATTTTAAAGGATGAGATATCTCGCGTGTAGTTTAAACTTTTCTACAACAATGTTCGGTACAGAAATTTTTGATTGAATAAATGATTTTACCGCATCAACATTTATCCATCGTATAATAAAGTCAGAGAAACTAAATTAGCGTGTAGACTTGCGGGAGTTCATGTGACAGAAACCAGAGCCCAAGTATCTCTCCAAAATTGATCATTGTATATGGATAACTATAAATGGTATCCGATGTCAGCAACTGTCCACAAAGTTTTGATTCACAGTCCTCAGATAATAGCATCCTCGGTTTTACCTATCGGTTGCTTTGGAGAGAACGCATTTGAAGCACGTAATAAATTCTACAAGCGCGATAGACGATCATATTCGAGACAAAGTTCTCGTGTTGACAATTTAACGGACGTATTTCACCGATCCATGGATTCATCGGATCCTTTACTTTCAAGCCTAAATATAAACAAAAGGTAATCTCAAAATAAAAAAATCGCCTTGCCGGAAGAATTCATCAATCTTTTAGATGCACCAAATGTAGAACATATTAATAAACAACATTTTTTGGGATGCGATGATAGCGACTCGGATTCGGATCACGATCATCCATTTTCTCTGCATTTGGACGTAGAAAATTATGATTAATATAATAGTATAATTATATATTATATAGTTACATAAGAAAAAACTCAGTTTAGATTTATTATATTAAAAAGAAATAATCATGCCAAATCTACTCATTAACTTTATATCCTTATATGGGCGGTATGGGTAGGCGTGCTCCGCTTGACTTGAAATTTAACGCATGTATTTTAAATGTCAAATGAACCAATTCTACAAAAATTCTCTCTAGCTTAATTATTAGACTTTATGCCAAAAAAAATATGAGAACAATCTAATGGGGTCAGTTGCGTATCTTCATGCTTTGTCAAATGTCTTATGCGTATGCATAAATGCTTAATCTCATTTGTATGTATATTTAAATAAATGTATATATAATTTGTAAGTTTTCTTCTGAGTGTAGGTAATAAAACAAGGGTAAAAATAACAAAATATATAAACCTAAATATATTAATTCATAAATATGTATACACAATATGTGAACCTGCCTACCCGTGGAATCGAACAACCATTCCCAACGGCCGTAAGAGTTGTACAGTGGCTTGATGGTTCGCTTGCTGCAGGGGTTTTTTTTTTTTTTGTACTAGATAAATAAAAAGTTCTCTAAATATTAAGCAGGGCGGCGACGGCTATTACTGATTTACATAGGCGAGAAATGACGCCATTCGAGACACTGCAATATACACGAGCCTTGTCACTAGCTTGTATAGTTTCCGAGATCTAGGCGCTCATACAGACAGACATAGCTCAATCGACTTGGCTGTTGATGCTCATTCAGAGTATATACATATAGTGTTCATGTCGAATAGTCTATAGTATTTTTTCTTTACTAATGTTATGTGACGACGTATGAAACGCGTCACAAAGATTTATCTAGTTTTAAGTTTAAATGGACAAAATATATTTTAAGTTGATAATACCCCATGGGTTTGCATGTAATGGGTAGCAAGCAGGGGAAAAGGCAAAGACATAGACAAAGCATAGGCGAGACATAGGCAGGGGCATAGGCAAGTGCAAGCCGCGGGGTGCGGAATACAAGCAAAACGCCCGTTGGTCGGCGCCCATGCACACAAGTAACGGCGTCTCGACAAATTTTGCGACGCCTGTGTAACGGCGTCTCGAGACAAAGCATAGGCGAGACATAGGCAAGTGCAAGCCCGCGGGGTGCAGAATACAAGCAAACGCCCGTTGGTCGGCGCCCATGCACACAAGTAACGGCGTCTTGACAAATTTTGCGACGCCTGGGTAACGGCGTCTCGACAAATCTCGCGACGCATGTGTAACGGCGCCCGAAAATTCCAGAAGCAGACCGAAGCGAGCAAAAGCAGACGAGCAGAGCGAAGCGAGCAGAGCAAAGCGAGCAGAGCAAAGCGAGCAGAGCAAAGCGAGCAGAGCAAAGCGAGCAGAGCAAAGCGAGCAGAGCAAAGCGAGCAGAGCAAAGCGAGCAGAGCAAAGCGAGCAGAGCAAAGCGAGCAGAGCAAAGCGAGCAGAGCAAAGCGAGCAGAGCAAAGCGAGCAGAGCAAAGCGAGCAGAGCGAAGCAAGCAGAGCGAAGCGAGCAGAAGCATGCAGGCAGCACGAAGCCGACGCAGCACACGAACGGATCGATGCAGGCGACAAGTCGCAAGCCGAACTAGGCAAAGCTACGAGTCGCGTGCCGATCTAGGCATGCAGGGCGCCAGGCTAGGCAAAACGGCAAGTTCGCAAGCAAAGCGACACGAGCCGAAGCATGATCGGCCGAGCATAGGCAGCGACCGCGGGTAGCGACCGCGGGCAGCGCCGCCCAGGCAGCGACCGCGGACAGCGGCGGGCAGCAGCGGACGGAAAGCGTCGAAATCAAGGCTGCAAAATTAGGCCACGACACAGAAGTGCCAGGCAAATGAAAGAGGTCAGTCAGATCCGCTCTCAAAGTGAAAAAAGTGAAAGGACCTAAAAAAATATAAAAGAAGAAATAGAAAAGGAAGCAAGGACTCAACACAAAGGACAATGGACAAGGACACTATTGAAGAAGAAACGGGGTAAGCAGTGCAAAGAAAATAGAAGGAAGCAAAGTTAAAAGAAGCAACGTATGGTGCGAAGTAGGTAGGGACACAGAGAGGCAGGGATAGTTAAGTGAATATTTTGTAATAAAAATACGGAAACGGAACTTGTGAATAAAAGAAAAGTAAACCATAAACAATGCGTAGGCACTTTTAAACGAAAACTCGCGGTGAATATTTCGGCCACCTTCCCTTCGTAGACGTGTTTGCAGGAAAGTTCGCGTGTGCGCCCGATTGTGTCTGTGTGCTGTGAACGATCGCTAGTTGACAAGCAAATACGTAAACTTGTGTCCAGAGACGAGTTGCGGTGTGGTGCAATACACCACCGAAGCGACTTGTGGGAGTACAGGTGAAGGTATTTGCGGTCACGAGCGTTCCCCACGGCCTGCAGCCGATCGGGTGCGCAGCGAAAACGCGGCCAAAAGTGTCAGGTACGGTGAAAACACCCTTCTGCGTCGTTCACGAGTACACGTGGAAGACACGGGCCACGTGTACGCGTGAAAAGGGGCGTGTTCGCTGTGCCCGACATGTCTCAGCTTTTCTGATCTGCCAGTGACCCCTTTCTCTCTCTTTCTAAACGTCTTGGTAGTCCTAGTCATTTATAAATTTTGCTGTAAAGACCCTGGCTAGACTGAGAGTTATACCCTAGCCCGAGAAAACATCTTTACAGTTAGTATCAGTGTTGCCAACTCTGAGCCGATAGTTATAGCTGTGTTGACTCTTGAAAATAGCCAAAAATAGCCAACCTTCACAAAAAATAGCAACAGAAAATAGCCACATCAAAAACAGTTGAAAATAACTTGATTTTTTAAAACGAAGTGGTGAAAACCATATTTTGTTTGTATTTTATATATATTTAATCGACAAATGTCGCTAGAATTTCGTTAACTTCAACTTCTTGCTCGTTGTATGAAAAATTTGGTGCCAATTAAACGTAAGCACGCAATATCGCCCTTATGTTTTTTGTTTTCACATGTGATTTCAAATCCCACAATTTTGCATTCAGTGTGCACTTGCATTCACGTCTTTTTTAATACATGTTTTAAAACGTTCATCGTTTATCCACACATTACGAGCTTTTTGTTTATATTCTTTCTGCATTTTGGCGCGTGCTCGAATTTCTGTTTAGCATTCTTTTAACTTCTAACGATGTGAATTGCAAACTAAAGATGGCAGCATGCAAGTACTCGTGTATCGATAAGTAATACATACATATGCTGCCGGTCATTTTTTTATTGTGAAAAGTTATGGCCATTTTTTTTCACAACTATTTTGCGAAACGTAAATATTTTGGTATTATGAAAAATAGCTAAATACTAGCAGAGCTTTTGATAAGAATAGCTGAAAAAACCGTTCCTAGCTAAATGGAACATTTTCTAGTTTTCGGTCATCCAAAATAGCCAGAACTAGCTAGAAAATAGCTGAGTTGGCAACACTGGTTAGTATTTATTCTTATAAGTTATCGAAATATTTTTATAATTACCATCTCTGAGAAAAGAAGTGAATTGTCATCGCTAATTAAGCAAGACATGCAAAATATAAATCAACAAGTGGAATAAAGCAGAAGTGAAATTTAAAACCCAGTGTTTGTTACCACCCTCAAGAAAATCTACAAAATCGAGACCTGCCGCAACATAGCGACAGCGCCCTACCCGGACATAAAGTTTATGAGGTCGGAGATACCTCCTTCTGCCTGTTTCGCTTATTTTCCAACAAACACAATAGAGTTTTAAAAAAATTCATGGCTGTAAAATAGTATACTTTCTCACTGCCTGTTCGTAAATATGAGGAAGCCCGACGCACTAGGACCCAGCTAAGAGTCTTGACCAATGGTTTTATAAATGGCAATACTTTATAAAAAGTTAAGTTGTTTACAAATACGATTACGTAAAATATGATTGAAATGGTTCCGGATAAATTGGTTTAAAATAAATTGATATTTGTTTATGTTGTATTTATTTAAGACTGACCAAGTTACTTAATAATTATCTTAATAAACATCTATGACATTTATTTATTTATTTATTTAACGTCAACTTAGATTGTCGAATTAGAAATAATTAAAATTAAAAAAAAAGAAACTAATAAAAGTTTAAGACTTAGATTTTAAAATTAAATTTGGTAAAAAAATCAAAAATTTTAAATTAGTTAAAAGTATATATTTTTAAATTTAGACTGGGGAATATGAAACAAAAATTCCCGAACCAACATTTGCTCCAAAGTATTGGGGAAAACCCAGTAAAACCTAATCAGATCGGTATATTAGTATTAGTTGTTAGGATTGCATACCATATGGTCGTACGGTCAATAAACAGTATTATCTTGAAGTTATGCGCCGTTTGCGAGAAGCAACACGAAGAAAACGTCCAGAATTGGGGAAAACCCGTTCATGCCCCTGCTCACTCATCTTTGCTTGTGCGCAACTTTTTGGCTGTATAATATCTCATGGGGTTTATTTTGAAGGGGAAAAAATAGATATTCATGAATAACCCATAGCCCAAAGAACCTTCTTCCACTAACAAATCAAGAAAGAGCGCGCTCTCTCCCTCTTTTATAGCTCCGACACAAGCCCCGCTACCTCCAACAACAACAGCTGGAGCAATACCGACAGCCCGCTCTATCCCGTCGTCGGCTGCACCCGCTCACGCTCTCACTGAGTCAGCGAAAGCAAAACCGCAAGTAACAAACGGTACTGCTGCACTACCAGCAAAACAAAACGAAAACGTAAACAAAAAAGCCGGGTCGACCTGGCAGACTGGAATGGACCGCTAATTTACAATAAAGCGAAAGCTTAGCCCGAAAAATTCAGATTCAGAAAATAAGCCGAAAAATACACGCGACAATTCTACCCTGATCAACAATGTAGCCTCCGCAAATACCAACAGATTCGCTTTGCTAGCAGATACCGCTGAGGACGTGCCGTTGGGATCCGTTGATATCGAACCGAAGAAAACAAAGCCTCCTCCAATATACATCCGCGAGAAGAGCACAAGCGGTCTGGTAAATACAATACTTTGATTGGCCTTTTTGGAAAAGATGGATTTCATATAATTCCCCTCGTAAGAGGTACTATCAACGAAATCAAACGAAAACGGAGGATAACTACAGAAAAGTCACAAACTATCTTACCGCACAAAAAACAGGCTTCTACACCTACCAGCTTAAAAGCAGCAAGGGCCTACAAGTAGTGCTGAAGGGCATTGAGTCTGATGTTACGAAGAGATAACTGAGGCGCTTAAGGAAAAGGGATTTTGCGCCAAAAGCGTGTTCAACATCAAAAACAGAAACAGGCAGCCGCAACCACTCTTCAAGATTGAGCTTGTACCAGAAAACAAGCATCTTAAAAAAAATGAGGTTCACCCAATTTACAAACTCCAGCTCCTTCTGCACCGTAGAATCACAGTAGAAGAGCCGCATAAACGTTAAGCTCCTGTTCAATGTACAAACTGCCAAGAATACGCCCACACGAGGTCGTATTGCACACTTCGCCCGGTGTGCGTAGTCTGTGGAGATCTCCACGACTCCACACACTGTCCAACTAATAAAGAAAAGGCAAGCGAGAAAAAGTGCAATAACTGTGGGGGTAATCACACAGCAAACTACAGAGGCTGTCCAATATACAAAGAGCTAAAAAGCCGTCTTCACAAAAGAATGAATACGGCGCGGGCACACCAAGGAATATCTTCGCTGACACCATCAGAAAAAAATCCTGAAGTCCTTTTCTCAAAAGCAGCAAGTTCCGCTCCCTGGCCAACCAGCAATAACAAGACAACATTTGCAAACGTTCTAAAATCAGGTATGACGCCTAAAAACAAAAATTCCCAACACCCACATGAAGTGCACACAAAATTGGACACACAACAAAACTATAGGCCACCTGAGCAGCAAGAAACAAAAACTGAAGCTATGATGCAAGCCTTACAACAGAGCGTGATGGAGTTTATGACATTTATGCGTACCACAATTCAAGACATGATGCGTAACCAAAAGCACACGGTGGGACCGCCATACTCATAAGGAACCACAGCGTTTACAAAGAGTTTAATAAAAGCCACTAATAAACTTGACCATGTTTCTCCTGGGAGTCCTACATACTGGTCATCAGACCTCAATAAGCTGCCTGACCTGATCGAGTTCGCAGTTACCAAAAATATTCACCGCAGTTTGGTTAAAGCTGAATGTCTGCCAGATCTGTCATCTGATCACCCGCCTGTACTAATTCACATCCACCAGTACGCAGAAAACGTGAAACCACCATACAGATTGACTTCACACAAAACAAACTGGCTCAGGTATAAAAAATATATAAATTCAACAATGAGCGAATCTGATATAGAGAGCTGCACGTGTACATTGCAATCCATCCTTACTGAAGCAGCTCTTACTGCAACACCCAAAATCACAAACATTACAATTAATTCGAATAAGACCAACGTACAAATAAAACGACGCCTACGCAGAGAATGGCAATCTTCCAGATCACCAACTGCAAAACAAAAGCTAAAAGTAGCCACACGGAAACTGGCCAACGCTCTGAAACAAAAGGAGGACAACGATCAGCGCCGTTATATAAAGCAACTCACACCAACAGGCACAAAACATAAGTCACTGTAGAGAGCCCACTTACGTCATAAACTTCCACCAGCAACACACCCCAATTGTTTTTCGTCCAAAAGAAGTAATCAAAATAATCAAAAACAATCTCAGCCCGAAAAAATCTCCCGCCTGCGACCTCATAACACCGGAAATGATCATCGAGTTGCCACACTCTGCAGTTCGCTACATAACCCAGCTCTTTAATGCCATGACCAAACTTGGTTATTTTCCACAACGATGGAAGAGATCGATTATCATAATGATTCCAAAGCCTGGTAAGGACCACACAGTCCCTTCATCTTACAGACCAATAAGTCTACTCTCATGTATTTCGAAACTATTTGAAAAATGCCTGCTGATCCGACTTAATCTACATTTGAGAACCCACAACATAATTTTTTATCGTGTGCTGCGCTGTGGTAAGAGTTATTGTTGTGTTGTTGCTCTTTCTTGATTTCGTGTCTACACTTTCTCGCGCTCTCGCTCCCACGCTTTCTTACGCTCTCTTGTTAACTACGCTAGTGTTAGTGGTAACCAGCTGTGTAACATTAAGCATATTAGCTGCAATAAAAATGCTGGTGTGCTCCGCAACTTCTTGCAAATGCAAAGCCGATTCTTAGCCAGACTTTGTTTGTTGCTGGTTGTGTGATAAATTCTATCACATAAAATGCATCGGCCTAACAGCACGAATCAAAGACTCCCTCAACAACAATGAATCTGTCCTGAAATGGTCACGCAAAGTTTGTCGGGTGAAAGAGCTAACTTTGAGTAAAATGCTAAGGGAGACTAAATTGAAATTTGAAAAGCTGCGTGCAGCATTTTCAAATCTCCAATCTGAATTTTCAGATATGGGAACTCAATTTACTAGTTTCGAATGTTCCGATGAGCCTTCCGCACTTCCACCGGCAACTCCTTTAGGTATAACATCTCAAGTTATTGCCTACTCAACCCCTTCTAAGTCTCCAGCCGCCCCGGCTGTTTTGTGCGATCCAACACTTTTGAGCGTCACTTCTTCAGTCGCGCCTTTATCCAAAAAGAATCTTCAAAATTCTTTTGATAACACTGCCGCCAATACTCAAACGGTTGTTTCAAACGGTAAATCGCTTGTCGCGGTTAAGCCCAAGAAACATGTTTTCGTTTCACGAAAAGTTTAAATTTAACTACACGCGAGATATCTCATCCTTTAAAATAAGTATACCTGCAGACAAAACCGCCTGACTTAATTGTAAAAAAGTATTCTCCAAAACAAAAAAATCGAACTGCGGTACCGCTTCCTTCAACTTCTCGCTCTCTCTTCTTCTTCTAGTGGAACATCAAAAAACCAGTAGAGATATCCCATCTTTATTTCGCTTATCAAAACGTAAACTCTAAGCTCTCTAATTTGTTTTTGAATAGTCTATCGTTCGATCATCAGATTTTAATATTTACCGAAACCTGTTGAGAACCTGATGTAGAAAACTGCTCAATTTTTCATAATAAGTACACCTCTCTCAGATGTGACCGTTTATCACGAATTGGAGGTGGTGTTCTTATAGCTGTAAAATCTGATCTTCCTTCCGAACTTGTTCCATTAGACCATTGTTCTTCTTTAGAATTTAAATGTGTTAAAATGACGATGTGTCAAATTTCAATTTACATTACCTGTCTGATATATCTGTCCTCCCTCCTCCCTCATCTGATATATCTGTCTACCTAGACCATCTTTCATCTATCCAATCTGTTGCCTCCAAACTATCTGATAGAGATTATCTGCTAGTTTTTGGTGATTTCAACTTACCAGAAGTTACTTGGTCATCTCAATCCGATATATTGGTGCCCTCTGTATTTAACTCTTTTTTAAATGGCCTCTCGGAGCTATCTCTTTATCAAATAAACACTGTTCCTAATTGTAGTGGTAGAATGCTTGATTTAATTTCTGACATTTTACTAAATACTCCCTTAGTTCTTCCTGAAGATCCCTATCATCCTACATTGGACCTGGTTCTAACTCTGCCAACTTCAATGCAAACTGCAACTGTTTCCGCTATAATAAAATCACGTTGTTTTCGTAGGACCGATTTTCAAAAATTGAATTGTTTAATTTTAGAACATGATTGGTCATTTCTTTATTCATGTTCTGATCTTAATACATGCATTTTATTTTTTTATTCCTCTATGGACTCATTTTTTGATCAATGTGTTCCTGTTACTTTTCCCGTGAAGTCCAATAGGCCTCCATGGTTTTCACGTGAGTTAGTAAGGCTGAAAAATCAAGTAGATTTCCTCCCTCTCTATCATACGAAAATAAGGAAGCAACCGATTTGTTTACAGATTTTTTTCAATCAACTTATTTTACTGAACCTTATAGTTCCCCTTTACATCCATACCCTTATAGTATAGAAACACTGTCTTCTGTCCTTCTATCGACAAAACCTCTCTACTAAATGATCTTAAATCGATAAAAACCCGTTTTTTCTCCTGGCCATGACGGAATTCCAGCATGCGTACTTAGATTTTGTGCTGATTCGATTTTGAAGCCAATTCATAAGCTACTTGTCTTGTCACTATCCAATAGTTATTTTCCACCTATTTGGAAAAACTGTTTTTCCATTCCTCCTCACAAAAGTGGTTCTAACCATGATGTGAAGAACTATAGATGTATTTCCAAATTGTCCGCAATTCCTAAGATTTTTGAAAATTTTACGGCTCAGTTAACTTTTATGTGTAAATCTATAATTTCACCCCATCAACATGGGTTTATAAAGGCAAGATCAACAGCTACTAATCTTTTAGAATTCTCATCTCTCATCAATCTAGGATTTCGGAAGAAAATGCAAACTGATGTGGTACTGACTTCAGTAAAGCATTTGACCGTAAATCATAATCTATTAATTCATAAGTTAAATTTGATTGGTTTTCCTCAAAAGCTCCTTCTGTGGATATCTGATTATTTAACTAATAGGTCTCAAAGAGTTCTTTTTAAAGAATGTCTTTCTAAGCCGATCTTAGTTACTTTTGGTGTTACTCATGGCAGCCACCTTGGACCATTGCTATTTAACCTTTTTATTAACGATCTCTCCTTCACTCTAACTTTCTTATGTATACTGATGATGTGAAACTCTGTTTGACACACAATGATCCTGCAAATAACCTTCTTCAAACAGATCTTGATTTGTTTTTTGAATGGTGCAGCAATAATCTGCTGCATCTTAACTGTTTGAAGTACAAGGTTATGTCATTTTACAGAGGTAACTATCATGTCATCAATTATTATCTTAACTTAACCCCACTCTTAAGAATATCTGAAGTAGCTGATTTAGGTATCCTCTTTGATCATTGAAATTTGATCTTCACATTACACAAATTGTCAATAAGGCATTTCGACTACTCGTGTTCATCAAAAGGTGGTCCAAAGAATTCGAGGATCCTTACACGACAAAGTTGCTTTACACTTCTCTTGTTCGTCCAACTCTTGAATATGGGTCTTGCGTATGGTCGCCGCAATACCATATTCACCAAGATAGAATTGAGTCTGTTCAAAAGCAGTTTCTACTCTTTGCCTTGCGCAGTTTTAATTGGGTTCTGGTTATAGACTTACCACCATACTCTAGTAGACTCCTTCTAATTAACCTACCTTCTTTAACTAACCGTCGTATTATGTTGGGCGTTATGTTTATTGTAAAGCTAATAAAGTACAATATAGATTCCCCTACTCTGCTTACTCAAATTAATTTCTGTATTCCTTCTAGAGTTACACGTAATTTTATGTCACTATCCTTGGCCTTTTGTAATACTAACTACAGCTTGCATGACCCTTTCCGAGTTCTCTGTGCTGACTACAACAGATTGTCTAGAGCTTTCAACTCCGAGTCCTCCCTTTACTCTGTTAAACTGTCTATCCTTAATCAATTAACACTACATGCTAACAACTAATATTAATCCACCGATCTGATTGGGTTTTACTGGGTTTTCCCCAATCCTTTATAGCAAATGTTGGATCGAGAATTCTTGTTTCGTTATCCCCAGCCTAAATTTAAAAATATATATTTTTGATAATTTTAAATTTTTGACAGATTGCAAAATTTAATTTTAAAATCTAAATTATTTTCTTTTTTAAATTTCCAATTTTAATTTAATATAATCTAATTTTAATTTTAATTTTAAGTCGACTGATTTAGTTGACGTTAAATAAATAAATAAAAAAATCCCAGCCCATCAATTTGGATTTCGCGAAAGCCACGGAACCATTGAACAGGTGAATCGTATAACAACTGAAATAAGAACTGCTTTTGAAAATCGCGAATACTGTACAGCAGTATTTCTAGACGTATCCCAAGCATTCGACAGAGTCTGGCTTGACGGCCTAATGTTTAAAGTTAAAACAGCCCCACCCGAAAGCACACACAAACTTCTAAAGTCTTACCTCTATGGCAGAAAGTTTGCCCACCACTCTTGTTGAACAACATAACACTCCCGAAAGCAGACGAGGTAGCGTACCTAGGAGTACACCTTGACAGAAGACTCACATGGCGCAGGCACATTGAAGCTAAAAAAACTCAACTTAAACTTAAAGCCAACAACTTACACTGGAATATCAACTCTGGTTCTCCGCTCAGCCTAGATCACAAGGTCTTACTCTACAATTCTGTATTGAAACCTATCTGGACCTATGGCTCACAGTTATGGGGCAATGCCAGCAACAGCAATATTGACATCATACAGCGAGAACAATCAAAGATCCTGAGAACCATCACTGGGGCACCATGGTACGTTCGAAATGAAAACATCCAAAGTGACTTAAATATCCCACCAGTTATCCATGCAATTACGGAACTTAAGGAAAAATACCATAGCAGGCTTTTCTCGCACACCAACCACGAGAGGTCTAACCCAGCAAAGCAGTCGTTCCCATCTCCGGCGAAAGGACCTACCAACCCAGCGAAGAAATTTCTAGGGCCGTCTAATCATAAAACAGTTGGAAAAATAATACAACTGTTCAGAGAAAAATTGTTATAGTTAAGATTTTTAAACTTATTGTTAGTTCTTATACAAGAAGATTCAATAAATAAAAGCAAAGTAAATAAAAAAACAAAATGAATAAATAAATAATTTTTGAAAAAAAAACACAAAATTCGCGATATTTTTTGAACACACCTTAACACTGCAGTGCGCTGCCACCTTGCTTCAATTTCGATCAGTGTTGCCAACTCTGAGCCGATAGTTATAGCTGTGTTGTCTCTTGAAAATAGCCAACCTTCACAAAATAGCAAATAGCCGCAGCAAAATCAGTTGAAAATAACTAGATTTGTTAAAACGAAGTGATGAAAACCATATTTTGTTTGTATTTTATATATATTTATTCGACAAATGTCGCTAGAATTTCGTCAACTTCAACTTCTTCCTCGTTGTATGACAAATTGGTGCCAATTAAACGTAAGGAACTTTCGGGCACCTCGTAGTTGTGGCAGCATTTTCCAACTTGCCGCAAGCCGTATCTGTAATAGATATTCATTTTAAATTATCATCATATATTATAGGATTGATCATTTAATACCTTATATTCAAAATGGAATTCAGAGTTTGAATTTCCATTTTATTTCGGATCTTTGTTTTAATAATGTTCACTTGGCTGAATACTCTCTCAACCTCGGCATTGGACCATGGTAGCGAAAGTAACATTATCGCAAAGGATGCGAGATCATTGAACGGCCTTTGGACTCCTGAATCTGTGTAATTTCGTACTTCTGCCCAAAATTTTTCGTTGTCCTCAACATTATTCCATTTTATATGATGAATTGTTGAGTATTGCGTTAAAATTCTGTCAACATTTTCTGGAGGCACCTTTAAAAATGACAATATATCTAGCACACTGCTTTTGTTTGGATGCAATACTTTCTGTACATCGAAAGCATCAATTTTAAGCACGCAATACCGCCCTTATGTTTATTGTTTCCACATGGGATTTCAAATCCCACAATTTTGCATTCAGAGTGCACTTGCAATAAGTGCAAAACACTTTTGTCGGATCATTCACGTCTTTTTAATACATGTTTTAAAACGTTCATCGTTCATCCATACATCACGAGCTTTTTTTTGTTTATATTCTTTCGGCATTTTGGCGCGTGCTCGAATTTCTGTTTAGCGTTCTTTTAACTTCGAACGATGTGAATTGCAAACTAAAGATGGCAGCATGCAAGTACTCATGTATCGATAAGTAATCGACATACATATTAGAACAACTGCTGGTCATTTTTTTTGGGAAGAGTTCTGGCCATTTTTTGCAAAACTATTTTGCGAAACGTAAATATTTTTGTATTATGAAATATAGCTCAAAACTAGCAGAGCTTTTGATAAGATTAGCTGAAAACACCGTTCCTAGCTAAATGGAAAATTTTCTAGTTTTCGGTCATCCGAAATAGCCAGAACTGGCTAGAAAATAGCTGAGTTGGCAACACTTATTTCGATACGTTGCCAATAATTTATCGCCGCAATTTCCTAGCGCGCGAAAGACTGCAAAAAGAGGTGTGAGCAGTATATATCGGTATTTCTTTCTAAATTTTAAATTAGCTAATATCGTTAACTTGCAATAAATCGAGTGTTCAAATTTATCTAATTGCATTTTATGGTTTTTCATTTTTTATTGATCCTAAAATATAAATTATTAAATAATAATCATATGTGCACGTACGAATATTATGAATACACGTGCATGTATTTGTCAACTATGTACTTGAATTCATATTCATCTATACGCCACCTATTGGTTGAGTGATAGCATATATTTATGCACGTTTTTCGGTAATTAATATGTGCATGGAAAAGAAGTGTCGAGAAACAGCCCCTGCTTCGCGCTCGCGTCGTGTGTCCCGTTTTTTTCCTGCACAAGTATTTTAGTTCTGACGTCATCGACCACTTATTTGCTGGCCGAAGGTTCGAAATGGTTTATGTAATAACTTCAGTGTTTATTGTCCGATCGGATTGCAATTATATTATATTGTATATATATATATTATATGCTAAAGCAGAACGTTCATCCAGACAGACGGTCATGGCTCAATCGACTCGGCTAGTGATTTTGAGCAATAATATATATGGGGTCTCCGACGCCTCCTTCTGCCTGTCACATACATTTACACAAAGTTAGTATACCCTTTTTTGACTATTTTCAATTGTCCAAGGGTATAAAAACAACAGGTGATAAACCCAGTTAATATATGTTGATAAAAGCCAATCACATTCGCCCTTAGCCGCCATTTGTTGTTAAACAATGTATATAAATTAATATCAAATTTAATGTTTTCTTATTTATTTCAACTGTTGCTATTCGTCGTTTCTGATTTGGACCACAATTAGAGAGGAGAGAGCCTTAAACTAAACAAGTACGAACACTAAAATAGCAATTTATTTATATATGTATATGTACGTATTATTATTAATTTTCATGACATCAAATTATTAACATATTTAATATAAGGTTATGCAATTGTGTTAAATAAAAACATTAAAAATTATTGTAATAGCCTAAATTATGAACGAAGCACTACATTAATATGAACGCTAAACTCTATGCTGCATTGGCAAAAACGTTCACAGTGTGATATAGTTCGATATAATTGATAGTTGAGAATTTGTGAAACCATCGATGGTTTTTTCTTAATCGATATATTACACAAAAGCTGTTTGCTGTGACGCTCTTACTTTCTTGGCGGTTTCTAAACAGTATTCCTATGGAATATTGGAAGGTACATTTTTCTGCATAAAACAAATTATTATAGAATTGTGGCAACCAACTAATCGCTCTTGCGAAATGCGCAAAAAAGTATTTGTGTGTTCCGGCCACATCCACTGAGTCAGAGCGCTGCTTCAGTAAAGCTGGTCAGATTATAAGTGAGAAACGGTCAGCCTTGATGCCGAAAGCAGCCAACATTTCGCTGTTTCTGGAAAAAAACCAATGAATAAACGAATGATCTCAAATTTAAAATAAGAAAATGTGTTATTTTACTCTTAAGAAATGAAATTTATAATTGTTTTAGTTACTAAGAAATGAAATGAATTTATATTTTTGTTATTAATTTAGCTTTTGTATTTATTTAACCATTTTAAAAAATTTTCCAGCGATACATCGGCATAATCGATGGTTTAAAGTCAAATAATCGATGGGTTAAACCATCGAAAATTAAACAATCGATGGTTCGACCATCGATGGTTTTGCAGTAGAGCTGGAAATACATCGATGTTTGCCTACATCGATGTTTCGATGTTTTTCAAAAAAAAACATCGATGTATCGATACATTGAACTTTTGATAAGAAAAACGTGTTTAGCTTACCAAATCGCTGCAAAGTAGTGACGGGTGTAGTTAGACGGCTGGTAGTTTTTCTTTACGATGGTAACGCCTAAACATCGAACATCGATGTTTAAAAATCTCGATGTCTCCGATGTTTTGAAAACATCGATGTATCGATACATCGCCGATGTTCTTTCCAGCTCTATTTTGCAGCTCTAGTTCACACTGTCACGGCGATAGTCGACAAATGCGAATGCGGCCTCGTTTGGTCCTGGGGTTGAATATTTTTGTACGATATGCAGTGTGCTGGTAGAAATTTTGTGCAACAAGTAAATATTGCTTTATTAAACAATACACAGCAGCATTAAATGATTTGTATGTATTATTTGCATATTGTTTTTAATTTGTTTACACGTTTTGTTCCATTCCGGCACCTCGCATGACGGTCGTGATCCATCCCTGGTTTTGCCTAGAAGAAAAGTACTGCGAAAAAGTTTTTTTAAAACACAAAATGGTCACAACGTCAACCGTTGTTAACCAAATTGCAAATTAGTGAAAAGTTTACATGTGTTGCAGTACGTTTGCCAAAAAAATATTTGATGCGACGCGAAAATTTCAATTCCATAATTTGACTGCACACAAAACGTTTTTGTTAGTCTTTTCACTGGGTGTTACACTCTGCTTCTTGGGAATCCTAGGTTATAACCCGTTTTCTAAAAAACTTGGGTAAGTGGGGAAAAATGCAAATAAATACATATGTGCGCTAAAAATCAATTAAATGAAACAATAAATGTGTTGAACAACATCCCAAACATTCGTGAAATGCCGTCGCAGTCTTATCTCGCAATGCGTTGCGCTGCTTTGGATCTTATTTTGCATGTGTAAGCGGCATATGTGTGCATGAGTGTGTGTATCTTAGAGATGAGCAAGTTTTTGCGGTGTCCAACTGCAATACATCAGATCGTGATTTAACTATTCGGATAAACATAATTTCGATATTTTCAATTCTTCTCTACTGGCACACTCAATAGCTTCCAGCGACGACGAGCTACCCAAATAATTCCAATTCCTGGACAGAACTACTTGGTCCATTGCCCTAAACCGACGACTGATCCAATCAAACTCGTTTTATCCGTAGGAGGTGCAAAAAAGCAGTCAAAATTAACGCGGACACAGCTGCTGCTTCGGGTGGTGCTGCTTCTGCTGAGCGACGCAGACGCGAACGCTGTTTTTATTATAAGGCGATGGCGATGTTGAGCTCCGATGAAGCGAGCAAATTGCTCGACTTCAATCAGAAGCTAGACATTAATCTTCTCGATAAGATTGTTGAGGCACTCTACTCATCCCAGGGTGAACAACTACGTCTCTCGCAGGACGTACTAACCACACTGAAGGAGCATCCAGAGGCTTGGACGCGGGTCGACAGCATACTCGAATATTCACAGAATCAGCAGACCAAGTTCTATGCGCTTCAAATTCTCGAGGAAGTGATCAAGACTCGCTGGAAGGTTCTTCCACGCAACCAGTGCGAGGGAATTAAGAAATATGTCGTCAGCCTTATCATTAAAACATCATCGGATCCCGTTATTGTGGAGCAAAACAACGTGTATTTAAATAAGCTCAATATGATTTTGGTGCAGATCCTAAAACGTGAATGGCCGCGAAACTGGCAGACATTCATTGCTGACATCGTTGGCGCGTCTAAGACGAATGAAAGTTTGTGCATGAACAATATGGTTATCTTAAAGAATCTAAGTGAGGAAGTATTCGACTTCTCGCAGGGTCAGATAACTCAAACAAAGGCGAAGCATCTGAAGGATACAATGTGTTCGGAATTCTCGCAAATCTTTACACTCTGCAAGTTTGTTTTGGAGCACTCTCTGAATGCGGCACTGATACAGGTCACTCTGGAGACTCTTCTTCGTTTCTTGAATTGGATACCATTGGGTTATATATTCGAAACGACGCTGATTGAGACGCTGATTTTTAAGTTTCTTTCGGTTCCCCTGTTTCGCAATGTTACTCTTAGGTGCCTATCTGAAATTGCCGGCCTAACGGCGCCCAATTACGACGAGAATTTTGCGCTATTATTTAAGGATACGATGGTGAAACTAGATCAGATAATTGGTCAGAACATGAATATGAATCATGTGTATCAATGTGGTACCGATACGGAACAGGAGTTGATCCTCAATTTGGCCATGTTTCTTTGCACATTCCTCAAGGAGCATGGCAAGCTAGTCGAGGATGCCAAGTATGTTGAGTATCTAAATCAAGCGCTCATGTATTTGGTAATGATCAGTGAAGTGGAGGATGTGGAGGTCTTCAAGATCTGTCTGGAGTATTGGAATAGCCTTGTTGAGAATCTGTACAATACAGAATTCTTTCATCCAACACTGGAGTCCTCCAAACAACAACAAGTGTATCCACGGCGACGTTTCTACGCTGCCATTTTGTCTAAGGTGCGCTTCATTATGATTTCACGTATGGCAAAACCCGAAGAGGTGCTCGTGGTGGAGAATGAGAACGGCGAGGTTGTACGTGAATTCATGAAGGATACTAATTCAATAAGTTTGTATAAAAACATGCGAGAGACCCTAGTATTCCTCACTCATTTGGACTGTATGGACACAGATCGCATCATGACTCTTAAACTCTTGAATCAAGTTAATGGCACCGAGTTCTCCTGGAAAAACCTTAATACTCTTTGTTGGGCCATTGGCTCTATATCGGGTGAGTTTGCAGGTATATTAGATAAGCTAAACATCTTCAATTCTTATAATTATTTATTCTTAAATTTATGTTATAATCACTTTGTCCTTAACTGATTATCTTCAATCTTTTTGTAGGTGCTTTCTGTGAGGAGGATGAGAAGCGTTTTCTGGTCACTGTCATCAAGGATCTTCTGGGACTGTGTGAGCAAAAGAAGGGCAAGGACAATAAGGCTATCATTGCTTCTAATATAATGTATGTAGTTGGGCAGTATCCACGATTTTTGCGCGCTCATTGGAAATTCCTAAAGACGGTTGTGAATAAATTGTTTGAATTTATGCATGAGACCCACGACGGTGTGCAGGACATGGCATGTGACACTTTCATTAAGATCGCAATCAAATCTCGTCGCTATTTTGTCACGATACAACCGAATGAAGCGTGCACTTTCGTTGACGAGATACTGAGCACAATGAGCAATATAATTTGTGATCTGCAGCCGCAACAGGTGAGTGAGTTAGAGATATTCCTATTCAATCATTATCTCATCATCTTCCCATGTTCTCTTCAAGGTCCACACATTTTATGAGGCTGTGGGCTATATGATTTCGGCCCAAGTAGATCAGATGCAACAGGATGCGCTAATTGAACGCTATATGCTGTTGCCGAATCAGGTATGGGACGACATTATATCGCGTGCATCAAAGAATGTGGACTTTCTGAAAAACATGACAGCAGTTAAGCAGCTCGGGAGCATATTGAAAACAAATGTTGCAGCCTGTAAAGCCCTAGGGCATGCATATGTTATACAGCTGGGACGCATATATTTGGATATGCTGAATGTGTACAAGATCACGTCCGAAAACATCATTCAGGCCATCGAAGTGAATGGTGTCAATGTGAACAATCAACCGCTGATTAAATCAATGCACGTTGTGAAAAAGGAGACACTCAATTTGATATCCGAGTGGGTGTCACGCTCCAATGACAATCAGTTAGTGATGGATAACTTTATACCGCCTTTATTAGACGCTATCCTGATGGACTATCAGGTAAGAGAGTGGACAATCTTTAATGTCCGTGTCCGTCTGTTTGATCAGCTAGCTCTCAGAGATTATATAAACGTAAACTTTATTTTTTGTATTGACCAGGAATATATACCATACTATATAACATTGTTTATTTATTTATTTTTTTAACGTCAACTAAGACAGTCGACTTGAAATTAAAATCAGTTTATATTTTTTTAAATAAAATTAGAAATAATTAAAATTAAAAAAAAAGAAAATAAACGAAAGTTTATTTTTGGTAAGCTATATGAAAATTTGGTTGGAATTGGATAATTAACATAACAGTTATAGAAGAAATGGTACACCTTAGCAAACTGGGAATATTGATTGAGCCCATAATTCACTCTGGTTCTGCAAGTTAGAGACCAAATCATCGGAGCAGTATGTCTGGCATTGGCTATTCAATGAAATGTTTCGGTTTCTCGAGGTATACAAGATACGGATATATAGATATACCATTCCAGACAATTTTATGGATTTTCTTAGAAAAATTGGACCAAAGATACTATAGATGTACAAGGTCGCACTACATCTCCCCAAATTTTAAGGTATGCTTAATATGCCAGATATAGAAGTTGAGTATTTAAGAAATCGATTTGCTGGTGGATAGCTAATATATAGACGTCATGCACGTTCGACTACAGCTTTCGATCTTGTTAAATGTTTTTAATAATTAATTTTGTGTTTTATAGCGATGTAAGGTACCACCTGCACGTGAGCCCAAAGTACTGAATGCGATGGCAACAATAGTGAACAAACTGCGCCAGCATATCACGAGTGAAGTACCAAAAATATT
The DNA here is from genome assembly GCA_018904035.1 of Zaprionus ornatus. Taxonomy (NCBI): domain Eukaryota; kingdom Metazoa; phylum Arthropoda; class Insecta; order Diptera; family Drosophilidae; genus Zaprionus; species Zaprionus ornatus. Next base: position 198,268 of record JAEIFZ010000245.1, on the reverse strand, counting down.
CGATGCTGTTTTCGAGTGCACCCTGGACATGATTAACAAGAATTTCGAAGATTTTCCGCAGCATCGCTTCAGTTTCTATGAGCTGTTGCAGGCGGTCAATGCGCACTGCTTCAAGGCGTTCCTCAATATACCTCCGGCACAGTTCAAGCTGGTATTTGACTCTGTTGTCTGGGCCTTCAAGCACACCATGCGCAATGTGTCCGATATGGGCTTAAACATACTATATAAGGTAAGTATCACCTTGTTATTCTCATTCACCTCACATACTAAGTTCCTTATCTTCATTTCTTAGATGCTCCAAAATCTTGAACAACATCCGAATGCTGCTCAGAGTTTTTATCAGACATATTTCACGGAAATTCTTATGCAAATATTCTCAGTTGTCACTGACACATCGCATACGGCTGGGCTGCCCAATCATGCCGTCATATTGGCCTATATGTTCTCACTGGTGGAGAATCAAATGATAACGGTGGACCTGGGTCCCATACCAGACAATATGATATTCATACAGGAATATGTGGCTTCATTGCTAAAGTCGGCATTTAATCATTTATCAGATAATCAGATCAAAGTCTTCGTCACTGGTCTCTTTAATCTGGACGAGAATGTACAAGCATTTAAGGAGCATTTGAGAGATTTTCTCATTCAGATACGCGTGAGTCAAAGAAAATCCTTAGTATTGTATATTGTGATTATATACATAATATTTTTTTATTATATATTATTTATATAATTTTCAAATCATTGCTTGTAACTGATTTTAATATGTTAAAAATCGTCTCACTTTGTTGATAGTTGCACACTACTCAACACTTTTTGTTTAACTTGATTACCTTAATTGGCGGTAGGCCGAGAAAAGCAAATTATATTTAAATTAATTTTTAAAATCCAAAGTTAACACCTAATAATTTATATATGTATCTGTTACAGGAGGCGACCGGTGAGGATGACTCTGACTTGCATCTTGAGGAACGCGAGGCAGCATTGGCAGAGGAACAGGCCAACAAGCGTCAAATGCAACGTAATATTCCAGGCATGTTGAATCCACACGAGCTGCCCGAGGACATGCAGGATGAATAGAATATGATGTCGGTTTATTTGATGAAGATGATTGAATGTTAGTTGAATCTTAAATATGCTGCTAAACTGATGATTGATGATGAATGAGTGCATATCTCTTACTAATAAGAAAAACGTATATATGTTTGTTTGATTGAATGCATATGACTCTGTTATATATATATATATATATATATATATATATAGACATACCACACACACAGTAGCACAGGATGAGAGTTCTTCACCCTCATCTTAATATGATTTAACATATTTGCCGCCTACAGTACACACAGACAAATCAGCAACAACAACGAAACTACACGCCCACTCCTTAATAGCTGTAAATCATTTGTCGTCGCTAAAGGATGCAAACTTTATAAATTGTAGTTTGTCAACACACACACACAACAACAACACGTCATACAATTAAATGAATAATTCTACAACACTCAATAAAAAAATAAAAATAAATTAAAATACATATGTACAAGTATGAAATGTGCGTTAAACGAACTGTCTCACAGACACACATGCAAAAAACAACAGTAGAAATTCGTAGGATTGATGATGTTTAAATTTTGTCATTTTATTTAGTTTTTACATTAATTTAATAATCAAAAAAACAAAAGAAGTTTTAGTTCTATATATTTCTAACTACGATGTATGTATGACATGTCTTTAGCAGGGACCAACTCTAAATAATGATTTATAAGGCAGGTAAATAGGTCTAAAACAATATCCATTTTAATAATTCCTAGTTTTCAAAAAATTTAATCTTTTGATTATTTTTATTTTATTTGTGCAACGAAGTGCAGAGTATTTCATTTTATATAGTTATATTATAAAATTCGCCAGAAAGAACTTGACAAGTAGACTTGTTTCAAATAATCATTAATGTGCCTGCACTTAAGCAATTAATAAATTGATAAATTTAATGTTAAACTATACTATAGATACACTATCTATAGGTGTACTATAGATAACCTAGTTTATTTTCTCTATATGTAATCGATTATAATGCAGGTATTTGGAATCTTTCTATAGGTCTTTCCATTCTTGTGAGAAAGCAATTGGGTTAAATGCTCGATTCTCTTGCAGTGCAAAAGTGAAAGCACCATGAAAGTTCTCCCAACGTGATTTTTAAAAGTCCTTGACCAACCCCGATCACGGTTACAATCACAATTCAATAACTGACCTGTGGGTCCTCAAACTCTCAGCTGATTGCGTGCATTAAACTTAAGGATACCAAGGATACCATACCAAGGCCGGACAGTCACATAAAATGTGTTTGGTAGTTTCGTCGTCCTCTTTGCAGAGCCTACACTCCGTATCCGAGGACAAGCGCATTTTAGTTAGCTGATAGTTCACCAAGTGGTGGCCACTAAGGTAGCCAACAAGGAGGTAGAGGTCTCTCCTAGTGAGTAGCTTGGTCCTTCGAGCAACTGTGGGATTGGTAAGCTCTTTAGCCTGCCGCATCCCTGGTTGGAAGAACCAGTAGCGTTCGGTCAATCTTCCAGCCCAGGTTTTCACCAGGGAGGAACTAGTTGACCACCCCACGCCACAGAAGGGTTCGGGGCCAAGCAGGGGAGCTGATGACCCAGCCCTCGCTAGTTCTTCCGCCAGCTCGTTGCCCTGGAAGCCAGAGTGTCCAGGCACCCAAATTAGGATAACTTTATTCTTTTTCGACAGCCTCTGGAGACAGTTCCAGCAGTCAGCCACCATTCGAGAGCCTACTCTTTTTGAAGAGAGGGCTAGTATGGCCGTCCAAGAAGATGTATGTATATATTTGCTCTTCTAATCCCCTTTTCAAGGATAAGACGGCAGCAGAACTCAATGGCGTGAACCTCTGAAAAACTGTTGGCCCGTTGCTCATAGCAATCGAGGTTTTGGAGTTAGGACTATATATCCCAGCTCCAGCCCCTGATCAGTCTATGACCCGTCGGTGTACCAATGTATACCATTGGGGCCACCACACAATAGCAGCTTTAGTTACGATCGGTCTTACCATCATCTCAAATAGCCACCGTACAGGATTTGCAGGATTTCAGACCCCAGATTCTACCGAAGAGTCTTCTGCATGCTCACATTTTTTTTTTTTTTTTTTCTAGCTTTTTTCATTATTTATTGTACGAGGGTCGTTTGATAAGTCCGTGACTTTTTGAATAAAATATATTTTTTTCGTCAAAGAAGCGTTTTATTTCTCAACATAATCTCCTTTTAGCTCTATACATTTAGTCCAGCGTTTTTCCAATTTTTTTATTCCTTCCAAATAATAGGTTTTCTCAAGGCCCTCAAAATAGTCGTTTGTTTCTGTGATGACCTCTTCATTTGACCCGAATCTCTTACCGCCGAGCCATTTCTTCATGTTTGGAAACAAAAAATAGTCACAGGGGGCTAAATCTGGAGAATATGCTGGATGGGGTAGCAGTTCGTAGCCCAATTTATGAAATTTTGCCATGCTGACTACACACGTGTGCACCCGTGCATTGTCCTGATGGAACAGCACTTTTTTTTCGCCAAATGCGGTCGTTTCTGCTTCAAATCAATATCGAATCTGTCCAAAAGCTCTGAATAATATTCGCCGGTGATCGTTTTACCCTTTTCAAGGTAATCGATGTGAATGATACCTTGTGCATCCCAAAAAACTGTGGCCATGACCTTGTTGGCCGACAGACCCACCTTGGCCTTCTTTGGTGCACGTTCACCCGGAGAAACCCACTGTCTTGATTGTTCTTTGGTCTCTGGTGTGGTGTGGTGGATCCATGTTTCGTCTACGGTAACGAAACGGCGCAAAAATTCGTTTGGATTGCGGTTGAACATCGCCAAACACTCCTTTGAAATGGTCACACGGTTGCGCTTATGGTCGTGTGTGAGCAATCGCGGCACCCATCGCGCGGAAAGCTTTTTCATGTCCAAATATTCATGTAAAATGTGATGTACCCGTTCAGTTGAGATGCCTACAGCCTCAGCTACCTCACGCACTTTCATTCTCCGATCATCCAATATCATTCCATGGATTTTGTCGACGATTTCTGGCATGACGACCTCTTTTGGGCGACCTGAACGTTCGGCATCACTTGTACTGGTACGACCACAACGGAACTCAGTAAACCATTTCTTAACCATTGAAATTGATGGTGCAGAGTCCCCATAATACGAGGGTCGTTTGATAAGTCCGTGACTTTTTGTATTTGCCGCGCACCTGCTCTAAATACAACACTGCTCCTGTCAGCAGTTATCGATTAACAGCTGACTGTAAAATTTTGAGAAAGCTGCGTTTCTTAGTTTGCGTTTTATAGGCATTGAAAGCAGGCGATCTCGTGAATTTTAACGAAAATGGAAAAAAGTGAATTTCGTGTGCTAATTAAGCATTATTTTTTGCGTAAAAAATCCATCACCGAAACCAAGGAAAGACTTGATAAATACGAGGGTCGTTTGATAAGTCCGTGACTTTTTGTATTTGCCGCGCACCTGCTCTAAATACAACACTGCTCCTGTCAGCAGTTATCGATTAACAGCTGACTGTAAAATTTTGAGAAAGCTGCGTTTCTTAGTTTGCGTTTTATAGGCATTGAAAGCAGACGATCTCGTGAATTTTAACGAAAATGGAAAAAAGTGAATTTCGTGTGCTAATTAAGCATTATTTTTTGCGTAAAAAATCCATCACCGAAACCAAGGAAAGACTTGATAAATACGAGGGTCGTTTGATAAGTCCGTGACTTTTTGTATTTGCCGCGCACCTGCTCTAAATACAACACTGCTCCTGTCAGCAGTTATCGATTAACAGCTGACTGTAAAATTTTGAGAAAGCTGCGTTTCTTAGTTTGCGTTTTATAGGCATTGAAAGCAGACGATCTCGTGAATTTTAACGAAAATGGAAAAAAGTGAATTTCGTGTGCTAATTAAGCATTATTTTTTGCGTAAAAAATCCATCACCGAAACCAAGGAAAGACTTGATAAATACGAGGGTCGTTTGATAAGTCCGTGACTTTTTGTATTTGCCGCGCACCTGCTCTAAATACAACACTGCTCCTGTCAGCAGTTATCGATTAACAGCTGACTGTAAAATTTTGAGAAAGCTGCGTTTCTTAGTTTGCGTTTTATAGGCATTGAAAGCAGACGATCTCGTGAATTTTAACGAAAATGGAAAAAAGTGAATTTCGTGTGCTAATTAAGCATTATTTTTTGCGTAAAAAATCCATCACCGAAACCAAGGAAAGACTTGATAAATATTATGGGGACTCTGCACCATCAATTTCAATGGTTAAGAAATGGTTTACTGAGTTCCGTTGTGGTCGTACCAGTACAAGTGATGCCGAACGTTCAGGTCGCCCAAAAGAGGTCGTCATGCCAGAAATCGTCGACAAAATCCATGGAATGATATTGGATGATCGGAGAATGAAAGTGCGTGAGGTAGCTGAGGCTGTAGGCATCTCAACTGAACGGGTACATCACATTTACATGAATATTTGGACATGAAAAAGCTTTCCGCGCGATGGGTGCCGCGATTGCTCACACACGACCATAAGCGCAACCGTGTGACCATTTCAAAGGAGTGTTTGGCGATGTTCAACCGCAATCCAAACGAATTTTTTGCGCCGTTTCGTTACCGTAGACGAAACATGGATCCACCACACCACACCAGAGACCAAAGAACAATCAAGACAGTGGGTTTCTCCGGGTGAACGTGCACCAAAGAAGGCCAAGGTGGGTCTGTCGGCCAACAAGGTCATGGCCACAGTTTTTTGGGATGCACAAGGTATCATTCACATCGATTACCTTGAAAAGGGTAAAACGATCACCGGCGAATATTATTCAGAGCTTTTGGACAGATTCGATATTGATTTGAAGCAGAAACGACCGCATTTGGCGAAAAAAAGTGCTGTTCCATCAGGACAATGCACGGGTGCACACGTGTGTAGTCAGCATGGCAAAATTTCATAAATTGGGCTACGAACTGCTACCCCATCCAGCATATTCTCCAGATTTAGCCCCCTGTGACTATTTTTTGTTTCCAAACATGAAGAAATGGCTCGGCGGTAAGAGATTCGGGTCAAATGAAGAGGTCATCACAGAAACAAACGACTATTTTGAGGGCCTTGAGAAAACCTATTATTTGAAAGGAATAAAAAAATTGGAAAAACGCTGGACTAAATGTATAGAGCTAAAAGGAGATTATGTTGAGAAATAAAACGCTTCTTTGACGAAAAAAATATATTTTATTCAAAAAGTCACGGACTTATCAAACGACCCTCGTGTGTTACTACGTCTGCTTGTGGGATGCATGTATTGTTCAGTGTACAAGGGGGGGCAGGTTTGTCTGTTCAGTGTGAAGGTTACATGTCTGCTTTTAGTCTCGTTTATCTTAATGCGCCAGTCCGCAAACCATCTTTCCACAATTTTTAGATGACAGGCAAGTTGTGCCGTTGCCTTTTCTGGGCATCAAGATCGGCTAAGTATTGCGGTATCATCAGCAAACGTAGAGGTTGTGAGCTGATAGTTCGTGGGCATGTCTGCTGTGTATAGGATGTAGAGAACGGGACCCAGAACGCTACCTTGGGGGACTCCTGCATTGATAACGCGGTCGTGTGAGGTCGAACTGTTACACCTGATTGAGAATACTCTTTTGAAGAGATAAGATTCAAACACTTTGTGTGTGTTCTGGGGAAGCAGTTTTCTTATCTTGTACATTAGTCCTTCCAGCCAGACTCGGTCAAATGCTTGTGCAACATCTAAAAATGTAGCTGAGCAGTATTCCGGGTGCTCAAAAGCATTACGAATTTCGTTTGTGATGCGATTGACCTGTTCGATCGTACCATGATTTTCGCGAAAGCCAAATTGATGCGATGGTATTGTATTTTGCCTTTTTAAGTAGGAAGTCAGTTGTTTTAAAAATGCTTTTTCGAACAGTTTCGAGAGACATGTTAGGAGACTGATTGGTCTATAGGATGATGGTTGCGTTTTGTCTTTGCCTGGTTTGGGAATCATCACTATGACCGCCTTTTTTCACCTTTGGGGATAGTATCCAAGTTTCGTGATAGCGTTGAAGAGATGGCATAAAGTCAGAACCGCACACGGTGGGAGTTTTATGATAATTTTTGGTGTGACCAAGTCATGTCCAGGTGATTTTTTGTGCTTTAGATCTTTTATGATAGAAGCTATCCCACTTTCGCTAAATGTTATTGAATTTATTGGTGGCAAGTTTTTAGTAACTGCCGGTAGGACAAATGAGTTACTAGCAGGATTTGGCTGGCATACTTTCTGAAGGTGATCGGCAAACGCATTAGCTCTTTCTTCGTCGCTGCGTATCCAGCTTCCAGAAGGGCCTCGCGGTGGGACGACTGTTTCAGCCGGTGCCTGAATATTTTTGTGTGCTTTCCACAAAGGGTTCTTTTTGCTGGTGGGCGATAGTTGTTGTATGTAAAGATGATGGGCGTTTGCTTCCTCAAGCTGAAGTGCCCTGGTAAGTCTGCGTGTTGCTATTTTTAGATGTTCTTTAGCCTTTGGAGATCTGTGATTCTGCCACTCTCTTCTTAGTCTTCGTGTTTCTAGTACTAGTTGTTCGATTTCCCGATTCGTCTTTGTGTGATTTATTTGTTATTGCAAAGTCAATGAGATCCGGGAGCTTGTTTGGATCTGCTGGCCAGTATGTAGGCCTACCCGGACTCACATAATCAAGCTTATTTCGCGGCTTAATGAGCGCGTTGTATAGTTGCTTGCCCTTTGGAGTCAAAAGGCGTGATCCCCAGTGCGTATGCTTGGCATTGCAGTCGCCGGCCGCTATGAATCGCTCACCGAGGGTGTTGAAAAATTCCAAGAATTGGTCCTCAGAAATTAAAAAACGAGGTGGGCAGTAGACTGCGGCCAGAGTGACGGGGCCGCTGGTGGATGGCATGTTAATGGAAGTGGGTTGCAGGTAGTCCATTTCAGTTATATTATGAAGGTGGTGTTTGATGCGACTTAGAACATGTATCCTGGAATATGGAAGTTGTGCTTATCCGTTAGATGTGTCTCGGAGAGGAGCATGACGTCGATATTTTTTTCGGATAAGAACTGGGCAAGTTCGAGTTTATGCCGTGAAACGCCATTGGCGTTCCACATAGATATTTGTAGTGGAGACATTATATAGATTTGGATGACACTAGAAGCTGTATCAACATATTTTGGTTTCGTGTAAGCTCTTGCATTGTGGTTTGCATGAATGTCATAAATTCTTTTAAAGTTTGCTGGAGTGATATCATCATCGTTTCAATGCCAGTGGATATATGCTGCGTTTGTTCGTTTAACTTAGTTACTTCCTGTTCTTGCCGCGTAGTAGTCGTCTTTTGTGTTAACGGATTCACAGTTTTAAGTCCCAATTTAAGGCACTAGCAAAGGAAACGCTAGGATTGGTACGATGTGTGAGAGGGGGTGCCGTGTAAGACGGGCCCGATTGTGGCGGAGTGTCACTCATGTGGGTGGTCTGAGCGCGTATTGATTGTCCACGTTTGTTAAGACGGTTCTTTAGGTCCTTTTATAGTACGCAGCCACGCCAATTCGCAGTGTAACTTTCACCGCAGTTGCTGCACATTTTTACAGAGCTGTCGTCCTTGTTCTTATGGCAGTTCGCTGTGCTATGAGCTTCACTACAGACTACGCAAATAGATTTAAGTGTACAGTAAGCCTTAGTGAGCCCATATTGTTGGCAATTAGTGCACTGCACTGGGCGATTGCGCTTCTGTGGCTCTTCCACTGTAATACGCCGATGCAGTAGAAGCTGTAACTTGTATATTGGGTGAACTTCGTTTTTTTTCAGTGTCTGGCTCTCTGGCTCCAACTCGACTTTGAACATTGGTTGTGGTTCCTTGTTTTTGTTTAATATGTTCATGACCATTTTTGCATTAAAGTTCTTTTCCTTGAGCGCTTCTACGATTTCAGTGGTCGAAACAGTTGCCTCAATCCCTTTGAGAACAACCTGTAGGCCCCTTGCGCTCTTTAATTGGTATAATATTTTTTTCCTGCATCATCCAAGAACTTGGTTAGTAGACGATGGGTAGCCTCGGTTTCAGTTTGAACCTTTGTTTCGTGTATGTTCCCTTTTCTTATGGGGATTACGAAAAATGAGTCTTCTCCTATTAGTGTGGCAATTTTGTTCACTAATGAACTTGAGCTTTTTTGCGAATGTATATTGGAGGAGGCTTGACCTTCTTAGATGACTTTGCCGGTTGCTCTCTTTCATCAGTAGAATTTGCCAGCAGCTCAAATCTATTGGTATTGTTGTTGTTGTTGCTAGTATTGACGCTTGCAATTTTTGATTTATTTTCGGTTTGTTGATTTTTGTAATTTTGTGGGCTGAGTTTTCTTTTTATTGTTATGTAGCGATCTATTCCAGTCTGTACGGGCGACCCGGAGTTTTTGTTTACGTTTTGGATTGCTGACAGCGCAGCAGAACCGTTAGTTTTTTGTTTTGTTTTGATCGCTGGCCCAGTGAGAGCAAGTGCTCGAGCGATGGTGCATCGCACAGAGCGTCTCTTTCGCTTTCGGTTTTATTATCTTTTTTTATTAAATATTCACTTCACTCGAATTAATTGATTTTCCCCTTTCTTGTGCGGAGCTCGATAAAAACACGTCTTACCCCGACAGAAGTGAAATCACTATCACTGCATGCCCACATGGAATGAGTAGCCTTTGATAGAGTGTTGTGTAGGTGGGATATCTTCGCACCAACTACTGACCGTGTTCAGAGCTGATTGCATCAACTCTGTCACGGTGTTGGCATAGTTCCCGTTCACTACAAGAGCCAGGTCGTCGGCATAACCAATTGCTTCCACGCCCTGTTCTGCAAGTATAATTAGTAGTTCGTCGACTACTAGGGACCAGAGCAAAGGGGATAGGACCCCTCCCTGGGGGCACCCCTTTAACGCACTAATATGGGCTGTCATCGTGTCCAGGGTAGGAGATAGTCCGGTGTTTGAGCATGGCGTCAATCCACCGGATTATGGGACGGGCAATGTTCCTGCGCTCAAGTGCAGCAGAGATAGACCCGTAGCCGGTGTTATCGAAAGCACCCTCTAATTTGTGGAGAGCAACCTCTGTCGATCTACCGGCTATATACGCGAACTGCGTGGTGTGCAGAGGGTTGTTTTTCTGCAGAGAGCACCGAATGTGCATGACTAAGAGCCTTTCCGCAGTCTTGAGCAGAATGGAGGTAAGGCTGATCGGCCGATATGACTTAGGCTTGTCAAGAGGACGATACCCCTCTTTGGGAATGAATACCACATTGACTCTTGGGTATGTGTCCCCACGTGAGACTAGCTCTAAGAAGGCCAACCAGTGGATCGAGGATATGATCCAGGCTATTTTGGAGATGGGCTGCAAAGATTTGATCACCCCCTGGGGCTTTGAAGGAAGCGAAGGAATCTACAGCCCATTTGACAAGGTGACAAGTTGGCGTCAACGTGACTGAAGAGATCTGGGTTCGCCACGGAACCTGGGAAGTGAACTTGTAGTAAAAGTTCTAGTGCTTCCCTACGATCTTGAGTGAAAGAGCCATTTGCTCTTTTGAGAAGCCCTATTCCATTAGACGACCCTTTGCCTAATACCTTGTGGAGTCTCGCTGCCTCTGGCAGCGATTCTATGCTACCACAGTAGCTACGCCACGTATCGCGTTTGGAGCGTCTAATGTTCTTGTTATAGTTTGTGAGAGCGTACCTATAGACGTCCCAACTTATACGGTTAGATCTGGCCTTGTTGAAGAGGCTTCTAACCTTTCTTCTTTGTGCAGCCAACTCTTCGTTCCACCATGGAACTAATAAGCACATCTTGGAGGTTGGCAGCAAGTTCTATCTCACTGATAGAGTTTGGATTGCTGATCAACAGGTCTGCTTTCAAAGCCACAAAGGCTTTGAAGTATTCCCAGTTTGTCTTTTTGGGACAGAAGGAGCTCTGGCGTATCTCGACTTGACCAGGAAGGTCGAACCTGATGTGCTGTTGGTCCGACAGGGTGGCTTCGTCAGTGACCCGCCAGTTTACAAGCGGACTCGCAATTGAGTTGCTGACTAGGGTGAGATCTAAAACCTCTTTCCTAATAGAGTTAATAAACGTGGGTTTACACCCTACAGTAACTACATCTAGATGACAACACATTAGATAATCTAAGAGAGACTCACCACGTTTATTGACATCGCTGCTCCCCCAGCGGCTTGTTGTGAAGGCGGCAGAATTCCACAAGCCGCTGAACCTCCGCGGGGGGTACATAATCCATATCGCCCATGACGTAAGCAGAGGCGATCACTACTTCACCACTACAGCAGTGGCTACCTCCATAGCCGTTGCCACCAGGTCTCTGTGAATGAAGTTAGTTAAGGCAAGTGTCTCACACTGTTATTAACCAATATAGCAGTGCGTGGGGCACCTCCCATACGGTCATATAGTAACTTACATGATCCGCATGATAGTCCACGGACGAGGCCACCTATTAACCATGGCTCTTGGACGAGAGCCAGTTCAATCTTGTCTTTACAGACGACCCTGCACAGGGTGGCTGACGCTCCTCTGGCGTGGTGCAGGTTCGTCTGGAGCACCTTTCTTTCCGCGCCACTGCGGCCGCAGAGCTGGTGGACGCCACCGGGGCGGCAGCCACTGCTGTCGCGTAGGTGGGGGCAACCTTCGACGCTTCCGGTGGGCGCTGGTTGGGGGGAATGGTTGGAGAAAGGGATGGGGGACGGGCAGGAGAGGAGGAGGCTCTGGCGACGGAGCTCTTTAGGAGAAGTTTAATTCTGCCAAAGACGAATTTCACCTTCCCGTTGCACTCCGTCAGAGCCTTATACGACTCCTCGTCGACCAACATCGCGAGGTGAGTCGTTGTGCCATTGAGGATATGCTGTACCACCCGCGAGTGTTTCGTAGAGAAGCAGTCCTCATTTTGGATACCAAGACATCCCAAAATGGCGGCGGGTGTGAGTTCAGCACTACTGGGGAAGTATCCTCTAATGAGCTGAGCTTTAGGGAACTCAGACTCCCTGCTTGGCACCTGGCTGTGAGGTGGCTTTGTGGACTCCACATGAGTCTTTTTGCGCTTCTTTGAAAAACCTTGGGGTTCGAGGACGGTATCGTCTGCTCGCGTCCGTTTGGCCTTGGTTTCCACGGGGGGCGCGGTGGCGATAGCTAGAGCCTTCGCTCTGCGCGAACCCTTCGCGAGTGCAACTTTGAAAAGCCTCTTCTCACGGGTCTTTAGTTTTACGAAGGCGTTCTCATACTCCAGTCGCAGCATCTGGATCTGAGAGCCTGCTTCCGTGAGACCTGACCTCTGAGAGGCCACGGAAGCGTCGTCAGTGAGGCTGATTAGGTCACCGTCAGCTTCAGCGTCGGAGGACATCACCTCGACGAGTTGCTGCATGCCTGAACAGCTGTTGGACGAGAAAGCAGCACTTGCGAACTCAGCGTCCAAGGGAGTCCGTGGCCTGTCCGGGTCCCCCAGAGGACCAGGGCCAAGACCCGTAGTATTGGGGGTGGAAGCCAGCAGCCCAATGGCTTCGCCCTGGGTGGATGCTGTTGAAGTCGCATCAGACTTATCTTGATTGAAAAGTTTATCAATTCTTTGGACCCATGAGTAGGCGGGAAGGGAAGGTCGCCCACGGTATAGCCCGCGTACCGTGGGAAGTCTAGGTGAAACTGGAGGGCGACAGGTATCCAGAGTCCACATACTAACGACCGTGCTACCCCCCGGCCATGCATCCCTTGGCGTATGCTGTTCCGCCTTGGATTGGTGTGATTTATAGATTCACAATCTTCGCCCGACTACAATTAGTCAGCACCCTTAGCAAGCAGGCCCCTACTGCTTCCAGCCGCCCTCACGTGGAGAGTATAGCCGTACTTCCGACAGTAATGAGCAAGGACGGCACGTACTGTGACGACGTATGAAACGCGTCACAAAGATTTATCTAGTTTTAAGTTTAAATGGACGAAATATATTTTAAGTTGATAATACCCCATGGGTTTACATGTAATGGGTAGCAAGCAAAGGCAAAAGGCAAAGACATAGACAAGGCATAGGCAAAGACATTGACAAGGCATAGGCGAGACATAGGCAGGGGCATAGGCAAGTGCAAGTCCGCGGGGTGCAGAATACAAGCAAACGCCCGTTGGTCGGCGCCCATGCACACAAGCAACGGCGGCTCGACAAATTTTGCGACGCCTGTGTAACGGCGTCTCGAGACAAAGCATAGGCGAGACATAGGCAGGGGCATAGGCAAGTGCAAGCCCGCGGGGTGCAGAATACAAGCAAACGCCCGTTGGTCGGCGCCCATGCACACAAGTAACGGCGTCTTGACAAATTTTGCGACGCCTGGGTAACGGCGTCTCGACAAATCTCGCGACGCATGTGTAACGGCGCCCGAAAATTCCAGAAGCAGACCGAAGCGAGCAAAAGCAGACGAGCAGAGCAAAGCGAGCAGAGCAAAGCGAGCAGAGCAAAGCGAGCAGAGCGAAGCGAGCAGAAGCATGCAGGCAGCACGAAGCCGACGCAGCACACGAACGGATCGATGCAGGCGACAAGTCGCGTGCCGATCTAGGCATGCAGGGCGCCAGGCTAGGCAAACGGCAAGTTCGCAAGCAAAGCGACACGAGCCGAAGCATGATCGGCCGAGCATAGGCAGCGACCGCGGGTAGCGACCGCGGGCAGCGCCGCCCAGGCAGCGACCGCGGACAGCGGCGGGCAGCAGCGGACGAAAAGCGTCGAAATCAAGGCTGCAAAATTAGGCCACGACAGTCAGATCCGCTCTCAAAGTGAAAAAAGTGAAAGGACCTAAAAATATAAAAAAGAAATAGAAAAGGAAGCAAGGACTCAACACAAAGGACAATGGACAAGGACACTATTGAAGAAGAAACGGGGTAAGCAGTGCAAAGAAAATAGAAGGAAGCAAAGTTAAAAGAAGCAACGTATGGTGCGAAGTAGGTAGGGACACAGAGAGGCAGGGATAGTTAAGTGAATATTTTGTAATAAAAATACGGAAACGGAACTTGTGAATAAAAGAAAAGTAAACCATAAACAATGCGTAGGCACTTTTAAACGAAAACTCGCGGTGAATATTTCGGCCACTTTCCCTTCGTAGACGTGTTTGCAGGAAAGTTCGCGTGTGCGCCCGATTGTGTCTGTGTGCTGTGAACGATCGCTAGTTGACAAGCAAATACGTAAACTTGTGTCCAGAGACGAGTTGCGGTGTGGTGCAATACACCACCGAAGCGACTTGTGGGAGTACAGGTGAAGGTATTTGCGGTCACGAGCGTTCCCCACGGCCTGCAGCCGATCGGGTGCGCAGCGAAAACGCGGCCAAAAGTGTCAGGTACGGTGAAAACACCCTTCTGCGTCGTTCACGAGTACACGTGGAAGACACGGGCCACGTGTACGCGTGAAAAGGGGCGTGTTCGCTGTGCCCGACATGTCTCAGCTTTTCTGATCTGCCAGTGACCCCTTTCTCTCTCTTTCTAAACGTCTTGGTAGTCCTAGTCATTTATAAATTTTGCTGTAAAGACCCTGGCTAGACTGAGAGTTATACCCTAGCCCGAGAAAACATCTTTACAGATGGCGCCCGAGCAGGGACTACTAAGACTAGACATTTAGAAGAGAAATTTTAACATCTTTTAGTGGATTAAAGACCCACAGAGGTAAATTGGCAGGCTATGTTAGACAAGCGCAGAGAACCGCAGAACTAGACAAGGGGTAGAGCATGTTTTAAATAGGGTATCATAGCAAGCATAGGGAACGTAGGTAATTTCTAAAAAAAAATCTAGGGTACAGATGGTACACGTTTTTAACTACTGCGCACGCGGGCGTTTGCGCCAACTTTAGCTGTATTTTTTTTCCTCACTGCTTGACCCTTTCCCCTGCGCCGGCGTAACCTGACCGGTGGCACTACCGAGACCAGGTACTATAAGACTCGGTGCCGAATACCGAGGCAGTCAGTTGAGTGCGGACACTCAAACGAGTAACAGCGATCGCGAACTAAAGTAAAGGAAGTAAAGCAAAGGAAGAATCCTTAAAAGGAAGTTAAAAGGATTCCTTCATTTTTTGGAATAAAATTTTAAAAACGTCTCAAGCAACGCGCTAGTGCAACATAAATTAAAAAAAAAAAAAAATGGGAACACAGTGGATCGCCTTCCGTCGCAAGGGTGAGCTCCAGGTAATCCTAAAGGAACTAGGATTGGACACCAGCGGTACAGTGGAGGAGATGCGCAGTCGCCTGGTGGCAGTCGTAAACCAGGGCGACTTGTCGAAGGAGCAGCTGCAGCGTATGCTAGAGCTAGAAGCTAGCCTAGGCACCGCGCCCACCCCTGATGTCAAGGAGGTTCGATCCCGTGGCCCGTCACCAGTGCCCAAGGACCCGAACACAAAGGACGTGTCCCCGATGCCCGGAGCGGATACGCGCCGCGCTGCAAACACAGCGGCCGTAACCACGTTGCCCGTTCCCAACTTCGCGGCAAGAGCCCCGGCCACGAGCGGTATGGCTGGAGCCGGCTACAGGAGGATGGAGCCATACGAACTGGCAGACCGTGTGCACCGCTGGGGCGTGTCGTTTAGTGGGGCGGCGGCGGATCCGTGGCGCTTCATTGAGCATCTGGAGGAGAAGGCTGAAATGTACCAAATCAACGTACAACAGCTACCACAGGCGATCGCGAACACGCTGTCGGGACAGGCCGAGGACTGGTTCCGGGTGAACCGCCTTTACCGAGCCACGTGGGAGGAATTTAAGCAAGAATTCACGGACTTCTTCTTACCCCCGCGTTATTTCCAACGACTGGAGGACGCGATACGTAGTCGCGTACAACGACAAGGCGAGCCGTTCCGCGATTACACCCTGGAGTTACGAACCATGATGCAACGCGCCAGATACACTCGGGAGCAGGAGCTAGAGAGGATCTACGACAACTTGTTGCCCGAATACCAGCTGTTCACACGGCGCCATGAGTTCGAGACTCTGGCCCAGCTGAGCCAGTTGATTACGACCTACGAGACCACCAAGGGATTACAACGGCAGCGAGGACCCAGATATCCAGAGCAACGGAGGAGCGACCAACAACCAAGATCGGCGCCAATTCCGGCCACGAGCGAGGGCGGAACCACTCCCTTGGCGAACGGAGCCGCGGCGGCGCCGGAACCCACAAGGAGCAACACGCAGCGCCTGTGCTACAACTGCGCGCAGCCGGGACACGTGCAGACGAACTGCCGCAACGACAGGGTCCTTTTCTGCTGGGACTGTGGACGGCGTGACGTGCGCACTATGGACTGCTGCCGGCGGGACCAGGCGGGAAATGCTTCGCGTCTTCAACCGATGGGGAACCAGTCGGAGACGCAACCTCAGGGTCCCCAGAAGTAGTACCGATGCGGTGCGGCAGTGGTCGTGTCATCGCAATTGTCAATATTGAGGATTTGACGACGGATGCCACGATCGACACCGGAGCTACACGCAGCTTCATAAGTGAGCGTATGGCCACCCGGCTGAGTACGCCCGATAACGAGCGGGCGGCGCTGGTCCGTATCAAGTTGGCTGACGGATCGTCGAGGGAAGTAACACGAGCGCTACGAGTGCGTGTCCAGCTCGGACAGAAGGAGACGATCATACCGATGCTGGTTCTACCGGTCATCTTGGATGATGTAATCCTCGGCATGGACTTCCTGTGCGGCATCGAGGCAACCCTCGAGTGCGGGCAAGCACGGTTGCGCCTCCAAAGTACACCGGAGGAGACAACCCCGACGGCCGGAACAACTCGCCGGGCAACGGAGGAAGCAGTAGCGCAGGCAAATAGTAAGGCCGCGGTCTTACCACCAGTTTGTCCCACCGCGCGGCGACTGAATCCGTTCCGACGACCCAGGAATACAGATGGACAGAGCAGCGAACATGGCAGAGATCACCAACGAAGGGAACGACAACAGACGCAGGAACAACGTGTAGGAAATCAAAGCAGAGTACGAGACGAACAGGGCGTGGAGAAGCAGCCGGGTGTTCAAAACGTGGCGAACAACCCGGGAACAGAGGAAGGCACGAGGAAACCAGGCGAAGACGCGAGCCAGGTTACCTTAGCAGCTCGAAGCAAGCGCAGGCGCCGTAGGGGACAGCCTACGCCTGGCCACGCTGCATTGCGAGGCGCCGCGACGCAGGAAACGGGCGCAGCGTCAGACGAGGAACAGGTGGAGGCCTTCCTACAGTCTGAACTGGCCAAATTCGATGGGCTGATGGGGGTGTCGCACATTGCGGAGCACACCATCACCATGAGGGATGCGTACCCTATCAAGCAGAGGTACTACCCGAAGAATCCGGCCATGCAGAAGATCATCAACGAGCAAGTTGATGAGCTTCTGCGAGATGGTAGGATTGAGCCGTCCAGAAGCCCATACAGTGCACCAATTGTACTCGTCGGGAAGAAGACTGGAGAGATGCGGATGTGCGTGGATTATCGCCAGCTCAACGCGAAATCCATTCCGGACGCATACCCACTGCCGCGGATCAACCATATCTTGGAGAAGCTCAAGGATGCGAAGTTCATTTCCACATTGGATCTGAAGAGTGGGTATTGGCAGATACCTATGGCCCGGAGCAGCCGAGAGTACACCGCATTCACGGTACCCGGCCGAGGTCTCTTCCACTGGAAGGTGATGCCCTTTGGGTTGCATTCAGCCCCGGCCACATTTCAACGCGCGTTGGACGGAGTCATCGGACCAGACATGGAGCCACATGCGTTCGCATACCTCGACGATATCATCGTCATAGGGCGATCGTTTAAGGAACACTTGGACAACCTTCGAGAGGTGTTCCGGAGACTGCGGAATGCGAACTTGCGCCTGAACAAGGCCAAGTGCAGCTTCTTCCAGAAAAGCATCGTTTACTTGGGGCACCAGGTCAGCGAAGGTGGGATTCACACGGATCCTAACAAGATTGCCGCGATCAAAGAACTGCAACCGCCCACGACCGTCAAGGAACTGAGGAGATGTCTGGGAATCGCCTCCTGGTACCGACGCTTCGTGCCAAATTTCGCCACCTTGGTGCAACCCATGTCAGCACTGCTGAAAAAGGGTCGCCGATGGACGTGGAGCGAGGATCAGCAGCGGGCATTCGAGGCGTTGAAGACGAGCCTCACGGAAGCACCGGTACTGGCCTGCCCGGACTTCAGCGAGCGGTTCACGCTTCAAACGGACGCAAGCGACGTTGGACTTGGCGCGGTACTAACTCAACAGATACAAGGCACCGAACGAGTCATTGCTTACGCGAGTCGACGCCTCTCCGGAGCCGAGAGCCGTTACTCCACCACAGAGAAGGAGTGCTTGGCTATCGTGTGGGCAATTCGGAAGTTGCGGTGTTACCTCGAGGGATATGAGTTCGATGTCATCACGGACCACCTGGCACTCAAGTGGCTGAACAGCATCGAGAATCCCACCGGAAGGATTGCGCGCTGGGCGTTAGAACTTCAGCAGTTCCGCTTTAACGTGCATTACCGTCGGGGGGATCAGAACGTGGTGGCGGACGCGTTGTCCAGACGTCCATTAGAAACGCTACAGCAAGCCACGCAGGAGAACTTGCCTTGTCCATGGATCACCCGAATGCTGGATCTTCTGGAGAAGGAGCCCGAGAAATACCCGGAATTCATCAAGGAACATGACCAGCTTTACAGACGAGGAGGATTTCGACCTGACGAGGAGGACTACACGCCGTGGAAACTTTGCGTACCCAAACCATTACGCCAGCGAGTGCTTAGCGAGTGTCACGATCAACCCGCCGCCGGACATCAGGGAGTACGGAAAACCCTGAACCGGGTCCGTCAACGTTACTACTGGCCAGGACTCTTTCGAGACGTAGCCCGATACGTTCAGAAATGCGAGACCTGCCAGAAATTCAAGGTGAGCCAACTGAAACCTCCAGGGCGGATGCACACCCGGCAAGTACAGGCACCTTTCGACGTTCTGTGCGCGGATTTCGTGGGACCACTCCCACGCTCTACCCACGGGAATACCATGCTCTTGGTATTTTTCGACGCATTCTCGAAGTGGGTGGAACTGGTTCCATTACGGAAGGCAACGGCGATTCACCTGATGCGCTCGTTCCGGGAACGAATTTTGGCCAGGTTCGGCGTGCCCCAAACCTTCGTCTGCGACAATGGGACACAGTTCACGAGCCGGATCTTCGTGAATTTCTGCAAACAACTGGGCATGGACTTGCAACACACCGCACCGTACACACCACAGCAAAATCCTACCGAGAGGGCGAACCGCACCATTAAAACCATGGTGGCGCAATATTTAGGCGAGGAACAGAGGACGTGGGACGAGCACCTGCCCGAAATTAGCCTGGCGATAAATACCAGTGCCTCGGACACCACTGGATTTAGTCCGGCGTATTTAGTGCAGGGCCGCGAACCCCGTTTGCCTGGAGCACTTTACGAGGAAGTGACTCCAATCATCCGAACGGAATCTAGAACACCGGAGGACAAGGAACGACACCTACAGGAAGTACACAGGACCGCGGCCGAGAATGCGCAGCAAGCGAGTGCGATCCAAGGACGGCACTATAACCTGCGTCGCCGAGAATGGAAGCCAGCCATCGGCGATCTCGTCCTGCTGCGACAACATCACTTGTCGAAAGCAGTCGACGGATTTGCCGCCAAACTCGCACCTCGCTATGACGGTCCTTACAGAGTACTGATGTATACTTCGCCTACAATCTTACGGCTGCAGGAGGTTAAGACGAAACAACGACGCAACGCCGGATTGAACGACCTGAAGGCGTACTTCGAAGGAGAACACACCAGCGAAGGTCACCAGGTATCTGGGGGGCAAGGGGAGATTTAAGTAAGCGGATAGGCAGGTTAGATATTAAGACATAGACGGAAGCCTTAGACGCACCATGTTAGGTAGGGACCTCTCAACTTTGCACCCACTATGACCTATCAGGTGAACACTCCTGAAATAACCCTTTGTAATTCATAGCCTCGAACTGGTCCGCGACTGGTCCCCACCTGAGCAGCGGCCAGCGGATGAGGGGGTCCTCGACATAATGTTCGAGGGATGGGACCTGGAAGGCATGCCACCACTGGTACCGCAGCCTGAAACCACCAGCGCCGATTCCACCGAAACCGAGGTGTGGTTCCCGGACTGGCTAGCGTCAAGCACTGAGCAGCCACCCGCCGACGACCCCAACGACGCCATGGAGACGGAGGAGTGGCTTATAAATGATCTGCTCGCAGCTCAGGGATTTGCGGGCCATTTCCTCGCCGGGGTCGCCGAAGCGCCAAAAGTGGAGGCTTACCCCGAAGAATTAGGCCGGTACAGCCCCATCAGCGAGGCGAGCAGCTTCGGCATACCGCCTGCGCCGGCCGTTCGCGAGACAGAGTCGGGTGGGCCGCCCGAGGAAGAAGAACCCTCTACAAGCCGGGCTTGTACAACGGGAGACGGGCCGGCCTTCCGCCCAGCACGGATTTGGCGCATCCTCACACCGCCCCCCCTAAAGGGCATACTCAAAGGGGAGAGTGTCTACGTGAAGGTGCGGGCCGGACCGTTTCCATCATCCTCTGAGGAGGAGTCGGAGGAGGATTCAGTGTGGCCACCCGCGCGTCCCGTTATTGACCACCGGGCGGAGGTCGGAGAGGCCTTATTGTCGATGTTGCGGGCCGAGAGGCTGCCCATTACCGGGCGGAAGCACCCGGAGCAGTGGGTTCTCGCTCCGCGAGAATGGCGAGTGCCCACTTTCGACCACCGTTTGCCTCGCCGGGTGGTAGAGCGAGTGCAACGGCAGCTGGAGCGACACCCCCGCAAGCCAGCGTCGCTTTTGGCAGATGGAGACGGCGTACGCTTCCGGGCACGCATCAACGGTCGGGGAGCGGTGACCGTCATCGAGCGGAGCCAATAGATAGGAAACGGCGGAAGCCGCGTAGCATTAGAGAAAAACTGTAATTTTCGTTTTTTTTTTACCTTTTTTTATTTACCTCAACCCCGGTGAAGTAAGGGGGGGTGTGACGACGTATGAAACGCGTCACAAAGATTTATCTAGTTTTAAGTTTAAATGGACGAAATATATTTTAAGTTGATAATACCCCATGGGTTTACATGTAATGGGTAGCAAGCAAAGGCAAAAGGCAAAGACATAGACAAGGCATAGGCAAAGACATTGACAAGGCATAGGCGAGACATAGGCAGGGGCATAGGCAAGTGCAAGTCCGCGGGGTGCAGAATACAAGCAAACGCCCGTTGGTCGGCGCCCATGCACACAAGCAACGGCGGCTCGACAAATTTTGCGACGCCTGTGTAACGGCGTCTCGAGACAAAGCATAGGCGAGACATAGGCAGGGGCATAGGCAAGTGCAAGCCCGCGGGGTGCAGAATACAAGCAAACGCCCGTTGGTCGGCGCCCATGCACACAAGTAACGGCGTCTTGACAAATTTTGCGACGCCTGGGTAACGGCGTCTCGACAAATCTCGCGACGCATGTGTAACGGCGCCCGAAAATTCCAGAAGCAGACCGAAGCGAGCAAAAGCAGACGAGCAGAGCAAAGCGAGCAGAGCAAAGCGAGCAGAGCAAAGCGAGCAGAGCGAAGCGAGCAGAAGCATGCAGGCAGCACGAAGCCGACGCAGCACACGAACGGATCGATGCAGGCGACAAGTCGCGTGCCGATCTAGGCATGCAGGGCGCCAGGCTAGGCAAACGGCAAGTTCGCAAGCAAAGCGACACGAGCCGAAGCATGATCGGCCGAGCATAGGCAGCGACCGCGGGTAGCGACCGCGGGCAGCGCCGCCCAGGCAGCGACCGCGGACAGCGGCGGGCAGCAGCGGACGAAAAGCGTCGAAATCAAGGCTGCAAAATTAGGCCACGACACAGAAGTGCCAGGCAAATGAAAGAGGTCAGTCAGATCCGCTCTCAAAGTGAAAAAAGTGAAAGGACCTAAAAAAATATAAAAGAAGAAATAGAAAAGGAAGCAAGGACTCAACACAAAGGACAATGGACAAGGACACTATTGAAGAAGAAACGGGGTAAGCAGTGCAAAGAAAATAGAAGGAAGCAAAGTTAAAAGAAGCAACGTATGGTGCGAAGTAGGTAGGGACACAGAGAGGCAGGGATAGTTAAGTGAATATTTTGTAATAAAAATACGGAAACGGAACTTGTGAATAAAAGAAAAGTAAACCATAAACAATGCGTAGGCACTTTTAAACGAAAACTCGCGGTGAATATTTCGGCCACTTTCCCTTCGTAGACGTGTTTGCAGGAAAGTTCGCGTGTGCGCCCGATTGTGTCTGTGTGCTGTGAACGATCGCTAGTTGACAAGCAAATACGTAAACTTGTGTC
The DNA here is from genome assembly GCA_018904035.1 of Zaprionus ornatus. NCBI lineage: Eukaryota > Metazoa > Arthropoda > Insecta > Diptera > Drosophilidae > Zaprionus > Zaprionus ornatus. The sequence continues at coordinate 175,898 of JAEIFZ010000245.1, read as the reverse complement.
CAGAGACGAGTTGCGGTGTGGTGCAATACACCACCGAAGCGACTTGTGGGAGTACAGGTGAAGGTATTTGCGGTCACGAGCGTTCCCCACGGCCTGCAGCCGATCGGGTGCGCAGCGAAAACGCGGCCAAAAGTGTCAGGTACGGTGAAAACACCCTTCTGCGTCGTTCACGAGTACACGTGGAAGACACGGGCCACGTGTACGCGTGAAAAGGGGCGTGTTCGCTGTGCCCGACATGTCTCAGCTTTTCTGATCTGCCAGTGACCCCTTTCTCTCTCTTTCTAAACGTCTTGGTAGTCCTAGTCATTTATAAATTTTGCTGTAAAGACCCTGGCTAGACTGAGAGTTATACCCTAGCCCGAGAAAACATCTTTACAGTACCTCAGTAGAAACTAGGGTTACATGAGGTTCCCCTTGCTACGTCTGACGGCTGACGGCCTTCAGAAAATGATGAAAGTCTTTGACTCATCCCTGATAACTCCTTGGAGATAAAACCTTGTTTACTTCCTTATCAAATAGTCTCGCAGATCGTTTGCCTACAACGCGTTCTATAAGTGCTCGAAGTGGTTTCTAACGCACATCGTTCGATGTCTGAAGCGCTATACGAATATCTAATAATGAAGCAATGCCAAGATCAACAATAATAGAACACTGAAACCTCTGTTCATTACAACTGGTAGTGTCAAGAGTATAATGGAAACAGTTATTAATAATAAGTGTGACAAAGCCAAATGGCAGTGACAAGTGACTATAATAACAACAATAAGCAAACCATTTGCTCTCTCTATTTTTTGTCTTCCTTTTTCTCTATCTTTATCTCTCTCACTGTGATTTTACTTAACTGCTGTGCTGCGAGCAAGTTACATTTACGTTGATAATGTGCATCTTCTTGTTTCCATCGGTTTTTATGGTTATTCAATTAATAATGTGATTCGCTGCTTGATAAAGTTCTCTTTTCACTTTCTCATTCAAAACGGTACTTCAATTTAAAACGATAAATACGCAGAGTAGTATAATTGATTGTATTTATCGCTCAATGAAATCAATTGTACACATTGCACAAATGAAATGAATCCTTGAGTTTTCGTTACAATTGATCGTTATGATTTGAAAATGCATTTCGTTTATTAAGAGATTTCTTACTTTAAATTTACTCTTTATAAAATGAATAATCAAGTAAATATCACCAATTTAAATTTTTAAACAAAACATTTCTATTCGTTTGAGATGTGGTGCCAATGCATTTATCGTGTTTATTTGCATTTTGGGAACACAGGTGGAGTCCCAAAGCATTTTGTTATCAATTGATTTCTGCAGTGAACATACATATGTGAATGCTTTCGCGTGTTACGTATGTAATTGGTGCAATTGGTGTATTTACAACTTTTTTTTGTAACAATAAAAAGCAATACAAACAGCGTGCGTTTCTTTAAAGCTGCTAACATTTTAAAATTAAAAGTCTTTGGCAACTTTAGTTTGCACAAAGCTTCTAAAACGACTAGCAATAAACAGCCCAGTAAGAATATGTGTGTGTAAAAATACTTATACATGTAGTTTGTGTGTATGTATTGGTCCACAATAAATAATGAGTACAAATACGTTGAAAAAACCTGGTTACAATTTGTGTGTGAATTGTTGAAGCTTTGGGTACGTAGTCGTTTATTTGTGAATGTATTCAATCTCCCTGTATTCAATCACGCGTTGTATATAAGTCTTTGTGTAATATAAATTATATGGTATAACGAGTTGCAGCTGGAACCCGTCTAATCTTATTACGTTTCCGTTTGTTTCATTCGTTGGTCTACTGAGTATTCCATTATTGGCTCATTCTGAATTGTACGAAAATAACATTCGTTGAATTCATGCACGCGATACTTTCTATATCTTGAAATGCATACTCGTTTTTATACCCTTGGACCATTGAAAATGGTCAAAAAAGAGTATACTAACTTTGTGCAAATGTATGTAACGGGCAGAAGGAGGAGTCGGAGATCCAATAAAGTATATATATTCTTGCTCAGGATCACTAACCGAGTCGATTGAGCCATGTCCGTCTGTCTGGATGAACGCGCCGATCTCAGCTATTACAAAAGCTAGGGACACCAAATTTAGCATGAAGATTCCTGTATACCATACGCAGATCAAGTTTATTTTCAATTTGGAATAAAACGCCTACCGCCCCCGCAAACCACCAATTTTGATTTACATGGCGATTTACTCAATTCTTAACCTTCTGCTTTAGTATATATATAGATAAATACTATATGAACTTATCCTCCAACTTGCAATCCGATCGGACAATAATCCCTGAAGTAATTAGATAAACTATTTCGACCCTTCGACCCTTCGATGCAAGCGCGAAGCGCATGATGTTTTTCGACTTTTCTTTTCCATGCACATATCAATTACCGAAAATACATGTGCATAAATATATACTAATACTCGACCAATACGTGGCGTGGTAAATGAATATGAATGTATGCAAGTTTTTTCATGCTTGTGTACATATTCATAATATTCATAATATGCTTACGTGCACATATGATTATTATTTAATTATTCATATTTTAGGGTTACTAAAAAATACAAAACTATAAAATGCAATTAAATAAATATTAATTTTGATTACTCGATATTTTTTTTTATTTTTGTTGGACGTTGAATACAATGAATGTATTAGCAAGTGGTCCAAACGACACCAAGCCGATGCTTGTTGCGCGCGGAACCCAGACGAAGTCCACATCCCGCCTGACCGACCGAGAGGCACCGTCGCATAACGGACGACACGGAAACGCGGTAAAAATGCGAGTAGAAACGCGAGAGAAAGAAAATTAACGCGATAGGGAATAAAAAGTCGAATAGAGGATACACGCGACATGCAAGTGAAAAATGAAAATTAAGAAAAAGAAGATAGAATGACGAGGAATACTATTAGGAGGATACTATTACTGATTAATACTAATACTAATTACGTGCTAGATAGACAAGAATTAAAGACTTCATAGCAGCGATAGAGTTAGTGCTAGCTATGACGTGTTGAAGTTTATTGTAGTCCGAACATAATACCCTGAACGGATCGTGCAGTGCATAGTTCGATCTACAATAAGGAAGAGTTAGTGGAAGGTAATTACGTGTCGTTCTGCAAGGGACAGAGAAGTGTAGCTGCCTTACCAGGGTCTCACTGTCAATGTCACCTTGCATAAGGTAGTTAATAAATAAGACACCTAGCATGGTTCTGCGATTGGTTAGGGAAGGCAGGTTTAATAATAGAAGTCTATTAGTATAGGAAGGCAGTCTTAAATTTTCATCCCAGTTAAGGCCACGTAAGGCAAAAAGTAAAAAGTTTTTCTGTACAGATTCTATGCGTTCCTTATGAATAGTGTACTGGGGACACCATACGCATGACCCGTATTCGAGAATGGGACGAACAAGTGAGATGTAGAGGGTCTTTGTAAGATAAGAATCGTCAAATTCCTTAGACCATCTCTTAATAAAGCCTAAGACACCCATGGCTTTATTGACCATATTAGAAATATGATTGGAAAACTTAATTTTTCGGTCCAAAAGAACCCCCAAATCATCAACTAGGGTGATTCTTTCCAAGGCACAACCACAAAGAGTATAAGAAGCATACTTTGGACTGGCTCGAGAGAATGTCATCAGCTTGCATTTAGAGCTGTTCAGGTTTAAAGTTATCGATATTGGCCAATTCAAAATTTATAAAGAAATACCGAAATATACTGCTCACACCGCTTTTTGCAGTCTTGCGCTAGGAAAATTGCAACGATAAATTATTGACAACGTATCGAAATTGATGCATGGTGGCAGCGCACTGCAGAGTTATGATTAATTTGTAGCTTGCGATTAGTATTGGCAACATACGTCCAAAGGTATCCCACTGTCGCGTGCCGCTGTTGCTGACTGTTGCTCTCGTTGCAATAATACCGTACCCCGATAGCAATAAAAATATTTTAATTGAAAGTATAAACGACAAATATTATGTTCCAGACAATAAAACTTTCTTAGCATCTTCGAAAAAATTATTATCTGACAAATGCATAACTGGTATTCTAAACCAAGCAAATACAGAATATTGTTACAGTTTTGGGTATTTGTGTTAATTAAATACAGAGTTCTTATCACTAGATTGTGAAGAAAATCTTTATTTAGCTCTTTTGTATTACAACTACTATTTGAAATAACTTTGGTTTCAGTTATTTTATACTTCGATGTTCACAGTTCGAACGCTCGAACACTACTGTCCCATTGCTGCTGTGGCGGCGCCTTTTATATCGTCATGAGCCGGCATCGATAGTTCTAGAACCGTCATGAGCCGGCATCGATACGTACTCAAGTTCTTTGTTCTAGATCTATCGACGCTGGCCCATTCCTAACGACGCAGTAGTTGATGTTGTTTACATTTTGAACGTCAAGTTGTATTTCTGTTCGCCACTTTCGTAACACTGCCCTCCGCTTAAGCTATAGAAAGGTTCCAGCCTCTCTAAATGAACTACTTTCAGTTTAGCTCTTCTTGAGTCGCTTTTCCGTATCCGGTACACCACATCATTTATCCTCTTGATAATCGTGTACGGACCTTCCCAATGTGTTTGTAGTTTTGGGGATAGACCTTTTTTCCGTTGTGGGTTGTAAAGTAGCACTAGTTCTCTATGTTTGCTTTTGAGTCATAGCGCTGACGAGTCCGATGCGGTTTCTTACAAACTGGTGAATTCCGTCCATGTGATCTTTCCTAGCGCTGGGGTGATCCACATTTTTATTGCTTGTTGTCGTAGCTACCCCAAATTTTAAATCTGCTGGAAGCCTAAGATCGGTGCCGAATATTGTCATTGCTGGAGTCATCGCTGTGGTGTCGTGTCTTGCTGAACGATACGCCATTAGGAACATGGGTATTTGTTCGTCCCAGTCTTTCTGATTTTTATCAACGACCTTTTTTAAATATTCCTCCAGTGTCCGGTTAAAGCGCTCTACCATGCCATCTGATTGCGGATGTAAGGGCGTTGTACGAGTCTTCCGGATTCCGAATGAGTCACATACTTCCTTGAAAGTGGTTGATTCGAAATTTCTGCCTTGGTCAGAGTGTAGCTCCATTGGAACTCCAAATCGGGTGACCCAGTTGTTGACAAATGCATTTTCCACTGTCGATGCTTCCTGATTCGGAATGGGATATACTTCGGGCCATTTACTGAAGTAGTCAATTACCACAAGCACATATTTGTTGCCGCTTGTACTTTGCGGAAAAGGGCCTGCTATGTCCATTGCAATCCTTTCGAACGGTGCTCCAGCGTTGTATTGGCGCATCTTTCCATGGCTTCTCCGTGATGGACCTTTTGCTTTTATACACTGATCACATCGGCGGATCCAATCGGCCGACTCTTGGCAACCGAACCAATAGAAGCGTTTCTTTATTTTTTCAACGGTATTTGTGTTGCCTAAGTGTCCACCACTGCTTCCGTTATGGTATTCGGCGATTATTTCCTCGATCCGCTTTCTCGGCACTACCAGAAGCTTTGTGGAAGTTCTACCGTCCTCGCTTTCCCGTATTCGATAAAGACATCCATCATGAAGGCTCAAGGTCTGCCACTGAGTCCAATAATCCTTCGCCACTGGACTTTTATTAGCCATTTCCTCCCAAGTCGGCCGCACGTCATTCGCCTTTCTCTTTATTATGACGTTAAGATCCTCATCGGCCTCTTGGTCAGTGCGAATCCTTTCGGCTGTCCATCCTTCTGCTGGAAGCGCTCTTAAAAGTCGAATGTCTACAACTCCTTCTTTGGCTTCTGCCCTTGAACAATGCGTGCATTCCGTATTACAATGACGCCTGGACAACGCATCTGCATTGCCGTGATGACCACCTTTTCTGTGATCAATGGTGAAGTCGTAGCTCTGTAATCGCTCTATCCATCGCGCTAGCTGTCCCTCAGGATTTTTAAACTGCAGAAGCCATCTTAGTGCTGCATGATCAGTCCTGAGTTGAAATTGTTGTCCATACAGGTATTTATGAAAATGTTTCACGCTCTCCACAATTGCCAGCAACTCTCTCCTAGTTACGCAATAGTTCCTTTCGGGCTTTGCTAGGATTTTGCTATAATAAGCGATCACTTTCTCCTGTCCGTCGATTACTTGGGACAACACTCCACCAACTCCAGTGTTACTAGCGTCAGTATCCAATATGAATCTATTTACAGGAACTGGATATGCTAGTATCGGTGCAGTGCATAAAAGATTTTTTAGACGTTGGAAAGCTTGCTCTTGGTGCTCAGTCCATTTGAAAGGTCGATTTTTTTGCGTGAGCTCATGTAAGCTACTTGCCACGTCTGCGAATCCAGGCACGAATCTGCGGTAGTATGTGCACAGGCCCAAAAAACTTCTCAATTGATGCAAGTTTTCTGGTCGCGGCCAATCTTCCACTGCAGCGACTTTCAGCTCATCGGTCTGAACTCCTCCCATAGTGACCTTGTGACCCAGATATTTCACCTCTCGCTGGAAAAGTGAACATTTCTTCGAATTTAGTTTGAGTCCCGCTGCTCTTATGCGTATAAAGACTTCCTGTAACTTTCGTAGGTGGTCATCGAAATCTTTTCCCGATTATGTCATCAAGGTACACTAAGCAGGTTTTCCAGTGCAGTCCTTTTAATACATGTTCCATTAATCGCTCGAAAGTGGCTGGAGCGTTACATAGACCGAAGGGCATTACCGTAAACTGCCAAAGCCCACCACCAGTACTGAAGGCAGACTTTTCTTTGTCTTTCTCATCCAGCTCGACATGCCAATAACCACTCTGTAAGTCCAAAGTGGAAAACCATTTTGAACCAGATAATGTGTCCAGAGTGTCATCAATGCGGGGTAAGGGGTAGCTATCCTTTTTTGTTACATCGTTTAATTTCCTATAGTCGACGCAAAACCGTGTGCTACCATCCTTATTTTTAACAAGCACTACTGGTGGGCTCCAGGGACTGACAGATGATTCTACTACTCCGTCTTTCTGCATTTCTTCAATACATTCTTCGTGGTGGCTGGCGAATCGGCTTTGCATCCCCAGTGTCAATTTGGTGTTTAACAATCGTTGTCCTTCCTGGATTTTTGTCGGTTGCGAATATACTCCAAAACTCTTTCAACATTTTGGCGGCTTTACTCTTCTCTTGTTCCGTCAGATTTTTAGTCCACTCCTGCACCTGTGTTTTTAGTACAGGTTTCGCCTTACTGTCCATACAACTGAGTTTCTCACTAAGCTCCGATCCCTCGCAGCTTACGACAACCGAAACTTCTTGACATTGTCCAATAATTTCTCCTTTCTTTAGTAGTCTTGGCAGGTTGGTTGGATTCAAGACTCTTATTGGGATACGTCCATCTTTAGTAGCTCTAACAAGGGTTTTTCCAATCAAAATATTACTTTCGGAGATCTTTTTGGCGCTTTCGACAACCCACAACCTCCTTGCGCCATCGTCTTTTTTCATCTTTGCCCATAGAACTGTTTCTGCGCGTGGAGGGATTTTCTCTTTGCTTTCTGCGTAAACCGCTTTTACGATCTCGAACTCACTGTTGCTGATTTCCAAGGGCAGTTCCACATTCGCATATTTGAGCAACTTTTTCCCTAACTCCAACGTAAGACCATGTTGAATCATAAAGTCTACGCCTATGATCACGTCCTCGACTATATCGGCCACAATAAAATTATGCTCAAATTTAGTGTTTCCAATGACGAGCTGCTTTCTCGTTTTTCCTCGTACTTGAGCATCTTCCCCAGTAGCTGTGCACAGTTTAATACCTCTTAACGGTTCCACTTTTGGAACCAAGCTACTTTTAATTATTGAATGGGATGCACCGGTATCGAGAGTCAACATAAATTGGTTACCTTCTATTGTGCCTTTGACGGTCAAACTGTTGGCTTGTCGCTTTAGTTGTGAAACGAAGAGGCTGGGGCAGGCAGTTGTGGGAGTCAGCTCACGCCTCTTTGAGCTGACTCGTTCTAGTTTAACGAGCTGGCTTCTCCCATCCTTGGTTCATTCTGGTAATGACCATTATTTCGTTTTTCTCGTGAACGTGATCTCTCTCTCTTTCATCGTTCACGACAATCTCTCGCCATATGACCAACTTTGTCCCATTGCTGCTGTGGCGGCGCCTTTTATATCGTCATGAGCCGGCATCGATAGTTCTAGAACCGTCATGAGCCGGCATCGATACGTACTCAAGTTCTTTGTTCTAGATCTATCGACGCTGGCCCATTCCTAACGACGCAGTAGTTGATGTTGTTTACATTTTGAACGTCAAGTTGTACTTCTGTTCGCCACTCTCGTAACAATATAGATACACAAAAACCCATAAAAATACAGAAATAATATAATGCGGACTACATTGGTTGCTGGCTCTGTGACAATTTTAGTCACTTAAAATGCTGTGGCCTAACTGTGCGGGTTACAGATGCCGTCAACGCCAATGTAGGCCTTAAATGGTCGTGCGAAGCGTGCCGTGTGGGTGAATCCGATCTACGGATAATCCACAATAAAACCAAACTCGGGTTTTATCGTATACGCACAGCTTTCTCTAATCTCTAATCTGAATTTTTGGAGATGGAGACCCAATTTAACGCCTTTACGGCTCTTAGTATGCCACCTGCTCCTCTTAATATTCCTTTAGATTCAGTTACTACGAATCTAAAGACCACCAATCTACCTTCTTCCAAGGCTTCTTCTTCTGATCTACTAAGTCTAATTTCCCCTATACCGTCTTGCTCTTCTAGTTGCACAAAAAAAAAAAAAACTATCAGCAATGTTACCGCACCGAAACCTCTTGCTGCCCCTCTTGTGCCTACTCCCATTACGAGCACTGATAACAACGTAACGGGTAATGTTCCCGCAATCATGCCTGCTAGTCAGGCACCGAGTATAAAACCTCTGATTGCGATTAAACCCAAAAAATTGGTGTTTATCTATCGCTTGGCTCCAGACACAACCATAGAAGATGTACAATCGTACTTTCTCGAAAGGATGCCTGTAAATGATTTGATAGTTAAAAAATTCAACTTCAAATTAAAGCGCGACATTTCTTCTTTCAAAATTATTCTCCCTGCAGAACAGTTTAAAGACGTTTGCGCAGCCTCTTTCTGGCCGCCCGACCTTATTGTTAAGGAGTTCACTCCAAAACAAAAAAGCCGAACGACCGTCACTCTTCCCACATTGGCCGTTACATCGCCAAGTGGACATACAACAAGTGCAAAGTCCTCAAAAAACTGAAGTTCTCTTCTATTCATGCCTTTGAAAATGCTAGGGGACACACAAATATTCTTTCTTCCTTAATTCTTTCCTATCAAAATGATAGAGGCCTCTGTAGTAAAATCTCTAGTCAATATCTTCATAGTCTTGCCTTTACATCCCAAATTATTGCCTTTACCGAAACCTGGTTAAAACCAGAGATTCTAAGCTCTGAAGTCTTTCCAGATAGGTATACAACTTACAGGCTTGATCGACCTGACCGACGGGGTGGTGGAATACTGATTGCAGTAGACTCCTCCATTATGTCGGACCTCTTACAGCCGGAGTTTCAATTCGACATCGAATTAATCTGTGTAAAACTACACTTTCCCGGTTTTTTCTTGTATATAACCTGCTCCTATATTCCGCCGTCATCGGAATTATCAGTCTACTCGCAACATTTGTCTGCAATTAAGACTATTTTTAATCTGTTATCAGACAGAGATCATTTCATAGTCCTGGGTGGCTTTAATATCCCGGAATGTAATTGGACATCCATTGCGGAGGGAAACTTCATCTGCCCTCCCGGCAACATGATCTGTTTGACGGTTTGTTTGACATGTCTTTGTCGCAGGTTAATCATGTCAAAAACACTTTAAACAGATCGCTTGATCTATGTTTCGTCTCAGATCCTTCCAGGGTGATTTTAGACAGGGCACAACCTCTTTCCCTACCTGAAGATCCTTATCATCCCACTTTCGAAGTGAATCTCGACTTGGGTATTAGCTTTGTGGATAAAAGTGTAAAGCCGTGCAATCGCGTGCACTGCTTTAAGAAAGCTGACTTTGAATACTTAAATTATTTAATTTCATATTGTGATTGGTCTGACTTTTATCTATCAACTGATATGTCAGTGGCTATCAATATATTTTATAAAACCCTTAACTCTGCTTTTGATATCTGTGTTCCGTTTTTCTATCCGACAAGCTCAAGTAGGCCTCCTTGGTTTACAAAAGAGTTGTCTCGCTTAAAAAACTTAAAGAGTGGCCTGTTTAAGAAATACAAGCTGAAAAACTCACCGCTTGTCTTTTCCCGCTAACTGCTCGGGCAAATTTTACCGTGCTTAACGCGAAGTGTTATAAAAACTATTTGACCAGATGTAGGATTCAGTTCTTTCAGAATCCTAAACAGTTTTATAGTTTTGTTAACATGAAGCGTAGGTCAGCGGGCTTTCCTTCTAAACTTATGTTCGATAACGCTGAGGCGAACACAGATCAGGCCATTGCCGATATGTTTGCCAAGTTTTTTCAAACAACTTATTCTTCCTCTACGCCAAACATTCACTCCTATCCATATAGCGTACCAAGCTCGAATGGCATCTTCACACCTTTACTGAATGAAAGTTCACTTATTAGGGATCTTCGATTGGTTAAAACAGTCTTCTCACCAGGTCCCGATGGTATCCCCGCCTGTGTACTTCGATACTGTGCCAACTCCTTACGTAAGCCATTGCTCAAACTATTTTCACCTGCATGTAAATTCACAGTGAACGGACGTGTTTTTTTGTGCGCTTCGATTTGATTTTTTGATTTGAATTCAAAACAACCGGTGTTTTGTTTAAATATCTAAATTTAAATATATCCTTTTGCTAGCCCGTTCACGACGCGTGTGCATGCCTTATATTGTAGATTAGTCAAACTAAACTTTGCTAATTTTACATTTGTTGTGCATTGGTTCTGCTCGTCCAGTGTTTTGTTTTTGTCTTCTTATTTTCGGTAAGCGACGTTGTTGTAGTTAGTTCACCGCTATAGCTCTCTCTCCTTATCTCTCCTAATTCTTTGAGTGCGCCTAAGCAGCTCTCACGCTTTGCCGCTCTCTTTGCTGCACTGTTGTTGCTCTATCTTTCTGCTCTCTGTGCTCACTGCTCTTTACGCGCGCTAATTTCTTTCTCTCGCGCACATACCTTTTCTTGTTTTTGTTCGTATTCCTTTTGGCATTTCTCGTTTTACAGTAGGTGCCCACTATAATGGACGGGGTAATTTGTTTCAAAAAATCCTGCCTTAAGCAGGTGACTGCCGCTCAGGCAAGCATTTCGTGCTGGCTATGTACCAACGTAGTACACGCGAAGTGTGCCGGATTTTCTGGCCCGACGGCTGACGCCGTAGCCAAGCGCACTGGTTTGCGTTATTGCTGCGATGTGTGTAGGGAGGTGGAGAACGACATGTGTTCGTTTATGCGTCAAACGAAGACTGGATTTAAGGAACTGCTTGGCAGTTTTCGTAAACTTTCCGACCAGTTCTCGGCGCTGGATTCTTCTTTCAATAACCTTAAGTTATTGAATGAATCCCCAAAGCGTAAGAAATCCACACGGGCAGAGAAGTCTTCTGTTAGCGCCACCCAGCTCCCTCTAATTGACCAGCCAGGTACGCCAGTGACACAGCCGCTGATGCCGTTCACCAATCCTCCGATGGTAACGAGATCTGCGGTTCTTCTAGAGAATGTCATTGGGGGTGTGCAATCAGTGACGCCTAAACCATCCGATATGTCTGCTGTGGTCTCGTTGCCTGTGCCACAGTTATTAGATTTTCATAGGGCGTGTTCAAGTTCAAGTTCTGGATTACCAGAAGAGAACCTCTGCTCTGGTATTATACCGGAGGCGCCAAAAAAGCTTGTAGGTGTTCCACAAAAGAAACAAATTTTTGTTTCCAGGCTTGCCCCTGAACTCACATCAAACGATGTTACTGCTTATATTCAAGCAAAAATACAAGCCTTGGATATAAAAGTGGAAAAATTTAAGTTTTCTTATGAGAGGGACATATCGTCCTTCAAAATAAGTGTCCCCAACGAACTCTTTGGCATTATATGTTCCGCACAATTTTGGCCGGAACACGTAATTTTTAAAGAGTTCGAAGCAAAGAAGAAAAAAAATCGCCCACCGATTAAACTTCCTTTGCCTTCTTTAGCATCTGCCAAGAAAAATCCGAGCAAAAAAAACTAACAAGCTTCTTAACTCTTTCATATCAAAATGTTAGAGGTCTTTGTACTAAACTTTCAACTTTATATTTAAACAGTCTCTCTTTTTCTTCTCAAGTTCTTGTGTTTACTGAGACTTGGTTAAAGCCGGAGATCCTTAACTCTGAAGTCTTTCCAAATAAGTACACAACCTACAGGTGTGATCGACCTGACCGTCGTGGTGGTGGAGTTCTTATTGCAGTTGATTCCACCATCAATTCGGAACTTTTACAACCGGAGATTCAATCTGCTATTGAATTACTCTGTGTAAAATTACACTTCCCCGGCTTCTTTCATTATATAACCTGTTCTTATATTCCGCCGTCATCGGAGTTATCAGTCTATTTGCAACATTTGTCGGCAATAAAGACTATATTTAATCTGTTATCAGACAGAGATCACTTTTCACTTTAATATTTCTAATTGTAATTGGACAACAAGTGTTGACTCAAATACTCTGTTGCCTTCACGGCAACATGACCTTTTCGATGGTCTGTTTGATATGTCATTGTCACAGGTCAATCATATCTTAAACTGTAGTAACAGATCGTTAGATTTATGCTTTGTCTCCGATCCATCTAGAGTGAGTCTAAACAGGACACAACCACTTTCTCTTCCTGAAGATCCTTACCATCCCACTCTTGAAGTTACTTTTGAGTTTGTCGCATGTATGGATAAACATGAAAAACTGTGTAATCGTGTACGCTGCTTTAGAAAAGCAGATTTTAACTTATTAAATTCGTTAATTTCTAATTTTGATTGGTCGGAACTATATTTGTCTACAGATATTTCAGTAGCGACCAATATTTTTTATAACACAATTAATTCATTTTTTGATATTTGTGTTCCGTGCTTTTATCCAACTTCCTCGAGTAAGCCGCCATGGTTCACAAGAGAGTTGTCACGGTTAAAAAATTTAAAGTCGAGTCTATTTAAAAAGTATAAAAACAATAATTCGCCTTCAGCCTTTTCTCGCTACTTAAGCGCGCGGTCAGATTTTACAGTCTTAAACGCGAAATGTTATAAGACCTATTTAACTCGTTGCAAGGTTCAGTTTACTCAGAACCCCAAACAGTTTTATAGTTTTGTTAACACGAAGCGCAAGTCTCCCGCATTTCCAACGAAACTAACGTTTGAAAATGCTTGTGCAGATACCGACCAAACCATGGCCGATTTGTTTGCAAAGTTTTTTCGAACGACATATTCACCCTCTACACATCACACTCACTTTTATCCATACAACATTCCAAGTTCGAATGGTATCTTCACTCCCTTTCTAAACGAAAGCTCACTTGTCAAGGATCTTTATTTAGTTAAGCCAGTTTTCTCACCTGGCCCTGACGGTGTTCCCGCTTGTATACTTCGGTTCTGTGCCAACTCCTTAAGTAAGCCATTGCTCAAACTATTTTCGCTGTCCTTAGAAACTTCACTCTTTCCTTCTATTTGGAAAGAATCTTTTATTATTCCCCTTCATAAAAAGGGCAGCAAGTCTGATGCAAGCAATTATAGAGGTATCTCTAAATTGTCGGCTATACCTAAATTTTTCGAGAATGTTATAACTCCTCAATTGCAACATTCCTGTAGATCCGTTATTTCTCCTTTTCAACACGGATTTATAAAGCGTCGTTCAACTACGACAAATTTACTTGAGCTGACATCCTTTGTGGTAAAAGGATTTCAGGAAAATCTTCAAACTGATGTTATTTATACTGATTTCAGTAAAGCTTTTGACTCAGTGAATCACTCCCTTCTGGCACATAAGCTTGACCTTCTAGGTTTTTCACCAAAAATACTTAGTTGGATTGTTAGCTATCTGACTGACAGAACTCAAAGAGTCCTCTTTAAAACCACCCTTTCAAACCCACTTCATGCCACATCTGGGGTTCCTCAAGGGAGTCACCTCGGTCCCCTACTTTTTACGCTTTTCATCAATGACCTTCCTTTGGTCATACGTAACTCCCGTACTCTCATGTATGCGGATGATGTAAAGCTTTGTTACCAATTTAAAGACGACCACTGTCACTCACTCTTACAAGCCGACCTAAATAGTTTTTATTCTTGGTGTTGTGCCAATTTTTTAAACCTGAACAGCTCTAAATGCAAGCTGATGACATTCTCTCGAGCCAGTCCAAAGTATGCTTCTTATACTCTTTGTGGTTGTGCCTTGGAAAGAATCACCCTAGTTGATGATTTGGGGGTTCTTTTGGACCGAAAACTTAAGTTTTCCAATCATATTTCTAATATGGTCAATAAAGCCATGGGTGTCTTAGGCTTTATTAAGAGATGGTCTAAGGAATTTGACGATCCTTATCTTACAAAGACCCTCTACATCTCACTTGTTCGTCCCATTCTCGAATACGGGTCATGCGTATGGTGTCCCCAGTACACTATTCATAAGGAACGCATAGAATCTGTACAGAAAAACTTTTTACTTTTTGCCTTACGTGGCCTTAACTGGGATGAAAATTTAAGACTGCCTTCCTATACTAATAGACTTCTATTATTAAACCTGCCTTCCCTAACCAATCGCAGAACCATGCTAGGTGTCTTATTTATTAACTACCTTATGCAAGGTGACATTGACAGTGAGACCCTGGTAAGGCAGCTACACTTCTCTGTCCCTTGCAGAACGACACGTAATTACCTTCCACTAACTCTTCCTTATTGTAGATCGAACTATGCACTGCACGATCCGTTCAGGGTATTATGTTCGGACTACAATAAACTTCAACACGTCATAGCTAGCACTAACTCTATCGCTGCTATGAAGTCTTTAATTCTTGTCTATCTAGCACGTAATTAGTATTAGTATTAATCAGTAATAGTATCCTCCTAATAGTATTCCTCGTCATTCTATCTTCTTTTTCTTAATTTTCATTTTTCACTTGCATGTCGCGTGTATCCTCTATTCGACTTTTTATTCCCTATCGCGTTAATTTTCTTTCTCTCGCGTTTCTACTCGCATTTTTACCGCGTTTCCGTGTCGTCCGTTATGCGACGGTGCCTCTCGGTCGGTCAGGCGGGAGGTGGACTTCGTCTGGGTTCCGCGCGCAACAAGCATCGGCTTGGTGTCGTTTGGACCACTTGCTAATACATTCTTTGTATTCAACGTCCAACATCATGTCGGACCTCTTACAGCCGGAGTTTCAATTCGACATCGAATTAATCTGTGTAAAACTACACTTTCCCGGTTTTTTCTTGTATATAACCTGCTCCTATATTCCGCCGTCATCGGAATTATCAGTCTACTCGCAACATTTGTCTGCAATTAAGACTATTTTTAATCTGTTATCAGACAGAGATCATTTCATAGTCCTGGGTGGCTTTAATATCCCGGAATGTAATTGGACATCCATTGCGGAGGGAAACTTCATCTGCCCTCCCGGCAACATGATCTGTTTGACGGTTTGTTTGACATGTCTTTGTCGCAGGTTAATCATGTCAAAAACACTTTAAACAGATCGCTTGATCTATGTTTCGTCTCAGATCCTTCCAGGGTGATTTTAGACAGGGCACAACCTCTTTCCCTACCTGAAGATCCTTATCATCCCACTTTCGAAGTGAATCTCGACTTGGGTATTAGCTTTGTGGATAAAAGTGTAAAGCCGTGCAATCGCGTGCACTGCTTTAAGAAAGCTGACTTTGAATACTTAAATTATTTAATTTCATATTGTGATTGGTCTGACTTTTATCTATCAACTGATATGTCAGTGGCTATCAATATATTTTATAAAACCCTTAACTCTGCTTTTGATATCTGTGTTCCGTTTTTCTATCCGACAAGCTCAAGTAGGCCTCCTTGGTTTACAAAAGAGTTGTCTCGCTTAAAAAACTTAAAGAGTGGCCTGTTTAAGAAATACAAGCTGAAAAACTCACCGCTTGTCTTTTCCCGCTAACTGCTCGGGCAAATTTTACCGTGCTTAACGCGAAGTGTTATAAAAACTATTTGACCAGATGTAGGATTCAGTTCTTTCAGAATCCTAAACAGTTTTATAGTTTTGTTAACATGAAGCGTAGGTCAGCGGGCTTTCCTTCTAAACTTATGTTCGATAACGCTGAGGCGAACACAGATCAGGCCATTGCCGATATGTTTGCCAAGTTTTTTCAAACAACTTATTCTTCCTCTACGCCAAACATTCACTCCTATCCATATAGCGTACCAAGCTCGAATGGCATCTTCACACCTTTACTGAATGAAAGTTCACTTATTAGGGATCTTCGATTGGTTAAAACAGTCTTCTCACCAGGTCCCGATGGTATCCCCGCCTGTGTACTTCGATACTGTGCCAACTCCTTATGTAAGCCATTGCTCAAACTATTTTCGCTGTCCTTAGTAACTGCCTCGTTTCCATCCATATGGAAGGAATCCTTTATCATCCCTTTACATAAAAAAGGCAGCAAGTTTGATGCAAGCAATTATAGAGGTATCTCTAAATTGTCGGCTATACCGAAATTCTTCGAGAATGTTATTACTCCTCACTTGCAGCATTTTAGTAGATCCGTTATATCCCCTTTTCAACACGGATTTGTGAAGCGTCGTTCTACCACGACAAATCTGCTTGAGCTGACATCCTTTGTGGTAAAAGGATTTCAGGAAAATCTTCAAACTGATGTCATTTATACTGATTTCAGTAAGGCATTTGACTCAGTCAACCATTCCCTTCTTGCGCATAAACTAAATCTTCTCGGTTTCTCACCAAAACTTCTTAGTTGGAGCTATTTGGGTGACAGAACCCAACGAGTCCTCTTTAAAAATACTCGTTCCTCTCCCGTTCATGCCACATCTGGTGTTCCTCAGGGAAGTCACTTAGGTCCCCTGCTTTTTACACTTTTCATCAATGACCTTCCAACGGTCATACTTAACTCACGTACTCTCATGTACGCGGATGATGTCAAGCTCTGTTTTCAATTTAGAGACGACTCCTGTCATTCTCGCCTTCAATCTGACCTAGATTGTTTCTTTTCTTGGTGTCGTGCAAATCTCCTTAATCTGAACAGCTCAAAATGCAAGCTGATGACATTCTCACGTGCCTGCCCAAAGTACGTATAATACTCTCTTTGTGATTGTACCTTGGAAAGAATTTGCCTGGTTGATGATCTAGGTGTCCGTTTGGACCGAAAACTCAAGTTTTCCGAACATATATCATCAATGGTTAATAAAGCTATGGGTGTACTCGGCTTTATGAAGAGATGGTCCAAGGAGTTTGACGATCCTTACTTAACTAAGACTCTCTTCACTTCGCTTGTTCGTCCAATTCTCGAGTACGGATCATGTGTCTGGAACCCTCAGTACACAGTTCATAGAGACCGCATTGAATCCGTACAGAAAAACTTTTTAATGTTTGCCTTGCGAGGCCTTAACTGGGATGTAAATTCAAGACTTCCTTCCTATCCTAGTAGACTTTTGTTACTTAATCTGCCTTCTCTAGCTAATCGTAGAACCATGCTTGGTGTTATATTTATTAACAACATTATCCAAGGTGACATAGATAGTAGCGACTTACTTAGTAGACTACACTTTTCTGTCCCTGGTAGAATCACCCGTAATTACCTTCCTCTAAAACTTCCCAATTGTAGCTCGAACTATGCCCTGCATGAGCCATTCAGGGTATAATGTTCGGACTATAATACACTATACTTCATTGTAGCTAACAATAACAACTTGATATCTAGCTTAAAATTACAACTCCTCGCCCACTTATCTAGAATTTAGTCAAATACATAATTGTCTTCTTTGTATTCATAGTAGTACTTTCAACATACTGCATGCTTTAACACTCTTACATTTGGTTACTAAAACTAACTCTACTGATCTGATTGGGTTTTTCTGGGTTTTCCCCAATCCTCTGCAACAAATGTTGGATCGGCTTTTCTTTATCCCAGTTTGCACATTTGCACAATTTTTAATTTTTTCTTTTTTTTTTACATTTAAGGTTTTACCCTTAATTTAAAATTACCTCTAGTTTAAAATTACAACTTTAATAATTTAAATCTAATTTTAATTGTTTCTTTACTTTTAAAAAAAGTCGACTGATCATAGTTCGACTATAAACTATACTAAATAAAAAAATAAAATATATGTCGAACCTAACATTATATTAACATGGAAATTACCAAAAACCACTCTCAACCAGAATTGCAAAAATCAAGAAAAAATAATAGAGGGAGATAATTTAATTAAAGCTTTTAATTGCTCTATTCGAATAAATGATATTTCAATATCAAATACATTTTTTAAGGATGGGGAAGTAGCATATGTACCATAGTGCACCACTTGTCCACACATACACACCCAAATACATACATACACTTGACCATTGTACTTAGCATATAAGACAAACATTTATGTATATCACTAGAACCCATCCGCCTGCTTAGACATACACATTTGTATCCCCCATTTCGGCGACAATTCCGCCTGCTTAGACATAAACATTTGTATCCCCCAATTCGGCCACAATAACAAGTCAGCCTACTCCGATCATTTGTAAACATTCCCACGAAAGGGTCAAAACTGCTTACGCAGCGCAAATTCTCGGCTGATCTGTTCCCATGCACAATCCACTCAAGACAGTGCCTAGTATCATGTAAACATTAAAGAGAGCCTTATGTTCGCTCAATTTAGAAGTAAATAAGTCTCAGCCAAAGGTTTGTTAAGCGTCCAGTTTGTAACTTTGAGTCAGATTTAATTCAAACTTCATTATTGAAAGACGCGAATTGTCTCCGGGGCTCGTTTAAGTGTTTATTAAAATAAAATTATATTTTTTTTTTTTATAAATACCCACCGCGAACTTGTTATTGGCGGAGCCGGTAGGATATTGAATAAAACGTTGATCGATATCCGCTAAAGAACCGCATGTCATTTAACACCTTCGTTTGCGTGGCTAAATTAAATGCTACAATCCGCCTAAGTACCGCGTGTGATTAAATAACTTACTTTGCGAAGCCAACTAAAGGCTACAGGAAGACTACAATCCACAAAAAAAAAAAAGAAACTCAGTGTTCCGTTAAACACTTGAACTTGTTAGCCCGCTGTAAAAGTGTGACCGCTACTGGAAATGAACAATTTTCTAAAAAAATTCATAACTCAGTGCTGCAGTAAAGACCACTAAAGGACAATTGTCGTCCCAGGTCAAAACCCCAGAACAAAAAATAAAACCCTAGCGAAAAGCTAAGCGAGTGTAAAACAACAAGCAATACAAAATTCTAAAAAGGCACAACCACCGCAACAACAACCACATCAAATTCCACTCCTTTCCGAAAATCATTTAAACCAGTCCCTCGGTCAGATTAGACAAGTGCCAGTATTTAATGGTACAACATCGGAACTGAGCTCATTCATACGAAGAATTGAGTTCATCCAAAGCCTCTACCCGACAACCTACGCCCGGCAAGCACATATCATGTTTAGTGCAATCGAGATGCAGATTGGAGGTGATGCCCAGCGTGTGTCCCAGTTAAGTTCTGCCAACACCTGGATTGAAGGAAGCCCTAATCTCGGAATTCAAAACACAAACCCCATTCGAGGAACTACTGAGAAGACTCTACAACACACCATTCAATGGATCAGTTCGTAAGTTTATCGAAGAGCTCGAAGAGAAATGTTTCATAATAACAAATAAGTTAGATTTAGAAAACAACCCGTTTAATAACCACATATATACGAACGGAATGAATACTGTCAAAGACGTAATTATAAGAAAACTCCCTGATAGACTATATAGCAAGTTAGCTAGATTCGACATAACAACTGTAAGCAAGTTGAAGAAAATCGCTCAACAAGAGGGTTGCTATGATAGCATATCGTTCGAAATCACAAAATAGTCAGAACAAAAATAATAATCAAAGCAACAATTCTAAAAGTAAGAATTACATTCCAAAAAGTGTCCAGTTCAACCAGCCAAAACCAAAATTATAACAATACTAATGATAACAAGAAAAATAATAATAATAGCCAGAACATTGAGCAGTTATACCAAGAATTTAAACAGAAACTAGATCAGGCACAATTACAAAATACAACAAATTATCAAACAAATCAATCCTCTTCAAGTGCTCCTCCCAGCCCATAAAAGGCAAAGACCAAGTTGGCCAATCAAGAATGGACACTTCCGAAAATTTTCATCAAAATGCCTCCGACGACGAACAAGAACAAACCCGTTCATAAATATTGTTATGAATAATATAAAGCTCCGTTGTATTATTGATACCGCATCTACAATAAATATTATAAAATCTAATATCTTTAATTTCCCCGTTAAAACCAATAAGTTGAAAGTTCATACCATTAACGGTATAGTTACATTAAAAGATAGTATAAGTTTGAAACCCAGTAAGCTTTGCCCCACTAAACAATTTTTTTAGATCCATAAAATTTCGGAAAATCTTGATGCACTATGACAACGAGCAAAAGGTAAATTCAGAAGACGATACCGACTGCATGAACTGTTTAGAGCCACCATCAACTGATGACGTAGCAATAAATTATGTAATAGAAAATGAGTCAAAAGAATCAAATGAATTCAGACTCGATCACTTAAACAAGGAAGAGCGAAATGATACCGACTGCATAAACTGTTTAGAGCCACCATCAACTGATGACGTAGCAATAAATTATGCAATAGAAAATGAGTTAAAAGAATCAAATGAATTCAGACTCGATCACTTAAACAAGGAAAAGCGAAATGATCTGACTAACATTCTTCACGAATTTAAAGACATTCAGTACAGAGAAGGTGAAAATTTGACCTTCACAAGTACTGTCAAACATGTCATAAATACAAAGCATGAAGATCTTATTTATAGAAATGATTGATCAAGGCATTATTCGAAAATCGAACTCGCCTTATTGCTCACCTATTTGCAAAGAAAAGTGATGCATCCGGTAAATAGAAGTTTAGGATAGTAATTGACTATCGCAAACTAAACGAAATTACCGTGGACGACAAATACCCAATTCCTGTTATGGATGAAATATTGGATAAACTTGGTAGATCACAATACTCGTATTTCACTACAATAGATTTAGCAAAAGGTTTTCATCAAATCCAAATGGATGAAAACTCAATAGCAAAAACAGTTTTTTCTACCAAGAATGGACGTTACGAGTACACTTGAATGTCATTTGGACTGAAAAATGCACCTGGAACCTTTCAACGTTGCGTAAACAAACTATTAGAAGATCTTATCTATAAAGATTGTTTGGTATACATGGATGACATAGTATTCTCCACTTCATTGAAAGAACATTTAATGTCTTTGCGTAAAGTTTTTGCTAAATTAAAGGAAGCAAATCTGAAATTGCAGTTAGACAAATGCGAATTTCTGAAAAAAAGAAACAGAGTTTCTAGGACACATCATAACAATTGAAGGCATAAAACCTAACCCAACAAAAATAAATGCAATTAAGAACTTTCCCATTCCCAAAACACCTAAGCAAATAAAGTCGTTTCTTGGCCTTTGCGGGTTTTACAGAAAGTTTATCCACAACTTTGCAAATATTGCAAAACCAATGACCCAAAATGTAAAGAAAGACGACAAGATAAATGCCATTGATACAAACTATATATTCGCTTTCGAGAAATTAAATTTCTTATAATGTTCGATCCAATTTTAATTTATCCTAATTTTGAGAAACCATTCTCACTGACTACAGATGCCAGCAATATTCCTCTAGGTGCTGTACTCTCACAAGATCATAAACCTGTTTGTTACGCTAGTCGTACACTCAATAACCACAAACTTAATTATTCAGCAATAGAGAAAGAACTTTTAGCTATTGTCTGGGCCACCAAATACTTCAGGTCCTATCTTTTCGGTCGAAAATTTCAAATTCTAAGTGACCACCGCCCCTTAGTTTGGCTTGAAAATATCAAGGAACCAAACATGAAACTTCAAAGATGGAAAATCAGACAAAATGAGTTTGACTACCATATAAAATATGTGCCAGGTAAAGAAAACCATGTTGCAGATGCACTTTCACGTGTAAAAATTTAAAACTTCCTCGTTGAAACTTCCACCACCGCTGCTACCATACATAGTAGTCACGAGGACAGTCAAAATTATATACCCATAACAGAAACACCGATTAATTATTTTACCCATCAGATAGAATTCACTAAAGGTCATATAAATGAAGTAAAGGTAACGAAATATTTCCATAAAACAATAATAAATATAACCTATAAAGAAATGACATTAAATTATGCAAAAGAGCTTATTAAAGAATACATTTGCACTAAAAACACTGTAATTTATTTTAACAATGATGAAGAGTTTACAACATTCCAAAACGCCTACGTAAATATTATATGTCCAAATAATATTACAAAAGTAATGAGATCTACTTCAAAACTTACCAATATTCACACATATGCCCAATTTAAAAAAATTATACCTCAAAAACACAAAGACCTTTTACATCCCGGTATTGAAATTATTGCCCTTTTCAAAGAAAACTTTTATTAACCTGATTAACAAAAATTAATTTAAAACATCATAAACGAATGCGATGTTTAATTAAAATTTGAAACAACTGAAGTTTTTAATCCAAGAGATACATATGTAATGGAATTTTATATGGTCAATAATAAACAATTTCTATCTTGCATCGAGATTTATTCAAAGTCTTCTCTTTAACTGTAATACAATCCAGAGATTGGCTCGAAGCTAAACGAGCAATATGGGTAAACCAATAGAAATAAAAGCAGATAAAGATTCAGCATTTATGTGCGCAGCTTTACAACTTTGGTTACAAACAGAAGGCGTAAAAATAGAAATCACAATCCGTAAAAATGGAATTTCTGATGTCGAGAGATTTCATAAAACTATTATTGAAAAATTAAGAATAATTAATACCGAATCCAACCCTGAAAATAAATTAACTAGTTTTGAAACAATACTTTATATTTATAATCATAAAACTAAGCACAATACGACTGGAAGAACCCCAGCCGATAATTTCATTTATGCAGGAACACCTGCTTATAACACACAAGCTAATAAAAGTAACAAGAGAGATAAATTAAACGAAACACGTGAAGATTACGAAATAGATACTAGATATAGGCAAGCACCATTAGTTAAATCTAAAAACAAATCTGTTTAAGAAAACAGGAGAGATCACTCAAGTAGATGAGAAACATTACGAAGAGAAAAACTGAGGTAGAAAAATAACCCACTATAAATCAAAATATAAAAAGAAAATTAAGAAAACCAAATACCATAATTCCAGCACAACCTCAAGTGACCAATGCAGTCCGACATAATCACGCAGTTTTGATGATCAGTTACTATTTCTTACTATGTATTACCCAATTTGTCCAAGGACAAAGTATCGAAGTTAATCTCATTCAAGCCAAAAATGATTTTTTAATTTTCAATAATGGATCAAAAACTTTACCAATAAACTATGAAAATCATTGTCTAACCGTGAACATCACAAAAACAGAATAAACTTATGATAAATTAATAAAACAATCACAAAAGTACGACGTATCCCAAGTTCAATATTTAGTTAAAAAGTTAGAAAAAGAAATGAATGGCAGTAGAATAGTGAAGCGCAACAAACGCGGCTTAGTTAATTTTATGGGCACAACGTACAAATATCTTTTTGGAACTTTAGATCAATCAGACAAAGAAGAGTTAGAACAAAAAATTCATAATTTGGCAGAAAGCAGCGTGCAAACTAATGAACTTAATGAAGTAATAAGAGAAGTCAATAAAGGCATAGAAATAATAAACTTTTTACATGAAGGAGACCAGTGACTTAACATTCTATTATTTAATTTACAATAGTTTACCGAGTACATAGAGGATATTGAACTAGAAATGCAGCTAACAAGACTTGTTACTTTTAACCCTAAATTATTAAAACATGATTACTTAACAAATATAAACTCTGAAAAAGTTCTAAATATTAAAACTTCAACTTGGTTAAAAACTGACACGAATGAAATTATTTTAATTTCCCATATCCCAAAAGATATTATAAAAACTCCAATTTTTACAGTAATACCGTACCCCGATAGCAATTTATTTATTTATTTATTTATTTAACGTCAACTAAATCAGTCGAATTAAAATTAAAATTAAAATTAGATTATATTAAATTAAAATTGGAAATTTAAGAAAGTAAATAATTTAGATTTTAAAATTAAATTTTGCAATATGTCAAAAATTTAAAATTAATTAAAAATATGTATTTTTAAATTTAGGCTGGGGATAATAAAACAAGAATTCCCGATCCAACATTTTCTGCAAAGGATTGGGGAAAAGCCAGTAAAACCCAATCAGATTAATTAATTATTAATATTATTTGTAAGCATGTAGTGTTAATTGTTTATGGATAGACAGTTTAACAGAGTAAAGGGAGGACTCGGAGTTGAAAACTCTAGACAGTCTGTTGTAGTCAGCACGGAGAACTCGGAAAGGGTCATGCAAGCTGTAGTTAGTATTACAAAATGCCAAGGATAATGGCATAAAATTACGTGTATCTCTAGAAGGAATACAGAAATTAATTTGAGTAAGCAGAGTAGGGGAATCTATATTGTACTTTATTAGCTTTACAATAAATATAACGCCTAAGATAATACGACGGTTAGTTAAAGAAGGTAGGTTAATTAGAAGGAGTCTACTAGAGTATGGTGGTAAGTCTACACCCGGAACCCAATTAAAACTGTGCAAGGCAAAGAGTAGAAACTGCTTTTGAACAGACTTAATTCTATCTTGGTGAATATGGAATTGCGGCGACCACACGCAAGACCATTATTCAAGAGTTGGACGAACAAGAGAAGTGAAAAGCAACTTAGTCGTGTAAGGATCCTCGAATTCTTTGGTCCATCTTTTGAAATGCCTTATTGACAATTTGTGTAATGTGACGATCAAATTTCAATTTATGATCAAAGAGGATACCTAAATCAGCTACTTCAGATATTCTTAAGAGTGGGGTTAAGTTAAGATTGTAATTGATGACATGATAGTTACATCTGTAAAATGACATAACCTTGCACTTCAAACAGTTAAGATGCAGCAGATTATGGCTGCACCATTCACAAAACAATTCAAGATCTGTTTGAAGAATGTTATTTGAAGGATCATTGTGTGTCAAACAGAGTTTCACATCATCAGAATACATTAGAATGTTAGAGTGAAGGAGTATTGAAGGAAGATCGTAAATAAAAAGGTTGAATAGCAATGGTCTAAGGTGGCTGCCCTGAGGAAAACCAGAAGTAACTAAAATCGGCTTAGAAAGACGGTCTTTAAAAAGAGCTCGTTGAAACCTGTTATTTGAATAATCAGATATCCACAAAATGAGCTTTTGAGGAAAACCAATCAAATTTAACTTATGAATTAAGAGATTATGATTGACTTTAGAAGTTTGTGTGTGCTTCGGGTAAAACTGTTTTAACTTTAAACATTAGGCTGTCAAGCCAGACTCTGTCGAATGCTTGGGATACGTCTAAAAATACGGCTGTACAGTATTTTCGATTTTTGAATGCAGTTCTTATTTCCGTTGTTATTCTATTCATTTGTTGTAGGCTCTCAAATTAGCAGGAATTTTTCGAAAAGTTTGAAATACCTGAGAGTAGACTTATTGGTCTGTAAGATGAAGGAAGTGTTTGGTCCTTACCAAGCTTTGAAATCGTTATGGCGATCCATCTCTTCTATCGTTGTGGGAAGTAACCAAGTTTTCTGGTGGCATTAACGAGCTGGGTTATGTGCAGAAAGTCGCATCAGACTGTTGGGTGCGTGCATACACTACTGCTGCGTAAGCACTGGAGGATCCATCGCAAAAGGTGTGCAGTTGTATCTCACTACTAAATTGTGGTATAAATTTGACGCTGCGTGGTATCTTGATCATGTTAACATTCATTAGTTGCTGTCGAAATTGTTGCCATTTGACAGCAATGGTGTTGGGAACTGGCTCATCCCAATCCAGTGATGTACTCAATCCGTCCTCGTGATATTGCTTCGCTAGTGTAATTTCTTTCAATATAATCTTTGCTGAAATTACAACTGGAGCGATTAATCCAAGAGGATCAAATAAACGTGCTATGGTCGATAGGATTTTCCGTTTTGTTATACCGGCTGAAGTATTTGCTTGTAATTTATAAGTGAAGCAATCTTGCTTGGGCAACCAGTACATACCCAGTGTTTTGATGGTGTCCGCATTATCCCAACTGAGGGATGTCTGCTTGCATCGATGCTCGAGAGGTATCGTTGCCATCAGATCCTGGTCATTGCTAGCCCATTTTCGTAGCTCCATGCCAGAGGATTTTAAAGCTAGCATAGTTTGCAAACTTTTCCGTATTGCTGCCTCGTGTGAATGATCGCCTGAGAGAATGTCGTCGACATTTATCTCATTTTTGAGAACGTTGGATGCCATAGGATATTTTGTCTGTGTGTCTTCAGCTATTTGATGGATGACTCTTATAGCTGTATAAGGTACAGATGCTGTTCCAAACGTGACGGTAGTTAAGCAATGCTGTTTGATGACTCCATCCGCCGCCCGCCATAAAATCCTCTGGTACTGCGTGTCATCAGGGTGGACATTGATACAGCGATACATTCGTTGTATATCGGCAGTGAAAACAAACTGATATTGTCTCCAATTTAAGAGAACGGCTGGCAGATCATTTTGCAGCGTGGGACCGACACATAGTACATCGCTTAACGATCTGCCATTTGAGGTCCGGGCCGATGCGTCAAAAACGATACGTTGTTTTGTGGTGAGGCTTTCTTCTTTGAAAACTGCATGATGTGGTAGCACGCATGATGCAACATGCTGACCGTAGGAATCCGTGGTTATGGTTTTCGCTCGTCACTGCCAACGTGATTTGTCCTAGTTGAAAATGTTCTTCAATTCCTTTGCAGTATCTGTTCCATTTGTCTGGGTCCCTCTGAAGGCGCCTTTCGAGTTGAAGATATCTGTTTAAGGCGATCTGATGAGATTTTCCGAGCGTCATACTGGGATCAAAGTTCCTCTTGAATGGCAAACGGACTTGATAACTGCCGTCTGGTTGACGTTGATGGGTCTGTTTAAAGAAAGACTCGCACCATTGATCTTCTTTGGAGAGCTTTGGGCGTTCTGGAACTGATTCCACCTCGCAGAATATTTTAAGCAGCTCTTCGGAGTTTATTATGGCATGATTACAACGAATGTGGCGTGTAATATGCGTGTTGCCAACATTGAGTATTCTGCGCTATGGGTTCGTTTGGCAAGCCAATCTTTGTTCCAGGTAACAAGAGTTGTGCCATAAGGTCGGCTCCAAAAATTATATCGATTCGCTTGGATCTATAGTAATAGGGGTCTGCGAGCATGAGACCATGGATATGACTCCAGTTTCCTGCTGGAAAACTTTGACTTGGCATGTGTGATGTCAACGTGTTCAAAACATAAGCATCGTCGACCTTTAATGAGAAATTTGGGTTAGTTGCTGTTTGCACCGAACAACTTACGATGAATTTGCAGCGTCGGCCTGAATCTTGACCGACTCCGGTGATTGAAGTTCGAGTTGTGCTTCGGGCGAGCTGGAGAGTCTGCACAGCATGCTCCGAAATGATAGTTGCTTCTGATCCTTGGTCAAGAAGCGCGTTTACCGTGGCCTGGCATCCTGTGTGTGTGTTGCTGAGTACAACCCGAGCTGTTGCTAGTAGTACCTTTCGATGAGTCATAGGTGAAGTTGTAGTTGACATGCACTATAGAGTCGGCTTGGCCTCTGAACTGGCTGCCAAACTTTGGCATGATGTCGAGGAGGCTGTCAGCTTTGGCTGTGTTACTGGAAAATGTAACATCGTGTGATGACGTTGACCACAATGAAGACAATTCTTATTGCTGGGGCAGCTTGCTTGTGTGTGCGATTTTCCCAGGCAATTTAGACATAATTTTGCCTTGCTGGCCACTTCTTTCCGTTGGTAGCAATCCATTGAAAGAAATTGCGGACATCTTCGAAGGATGTGTAAATTGCCACAATGATAGCAAGCGGACGCGGAAGCACCCGACCTGGTGTGGGCGCTGTGCACACGCACGCGTTTAGTACCGTCTGAAGGTTCATTTGACAGTTTCATGCCGCTGCACGCGTTACGACTTTCAATAGCGTCTAACGTAACAAGTCGATCATTGAGGAACTGCTGCAAATCTTTGTATGAAGGAACGTCAATCTTGCTGCCCAGATGATGCGCCCACGCTGTGTGAGTGTCTTTAGTTTGGTTGTTAGATAATAAGTCAAAATCTACTCCCTGTAGCGGCGCCTTGACGGTATTGCAAGCGGCAATGCAGACGTTGACTATACTAACCAGAGACCGTATGTCAGCAGATTTTTCTTTAGAAAGATTCGGTAAATTGTAGAGCATGTTCATGTGGCTGGCGAACACAATGCGTGGGTTGTTATACCGTTGTAGGAGTGTGGTCCAAGCGACTTCATAGTTTGCTTCATTTAAAGCGATTTGGCGAATGTCGTTGTCCAGGCCTACTGGTAATGCTTCCTTTAAAAAATCGAACTTTTGAATCTTATCCAGACGTTCATTATTGTGAATCAACCGTAAAAATGCATCATGAAAACTTGGCCAGTCCGCGCAGTTGCCAGAGAATTTCGGAACTGGTAATTTTGGCAGTGGTATCCGTACTTCCTCTACATGTGTTGTTATTGTGGAGTTAGTTGATTCGTTGTGCGTCAATGTAACTGGATAAATTCGTTTCTTTTCTTCTGCCACAAAACAGTAAACTTCCATGCCTAGGTCTTCGAATTGGCTGATTGTATTTTGTTGGTTATACACACTTTCTTCGTAGTCTGCCATGCATATACCATAAGTGTGTAATGCGTCTCATAAAATGCTTTGTTATGCTCGTCGATTTGATTCAAACGTTTTTCGAAATATATTTCCGTTTTCCGCACACTCGAGTCCTTTTTCACATTACTGAACAAGCGCTTCAAAAACTCAATACGGTCAGTTTGAACTTGCACCAGTTGATCATTATCTATGTTCTTCTTTGACGTCTTGTTTTTAAGTTGAAAGAGATTTCGGCAATTCTAACGGAATCGAAGGGCAACGGGACTTAGCTCTGCCGTGATGAGAGCGAGCGCGAATGTTTGCGTATACTGCTCTGTCGTGATGAGAGCGAGCGCGATAAAACAACGAAGATAAAATTGCCAAACAGCTTTTAGCAATTATTAAATATGATTCTTATAAGCAAGTTTCCCCTCATGGGCCACCAATGAATAGTTGTGATACCTCACTGCTTTGGCATCATTGTAATGGGGTTCGCAAATAAGAATCATATATGCACGATTTATCTTCAGTTTATTTCTCCATTTAAATTCATTTGTTTTTAGTATACATAAAACTACGTCTTATCGCTATGACCGCAAAGTTACAAGAGAGCTTTAGAAAAAAAGAATACAGCTGAGTTCAATTATGCATCGACACATAGAATGTTAATCCGCTGTTATGACAGCTGTAGCACCGGGTGACTCCGCTCATAATGACTTTGTATTTCTAAGAAAAAATATTTATTTATTTATCACTATTTATCAATATTTATTTATTTATTTATTTACTTATTTATTTATTTATTTATTTATATATTTATTTATTTACTTACTTATTTATTTATTTTTTTTTTTATTTATTTATTTAACGTCAACTAAATCAGTCGACTTAAAATTAAAATTAGATTATATTTTTTAAATTAAAATTGGAAATATAAAAAAGAATAAAATAAAAGTTTCCGATTAAGATTTTAAGATTAAATTTTCCAATAAATCAAAATTTTAAAATTAATTAAAAATATTGATTAAAAATAGATATTTTTAAATCTGGGGATTATTATTATTATTATTATAAAAGAGGGAGTCTCCCAGCGGAGAAGGCGCGAGGCACTGCGACCATGAAGATCTTTTGTACCTAGAATGCTCTCCCTATAATGACAAATTGTCAGCCACCATACGCGAGCCTACTCTTTTTGTGGAGAGGGCCAGTATGGCCGCTTGGCTGTCCGAGAAGATGTATATGTTCGCTCCTCTAATCGCCTTCTCAAGGATAAGTCGGCAGCAGAACTCGATGGCGTGAACCTATGATTGGAAAACTGTAGGCCAGTTGCCCATAGCAATCGAGGTTTTGGAGTTGGGACCATATATCCCAGCTCCAACTCCCTGATCAGTCTTTGACCCGTCGGTATACCAATGTATACCATTGGGGTCTCTAATGGGGTTGCCAGCATCCCAGTCCCTACGGTCCGGGACGAGGGTTCTAAATTTTGCACCAAAGAAGAGTTCCTTGGTCATAGAATCTGATCTGGTGCAGATCTTTAGGCCAGGAATATCTTTGATTAAGCTAGCATGCCCTGATTCGGTAGCTAGAAGCCCAGATTGAAGCTTTATTCTAAGAAGGCTCAGAGCAGCAACTTCTTTAATGCGGATGTGCAGCGGAGTCAGATTCAAAATTGATTCAATAGTTGCGGTGGGACAGGTGCGAAATGCACCCGTCAAGGAGAGGCAGAGCAGCCTATGCAGTTTCGTGCATTTGTTGATGGCAGTGACCTGCGTAACCTTAGGCCACCAAACAATAGCAACGTAGGTTACGATCGGTCTTACCATCATCTCAAATAGCCACCGGATGGTGCAGGATTTGAGACCCCAGATTGTACCGAAGAGTCTTCTGCATGCCCACATGGCATGAGTAGCTTTTGATAGAGTGTTTTGTAGGTGGGAGTTCCAATTTAGTCGTTTATCAAGGGTTACCCCTAGATATTTGACTTCATTGGAAAGGTCCACGGGAGAGCCGCCAATGTATAATTGACCAATGTCAACAGAGTAACGCTTAGTGAAGGGAACAATGATTGCCTTTTGTGAGTTGATGCTAAGACCTACATCTTCACACCACCTACTGACCGTGTTCAGAGCTGATTGCATCAACTCTGTCACGGTGTTGGCAAAGTTCCCGTTCACTACGAGCGCCAGGTCGTCGGCATACCCAATCGCTTCCACGCCCTGTTCTGCAAGTATAATTAGTAGTTCGTCGACTTCTAGGGACCAGAGCAAAGGGGATAGGACCCCTCCCTGGGGACACCCTTTAACCGCACTAATATGGACGGTCGTCGTGTCCAGGGTAGAGGAGATAGTCCGGTGTTTGAGCATGGCGTCAATCCACCGGATTATGGGACGGGTAATATTCCTACGCTCAAGCGCAGCAGAGATAGACCCGTAGCCGGTGTTATCGAAAGCACCCTCTATATCAAGAACAAAGCAGAAAGCAATGTTCTTTGATACGAAGACTTTTTCAATTTTTCCCACTAATTTGTGGAGAGCGACCTCTGTCGATCTACCGGCTATATACGCGAACTGCGTGGGGTGCAGAGGGTTGTTTTTCTGCAGAGAGCACCGAATGTGCATGTCTAAGAGCCTTTCTGCAGTCTTAAGCAGAAAGGGGGTAAGGCTGATCGGCCGATATGACTTAGGCTGGTCAAGAGGACGATTTCCCTGTTTTGGAATGAATACCACCTTGACTATCCTCCAAGAGTTGGGTATGTGTCCCCACGTAAGACTAGCTTTAAGTAGGCCGACCAGTGGATCGAGGATATGATCCAGGCTGTTTTGGAGAAGGGCTGGAAAGATTTTATCATCCCCTGGGGCTTTGAAGGGAGCGAAGGAATCTACAGCCCATTTGACCTTTTCAGGGTCGAAAATGGTTCCAGATAGGCTGGATCCACGTGAGTCAGGTGACAAGGTGGCGTCAACGTGACTGGAAAGATCTGGGTTCGCCACGGAACCTGGGAAGTGAACTTGCAATAAAAGCTCAAGTGCTTCCCTGCGATCTTGAGTGAAAGAGCCATCTGCTCTTTTGAGAAGCCCTATACCATTACACGACCCTTTGGCTAATACTTTGTGGAGTCTCGCTGCCTCTGGCTGCCACAGTAGCTGCGCCACGTATCGCGTTTGGAGCGTCTAATGTTCTTGTTATAGTGTGTCCCTATAGACGTCCCAACTTATGCTGTTAGATCTGGCCTTGTTGAAGAGGCTTCTAACCTTCCTTCTTTGTGCTGCCAGCTCTTCATTCCACCAAGGAACTTTACGGTTGACCATTAAAGTCTTCCGAACTGAGCTAACTTCGAAGGACGTAATAAGCACATCTTGGAGCAGGTTGGCAGCAAGTTCTATCTCACTGATAGAGTTAGGATTGCTGATCAACAGGTCTGCTTTCAAAGCCACAAAGGCTTTGAAGAGTTCCCAGTTTGTCTTTTTGGCGGATATCGACTTGGCCAGGAAGGTCGAACCTGATGTGCTGATGGTCCGACAAAGTGGCTTCGTCAGTGACCCGCCAGTTGACAAGCGAACTCGCAATTGAGTTGCTGACTAGGGTGAGATCTAAAACCTCTTCCCTAATGGAGTTTATAAACGTGGGTTTACACCCTACGTTGGCTATATCTAAATGACAACACATTAGATAATCTAAGAGAGACTCACCACGTTTATTGACGTCGCTGCTCCCCCAGATTGTGTGGTGGGCGTTGGCATCACAGCCGATCACAAGCGGGTTGTTGTGAAGGCGGCAGAAGTCCACAAGCCGCTGAACCTCTGCGGGGGGTGCATCATCCGCATCGCCCGCGAAGTAAGCAGAGGCGATCACTACTTCCCGGACGCCATCAGCAGTGGCTACCTCTATAGCCGTTGCTATACGGCTTCCATACGGTCATATAGTAACTTTCATGATCCGCATGATAGTCCACGGACGAGGCCACCTATTAACCATGGCTCTTGGACGAGAGCCAGGTCAATCTCCTCTTTACAGACGACCCTGCACAGGGTGGCTGACGCTCCTCTGGCGTGCTGCAGGTTCGCCTGGAGCACCTTAATTGCGCTCCGCATCCTCTCTTAGCGCCTTAGTGACAAGGCGACATGCCTTGCCACCCCGAGAGTCATTGCCACGGATGCCCTTCGGCACTCTGGCGGAGCTGCTCGGGGGAGGTCGGCTAGCGACCCCAGTCGCGGGAAGTACCCTTGCGGGTAGCTTGCGCCCAGCGCTTATTGTGGGTCGGGCAGGGGCCAGGTGGCGCCCGCTGTCAGCCACAGGTCTGGTGCGGCCCGTTGGTGGGTTGGGGGCGGAGACCCCCGCGCCACTGCGGTTGCAGCGCTGGTAGACGCCACCGGGGCGGCAGCTACTGCCGTCGCGTAGGTGGGGGCAACCTTCGTCGCTTCAAGAGGGGCATGGGTTGGGGGGGAATGGTTGGAGAAGGGGAAGGGGGACGGGCAGGAGAGGGGGAGGCTCTGGGGACGGAGTTCTTCAGGAGAAGCTTAACTCGTCCAAAGACGAATTTCACCTTCCCGTTGCACTCCGTCAGAGCCTTATACGACTCCTCGTCGACCAACATCGCGAGGTGAGTCGTGGTGCCGTTGAGGCTGTGCTGGACCACCCGCCACTGCTTCGTTGAGAAGCAGTCCGCATTTTGGATGCCAAGGTAACCCAGAATGGCGGCGGGAGTCAGGTCAGCACTACTGGGGAAATATCCTCGGATGAGGTGAGCTTTAGGAAACTCAGTCTCCTCCAGTAGTTTAATGTCAAGGGAGCTGATGGACCTGATGTGTCCAACGGCTCCCCTGACCCAGTCAGCAGTGCGGCTGTCCTCGCACACCAGGAGCAGCCATTCGTTTCGGGGTATGCAACCCTCGAAACCTGGACTGGCGCCCGGTGTGGGATGAAGCAGCAAAGCCTTGGCAATGCTTGCTTTCAGCGTAGCCACCTGCGGATTTTTGGGGTCAGCCGACGTGAAGCCCAGTTTCACGCTGCTTGCCACCTGGCTGTGAGGTGGCTTTGTGGACTCCACATGAGTCTTTTTGGGCTTCTTTGAAGACCCTTGGGGATCGAGGACGGTTTCGTCAGCGCGCGTCCGTTTGGCCTTGGTTTCCACGGGGGACGCGGTGGCGATAGCTAGAGCCTCTGCTCTGCTCGAACCCTTCTCGAGTGCGGCTTTAAATAGCCTCTTCTCGCGTGTCTTCAATTTCACGAAGGCGTTCTCAGATTGCAGTCGCAGCTTCTGGATCTGAGAGCCTGCTTCCGTGAGACCTGACCTCTGAGAGGCCACGGAAGCGTCGTCAGCAAGGCTGATCAGGTCAGCATCAGCTTCCGCGTCAGAGGACATCACCTCGACGAGTTGCTGCCTGCCTGAACAGCTATTGGACGAGAAAGCAGCACTAACGAACTCATCGTCCAAGGGAGTCCGTGGCATGTCCGGGTCCCCTAGAGTACCAGGGCCAAGACCCGTGGTATTGGGGGTGGAAGCCAGCAGCCCACTGGCTGCAGTGCTGTTGATGGGGTCGGCCGATCAGGCTTCGCCCTGGGTGGATGCTGTTAAAGTCGCATAAGACTTATCTGGTTTTAAAAAGTTATCCATAAGTTTTGGACCCACAAGTAGGCGGGAAGGGAAGGTCTCCCACGGCATAGCCCGCATACCGTGGGAAGTCTAGATGAAACTGGAGGCCGACAGGTATCCAGAGTCCGCATACTAACGACCGGGCTACCCCCCGGCCATGCATCCCTTGGCGTATGCTGTTCCGCCTTGGATTGGGGTGATTTATAGAATAACAATCTTCGCCCGACTTTAATTAGTCAGCACCCCTAGCAGAGACATGACCGTGCTAGAGGCCTGCTTCCAGCCGCCCTTACGTGGAGAGTATAGCCGCACTTCCGGCAGTAGGAGCAAGGACGGCACGTACCTCAGTCAAAGCTAGGGTTACATAGAGTTCCCCTTGCTGCCTCTGACGGCTGACGGCTAAGGCTGCGGATAACAAAACAAGAATTCCCGATCCAACATTTGCTGCAAAGGATTGGGGAAAACCCGGTAAAACCCAATAAGATCGGTAGATTAATATTAGTTGTTAGGATGTAGAGTTAATTGATTAAGGATAGACAGTTTAACAGAGTAAAGGGAGGACTCGGAGTTGAAAACTCTAGACAGTCTATTGAAGTCAGCTCAGAGAACTCGGAAAGGGTCATGCAAACTGAAGTTAGTAGGAAAAAGGCAAAGGAAAGTAGCATAAAATTACAAGAACTCTAGAAGGAATACAGAAATTGATTTGATTAAGCAGAGTAAAGGAATCTATATTGTAATTTTTTAGCTTTACAATAAATATAACGCCTAAGATAATACAACGGTTAGTTAAAGAAGGTAGGTTAATTAAAAGGAGTCTACTAGAGTATGGTGGTAAGTCTACACCCGGAACCCAATTAAAACTGCGCAAGGCAAAGAGTAGAAACTGCTTTTGAGCAGACTCAATTCTATCTTAGTGAATATGGTATTGCGGCGACCACACGCAAGACCCATATTCAAGAGTTGGACGTACAAGAGAAGTGTAAAGCAACTTAGTCGTGTAAGGATCCTCGAATTCTTTGCCCCATCTTTTGATGAACCCGTGTAGTCGAAATGCCTTATTGACAATTTGTGTAATGTGACGATCAAATTTCAATTTATGATCAAAGAGGATACCTAAATCAGCTACTTCAGATATTCTTAAGAGTGGGGTTAAGTTAAGATTGTAATTGATGACATGATAGTTACATCTGTAAAATGACATAACCTTGCACTTCAAACACCATTCAAAAAACAAATCAAGATCTGTTTGAAGAAGGTTATTTGAAGGATCACTGTGTGTCAAACAGAGTTTCACATCATCGTCAATAAAAAGGTTAAATAGCAATGGTCCAAGGTGGCTGCCCTGAGGAAAACCAGAAGTAACTAAAATCGGCTTAGAAAGACATTCTTTAAAAAGAACTCGTTGAAACCTATTAGTTGAATAATCAGATATCCACAAAATGAGCTTTTGAGGAAAACCAATCAAATTTAACTTATGAATTAAGAGATTATGATTTACGGAGTCAAATGCTTTACTGAAGTCAGTATAGACCACATAATTTTGCATTTTGTTCTGAAATCCTAGATTAATGTGAGATAAAAATTCTAAAAGATTGGAAGCTGTTGATCTTGCCTTTATAAACCCATGTTGATGGGATGAAATTATAGATTTACACATAAAAGTTAACTGAGTCGTAAATTTTTTTCAAAAATCTTAGGAATTGCGGACAATTTGGAAATACATCTATAGTTCTTCACATCATGGTTAGCACAACTTTTGTGAAGAGGAATGGAAAAAGAGTTTTTCCAAATAGGTGGGAAATAACTATTGGATAGTGACAAGTCTAGTAGCTTATGAATTGGTTTCAAAATTGAATCAGCACAAAATCTAAGTACGCATGCTGGAACTCCGTCAGGGCCAGGAGAGAAAACGGGTTTTAACGATTTAAGATCATTTAGTAAAGAGATTTTGTCCATAGAAGGACAGAAGGGTGTTAAAATTTTGTATATTATAAGGGTATGGATGTAAAGGGGAACTATAAGGTTCAGTTGAATAAGTTGATTGAAAAAAGTCTTCAAACAAATCGGCGGCTGCATGATCATCAGTTGCTTCCTTATTTTCTTATGATAGAGAGGGAGGAAATCTACTTGATTTACGTTTTAAGTTGAGAAAGGTATAAAACTGCTTTGGATCCTGAACAAACTGCAAACGGCAGCGACGGAAATACTTTTTGTAACAATTTGCATTCAGAGCAATAAAGTTTGCTCTTGCAGCAATATAACGCGTAAAATCAGAAGGATTGCAAGTTAATTTAATCTTTTTAAAATAACGCGATTTCAAATTTTTCAGCCTTACTAACTCACTTGAAAACCAAGGAGGGCTATTGGACTTTACGGGAAGAGTAACAGGAACGCATTGATCAAAAAATGAGTCCATAGAGGAATAAAAAAATTAAATGCATGTATTTAGATCCGAACATGAATAAAATAACTAATCATGTTCCAGCGATGCAGTCTTTATCTTCTCAATCGTTGCAAATATCCGTCCTTTCATAGGTCTCTTTAGTTTTGGGAACAAGAAAAAGTCACATGGGGCTAAGTCCGGTGAATATGGTGGCTGAGGCATGATTGTGGTGTTGTTTTTTTGCCAAAAAATCTCTCACAAGCAAAGATGAGTGAGGGCTCTTTTCACTTATAACCTTTATGCCTCTCACAACCAAACAAAAAACGCCATTCACTTGAATCTTGGAACTGATGTTCGGGAAGAGTGTACCAACATAACAAAACAAAAAAATCGATAATCGAAAGTACATTGCCCGCGAAATTTGAAAAGCTTGCTTACTTTTTGAACACACCCCGTATATAGATAAATACTATATGAAGTTATCCTCTAAATTGCAATCCGATCGGACAATAAACACTAAAGTTATTAGATAAACTATTTTAACCCTTCGGCCAGGAAACAAGTTGTCGATGATGTCATAACTATATTACTTTAGCAGTAAAGAAAAAAACGATCGACTCTTCTGTTCCATGCACATGTCATTTGTGTACATTTGTATACAACAAATAGGTGGTGCGGTAGATCGATATAATTGTATGCAAGTATTTACATGCATTTTTTGTACATATTCATAATATGCGTACATGCACATATGATTATTATTTAATAATTCATATTTTAGGGTCTGTGAAAAATACAAAACCATAAAATGAAAAAAATATTAATTTTGATTACTCGATATATTATGAGTTATCGATATCAGCCAATTCAAAATTTATAAAGAAATACCGATATATAATGCTCTTTGCAGTGATAAATTATTGGCAACGTTTCGAAATTGATGCAAGGTGGAAGCGCAACGCAATTCTCCTTCAGCGGGAAACTTTTATGAACGTTTATTAATATAAGTGAACACAAATCGCCACCACTATTTTACTATCGGCTATTAATTAAAATTCTCAATCAAAATTGCGCTTTATTTGGATTTAAATTTCGCATGGTCATACTAAGTTTGAACGACACGCACTAATTTAATTGACAAAC
The DNA here is from genome assembly GCA_018904035.1 of Zaprionus ornatus. NCBI lineage: Eukaryota > Metazoa > Arthropoda > Insecta > Diptera > Drosophilidae > Zaprionus > Zaprionus ornatus. The sequence continues at coordinate 137,788 of JAEIFZ010000245.1, read as the reverse complement.
ATAAAAAGAAGAACGCATAGACAATGCAAAAGCGAATAGACGAGTGTCGTAAACATTAGACTAAGCGAGAGGGCAAAAGGTATTTGTATGCATTTTTAGCGCTTCGCAAAATTCTTTACATTTGCTTCATCTTGATTTCTTATCACAAAAAATGCATATTGTGTCTTCTCAATCTGATTACATACATATGGTACACGTATGTCTCCACGCATGTGTATATGCTTAATTTCATATGTATGTATATGTATAAATACAGTGCCGCTCAAATGAATAGTTTTGAAAAGTATTTCTCACATTTTGTTCTCTTTCTTTGGTCCAATTGCGTTTTTTTCTCTCAAATTTTTTTTTGTTTTGAACGTTCAATTCCTTGCTTATTATGTGCAAGAAAAATATAACGGACGAAGGCAACGGTAATTCGGAATTTTGATTTCATCGTGTAATTCGCTCAATGTGTGCATTATTTTTGGCTCATCTGAATAGGTTTTACATTTTTGATTTCACTTTTTGTTTAACCGCGTGAAAAGAGTTGAATTCTTTTGTATTCCAAAATTAAAATCCTATTTTATTATTTTTTCTAAAATGGGCTGCGGAAAACCTTTAACCGATTTTGAAAAAAGTCAAATAAAATGCAATATTGAATCTGGCTTAAAACACGAAAAAAAACCACATCTCAATTATGCTCAAGATGGTGGTTTTCTCCTATTGCCACAAATGTACAAATGTATGTGTGTACACAAATTAAGTATGCATGAGTATTAGCATATATGCCTATGTATTTTCTGTAATTGACATGTGAATGGAAGGGAAGAGTCGAGAATCAGCTCGGGCTACGCGCTCCCATTGTTAGAAATGAGTACTTTGAATGTAAATCGCAATATAAATCAAAATTGTCGATTTGCGTTGGTTATACCCTTATTTTGACCATTCTCTATTATTTAAGTGCCTTGAAATTTGGTTTTTTTTTTATATTTTTTTTTTTTTTTTATTTTTAAATAACCTTTCCTTTTTTTTTTGTTTTTAAAAAAAAACTTTCTTCCCCCCTTTTTTTTTGCGGACTCAAAACAAAACATTTTCAACTCCTCATATTTCGCTATATTAAACAATTTCCATTGAGTCCTGAGTAACTCTTCTTGTAATCAATACACCACCTACGCAGTCTAAAAGCCTAGCGTGCAAAACACTCAATTCTTATTTATAAACAAACTCTTCTTGAAATCAATACACCACCCACGCAGCTGAAAGCCGAGTGTGAGAAACACTCAATGTAAACAAATCCTCCTTCGTCCAAATGGCATCACGAGCTTTAAGCTTTAGCTCGATCAGCTTTAAGCTTTAGTTCGATCAGCAGAAGCTTTGACATTTTCAAAGGCTACTTTGGCCTCAGAACAATATTGTAATTTTAGTCTTAATTTTGTACTGTCAAGAAACGAAGTCGTTCTCCACTAATAAAAAAATATATTTTTTTCAAACTCGTAGAATCGGTTTGATTAATTGGCGCCCAACGTGGAATCACACACAGAAGGATAAACGAAATCCTTAAGTGATTTTCAAGCAAAATAACACAAAAGGGATTAACAACCATAATTCCCAAGTGTCGCGAGTGACCGGTTTCTTGTATTGTCAATACAATACTATTGTAAAAAGAGAGCAAATATCCGAAAACGCTCTTTAAGAACTCAAAGACAGACCATTTATTTAAATAAAAAGGTGTCCAAGGAAAAAGAGAAAATATCCAAAAACGCTCATTAAAAAAAAAAAAAAAAAAAAAAACTTAAAAGTGTCCCTCAATCATACCAAACTTAAACCAAACAAGTGAGCCATAGTGCAACTCAATCATACCAAACTTAAACCAAAGACAAACATAATAAGTGAGCCATAGTGCAACTCAATTATACCAAACTTTAACCAAAGACAAACATAATAAGTGAGCCATAGTGCAACTCAATTATACCAAACCCATACCAAGAAGGAAGACCCTCACAGCAAGAAGGAAGACCCTCACAACAAGAAGGAAGACCCTCAGCAAAGAAGGAAGACATCCACGTGAGCGTCGATAAACTATATCTTTTTTTATTTTATTATTATTAAACTAAGCTGGACGACCTAATAAGTGGTTTTTCAAACTTAAAAATGGCTAACAATTTGACAGCAGATTTAATTGCAGAATTAATAGCAACGAAAGCTAAAGCCTTAACAGAAGAAATTGCAGAATTAAGGTTACAGTTAAATAACAACTCCAACCCAGTTCAAGAGTATCAACCTACTCAAATAAATGATTTGATTAGGTGTAATGAGTCATTCGATGTAATCAAATCAATACCAGAATTTGCATGTAGCTATGCAGGTTACGTCAGTTGGCGCGAAGCAGCGTGCTCCGCCATGAAGCTTTACATAGAAGGTAGCCGAAAATATGTAGGTGCCTTAACAATCTTAAGAAACAAAATAACAGGAAAGGCAAATGATACTTTAACTAACCATGGTACAGTACTTAACTTCGATGCAATACTTGCACGATTGGACTTCGCTTATAGTGATAGGCGTCCAATTCATATAATTGAACAAGAACTTAGTGTCTTAAGGCAAGGCAATATGACAGTTCTTGAGTATTACAATTTGGTTAATAAGAAATTAACCCTATTAATTAACAAAACAATTATGACATATGGCAACAAAGCCGATGTTATAAATGAAATGAACTCTAAAAACAGGGAAAACGCATTACGAATTTTCATTACAGGCCTGAACGGCAATCTTTCTGAAGTTTTGTTTTCTATTAAACCAGAAAACCTTCCAAATGCATTAGCTAAAGCTCAAGAGCTCGAGGCTAACCATCAAAGGGCAAATTTCGCCTACAATTATTATGCTCGCTCTCAACCAACGAGTAACGCAAATCCTAAGACTCAAAAGAAGTCTGAAAAGCCAGATCAACAACATGATAATAATCTACGTTTCAATCAAGGAAACCAGAATAATTATCAACAAACAAATAGGAACGTTTTTGCCCAAGGCAATTCTACTCCACAGCCCCCACCGATCCCAATGGAGATCGATAAGTCTTTACAGATCCATAATAGACCCCAAGACAATCGTCACAACTCTCACCCGTTGAAGCGAGAGTACACCCCACATTCAACACAACAACAACCGCAAAAAGCGATGCGTGTAAATAACTTGAATGAAGAACATTTTTTAGAGAAAGAGGGGGAGAGCTCCCCTACGTCTTCCGCAGAGACAGAACCTTAGGTATAAGACTTAAGATATTAATAGACACCGGCGCAACAGCGTGCTATATAAGGAAGGGTATTTATCAGAACCCTGAAGAATTAGTTATTAAGAAAAGAATCAAAACGGTTAATGGGTACAGCATGATAACCCACTTTTATAATATAAATATTTTTGGTAGAACCGAAAGGTTCTATGAAATTGAAAATCTCGAAGCAGATCTATTGGTCGGTTATAACCTCTTAAAAAAGATGAGTGCCATCATAGACCTATCAAAAGAGACGCTAGCTTATAATAACGAAATCGAAAAAATTAATTATGAAAGGCCACCTGAAAATACAGTTGGTAATTTACAGTGTTCGGATATAGATCCGAATGTGTTTAATTACTTGGACTCCCAAAAAGGAAAAAGTGATAGTTTTTATCCCTTAATCCAAGTGTCCAATATTGAGTCATCAACAAGCGATGACGATAATTCCCGCACTCACGATAATGAAATCGTTAGTAGCCCTAAACGTAGGAGGAAGGTAAAAAAGAGCAGACGCCGTAAAGCCTCAGTATCCTCTTTTATCAGTTCTTCTTCACTACACAAAGTAAACCATTCCGTGAACTTCACGGACGATTTTCAAAATCTTGAACAACAAATCATTCAAGAAATATCTACCAAGCATTCGCAAATTCAAACGTGCCTTCCCTTTAGAACTGACATTAAAGGAGAAATAAGGACGTTAAGTGACAATGCTATATATAGTAAACAATATCCTTACCCCCATTCAGTTAACAACTTTGTTAACAAAGAAATAAACAGGATGTTGGATGAAAATATTATTAGGCCAAGTAAAAGTCCTTACAATTCCCCAGTGTGGGTTGTAGGTAAAAAAGGTTATAATGAAGATGGAAGTAAGAAGAATCGACTGGTAATCGATTTTAAAAAACTAAACGAAAACACAGTACCCGATAGATATCCGATGCCAGATCCATCGGTAATTTTATCCAATTTGGGAAAAGCACGTTTCTTTTCAACTATAGATTTAGAATCAGGTTTTCATCAGATCCTAATGAAGGACGATGACATTGAGAAAACTGCGTTTTCAATTAACAACGGGAAGTATGAATTCCTTCGATTGCCTTTCGGATTGGCGAATGCGCCACGAATCTTTCAACGGGCAATGGATAATATTTTAAGAGAAAAGATTGGGAAAACATGTCACATATATGTAGACGACATAATTGTTTTTTCCGAGACTGCGGAACAACATCTATATGATCTAAAAGAGATCATAGACATATTGTTCGTAGCGAATATGAAAATAAGTATAGAAAAATCTAAGTTCTTCCGAAAGGAAACCGAATTCTTAGGTTACTTAGTGTCACATAAGATAATTAAAACCGATCCACAGAAAATAAAAACAATTGTGGAGTATCCACCCCCCGCAACATTAGAGAGTTGCGTGGATTCTTAGGATTAACTGGTTACTATAGAAAATTTGTAAAAAATTATGCCTCCATAGCAAAACCACTCACTAAACTGTTGCAAGGCCATAATGGAATGGTATCTAAACATATGTCCAAAAAAATAGAAATTACTTTAGATGAGGAAAGCACTTCAGCTTTTGACAATTTAAAATCCCATTTAACTGCACAGGTTGAACTAACTCAACCAGATTATTCAAAAAAGTTTGTCCTAACCACGGACGCGTCCGATGTAGCGATTGGTGCTGTTCTTTCACAAGATAACAAACCAATCACTTTTATTTCAAAAACCCTAAATAAAACTGAGCAAAACTATGCCACTAACGAGAGGGAACTTTATGCCATAGTTTGGGCATTAAAAAATCTTCGAAACTACTTATATGGGGTAGTCAATTTGGAAATCATTACCGACCATCAACCACTTTCTTTCGCAGTTTCTGCGCGGAATCCCAATTCCAAAATGAAAAGGTGGCACGCATTTATCGAGGAATTTTCTCCAAAGATATTATACAAGCCAGGAAAAACTAACGTTGTCGCAGATGCTTTGTCCAGACTACAAATGAACAACATCACTTACCAAAATCACATTTCAAGTAGTTCGTCCGATAGCGGAACTGTCCATTCTGCCGAGAGTAGTTATGAGGAAATCATAGCAGAAACTAACAAGCCTTTAAATCAGTTCAAACAACAACTGCTTATTTCAAAAAACAAGTTTACCATTCATGAAAAAGTCAACAATTTTGATAAAACAAGACACATTATAGAATATGACACTGTGGACAATTTAGTAACCATATTAAAAGAATTCTTACAGCCTAACGTAGTTACAGGAATTCATTGTACCCCCGAGGATTTATATGAAATCCAAACACAACTTAAAAATACATTTACCAATAAGTTTTTATATACTAAAAAGTTTTTACTCGATGTCATAAATAGGGATGACCAACAAATAATAATAGAAGAAACCCATGCTAGAGCTCATAGAGGGTTTGACGAAAACTTAAAGCAGATTTTAAGATATTATTACTGGCCTAAATTGTATGAAGAGCTCAAACAACACATTCGTAATTGCACAGTTTGTAATAAAAATAAATACAATAGACACCCAAAACAAATTCCAATTTCAAAAGCCCCAATTCCAGAAAGAGAAGGCGAACAAGTACATATCGACATTTTCTATGCCCAAAAACTAATTTTTTTAACTTGTATTGATGCTTACTCTAAGTATTTAATAGTTAAGGAAATTCAAAATAAATGCAATATGGAATTCAAAATTCTCGAACTCATTCAACCATTTCCTTTTGCCAAGTCCATAATGATGGACAATGAGCCTAGTTTCTCTTCCGCCCAATTCAAATCAGCAATAGAGCGTGCTGGCTTAACCATTTTTTATGCAGATCCCAGACATAGTCTCACCAATGGCCAAGTAGAAAGAGTACACTCAACATTAATTGAAATTTCACGCTGTATTCAGGAAGAATACAATCTTTTGAACCATAAAGAAATAGTTTATCGCGCAGTCAGAGAATATAATAACACCATACAATCTTCCACACAGAATAAACCCAATGATATTATGTTTAACAAAATTGATCTCACCCACTTACCTAACAAATTGAAAACAGTTCAAACTAAAATGTTAGAATACCACAATCAAAAAAGGGCACCAAAAAATTACGAAACAGGAGACATAATTTATGAAAAAAAGCATGGAGAAAGAAATAAACTGCAGCCTAGATATAAAAAACAAACAGTTAAAGAAGATTTAGGAAATAAGGTTATCATAAATAACAAAAATCGAATAATTCATAAAGATAACATTAAGTTTTAATCAAATTTTGCATTTTCTTTATTTTTTATGTTTTTAGCATGTACATTTTACATATATTATTTACCCTAACATTACTGGGTTCAACAATTCCCAATATTATAAACTACTCGAACGAGGAATATGTCTTACTTGAAGACGCAGACAACATATTTTTATACGATACTTATGGAGAACTTTTCCACGTTACTAACTTAAGTTTTTACAAATATATTAGCGAAGAAGAGTTAAATTACATGAAGGATAGAAACACCAGTGAAGATTGGGATTTTTATTTAAACTTAAAATTAGCCAGTTCCCTTTTTTCTCAACTTGTACCACATAAAATAATTAAACGAGGTATTAATGAACTAGGCACCATTTTTAAATGGATAACAGGTACACCAGATCACAATGACTTAATCACACTTCAAAACAAAATCAATGACTTGGTCGAAAACAACAATAAACAAAACCAAATCAATTCTGCATTTTTAAAGAAATTCAAAAAGTAACCAATTTACTAGAAAACTTAAAATTAGACGAAGAACTTGCTATGAAAAAACAGAGATTAAAACTGCTGTCATTCGACTTACAAAATCTGCGAAACGCTATAACATTTTCAAAAGCCAATATTTTATATTCAAAAATTCTAAACAACCACGATTTGGCAGACATATTTACACATGAAAAATTTAACATAACTATAATAGACCTAATGGATGTTTCTATTTTATCAATTATATCGTATAAAGGTTTAATTATATATTACATAAAATATCCCATTGTAAAACTTAGTTGTAAGTTTTTTCACGCAAAAGCCATATCTCAAACAGATGGTAAATTAATTATTGACGACAAAGTCGCCAAATGCAACGATACTTATTACCCAATAAAAACTTTCAAAAAAGAAATATACAATAATTTTGGTCAAATTCAAGAAAAAGACAATTGCTTTGTAGATATGCTTAATAAAAAATATGCAGTTTGCAAGAAAATCAAAGAAAAAACAAACCCGTAGAAATTATTACAGACGGAGCTATTCTAGTCTCCGGTTCAAACTATATCAACCACACATTTGTTACAGACATTTATGTAGTTACTTTTCAAGTCATTGTTGACATCAATAATATAACTTATACTAATAACAAACAAAAACTGTTAAACTATATCGAAAACAATAGATTTAAAAATTACCTGATATCAGAATATTTACAAAGCAACAATTCCGAACTTAAATTTCAATATATAGATATATTATCCCAAATTATTATACCACTTAAGCATAATCATTTTGAAACAACATTTGTAATAATTTTAATCATACTTGTATTTTGTATGTCAAAGCTTCTTAAGCACCTTTTCCCCAATTTATTTTTGAACATCTTTAACTTCATAAAAGCTAAATATTCTTTAGTTACTAAACGTAACACTATTCAAAAACCAAAAGTTGACCCTGACACTTTAAAATCATTAAGCGAGAAAGTCGACCAATTGTCAGATACCCTTTAGAATCGGGGACGATTCATTTTAAGAAAGGGGGGAGTTATCACCCTGAGTTACTCAGCGTTCCTTATGTAAATTGTAAACAACCTTTCATAGTCTTATCGGACTCAAAACAAAACATTCTCAACTCCTCATATTTTGCGGACTCAAAACAAAACATTCTCAACTCCTCATATTTCGCTATTTTAAACAATTTCCATTGAGTCTCTTCTTGTAATCAATACACCACCCACGCAGTCTAAAAGCCTAGCGTGCAAAACACTCAATGCTTATTTATAAACAAACTCTTCTTGAAATCAATACACCACCCACGCAGCTAAAAACCGAGTGTTAGAAACACTCAATGTAAACAAATCCTCCTTCGTCCAAATGGCATCACGAGCTTTAAGCTTTAGCTCGATCAGCTTTAAGCTTTATTTCGATCAGCAGAAGCTTTGACATTTTCAAAGGCTACTTTGGCCTCAGAACAATATTGTAATTTCAGTCTTAATTTTGTACTGTCAAGAAACGGAGTCGTTCTCCACTAAAAAAAAATTATATTTTTTCAAGCTCGTAGAATCGGTTTGATTAATTTGTATACTTTATTTAATAGTTTTTAATCTATTAAGTTGAGCCAAGAAATTGGAGATTGTTTTTGAAAAAAAAATAAATAAATAAAAATGATTTAAAAACCAAACTAAGAGATTAGAAAAAGATCAGAGCTGTATAACAAATGACAGATTTAATCATACATAAAAATTTATTTCGCTTAAATCGGATTGCACATAACTGAGATACAACATTTCAAACCTAAAAAACAAGTCAAAACTATTCAGTTGAAAGGCACTGTATATATTTATATTTATTTATTTATCTAATAAAAGAAGACGAAAAATTACACAATATAAAAAATTAAATATATCAAAATATATAAAATAATAATAAATAAATATGAAAACATAAAATGTGAACCTACACACCCGGGGAATGAAAAACCCATCTCCGACCGCAAGAGTTGTACAGTGGCTAAGTGAGTTATGTCTCGGATTCTAATGTCAGTGATGTTGACCGTTTTTGGGACTCGCTTGCTGCGAGTGCGGCAAGTGAAATTTTTTGTTGATTTTCATTAAGCAAAATTTAAACGGTCAATAAATGTTTATTAAAATTTATTTAAAAATAATTATTTATATTAAATGTAAAATAATTAGTATAATTTGTTTGTCTTTTAATAAATAAAAAACAATGAAAAAAATTGTGGAAAAACTATTTTTAATTGAAATTTAATTTAATATGAGAAATAGCGGAGTTGTATATCACAGCCCCCTCGGCTGCTGCTTTCGTTTTAGTTTATTTGAATAAAAGAAATAAATGAGATTAATATTAAATAAGAGGAAATGATACAACCTTTTCTTATGAGAATGGAACGCGCGCCAACATCGCACACAGGTATTTAAAATTCCCGTCAGCCACTCTAACCACTCAGCTATTGGCTCATCTCTTGATCATTAGCCACGGTTACATGGAGCGCGCGCCAACAACACACACAAGTATTTAAAATTCCCTTCATCCACTCTAACCACTCAGCTATTGACTCATCTCTTGATCATTAGCCATGGTTGCATGGTTGACCATTGACCGGCCGATAACAAATAAAAAGTTTTAAAACGAGTTTAATTCTTATCATATCTTACTTATTCAGAGTCCGATTAACTGAAATTTTCTCAAGACGCCCGTGGAAAGGTATTTGTCATTTGTGACATTCAGCTTTGCTTGTTGATTTTAAATTGTTGGTTCAAAACAATTACTGACTTACAGAGGCGGGAAGAGGCACGTCGTAATTTAAAAAAAAAACTTCGAGACACTGCAATATACACGAACGTTGTTACAAAAAATATAATATAGTTTATGAATATATATACATAGTTTATGATCACGATTCTATATGTTTTGGGCGATATTCAAAGGTTCTTCAGTTTCTTGTGGTTAGGCCGAAATCCAGGCGTCATGGTGAAATTCGGACCGCGGATTCGGATTAAACAAAATACATTTAACTGCATATGCCGCATACCCAGATCATGACACTTTTTATACCCTTGGACCATTGAAAATGGTCAAAAAAGGGTATACTAACATTGTGCAAATGTATGTAACGGGCAGAAGGAGGCGTCGGAGACCCCATTAAGTATATATATTCTTGATCAGGATCACTAGCCGACTCGATTGAGCCATGTCCGTCTGTCTGGATGAACGCGCCGATCTCAGCTATTACAAAAGCTAGGGACACCAAATTTAGCATGACGATTCCTGTACACCATACGCAGATCAAGTTTATTTTCAATTTGCAATCCGATCGGACAATAAACACTGAAGTTATTAGATAAACCATTTCGACCCTTCGACCAGCAAAGAAGTTGTCGATGACGTCAGAACTAAATTACTTGCGTAGGAAAGAAAAGGAGAAACGATGTGAGCGCGAAGCGAGAGCTGCTTCTCGACTCTTCTTTTCCATGCACATGTCAATTACCGAAAATACATGTGCATACATGCAAACACTTATACATACTTAATTTGTGTTCACACACACATATGTAAAATTATATACAACCAATAGCGTGGTTGATCGGTAAGCATGAATGCAGGTATTTACAGACTTTATAATATAGATATATTATTATTATTATATAATAATTTATATATTGACTATTTATTAAATAAATATAAATTTAGATTTCACGATATATTATGATATCGATATATGTTTTAATTTTTAATTGTATTAATATGTGTAAATTATATTATATTCCCACGTCTATGGAGTCTTTGTTTGAAAAAAATGTACTAACATTTTAACTATTTTTTTTTTTAATATATTAGATTCTTTAGATCATTATTTTAAATTTAAGGTTTCGCACACTTTTTAATTTTCGGCGATAAATTATTGCAACGTATCAAAATTGTTGCAAGGTTGCAGCGCGCTTCAGTGTTATGTTAATTTGTAGTTTGCGATGGGCGTGTTCGGTGTCGTCGTCGATTGTCGATTAACATTTGTATTTTCTATATTAAATATAAAATAATATATAATTAATTCGCTTGTTCGTGATGCATTTAACATTTAATGCAAATTAATATAAGTCGAGTTTATAATAAGAAAATCCTCGTGTGTGAGTGTTATTCGTTAACGAAACATTTTTTAAGTGTATGAATGATTGCGCTCTGCCCGGAACTTGGCGCGCAATTTTTTTGTTCATGCATACATATATGTGTGTATAAACTCTTCTGAAGTTTGTGTGATTGTGCATGAATATCGGTATCGGTTCGTTTCCGCGATTCAAATTGGAATTTTCGCTGGAATTGTTCGCAGGTTTAATTTATTATTTCTTTGATTTATATTTTTTCTTTTTTCCACACTTTGTTTATTTTTATTTTCTTTATTAAATTTTATTATCATTAGATTTGTTCTATCATTAGATAATTATTTTCATTTATAAGATAATTATAATATATAATATACATATATTTATTTAAATATATTGTATGAATATATTTATATATATAAATAAATATATAGATAAATATATATTCAAATTAAATTAATTAATAAGAGTTTTATTTTTAACAAGATGCTGAGTTTCGATCTCAGGAAAGAGAGCAGGATGCTGTTCGTCGCCGTGTTCGACGAACTGATCATTCAACATGTCAATTATCGAAAATACACGTGCAGAAACATATACTAATACTCAACCAATAGGTGGCGTGGTAAATGAATATGAATGTATGCAAATATTTTCATGAATTAACTTTTTAGTTGATTAGGAGTTCAAAAAATAATGTGTCTTTATTGATCGGGTATTTAATTAGAACTAAGAGTTTATCATAGGAAGGCTGCTGCTGTAGGGAGTCGCCGCCGTCGCTGCCGCTGTTGCCACCGCTGCCGCTGCTGTCGCTGGTGCAGTCGCTGATGGTGTCGGGTTGCTGGTGTCGGAATTTGCTGACCAAGCGCACGTGGTCAGCGTTCCCACGGTTTTGGGAATGCTGCACGTTGCTTATGCAACTTTTCCTCGTGAGCGGTTGCGGTTCTCGTTGTTGTGCAGCAGGAGTGTTGTTAACTCCTCCCCCTTTAAACGCGGACGTCCTCGGTCGCGATGTACAGCCGTTTTGTTCGATGATCTGTTTCCATCTAGACGGCAACTTCATAATACCTTCCTCGTAGAAGCCCCCCTCCTTATTTCGGACAGCCACTTTTGAGTTCAACTTCACAACACCAAGGGCATTCGCCATGGACAGGAACAGGTGGTAATCACTTGGCGCTACGTCCGGGCTATATGGTGGATGCGATAAAACCTCCCATCTGAGCTCCCGTAGCTTCTGACGAGTCATCAACGAAGTGTGTGGTCTGGCGTTGTCCTGGTGGAACACTACACCCTTCCTGTTGGCCAATTCTGGACGCTTCTGGTCGATCGCCTGCTTCAAGCGGTCCAGTTGTTTGCAGTAGATGGTAGAATTAGGCGTCATATGGGAGCAGCTCATATTGGATGATTCCCTTCCAATCCCATCAAACACACAGCAAAACCTTCCTGGCCGTCAATCACGGCTTGGCCACTGTTTGGGACGATTCACCGGCCTTCGACCACGACCGTTTTCGCTTGATATTGTCGTATGTGATCCATTTTTCGTCGCCAGTCACCATCCGCTTCAAGAATGGGACGAGTTCGTTCCGTTTCAGCAGCATATCGCAGGCGTTGATTCGGTCCAGAAGGTTTTTTTTGCGTCAAATTATGCGAGCTAACATATCGATAGCTTTTAATATATATATATATATAACATATCGATATATATTTTATATGTTTTGCATATAAATTATATTAATATGTGTAAATTATATTATCTCCCCACGTCTATTGAGTCTATGTTTGAAAAAAATGTACTAACATTTTATCTACGTTTTTTTTTAATATATGTATATTTTGTAATATATATTAGATTCTTTAGATCATTATTTTAAATTTAAGGTTTCGCACACTTTTTAATTGCGGCGATAAATTATTGGCAACGTATCAAAATAGTTGCAAGGTGGCACCGCGCTTCAGTGTTATGTTAATTTGTAGTTTGCGATTGGCGTGTTCGGAGTCGTCGTCGATTGTCGATTAACATTTGTATTTTCGATATTAAATATAAAATAATATACAATATAATTAATTCGCGTGGTCGTGGTGCATTTAACATTTAATGCAAATTAATATAAGTCGAGTATATAATAAGAAAATCCTCGTGTGTGAGTGTTATGCGTTAACGGAACATTTTTTATATTGTATGAATGATTGCGCTCTGCCCGGAACGTAACGCGCAATTTTACAAATGTGCGGTACACTGCGTAACGTACTTTTGTGCATGCATATACGAGGGTCGTTTGATAAGTCCGTGACTTTTTGTATTTGCCGCGCACCTGCTCTAAATACAACACTGCTCCTGTCAGCAGTTATCGATTAACAGCTGACTGTAAAATTTTGAGAAAGCTGCGTTTCTTAGTTTGCGTTTTATAGGCATTGAAAGCAGACGATCTCGTGAATTTTAACGAAAATGGAAAAAAGTGAATTTCGTGTGCTAATTAAGCATTATTTTTTGCGTAAAAAATCCATCACCGAAACCAAGGAAAGACTTGATAAATATTATGGGGACTCTGCACCATCAATTTCAATGGTTAAGAAATGGTTTACTGAGTTCCGTTGTGGTCGTACCAGTACAAGTGATGCCGAACGTTCAGGTCGCCCAAAAGAGGTCGTCATGCCAGAAATCGTCGACAAAATCCATGGAATGATATTGGATGATCGGAGAATGAAAGTGCGTGAGGTAGCTGAGGCTGTAGGCATCTCAACTGAACGGGTACATCACATTTTACATGAATATTTGGACATGAAAAAGCTTTCCGCGCGATGGGTGCCGCGATTGCTCACACACGACCATAAGCGCAACCGTGTGACCATTTCAAAGGAGTGTTTGGCGATGTTCAACCGCAATCCAAACGAATTTTTGCGCCGTTTCGTTACCGTAGACGAAACATGGATCCACCACACCACACCAGAGACCAAAGAACAATCAAGACAGTGGGTTTCTCCGGGTGAACGTGCACCAAAGAAGGCCAAGGTGGGTCTGTCGGCCAACAAGGTCATGGCCACAGTTTTTTGGGATGCACAAGGTATCATTCACATCGATTACCTTGAAAAGGGTAAAACGATCACCGGCGAATATTATTCAGAGCTTTTGGACAGATTCGATATTGATTTGAAGCAGAAACGACCGCATTTGGCGAAAAAAAAGTGCTGTTCCATCAGGACAATGCACGGGTGCACACGTGTGTAGTCAGCATGGCAAAATTTCATAAATTGGGCTACGAACTGCTACCCCATCCAGCATATTCTCCAGATTTAGCCCCCTGTGACTATTTTTTGTTTCCAAACATGAAGAAATGGCTCGGCGGTAAGAGATTCGGGTCAAATGAAGAGGTCATCACAGAAACAAACGACTATTTTGAGGGCCTTGAGAAAACCTATTATTTGGAAGGAATAAAAAAATTGGAAAAACGCTGGACTAAATGTATAGAGCTAAAAGGAGATTATGTTGAGAAATAAAACGCTTCTTTGACGAAAAAAATATATTTTATTCAAAAAGTCACGGACTTATCAAACGACCCTCGTATATATGTGTGTATAAACTCTTCTGAAGTGTGTATGATTGTGCGTGAATATCGTTACCGGTTCGTTTCCGCGATTCAAATTGGAATTTTCGCTGGAATTGCTCGCAGGTTTAATATATTATTTCTTTGATTTATATTTCTTCTTTTTTCCACACTTTGTTTATTTTTTTTTTTAATTTTATTATTATTTGTTTTATCATTAGATATTTATTTTCATTTATATAAAATAATAATTATAATAATATAATTATAATATATAATAATAATTATAATAATATAATTATAATATATAATATATCCGCGATTCCTGCCTGTGGTCTTTGCCTTCCTTGATCCTTGTTAGCGTTTATATTTGTGTGCTTGTTCGTTCTCCTTGAGACAACAACAGCTGGAACTCAAGACTGACTTTCACTCCTCTTGTGGTTCTTTAGGCCACCAAGGACACTATTCTCCCGCGTCTCGGGTCCCTGCTCGGGCGCCATCTGTAAGGTAGTTCCTCTGGCCGGGGTACGCTCGGTCCTGTCCAGAGTCACTTTTTACAAATTATTTGTATAGTTACCGAGACCATGAGACGGACAATAGCTCCCCTTGTGCGTGAGAGAGGGCGTTTTCGGTCTCGGCGAGAGGGGAAGGGAATACGCGCAAACTGCCTCGGTCAGACCGAGTCTGACTGCCGCGTACACGGTACGAGTACGTGGTATCTACGCCCGCCAGACTCTCGAGTCCGGCCCCAACGCCACTAACGCGTGGCTGTGCCACTAGTTCGACATGAGTGTAATGTGGTTGAGCCCAACGATCACGCTCTGCTGAACTACTGGCTCAAGGGTAGATACCATGGTACACGTGAGGTACAGATCAGTACTCCGCGCCCCGCCCACTTCTCAATCAATGTTGTAGCCAGTCGGTGAGACAAAAAAAATGTACTAACATTTTAACTAATTTTTTTTTAATATAAAATGTATATTTTGTAATATATATTAGATTCTTTAGATCATTATTTTAAATTTAAGGTTTCGCACACTTTTTAATTTTCGGCGATAAATTATTGCAACGTATCAAAATTGTTGCAAGGTTGCAGCGCGCTTCAGTGTTATGTTAATTTGTAGTTTGCGATGGGCGTGTTCGGTGTCGTCGTCGATTGTCGATTAACATTTGTATTTTCTATATTAAATATAAAATAATATATAATTAATTCGCTTGTTCGTGATGCATTTAACATTTAATGCAAATTAATATAAGTCGAGTTTATAATAAGAAAATCCTCGTGTGTGAGTGTTATTCGTTAACGAAACATGTTTTAAGTGTATGAATGATTGCGCTCTGCCCGGAACTTGGCGCGCAATTTTTTTGTTCATGCATACATATATGTGTGTATAAACTCTTCTGAAGTTTGTGTGATTGTGCATGAATATCGGTATCGGTTCGTTTCCGCGATTCAAATTGGAATTTTCGCTGGAATTGTTCGCAGGTTTAATTTATTATTTCTTTGATTTATATTTTTTCTTTTTTCCACACTTTGTTTATTTTTATTTTCTTTATTAAATTTTATTATCATTAGATTTGTTCTATCATTAGATATTTATTTTCATTTATAATATAATTATAATATATAATAATAATTATAATAATATAATTATAATATATAATAATAATTATAATAATATAATTATAATATATAATATATCCGCGATTCCTGCCTGTGGTCTTTGCCCCTTGTGATCCCTGTTATCCTTGAGATTTCCAGAAGCTTGGTGTCGTTGATCGTTGTCCTTGCTCGTGATCCGTGATTCCTGCCTGTGGTCTTTGCCCCTTGTGATCCTTGTTATCCTTGAGATTTGTGTGTTTGTTCGTTGTCCTTGAGACAACAGCAGCTGGAACTCAAGACTGTCTGTCCTTGTATCCTTGACATTGTTGTATCCGTGATCGTTGTACTTGGTCCTTGCTCGTGGTCGTTGCCAATGTGATCCTTGTTAGCGTTTATATTTGTGTGCTTGTTCGTTCTCCTTGAGACAACAACAGCTGGAACTCAAGACTGACTTTCACTCCTCTTGTGGTTCTTTAGGCCACCAAGGACACTATTCTCCCGCGTCTCGGGTCCCTGCTCGGGCGCCATCTGTAAGGTAGTTCCTCTGGCCGGGGTACGCTCGGTCCTGTCCAGAGTCACTTTTTACAAATTATTTGTATAGTTACCGAGACCAATAGACGGACAATAGCTCCCCTTGTGCGTGAGAGAGGGCGTTTTCGGTCTCGGCGAGAGGGGAAGGGAATACGCGCAAACTGCCTCGGTCAGACCGAGTCTGACTGCCGCGTACACGGTACGAGTACGTGGTATCTACGCCCGCCAGACTCTCGAGTCCGGCCCCAACGCCACTAACGCGTGGCTGTGCCACTAGTTCGACATGAGTGTAATGTGGTTGAGCCCAACGATCACGCTCTGCTGAACTACTGGCTCAAGGGTAGATACCATGGTACACGTGAGGTACAGATCAGTACTCCGCGCCCCGCCCACTTCTCAATCAATGTTGTAGCCAGTCGGTGAGACAGGGCCGGCAACATCGCTGACATGTTGCTATTTCGAAAGTTGAGCGCAAGTGTGGCGTGGTTGAGCCCGACTGCCATACCGTTTCCTCAGAGATACCCTCGCTAAGTCTCACGCCTCTACAGACACTGTTTGTTGTTGTTTTTGCTGCTGCCGTGGCGTCATTGGTGACCTACTTAATTCGGGCACTTGACTTATTTAGCTCCGATCACCGACTGACTTCTCTCCGCTCTCTATGTCGCTGACCCGTCGTGATTCTGGCGCTTGCCAACGGGCGACACACTTGTCTCCGGCTTCTCTTTGCATCTTTTCTGTCTTGTGCGTGTGCGCTCTCGGCTTGGTTCTCTCGGGCGGTTGGCTTCGGCTGCGTATGCGTTACGCTATGTGTGGGTGTGTGCGTGTGCGCGCGTTCTTGCTTGCATTCCCGATGTATGTGCACTCTTGCTTGCGCTCTCTGTGATCGCCTGCACTCTTCATTGTCGTGTGCGTGCGTTCTTCGTTGCGTGTACTCTGTGTCGGCGCGTGCGCTCTTTGTTGTGTGCTCGCTGTGTCGGCACGTGCGCTCTCTGTTGTGTGCTCGCTCCGGTGTGCTCTCTCCCTACTGCGTGCCCTATTGCCAATTGGCCTATGCTTGCTTAACTAAGTACCTTCATGGTAGTACTTATAACTACTAATACCTTCGTGGTAAACTAATACTAATATTAACCTAAAGCTTTTGTGGGGCTCGAAATACGAGTCCTTACACTATTTTTATTTTAGAGAATTCTAATAATTCTTCTGGGTTTATGAATAGTATTGTATATCTTCCGTTTCTAGAATATTGGTAATTTTTCTTATTTCTACTTCTGACAGGATTAATGAGTTTATGGTGTTAGTTTTCGTCCAGTCTATTGCGTAAATTAGGTTATGTAGTTCTTCTTTAAAGGCGTGGATCTTATATTTTAGTGTGGTGGTTTTTTGGCTTTTGACTTCTAGATTATCTTTTTCTGTTGTAAAGTAGCGTCTCAGGCTGAGGTGAGCTCAGTCGCGCCACGGCGTTTTTACAGGAATAATTTGTAAAATTTGCTGAGACCCGAGCCGAAACGAGGAGAGTGACCTTCTGGGGTTTTTGGGGGTCATCGCAGAGACGAACACGTGGTGTCCAGCTCAGACGGCATGGCCGGCTGTATTTTCCCTATGTAGCGTGCGTGCTGTTGGCGATCGTGTGCACGGGCCGTCAAAGCGGATCCAGTGGCCACCTCCGCTTCTCTGTACGTGCTGGGTATTTACCTTCTCGTGCGTCAGTAGAGCCACGGAGCAGTGCGAGGCCATGTGGACTTTTGTCCGCGCACGCCCACACTGCATGACTCGCGCGCCTCTACCCGTGTGTCCTGTGTAGGCACGGCAGACGACCGACTTGTGGCCGCCTCCGCGGTTTGATCGGCCTCGGAGTCGGGTATTCACCTCAACTTCCGGGATCGACGACACGCGGTTGTTCTCGAGGTTCCACTGTATGTGCCGGGTATTTACCGGCTGACACATCAGTGTAACTCCGGAACAGTTTGGTCAAACAGTCTGGCGCCCGTCGCCCTCGCACATGCGCACTCTGCATGTCGGCGCTCGGTCAGTGGCCGCCTCCGTGATTCGGTTAATCTCGGAACCGGGTATTTACCTCGTGTTCCGGGATCACCGACTCGCGGTTGTTCCCGAGGTTCCACTGTATGTGCTGGGTATTTACCGGCTGGCACACCAGTGGGACTCCGGAACAGTAGGGCCACGCGATCTCGCCGCCCCCCCCGTCACCCACTGACACCTAATTTCACACGCGCACTTCCATTTTTAAACATAATCTTTATTTTACTAACTTAGCCTAAAAAACTAAACTAAACAATAATATATAAATTTGCCCTACCTAAGCACCGTCTTGTTTTCCTGCCCGAAAAACGGGCCCTGCCTAAAATCGGCCATGTAGCGGCTCGCTCACCTTGGTCCACGCGTCTGTAGGTGTTGTCCCCGTCCTTGTTTTTCTCCTGGTCCTGGTGTCGTCCTTTTTTATTGTTCACGTTGTTGTCCTCCTCGTGGCAAGGGTCCGTCGTCCTCGTGAATGTTTTTTTCTCGTTACACACGCGTCTTCTTGTTTTTCGCACTTGTTTGTTTTTGCTTCCGCACGTTCTTAATTCATCACTTCGACTAACAAAAATCCATCGCCGCAATTATTTTCCCCCTCCATGTGCCGGCGTTGATCTTGGCAGCGCAGTCGCCGAGCTTAAGCCGTCCACGCATTCTGCAGCGCTCTCTCGGTTGCTGTGACTGCAGCGCTCTCTCGGCTGCTGTGACTGCAGCGCTCTCTCGGCTGCTGTGACTGCAGCGCTCTCTCTCGGTCAACGTTAGCTGCGCTCGCTCTGTCGATGGTTCGCTCGCTCTGTGGTGGCGCTCGCTCTGCTGCGGCGCTCGCTCTATCGTTTTGGCTGCGCTTTTTCCCGTTGTTTGGCTGCGCTCGCTCTCTCCGTTGTTTTGGCTGCGCTTGCTTTTTCCCGTTGTTTGGCTGCGCTCGCTCTCTCTGCTGGTGTTCGATGTTCGTGTGGTGATCGAGCCTATACCCTGTAACCTCCTCTTGGGGTAGTCTGACTCGACTAAAACGCCGGTTTTGGTTGTTTAAAGGAAAAATGTTCCTTCATTGGAAATAAACTTAAAACTATTCAATTCAATATTACATCTAAGAAAGAAAAAAAGAAGAATATAAACATATAAAGGGAAAAAAATAACAAAAATGTGGGGGCTCAAATTTGAGTCTTCACACCGCCCCCTTACTATGCCAATGGAAAGCAATGATGGGGGTACTGCCACGGCCCAGCGTCACCCGAAATATAGTTCCGTCTACTTGGACGGCGAACCGTACGCGGTGGTGGGCGTGCTGCGTCCGGATTTGGCCCACTACCAATTCGGGCAGCCGACATCCAGGTGTGGCAACTCGCCATGTGGGTGGGGCTTCGACCCTTGATTCTTCCTTGTTATCCTTGAAATTTTTGTGTCCTTGGTCGTTGTCCTTGGTCCTTGCTCGTGGTCGTCGCCCCTTGATCCTTGCTTGTTATCCTTGTGTGCTTGAAATTTTGTGTCTTTGGTCGGTGTCCTTGGTCCTTACTCGTGATCGTCGACCCTTGATCCTTGCTTGTTATCCTTGTGTGCTTGAAATTTTGTGTCCTTGGTCGTTGTCCTTGGTCATTCGGCTTGAAGAGTTCCCGTGTTTCCTCGGTGTCGCAGCTGGGGATTTAAGCTGGCTCGAGGATGTCTTTATTCGCGCCGCGGCGGGGATTAAACTGGTTCCAGGATGTTTTGTTGTACGCGGCGTAGTTTTCACGTGACACTTTTTTCTAGGATTTTCTTGGAGATCTTTTTTTACTTTCACTAAAGCCTGCCAAGGATCCTTTTCATTGTTCTTGTTTTCTTTTCTATTGGACTCGATGTGCTCACTTGGGCTGCTGGTGCTTGACTCCCTCTTGCTAGCCAGCAGCCCGCCTTATATACAAAATAATCGGACTTCGGGCGACCCTCGGCTCGCTCACCCCCCGATGGCGACTTCAGCAGGTCCCCTTCTCTCTCCCGTCGAGTTATCGAGAGAGAAGGGGGGCGAGAGGTGCGGTGCTAGGCGTCTCCCTACGGGCCTCGTGCCTGTGACAGTGTGCGCCCCCTTGTACTTATATTTTTTCTTTCCAACTTATAACTCAATTTTTTCTTCTTTTTCCCCCTCTTTTTTTTTTGGATTTTAGCTTACCGCACTAATAACACTTAATTTTTTTTTTTCAAAAAAAAACGTGCAATGACTTAAAAAAAAAAGAATTGAGACGAAACAGAAACAAAACATGCAAGAAAGATTAAAACGACCGCGTGTCTGTCGCGTCTCAGGCTGAGGTGAGCTCAGTCGCGCCACGGCCACTTTACAGGAATAATTTGTAAAATTTGCTGAGACCCGAGCCGAAACGACGAGAGTGACCTTCTGGGGGTCATCGCAGAGACGAACACGTGGTGTCCAGCTCAGACGGCATGGCCGGCTGTATTTTCCCTATGTAGCGTGCGTGCTGTTGGCGATCGTGTGCACGGGCCGTCAAAGCGGATCCAGTGGCCACCTCCGCTTCTCTAATGGTCTCGGAGCCGGGTATTTACCTCAAGCCTCTGAGACCATCGACTAGCGGCTGCTCCAGAGGTTCCACTGTACGTGCTGGGTATTTACCTTCTCGCGCATCAGTGGAGCCACGGAACAGTACGAGGCCATGTGGACTTTTGTCCGCGCACGCCCACACTGCATGACTCGCGCGCCTCTACCCGCCTCCTGTGTAGGCACGGCAGACGCCCGACTTGTGGCCGCCTCCGCGGTTTGATCGGCCTCGGAGTCGGGTATTCACCTCAACTTCCGGGATCGACGACACGCGACTGTTCTCGAGGTTCCATTGTATGTGCTGGGTATTTAACGGATGGCACATCAGTGGAACTCCGGAACAGTTTGGCCCCGTAGTCTGGCGCCCTTTGCCCCCGCACATACACACTCTGCATGTCGGCGCCTGACTAGTGGCCGCCCCCGTGATTCGATTAATCTCGGAACCGGGTATTTACCACGTGTTCCGGGATCACCGACTCGTGTCTGTTCCCGAGGTTCCATTGTATGCGCTGGGTATTGACCGGCTGGCACACCAGTGGAACCTTGGAACAGCTTGGGGCCACGCGGTCTCGCGTTCGCCACCTGCACAGGCACATGCACACACACACTCACACGCCCTTTTCTTTCTCCCTTGTAGAATTCGCACTTATCTATTTGGACTTTCATGTTGGCCTTACTTAGCGTTTCGAATATGGTGGATAGGTGTGAGACGTGTTCGGACTCGGACTGACTGAATACTGTGATATTATCGATATACACGTATCATATTTTTCCTACGTGGTCTCGTAAAATATCGTCCAGCGCTCTGGAATATTGATGGCGAGTTCTTGAGGCCAAAAGGTAAGCGCGTGAACTCGTATTTTCCACCGTTTTTTGAGAATGCCGTCTTTTCTATGTCATTTTCTTTTAAGGGGATCTCATGGAACCCACTTCTTAGATCTACTATAAAACTGAGAAATATTTGTTGTCGCCCAATTGTGCCTAATTGGTACCTATCCGAAATGGTGACAGAGTTCAATTTTCGATAGTCTATGACTATCCTATACTTCTTCTCTCCAGACGCATCAGCCTTCTTGGGGACTATCCATACTGGAGCGTTGTATGGTGACCGTGAAGGTCTTACGATGCCATCTAGTATCAATTGATTCATTTGTTTTTCGACCTCTGGTCTCAATGAGGCGGGGTATGGGTAGTGTTTACTATACACCGGTAAATCCGATGAAGTTCTTATCTCTCCTTTTACATGAGTGGTGTACGTTAGTTTTTTGTCGGGTTTAGCAAATAAGTCAGAGTGTTTCTTGATGATTGAGTCCCTGAGTTCATTCTGTTTTTCAGTCATATGCTCGGTTCTTACTCTGATGTTGTTTACTGCCTGAGTGGGCAGCTGTTTATGTTTACTCTATAACCCCCGTTTATGATCAAAAGGTCATTTCTAACATCAATGACAGCGTTGAGCCGTTTTAAAGTGTCGTTTCCTATTATGCCATGGAATGTTTTGAGAGTGGGGAGCAGAAAATATCGAATTGGCGTATGATCTTTGTTGAACAGGTGAAGGAAGGTGTGGTGGGTGATTTTTGTGTGATCACCCACAGAGTTTGCATAGAAAGGGTGTTCATTTAACTTTGGGTTCGTTACTAGATTTGTCTCTAGGTAGTTTTGGTTGGATCCTGTATCTATTAGAAACTTGAAAATCTTTCCGTCCTTCGTACCACAATTGATGTAGGGTAACGAAGAACTGTTTAATCTAAAAAATTGACATCGGCTTCATCTACGGACACGGTAGTACACTCCTGTTCGTTTTCCTCCGTTAACGCGCATGCTATCTCCGCTGCCCCTTCATATTCGGATTCCCTATCTGGCTCTGGGTCTCCAGTGGTAACGTGAAATTGTCTCTGGTATTCGGACACGGGACCAGACTGGTCTTGAGGAGGGGGACGTTTCCCGGCAAATTCATTACCCTGTGGTCTGTTCATGTAGTCGACTTGTTTCGATCGGACAGAGTGATCGACTTCCATGGGTACCGGTTTTGGGTGTGGTTTCGGTGCCGATGGTCGTAGAGGTGCTATTTGCTGTTATCCCTGTGTGAGTAATTGCATTCGATATGGGATATAGGAGTTTTGTGGCGATGGTCTATAGGGTTGGAATGAAGTGTTTTGATTGGTATCGTACGGAGGCGTTAAATGTTGATATATTGCTGGTCTCGGGGAGTGATAAAGTCGTGGGTCAAAGTTCCTCCATTGCGTGGAACTGGCATTCTGTAATGGTTTTTGGGTTGCTAGCCTAATTATTTGTCTTGGCGGTAAAGGTGGGGGCTGTTGTCTAATCTTTGGCGCAAATGAATTTCTTTGCTCCTGGTTTTCTACTAGACCACACAAATGCAATGCATGGCTCAGTTCTCTCGGTTCCTTTATGGCTAACAGGCGTGGCAAATCACCATTAAGGCCTCTCACAAATGTGTCGAGTGCCTTGCCTCGGTAGTTATTGGTTAAAGCTCTAATGACCTCTGGTGACTCCTCATGGGCTCCGATTTGATTCAAAATCAATGAGAGCTGATGGTAGACTGCCTGATACTCGAGAGTTTTAAGATCTCGCTTATCAGCATAGTGTGCCGTAAGATACTTTGAAATGGCCTTCCAATTCATTGGCATATTGTAGGATTCTAGAACCGCGTCTGCCTCACCAACTACCTTGGTACGTACAGCTAAAGTCATCAAATAGAATTTGTAGGATTCTTTTTGTCCTTCATAGATAGCCATTATGCGGTTGACGTTTTTTTTCCACGAATTAAAGGTTGCTCTATCTCCCGAAAACTCCTTAATGAGTTTTGTTAATTCTGGTACCCCCCCGCGTTCTTCGCCTGTCCTGGGTTCTACTAGTGGAATGTCGCTAAGATTTTCATGTCCAAAATTCGGGTTGAACATCTTTTCGCTCTCTAGAGTCTCTCTAATTAGATCCTTAATCACACTTTTTAATTCGGGGGTAGTCGTAGGGGTGCTGGTCCCCGGTTGTCTATTTCCAGCCGCTTAACTCAAGCCACCGGCTATACCTAGCCTTGTCATAGCATCGGTTAACCCGCTTGGCATTCTCGAACAAAATTGGAAGTTCGAAGAAATATTCGTTTTGGAATCGGACAACTACTCTATCCTATTTGAGCTTGGGATGCACGAAAAATTATTATTTATTTATATATTTTTCTGTTTTAGGACTTTTGCTTGTTTTTTTTGTTTATTTATGAGTTTATTGGTTGAAGACCAGTGGATGGTCCCTTCCTTCTATCCTGGAGGGTCCCTTAGGATTCGCAGGATTGGAATGTATTATACTGCGATTGCAGTCTCTTTTAGTCGGTTATATTTTTCCACATAGTTATGAATTATTATTCACTTTTTATTATTTGATTTTTCGTCTTTTATTTTAGAGGAAAGGGGCGTATGTTATCGAACTTATTGTAAGATTGTGTATTCTTAACTTCTATGCCTTAATGTCTATACTTGATTTAGTTTCTTTTCTTGGGTTTTTTTTCGGTATTACTTAATCAGTATGCTTACAAGTATATCATAGTCCGGCGAATCTACTACTACTGGCTCTGTAGATTTGTTCCTTTTTGTCCTGCGGCGATGCGGCGAAGCGGCGGTGCGGCAGGTGACTGGGGATCCTTGGTAGCACTACTGTAGTAGCCGTCTGCGAACTGGTACAACAGACGGAGTCGGCGGTAAAAAACGAGACTCATGAGTTCTCTTTATAAAGACAATCGCGCTCGCGGTGCTCGGCTCTTGTGAGTTATTGTGTTCTCGGTACACTGTGTGGCGATGGGGCACTGGTATTTAGAGCACGAGGTACACTGTGTGGCTTTTTTTTTAGGCACTGGTACTTAGACGCGAGGTACACTGTGTGGCGTTTTGGGGCACTGGTACTTAGACGCGATGTCCTTTTTCTTGTTCCCTTGTGCAGCAGGAGTGTTGTTAACTCATGCTTGTGTACATTTTTATAATATTCATAATATGCTTACGTGCACAAATGATTATTATTTAATAATTCATATTTTAGGGTCAGTACAAAAACCCAAAACTTTAAAATGCAATTAAATAAATATAAATTTTGATTACTCAATATATTGCAAGTTATCGATATTGGCCAATTCAAAATTTATAAAGAAATATTTCTTTATAAATTTGGAAATTCTATTTGATGACTTTAGTTGCGTTTCTCGTTGTTGTGCAGCAGGAGTTTTGTTAACTCATACTTGTGTACATATTTATAATATTCATAATATGCTTACGTGCACAAATGATTATTATTTAATAATTCATAATTTAGGGTCAGTACAAAAAGCCAAAACTTTAAAATGCAATTAAATAAATATAAATTTTGATTACTCGATATATTGTAAGTTATCGATATTAACCAATTCAAAATTTATAAAGAAATATTTCTTTATAAATTTGGAAAGAAATATTTCTTTATAAATTTTGCCAATTCAAAATTATAAATCTGTTCGTCGCCAGTCACCATCCGCTTCAAGAATGGGACGAGTTCGTTTCGTTTCAGCAGCATATCGCAGGCGTTGATTCGGTCCAGAAGGTTTTTTTGCTTCAAATTATGCGAGCTAACATATCGATAGCTTTTAATATATATATGTATATAACATATCGATATATATTTTATATGTTTTGCATATAAATTATATTAGTATGTGTAAATTATATTATCTCCCCACGTCTATTGAGTCTATGTTTGAAAAAAATGTACTAACATTTTATCTACGTTTTTTTTTAATATATGTATATTTTGTAATATATATTAGATTCTTTAGATCATTATTTTAAATTTAAGGTTTCGCACACTTTTTAATTGCGGCGATAAATTATTGGCAACGTATCAAAATAGTTGCAAGGTGGCACCGCGCTTCAGTGTTATGTAAATTTGTAGTTTGCGATTGGCGTGTTCGGATTCGTTGTCGATTGTCGATTAACATTTGTATTTTCGATATTAAATATAAAATAATATATAATTAATTCGCGTGTTCGTGGTGCATTTAACATTTCATGCAAATTAATATAAGTCAAGTATATAATAAGAAAATCTTCGTGTGTGAGTGTTATGCGTTAACGGAACATTTTTTAAGTGTATGAATGATTGCGCCCGGAACGTGGCGCGCAATTTTTTTGTGCATGCTTACATATATGTATGTGTGTATAGACTCTTCTGAAGTGTGTGTGATTGTGCATGAATATCGGTATCGGTTCGTTTCCGCGATTCAAATTGGAATTTTCGCTGGAATTGTTCGCAGGTTTAATTTATTAATTCTTTGATTTATATTTCTTCTCTTTTCCACACTTTGTTTTTTTTTATTTTCTATATTATATTTTATTATTATTTGTTCTATCATTAGATATTTATTTTCATTTGTAATATAATTATAATATATAATATAAATATCTCTCAGGAAAGAGAGCAGGATGCAGTTCGCCGTCGTGTACAACGCAGTGATTCTGAAATTAAAATAGACGAACAACTTGCCAACACTTCGCGTCGTTCGAGGTGTAGGCAAGATGCTGAGTTTCGATCTCAGGAAAGAGGTCAGGATGCAGTTCGTCGCCGTGTTCGACGAACTGATCATTCAACTAGAAATGCCGAACAACTTGCCAATACTTTGCGTCGATCGAGGCGCAGGCAATGTCCACAATTCAGGTCCGGAGAAAGCGGACGAGATGCTGTTAGAATGGCGAATTTTAGAATGGGAGAATAGATAGAAGTCAAAGGTCTTAGAAACAATCCTATTCGCAGGATTGTTGGGCAGGCACGCAATACTAGTGCACACCGCAGTGCTCGAATTCGAGCTCAACGTGAGGCCTTTGAAGCCCATAGGAATATATCGCAAAGATTGAGTCTATATAGGAGTAGTTGCACCATTAGGATAGCAGAGAATAGGAGAAACGCGTCCCGCAATAGAGTGGAACGTGCGAATACCCTTCCAGATGATATGATATCGCAGTTTAAAACTAGTTTAGATTGCCTAATAGCCAATTTTTATAAGGCAGTCAACCAGGGACCCGATCAGGTTTGCATATGTTGTAAAGGTTTGTGGTTTCTACATCAAGTCGACAAAATTTCGTGTAAGGTCATAGAGGAAAAGTGTAGTGAGGCAGATAGTGTAGATATTTTGTATCTTTCCTCTATGTTTCCATCCCATAATAATAGGTTTAGCTTTTGCAAAACCTGCAGCCGCAGTATTAAGTCAGGGAAAAAACCAAAGGCTTCTATTACAAATGGCCTAAATTTTCCGGAGCTTCCGGAATGCCTGAAAGGCTTGACGCCTCTAGAAGAAATGCTGATTTATACCCGTCTTCCTTTTATAATCATAAAGTCTCTTGGATATGGACGTCAAAGTGCCATTAAAGGAGCAGTGATCAATGTGCCAATTCCGGTTGCAAATGTTGTAACTTCCCTTCCCAGGGCATTTAATGAAGCCGAAGTAGTTCGGATGGAGTATAACCATGATTTCATGGCTGAGACCATAAGGCCCACAAAGATAGTTGATGCAATTCGGTATTTAATGAACACAGAACTTTATAAGAAGCAGCAGGTTACTATCAATGAACAGTGGTTGTCTCTTACTCTGCTGAGACTGTACCATTTGTTGCATCAGCAGACGATAAGGTTAGAAAAGGCAGCACAACCTAATGAGCATAGAGTTGTAAAAGAACAGGAAGAGTTGAATCCAGGAGGTCAAGAAACCTTCATGGAAAATGTCCCTGTTGAAAACATAGATATTCCTCGAATTGCTATAGCACCAGGAGAGGGTCAGCGACCTCTTGACATGATAACCGATTGTGATTCAGAGGAGCTGGCTTTTCCCACAATATTTGGATTTACAACTATAGTTAGATCAGAGCTTAGGAATTTTGATAGAAGAGGTTGTAGAATTGATAAATTATTTCATAACTTCAAAAAGTTAGAAATGATTAGCATTAGGAATAGGACATCAATTTGCTTACGTGAGCACTCTGCCACTCAAGGCATTTCGGCTGCTGAATGGTAATGATGAAACTTTTAATAGGTTAATACTTCATGATAAAGAAAGTGATGACTATGATTAGGGAGGTAGGGCTTCCAACTTTTTTTATAACATTTTCCGCAGCGGAAACTAGGTGGCCGGAGCTTTTAGTCTTGCTATGTAAAAATGTAGACAAGCTAGAAGTATCCGAAGAAGATTCTTTAATGAGAAAGCTCGTCTCATTAGAGCAGACCCAGTGACCTGTGCCAGATATTTCGATTTTCGATATACCACATACATAAAAAGGAAGGCGGTGTCTTTCTTTGTTATCAGGTCATCAAGTTTTATTGACGAGTGGAGTTTCAGCAAAAAGGCTCTCCACATATATGTACATGGCATGTTCTGGCTGAAAGACGCCCCCAAGCTCGACCTAAAGAATGAGTCCACATTTAAGCCGGTGAAGTCCTTTATTGATCAGTTTATTACTGTTGATTCTACTTGCCCGGACTTTGCTCCATATTTGGAGTATTAACTCCATAGTCACGGGCACTCTTAAATTAAATTAAATTAGAAATTAGGTCAAAACAAATTTGTAGATTTGGTATCCAAATTTCCTCATGCCTCAAACAGAAATTCTCCTCCCTTTAGAAGAAAATGCTCCAAATTTGGCCGAGCTTCGTAGGAATTTCGAAAAAATTCAAAGTCTGCTCGACTTCCCATTTGATCGTGAAAGCGTAGAAAATTTTAACGATTTTAACAACTTTTTGTCCCACGATCTACTTAACCTTAGTTATGAGGGCTACATTAATGCTGTAAGATCAAGTATAAAGAAACCAAAAGTTTTTTTGAAGCGATCTTTTGCAGCAATCAAGCTTATCGCTTATAACAAGCACCTCCTTTTGTTGCAGCGACCAAATATGGATATTCTGTTTATTATAGACCCCTATGCTTGCTGCAGCTATGTCGTTAATTATATAAACAAGTCTCAGAGAGGTATCTCAATGTTGATGCGTGAGGCAATCAATGAGATTAAAGACAACAACAATGTAACTATTAAGCAAAAGTTACAACATTTAGGTATTTTAATACACACGTTCCAGAAAAACGGGTCAGAATGCTGAAATCTAGACAGCAACTTATAAATCTGCCCGTAGACTCTAGGGAAATTTTTTACTTAGGCCTTCTAGATCATTATATTCAGCGCCCAGTTGCTTTAGAGAGCTTATGCCTAGCCGATTTTGCAGCTTTTTATAGCTACAGCAAATCAGAACGAGGAGCTCGCCAAGAAAATGCAGATGACTTTGACGATTATGTGCCTAGGGCTTCTGAATTAATAGTTTACGCTCTTCGCGATAATGGTGGCTTCATCAGAAAGAACGCAGTGGCGTTCATAATTAGGTAGAGGAGATTTAATGTCAATACAGAAACAAGGGACTATTTCAGAGAGCTAAAAATGCTTTACGCCCCATGGCGAGATGAGCATTTGGATTTAGTCACACATGACTGTGAATTGTTCTGTAGGCAAAGTCAGGAGTTAGTAGAGAACAATCGCAGAAAATATAATTTACTAGATGATAGGGAACTAAAAGATGCTCTGAGCCACTTAAGAGAGGAAGTAGAAAATGAGAATAATCAAGTAGGAGAACAGAAAGTAGTAGATTGTCTGAAATAGATCCACATCTAAATGTTTTAAATATGGATGGAAATATTGATGTGAATGATGAAGATAGTAATGTCCGTTTTATGAAGCTTCCAGCCTTAGTTTCTCAGGAAAGCTTAGCTAATATAGTTAGATCTCTTAATTTAAAACAGAGAATTTGTTGGAGGCGGTGCCGGAGTCGACTTATATCAGCCATTTTTCAGTCATTATCCGTAATGTTTAACAGTATACCAGGAGCTGATCCGACATCTGCTAAAATCCTCTTATGTGCACCAACAGGAAAAGCAGCATTCGGAATTAGTGGTTCGACACTGCATTCCATGTTTTCACTTCCTGTTAATCAATTTCGCTCAGAACCTCTAAGGGCCTGAAGCCATGATTTAGTTAATACCCTTCATTCAAGGTTAATCGATCTTAAATTAATTATTATTGATGAAATATCAATGGTTAGCTCTCTAATGTTTTCATATTTAGATTCCCGTTTGTAATAGATTTAGATAACATAGCATGTAAGATAAACACAAATTGTAACAACATAACTATCGTAGAGAATAACAGTTTGTTGTTATTGATTTATTGTAAAGAAAAGAAAGTAACCACGTATAATATCGATATATCCAATACAATGTACGATGAATGAAGGCGATAAGTAAAGGAAGAGGTTTGATCTCGAAGCGTCAGAGAAGAAGAAGAAAATACGAGTGAAGCTAAAAAGTAAAAAATGCTGTAAAATAAAGAAACCCAGCGTCTAAAAAACTGCCGTAAGTTTCATTTCACATGATTTTGCTTCTGCTTCTGCTTCTGAAAAATCAGAAGTCGCAGTCAAAGCATAAGTAAAAATCACGCAGCGACGAATGTCAAAAATCAGCAGCAGTCGCCGTTTTTCGTTTTTTTGCTTTCTGCTTTGCTGTTGCTTTTAATCGTAGACGAAAGTCGTCGGCAGTCGCAGCAGCATAAGTCGGTGCTGTCGACTGTTTGCTGCTTTTGATTTTTGCTGCTATTGCTGCTGATGAACAGTCGCAGCAGCCTAAGTCGGTGCTGTCGACTGTTTGCTGCTTTTGATTTTTGCTGCTATTGCTGCTGATGAACAGTCGCAGCAGCCTAAGTCGGTGCTGTCGACTGTTTGCTGCTTTTGATTTTTGCTGCTATTGCTGCTGATGAACAGTCGCAGCAGCATAAGTCGGTGCTGTCGACTGTTTGCTGCTTTTGATTTTTGAGGCGACAATTTCCTTATATTAAATTTTAGAAACAAAATTAGCAAAAATAAAAATATAATAGTATATGAATTTTGATGAATGATACATAAATAAATTTTCATTGTTTTCTGTTTTAACTATTATTTTATTTATTTTATAAACCACTAAGAGTAAGTTCTTCAACAGAAGCAGAAGCCAAATACCATAGTTTTGAAACCTTAGCAATTATATATGCTTTACGGAGATTTAAGATATATTTACAAGGCAGACACTTTAAGATAGTGACAGATTGTAATTCTTTAACGTTAACGTTAAAAAAAATTGAGCTTAATCAGAGAATTGCCAGGTGGGCTTTGGAATTGCAAGAATTTGATTATGAACTGAAGCATAGAACGGGTAAACAAATGCAACATGTAGATGCACTTAGCAGATGTAATGATGCGATTTTAAATAATTTTGAAACTAATTTAATACTTGCTCAGCCCAAAGTTACAGAATATTAAGAAATTGTTAGAAGAAAATGAGCATAAGCTTTACGAAATGAGAAATGGCATTGTGTTTAGG
This sequence comes from Zaprionus ornatus, assembly GCA_018904035.1. Taxonomy (NCBI): domain Eukaryota; kingdom Metazoa; phylum Arthropoda; class Insecta; order Diptera; family Drosophilidae; genus Zaprionus; species Zaprionus ornatus. The sequence continues at coordinate 106,022 of JAEIFZ010000245.1, read as the reverse complement.
AAAACCAATGATGGTAGATTATTATTTTTTGTGCCACAAAGGATGGAGGATCATGTGTTATATAAGTATCATGATCAGTTAGGACATATTGGTAGAGACAAGATGTTAAGTGCGATAGTGAAAAGTTATTGTATTTTCGAATATGAGGAATAAAGTTATGGAGCATATTGAAAATTGTTTAAAGTGTATATCTTTTTCAAGAAAATATGGTAAAGAGGAAGGATTGTTGCACAGTATAACTAAAGGAAATAAACCATTTCAGATAATTGATATAGATCATTATGGTCCAGTTGATATTAGCAGATTGAAAAAACATATTTTGGTAGAAGTAGATGGGCTTACGAAGTTTGTAAGATTATATACAACTCAGATTACAAACACTAAGGAGGTTATAATCGCATTAAAAGAATATTTTAGGGCATATAGTAAACCAACTTGTATTATATCTGATTTCGAAGATTTTTTAAATGATTTGAATGTAAAAAACATTAAATTCCTACGGGTTCTCCACAGGCAAATGGACAGGTAGAGAGAATTAATATACGAAGAAATTACCAAGTGAAATGCTGTTTGGATTAGCTCAGAAAGGGAAGGTTAGTGATGAGTTAGAAGCAAAGTTAGAAACGATGAATCCGTTAGAAAATAGTAATGAACGGATTTTAGAGCATATTAGAGAAATAGGCGAAAAAAATCAAGTATTAGCACAGGCAAATAATGAAAAGACATTTAATGAAAAGCAAAAGCGATAAAATAAAGTGTGGGGGATTATGTGATAGTAAAAACTTTCGATAGCACAGCAAGGGTAGCTAGAAAATTAATACCTAAAATGAAAAGTCCGTATGATATATTTAAAGTCTTAAAGAATGATAGCTATATATTGACGTCGATGGTTTTCAATTAGCTCGAATTCCGTATCACGGGATAAAAATCTAGAATATTTAATTTATGTTACAAGAATAAAAGGAAGATAGAGGGCTATCTTTTAATCAGGATGGTCGAATTGTAATAGACTTAGATAACATAGCATGTAAGATAAACACATATTTGTAATAGATTTAGATAACATAGCATGTAAGATAAACACATATTGTAACAACATAACTATCGTAGAGAATAACAGTTTGGTATCGATTTATTGTAAAGAAAAGAAAGTAACCACGTATAATATCGATATATCCAATACAATGTACGATGAATGAAGGCGATAAGTAAAGGAAGAGGTTTGATCTCGAAGCGTCAGAGAAGAAGAAGAAAATACGAGTGAAGCTAAAAAGTAAAAAATGCTGTAAAATAAAGAAACCTTATCCAATCTATAATCTATTTAATAACTAAAACACTTAATAAACATTTTATTGCCTACTACAATATCAGAAGTGGTCCGAATATTCACGTCATGGATTTTGATATTTCGGCAGTGTCGGTGACACACTTAAAGGGATAGTTGGCAGTTTGGGGCTTGCCAATACGTGGCGTCAAAGTAGAATTATTGGCGCGGTTAAATTCAATACCGACAGAGGAGTGTGGCAAAGTTCCGGTGATGGATCAAGCTGAAATAGAGGACGAAACTGAGATGCATGATGCAATGTTTGTGGTGGAAGAGATTTCCAAGAATCGAGAAATTCTCAGGAATTTGCAGGCGGATAAAGGAGCAGCAACAGACACGATTACACAATTACAATTGGGCAGTAGTGTTAAAGCGAGTTGCGATGAGCAGCAAGAAGAAGCAGCGCTTGGTAATAATTTAGACGCCCGACAAGATGACGCTGAAATTAAAAATTGCGGGTAATCTGACGACAACGCTGCAGGGTCTTCGAGCATGTTTTAACTGGCAAAGGAAGTATTGCCAGAATCTACTTGTCAAACGTCGGGGCGTAATTGGATGATGCAGTTGCGAAATGTGGCTATCACATATAATTTTACCAAAATGCAATGTCGCTGGTTGTGCATGGCAAAACTCAAAGGCACTTCAATGGCTTCATGCTGACCCAGCACGCATTTTTCGAGGAGTTATTGCAGCAATTAAAACTGGCATTCGATGGAAAAGTATCTAAAGGAGAATTTCGACGCAATTTTGAACGGCGTAACTGGATGTTTGGAAAGAGTTTCTTAACTTACTATGATAGTAAGGTTGATTTGCCGCGAGACGTTAACATGGATGAAGAGGAGTTGGTGGATGGAATTATCGAAGAGATTCCAGTAGACAATCCTCGCATTTAAGCAAATTTGCAGGGTTTTGAGAGTGCTGAGAATGTTTTGCGGGTGTTTGCTGAGATGGTACTACCGATACAACAACGAAGTGATGCTAAGTTGGAGGCAGCGCGGAGCGGTGCAGTAAAGGAGGTGCGTTGCAATAATTGCAATATGAAAGGGCACTGGAAAAAAGATTGCGAGCTGCCAATTAGAGAGAGGGGAACATGCTATGGATGTGGATCTGCAGAGCACCTGGTAGCTCAATGCCCTAAGAGGAAATCGGAGGCTGAAAATAATTATGTAAGACCAACTGAAATTTATTTTAGCAAAGGTATCAATAAGTCAATTATTCCAGAAGCGCTCATAGATTCGGGATGTTTAGTCCCTGATGGAGTGGGTCTGCAAGAAAGTTATAACATATATTATATTTTGGGCTAAATGAAAGCCATTTAATTGCTATTGGAAAAACACATTGTTATGTAAAGAAGTAAGAAGTTAAAATATATTTTGATTAGATAATTGTTTCCGACGAATCTATGAGGTGTGGAGTAGTTCTGGGTAGAGACACTATAAAAAAATTTGATCTGAAAATTGATTTATCGGCATTAAAAATTATTACGGTAGAGCGTATTGAAAATCAAGACGAAAACACGAAGGAAGAATTCAGTGTATTGGAAGATGAAAATGTAGTAAATGAAGTGCCAATGCAGGAAATAAAATTAGTTAAATTGTTAGTTAGCAGACAGTTAGAAAAGAAATTGTTAAATGAGGAATTTGTTAGAAATGAAAATTAAGAGTAAGTTATTAGACAATGGATTAGTTAGTGAGAGATTACGTGAATTAGAAGATAATACAAAAGGGCATGCACAGGTAAATGATAATTTTGAAGAAGCTTTATTACAGATTTGCATTTTAGACAATGAAGTAAAGGAACATTCATACAATATTGGGGAGCAGGTAGAATGGCAAGTGCGATGTGAAAGCCTATGATGCAAAAGGTTAAATACGAAATGAATATTACGGTAGATAATGAAAAACCTTTTAATTGTTCACCAAGAACACTATCATATGTAGAGAAATTACAGGTGATGTTAGATGAGTATATGCGGGATGGTATAATATGAGAGAGTAGTTCAAAGTATGCATCGCCAATAGTGTTAGCTAAAAAGAAATCAGGGGAGTTAAGAATGTGTATTGATTTTAGGAGACTTCATAAGGTGGTGATAAAAGACAACTATCCTTTACCGTTAATAGATGATTTGCTTGATAGGTTAGTGAATATAAAAAATTTACGAAGCTGGATTTAAAAAATGGGTATTTCCATGTGTTGATGGATAAGGAATCGATAAAATACACTTCGTTTGTCACCCCTTTAGGCCAATATGAATTGTTAAGAATGTCGATGGGGTTGAAGACAGCTCCACAAGTTTTTCAAAGATTTATTAATAATATATTTTTGGACATGATAAAAGAAAATAAGGTTATAATATATATGAATGATATTATGATTGTGAGTGTATGAATTTACTAATTTTGAAAGAAGTCTTTTAACTTTTAGTGGAAAATCGATTAGAATTAAGGCTAGACAAATGTGAATTTTTACAGGATAAAGTTAAGTATTTAGGATTTGAAATATCTAAGATGGCATTAGAGCAGAAGGAAAGGGATTAGAAGCAGTTAGAAATTTTCCCATACCAGTGAAAACACAGTCACTTCATAATTTCCTGGGGTTGTGTCTTATTTCATAAGATTTATAAAAAGCTCTTCAAGAATAGCAAAACCGTTATATGATTTATTAAGAAAGGATAAAAAGTTTAAATTTATAGGAAAGAGAGTTAGATTGTTTTCAACAGTTAAGAGCCAAATTAGTTGAGGCACCGGCTTTGGCCGTGTTTGATCATAAGAAGGAAACTGAACTTTATTGTGATGCCAGTGCATTAGGATTTGGGGCGGTATTGCCATAAATACTTCTTGTGGAGATATCACTATGAAATTTTTACAGTAAATGTAGAAAAATATATAAAAAATATTGTGTAAAAATTATTCAAATCGGACGACTATATCATATAGCTCCCATAGGAACGATTGGAAAATTTTTAGGGAAAAAATTATAGAGTATCCAGTTCTCAACATATTTTCATAGAATTTGAGGCATGGCCATTTTGTATTATTCTAGAATTCTTGTTTTAATTTTATCAAAATCGGACCATAGCTGCCCCATAAATGATTGCCATAAGGTTGCGCTTATATAAGGAAAGCGCCTTAGAATACTTTTAGTAGTCAAATCAGTATATTACAACAATAAACGAAAATAAATTTAAATGAATTTATTATACATAAATTTTTTTTATTACGAAACTTAACAATACAAGTTTTATAATTATACAAAAAAGTTAGAAGTAAAAAATGGTCCAAGGGTATAATTATTCTATGTTTTCTTTGGTGTTCAGCCAATTCGATTGATATTTTTCAAAAAAACTCTTATTACGCCTGTATTTACCCATGAACTCAATTATTTTCTTACAAATGTAACCAATACATTTCTCAAGTTAATTTAAATCGGCTGTACAATCATTGTTTGTAATGCCAAGTTCTACTAAATTAATCACACTCTGAGTTTTTTCAAAATTTGTGCCCTTTTCGGAGCACCAAAGATGAAATATATGTCTGCGTGAAAACACACAGCTATAAGAATCGCCTATAAAAATAACAAATGATAAAAATTAAAAAAAAAAAAAATATATACAAAAGTGTATAAAAACACAAACACAATCACAAATGAAGAAAACAAAAGCAACATCACAAAAACAAAGGAAAAGCAGCAACTCGAGTCGCGATTTTAACCATTAAAAATATAAAGGCGGTGTTAGTATATTGAAGATTACAGGGACATTTGCAACTATTTGCAGCTACACTTAACATTTTCATTATCTAAAAACATTGGTTAATACACACATTGGTGGGAGCGAGGGGGGTCATAACTAAAAGTTTATGTAAATATGAAAAAGACGCACACAAAATGAACAAAAAACATGTTTTTTACAACATTTATTACACAAAAACGATTTAACATATTAGTTTATTATTACTAAATGGATTAAAAGTAAATACCTTCAGCTTTAAATTCCAGCTTCAGCTTTAAATGAATAAAATCCGTTCACTAATCTTGACGTTTGAACTCTTTGAAGTTTGGCTTTGAATGACAAAATAAGCACGCATGCAATTTTTGCCTTGCAAAAGAACAGTTGTTCACAACTTTGAAAGCTATTTTTAGCAGGAACCGTTAGATTTCCAGCGAAAGCCGGTTTGGACTGGAAAAGGTTGGACATTTAACAGCTAATTTGGTTACTTTTTACCTAAATATTTTGACTTAGATTTTTTGATTTATGGGCTATGGGCGCCACCTGTGTGTATTGATGCAAAAAGAGCATGTTGGAAAATGGCATCCGATATTTTATTTTTCGAAAAGGACAACAGAAGCAGAAGCCAAATACCATAGTTTTGAAACCTTAGCAATTATATATGCTTTACGGAGATTTAAGATATATTTACAAGGCAGACACTTTAAGATAGTGACAGATTGTAATTCTTTAACGTTAACGTTAAAAAAAATTGAGCTTAATCAGAGAATTGCCAGGTGGGCTTTGGAATTGCAAGAATTTGATTATGAACTGAAGCATAGAACGGGTAAACAAATGCAACATGTAGATGCACTTAGCAGATGTAATGATGCGATTTTAAATAATTTTGAAACTAATTTAATACTTGCTCAGCCCAAAGTTACAGAATATTAAGAAATTGTTAGAGGAAAATGAGCATAAGCTTTACGAAATGAGAAATGGCATTGTGTTTAGGAAAACCAATGATGGTAGATTATTATTTTTTTGTGCCACAAAGGATGGAGGATCATGTGTTATATAAGTATCATGATCAGTTAGGACATATTGGTAGAGACAAGATGTTAAGTGCGATAGTGAAAAGTTATTGTATTTTCGAATATGAGGAATAAAGTTATGGAGCATATTGAAAATTGTTTAAAGTGTATATCTTTTTCAAGAAAATATGGTAAAGAGGAAGGATTGTTGCACAGTATAACTAAAGGAAATAAACCATTTCAGATAATTGATATAGATCATTATGGTCCAGTTGATATTAGCAGATTGAAAAAACATATTTTGGTAGAAGTAGATGGGCTTACGAAGTTTGTAAGATTATATACAACTCAGATTACAAACACTAAGGAGGTTATAATCGCATTAAAAAAATAATATTTTAGGGCATATAGTAAACCAACTTGTATTATATCTGATTTCGAAGATTTTTTAAATGATTTGAATGTAAAAAACATTAAATTCCTACGGGTTCTCCACAGGCAAATGGACAGGTAGAGAGAATTAATATACGAAGAAATTACCAAGTGAAATGCTGTTTGGATTAGCTCAGAAAGGGAAGGTTAGTGATGAGTTAGAAGCAAAGTTAGAAACGATGAATCCGTTAGAAAATAGTAATGAACGGATTTTAGAGCATATTAGAGAAATAGGCGAAAAAAATCAAGTATTAGCACAGGCAAATAATGAAAAGACATTTAATGAAAAGCAAAAGCGATAAAATAAAGTGTGGGGGATTATGTGATAGTAAAAACTTTCGATAGCACAGCAAGGGTAGCTAGAAAATTAATACCTAAAATGAAAAGTCCGTATGATATATTTAAAGTCTTAAAGAATGATAGCTATATATTGACGTCGATGGTTTTCAATTAGCTCGAATTCCGTATCACGGGATAAAAATCTAGAATATTTAATTTATGTTACAAGAATAAAAGGAAGATAGAGGGCTATCTTTTAATCAGGATGGTCGAATTGTAATAGACTTAGATAACATAACATGTAAGATAAACACATATTTGTAATAGATTTAGATAACATAGCATGTAAGATAAACACATATTGTAACAACATAACTATCGTAGAGAATAACAGTTTGGTATCGATTTATTGTAAAGAAAAGAAAGTAACCACGTATAATATCGATATATCCAATACAATGTACGATGAATGAAGGCGATAAGTAAAGGAAGAGGTTTGATCTCGAAGCGTCAGAGAAGAAGAAGAAAATACGAGTGAAGCTAAAAAGTAAAAAATGCTGTAAAATAAAGAAACCTAATACAATCTATAATCTATTTAATAACAAAAACACTTAATAAACATTTTATTGCCTACTACACGTTTCAAGCCAATTTTCAAAAATACTTCTCCTTTGGTGGTGTTTCTATCATCGTATTCGGTGATCTTAGACAGTTACAGCCGATAGGAGGTACTTGGATTTTCGATCCAAATACCACTGACCCATACCATGAAATATTTGGTACGTATCTTTGGGACCTTTTTTTGTATTTTGAGCTCACAGAGATAATGCGCCAACGTGACGATCAGCTTTTCGCTTCTGCCTTAAATAATATGGCATTGGGTTGTATGACAGCCGATGATATTGTCCTTTTCCAATCTAGAATATGCGAACCATCGGCAGTGTCCGATAATGCAATTCATCTGTTTAGTAATAATAATGAGGTAGATCTATTCAATGTAACGAAACTTAACTCTATTGCTACTGAGCAATTTTTCTCTACTGCTGAAGATTTTAATAAGGCGGGCCATTTGGAACCAGCCAGGAAACGAAGAATATTAGAAGAATTGAAGGGTTTTAAAACTTCCGCTACACAGGGACTCGAAGTGTACACATCGTACAGATCCTTCATGGACTCCTATTCAGAAAATTGTTCGCAGTTTTCAATATTCAAATAACACACAAGTTAAAATTGACCGTAGGCAGTTTCCAATTGTACCTGCTGAAGGCATCACAATTCATAAGAGTCAGGGAGCTACGTATGGCAAGTGGTAGTCCATGCTAATTCCAGAATGCAGCATGCTGCATTATACTTAGCTTGCAGTAGAGCAACTACTGCTTTAGATTATTCATTATTGGAAACTTTGTTCCTCCTAAGTCTCCCAAAAATAATGATAAAGTTAAAGCCCAATTGAAGAAATTGCGGACTGAAAAACTACTGTGTACTCATTACGATTATTTAATTAACAGTTCTGCCCTTAACATTTTCTTCCATAATACTCAGAGCTTGAATTCCCAAGAAGATATTCGATCGGACAAGCTGATGCTTCAGTCATCAAAATTATGCTTCGTGGAAACTTCCATAAGCAATGAAACTGTAGAAATACCTGGGTTCACTATTGTGGTTCAACTTGAATCAATTAGTCCTTTAACAGTCATCATAATTTATCGATAGCTTGTTAGTTTTAGGAGACTTTAATTTGTGCCTCAAAACCTTTAACAGGTGTAGGAGTACTTATAATTCTTTGACAAGCAAAGGATTTATGAGATTGTTAGATTTGAAAACGTCCATCGTCGATATCTGTTAGTATTCAGGATAGCATGAGTTTGTAATGTTTGGAATAGGTTAGAAATTAAGAAATCTAAATAACAGGATATATGTAAATATGTATGTAGGCATATTTTAATAATACTTTAATTTAATTATCTAATAGTTAAGTATAACCATTGAATGGAAAATTGGTATGATAATTATTATTATTTTTATACCCTTGAACCTTGTTATCGATATTGGCCAATTTAAAATTTATAAAGAAATACCGATATATACTGCTCACACCGCTTTATCGAAATATCGAAATTGAAGCAAGGTGGCAGCGCACTAGAGTATTATTATTAATTTATAGCTTGCGATTAGTATTATACAATTAAATTCTTTTTATGGTAACATACGTCCAAAGGTATCCCACTGTCGCGTTCCGCTCGACTGTTTCTCTCGTTTTTTTTTTTCAATAAATTTAAAATGAAATTAAGCATTTACACATGGCCGTGAGACACTTGAACAACGCGAGAAGGTGCCCTATTACATTTGTAAAGGTCACCCCGTGGTGTTCCCTGGCGATTCTAAACTGATATTACAGTCAGCATCTGACTTTAGCGTTCGACTGGTTTCCATTATACCAATTTCAAATTATTAGGAAATTTTAACTCAAGGTAATTCGAACTTAGGAAAAAAAAAATTTGCCAACAAAGATATAAAAATAGCGTAAGTATGTCTTTCTAATTTAAAAGGTTCTTGAAATGGGTCTTTCAACTGTACGGTCATTAAAATCGTCTCCCCTTTAAAGAAGGTCGGTTTTAAAATGTTATAGATTGGAGTCGCAAAATAAGTAAACAATTGCACAAATCTATTCCAGATAGCAGCGGAATTGCAAACCGGCTTCAACCGACTTCGCGTAGTTGGACAAGGCCCTGCATGTGCTTATCACCAATAGGCTGAAAGCCGTTGTGCCAGAAAACATCGATGCCGTACGTGAACTGATAATGCAAGACCGTCATGTAACATACCTTCAGATAGAGGCATGCCTATGCATTTCTTCCACCAGCTTACATTCGATATTGCATGAAAATCTGGCCGTAAAAAAGGTTTGTTCTCGTTGGATCCCGCAAAATTTGACAATCGCTCAAAAAAAGGCTCGTGTGGATTGGTGTAAAAAAATGTTGAAAAAATTCGATCGCAGTGCTTCAAAAGACGTTTATAAGATCGTCACAGGTGACGAGTCATGGATCTATGCGTATGAGCCCGAAAGAAAACAGCAATCGACCGTGTGGGTCTTCCAAGACGAGCCAAGCACAACGAAAGTTGTTCGTGTGAGAAGCGCTTCGAAGCAAATGGTCGCCTGTTTCTTCGGCAAAACGGGTCATGTGGCGACTGTTCTGAGCGGTATACCACCATTTGTTTGCCTGAAGTCTTCGGAGAAATTCGAAAAACGAACAAGAGAAGACGAATCATTGTCCACCATGACAATGCGAGCTCTCACACATCGACTCAAGCCAGCGCCTTTTTGACCGTCGAATTGATGGGTCATCCGCCGTACAGCCCTGACTTGACACCCAATGACTTCTTTTTATTCCCACACATCAAGAAAATAATGCGTGGTTAACGATTTTCGTCGCCAGAAGATGCTGTTGAAACAATCAAAAACCATGTTTTGGAGGTGTCTCAATCGGAGTGGAAAAAGGGCTTCGAAAATTGGTTTGAGCGCATGCAAAAGTGTATATGGTAAGTCTTGATGGAGAATATTTTGAACAACAATAAAACTATTTTCGTCGATAAATATTCGTATTTTCATTATTAGGCCAGAAATATATAAAGCAGCCTTCGTATAAGGCCATGGATTATAGTATTATATATAAACAAAATACAAGTTTGTATTTGTAACATATTTATTATATTTAAAGAAAGCAATTTAATAATAATAATTATTATGAAAATTGCGCTTATTTGGACTTAAATTTCGAGTTGATATTATATAATATGTTTGAACAAGTAGCGCAAACATTAAATTAAGCGAGAGAGCAATAAGTATTTGTATGCATTTGCTTCTTCTTCTGCTTCTTCTTGATTTTTTGGCACGAGTTAAAAATGCCTATTGTGTCTTCCCGCTCTGTATAAAGTCTATATGTACACATGGATGCAAATACTTGCATACATTTTCGATCGGAAAAGAAGAGTAAAGAAACAGATCGCGCTACGCGCTCTAATCGTTCGCTTTGTTTTATGCACAAGAAATAGTTGTGACCGTCATCGACCATCAAACCATTTCGGTTTGATTGAAAATAAACTTGATATGCCTATGGTATACATAAATAAAAAAAGGAAAGAATGCAACGCTGCCGCACATAAGAATTGAACTCACGCCACAACACACACAAAATTCGTTTGGCCACTCTTACCACTCAGCTATTGGCTCTTCTCACGCTTTGTCGTCAAGGTTGCATGGTAAACCATTTCTGTTACCACCGGCCGATAGCAAATACAAAGTTTTATTGCTGTGTGTCTGAGTACTGTATATCCGTTCAAAACGAATTTAATTCTTGTCATATCTTACTTATTTATAGTCCGATTTAGATATTCAACTTTTGATGTTGAGTTAATATTGTAGCTTCTAAGCAGTTAGTACAGATTTACAAGGGCAGGAAGAGGCAAGTCGAAATTTAAAAAAAAAATTTTTAAACACTGAAATATATATGAACGTTGTTAAAAAATTTGATGGCTCTAGCTTACATAGTTTTGAGAAATACGCGTTCATACAGACGGACAGACAGACATAGCTCAATCGACTCATCTGTTGATCCTGATCCAGAAGATATAGAAGATATAGTTTATGGGGTGGAGATGCCTCCTTCTGCCTGTTACGCTCATTTTTTTTTTTAATCCATGGCCTAACAAAAAATGTCAACCTATTTGTCTCATATTGTATATTATGCACTTAATCCCCGTAAACACACACATGCATGTCTAAAAACAACTTAGATCTACTTAATCCTATATGTATAACGTATTGTTTGTTTTCTTTTCAGTGTAACATGTCAATGTTCACACTGCACTCTGAATCTCTATCTATGCATCTCATTAGAAATGTTGTTTGTGTTGTTGTTGTGGTTGTGTTTGCTTGCGGCCGCCTTCAAATGAGTCGATGTGCCAGTAAGAGTTTATTTCTCACCACCACCCTATAATTAACAAGATTATTGTGCCAAGTTAAATAAAACGAGAGCAACAGTCGAGTAGCACGCGACAGTGGGATACCCTTCGACCTAAGTTGCCATAATAAGTATCTTATTGTATGATATTAATCGCAAGCTACAAATTCGTCATAACACTGCAGTGCGCTGCCACCTTGCATCAATTTCGATACGTTGCCAATAATTTATCGCCGCAATTTTCTAGCGCACAAGAGACTGCAAAGAGCGGTGTGAGCATTATGGTATATATCTGTATTTCTTTATAAATTTTAAATTGGCCAATATCCATAACTCACAATGTATCGAGTAATCAAAATTAATATTTATTTAATATTTGCATTTTATGGTATTGTTTAATGACCCTAAAAAATGAATTAATAAAAATTATTTGTGCACGTACGCATATTATGAATATTATGAATATGAAGTTATGAGTACACATATTTTTAATTACTTGCATACCGATCTACCACGCTTTTGGTTGCATGCAAATGTACATATGCATGTGTGTACACAAATTAAGTATGTATATGCATGTCGTAGAATGGGTCAATGTTGACCATTGTACATGCAAGTACAGTACTTTAGTGGCGACACCAAGAGTCCATAGGTGGTGGGTGTTTTGACAACCTTTTGACTTTGGCATAGAATATAGAAAAGGCGACCGAATGGCCCATGTAGATTGTTTCTCACGGAATCAAGTATCTGAGAAACCAATAGCCAGACTAAAATTATTGAAATGTGAATCAATTTGACCGAGGTCACCGATAGATAGTTAATTTCAGAACAACTACGATTTTACATATTTTGAATAAATTATGAAACTGTGAACTACCTAGCAATTTAGACAGAACTTGTGAATTGAGCAAAGGAATATTACATAGAAAAATAATAGAGAAATGGTAAAACCAAATGCTTGCCAGTAATCTCTAGAGCTTTCAGGTGGACAGTCATAAATCATATACATAAATCTTTAATGCACCTGGGATGAGAAAAGACATAAGACAAGGTTTATAGTTATTATGGCTCGAAAAGGTTAGGTTATGTTATATCATTGTCGGTAATGGCTCGAAAACATATCTAAATATATGCGTCGATTTGTAGAGAACTGTAACTGATCACATGTAAGCTGTCCAAGACAGACAAGTAGAGGCAGAGCTACATTCTGTTCCTAAGGTGGACATACCGTGGCAATTTGAACATACTGACATTACAGACAAATGTGTGGTAAAATTGACTTAAAAGAATATGTCATCGTCTTAATAGATGGATTCACAAAATTTGTTTATTTTTACCATACACTGAACATAGATACCAAAAGCTGCATAAAAACCTTAAAATCAGTTGTCTTTATTTGGTTTACCCTCACGAGTAATAAGAGATCAAGGTCGATGCTTTGCAAGCACAAGTTTTCGCAAAAATACTGCACTTCCACTGCTGAGGGAGCGAGTAGAGAAAATGGGCAAGTTGAACGAGTGATGAGTACACTCAAAAATATGATGACAACTGTCGAAACCAGTCAGAGATCGTGGCAAGAGGTATTGCCTGATGTTCAATTGGCAATGAATTGTATAGCAAATAGAGTTACAAAATGCAGTCCATTGGCAAAAAAGCCAAGTTTATGAAAACAAGCTATGCTAAATATGAAGAATAATGCACAATACGAAAACAACAGGTTTGTTAGCAACAAAACAAAAATTATAAAACATAGTGTTGGTGACGACGTACTGCTAAAAAACGAGCAGCTTCACCAAACTAAGCTAGATCCAAAAGTCAAAGTTCCGTTTGAGGTAGTAGAAATATTAGATGCAGATAGATACTGTAGTGTACATCCCTGATCCCGCGTTAAGATATCGATAAAAACAAAGAAAAGTTGAGCTTTGCCATCTCTAAGCCCTTGGTCCATCTCTTTTTCTCGACTGACGCCAAACCATTGTGACATACGCAAATTCAAACTCAGAAAAACTTTAATCTCAAAATTTTCAAGGCATCATTCATTAAAATCTAGCGAGTTTTGCTGGTTTAAATACCATGTAAGTACTGTGTTAACAGTAGCTGCTTATTGCAAGACAAGCTAATAAATTTTCCTTATTATCTAGACAACTTGTGTGCATAGCCCTAGAGGCGCCCCAAGTATTTTTCAACACAGCCTCTGGCTCAAGACGTACTTGTGTCGTCCTTGGGTCAGGCTCGTGCGCCCGTACATATTAACTGGACGAATCCTGTAATTCTGACTTATCAGTCAGTTGTATATATTGGTGTTTTGTGACGTTGCAGTTTGCATGAGGTGTGCAAGCACACCACTCACACACATAACCTCTGGTCAAGCGGCCTTGCGCCAAACAATTGTGCAAATTAATTATGAAATAATAAACACACTCGTGACATACACACACACAAAAATGATGTACAAAAAAAAAAATTTAAATAACCAAAAACCTACACACATCACCAAAAACACGTGACACATACACTCATAAAATGATGTTAAAAAAAAAAAAAATCAAACAATCACACGTCACACACACACACATAAAACAATTTAAACAAAAAAAAAAAAGAAATTAATAAATTCATTTAAAATAATAATTCATACCAAATCACACATACACAAATGATAAATTGTTAAACTCATTCATTCATTCTTATGGAATACTTTTAAAAATTTTTAAAATGTCTTAAATCAAATTCTCCAATAAAAAAAAAAAACATTCATACTATGAATATGAATATAAAAGAAAACCAAACCAATAGGGTCCTTCAAATTAATTTTTAAAAAATAATTCTACAATTTGTCTTCTTCAATTTATCAGTTTCTTTAAACATTTTGTTTTATTTTTTTTTGGTGGCAACTAGGCCAATGCAGTGTGCTTAAATGATATGCTTAACGAAGTATGAATATAAACAGAATCATTTGGTCCTCTCTTGAAATTGAATTAATAATTGTATGTGTGCCATAAATATTATTATTTTAACCAAACAGCAACACACACCGCACAGCAACTTGGTACTAAGGATCTTGTCGGGGTAAGTGAACGAAAGATTTATTGCGCACAACATGATTTATTGAATTGATTATTAAATTCACGAGGCCAAACGTTCGTTATTTAAATCGGTAAAACTTTAAAAAAATATGCACTTGTTATATCTAAATCAAATGATAACATCTAACTTCAAGTTAATATCTAAATCTACATTTACTATTTGCAATGAAAAATAAATATTTAACTAAAAAGAAGCAAGGAAGAAAAACTGTTGCAAACACTATTGCACTATTGTCTTGATATTAACATGTAAAAACAATCCTTTCTATTAATGACATTTATAAATAAATGAATGACCTTTATAATGATTAACTAAATTATCTTACATGTTTCTTTGGATGAAAATGGGCTGAGCTTGCTTATCAGCTGATTTGTTTAGGGATTTCCTAATAATGTCGCCGAAGGAAATCAAGGTAGGGCGGGTAAAGAAGGCGAGCTGCACCAACACCTATAGCAGCCTCGTCATCAATTAAATGACGGCAGCACATTTATAACTTGTATCATATATATCTTAAAAAAGGCATCGGGACTAAATTTTTTTGTAAAAGCTACAAATTGTTCTCCACTTATAATAACACATTTTCTAGTCATCGAATCACACCAACCGAATGACAACTAGCCGCATCAAGGGTCCCCCCGGACTAGAACAAAAGAGACACTAGTAGTTGCATAACATATGTCTGAGCGAGGATCGTGTATACCCATACTATAGTGTTTGTTTGTATATAAAAATCAAATAACACACGGATTAAATTCTACAAGTCCAAACATATGTGTGCAACATGTTAACTTACTTAAAGCTAACTTCCGTTATATATATACACTATATATATATAAAAGTATATACTATATACGGTTAACTGGAAATAATATCTTACAAAAATGGCGCCCAACGTGGGGCAGCTACGCGTATACAATTATTTTTCATGTTAAAAATTAGCGCTCCCGTCGCTATGCGTATAAAGACTTAATATCTTTGATTGCGCAGGCAATTACATTTTTTTACAAATAGCGCCTCAACTGATTGTTTGGAAACATCGATCTTCGCAACAATTCCACCAGTAGCGAAACGGCTATATCTAAGCTTCAAAAAACTGTGATTGCGATATAGGCAAGTTCCGTTCTGTGAGTTTCACACGAGTTGTGAGGGTCGCTGACTGGAATATAGCTGTCAGTTAAAATGCTTTCAGGTATCCATCAGAGATGTTTCAATCCGTGAGGAAATTTTAAGAACCCTAACGCTTGCTCGATTCTATTGTGTAATAAACTTGGATCTCACTATTAAAAGACTCAAAAGAAGAGTCAAGAGAAATGTAACAATATGAGAAAATCGTCGTATATCTCACAAGTATTAACAACTAGAATCTCTATATCGTTGTTGCTTTATTTAATCCCTTTTTAGCCGAGTATGAAGAATCTATAGTAGGCAGCAATGTCGCAATTCTCGGAAGCTGTTGTGAACATGAGCACTGGAGAAAAACAGCCAGCACTCATCCTTCAAGCTAACGAAAAAAGCTAGAATCGGTGAAGAAAACACGCAAGGTATGGAATTTATGGAAATCACTGAGAGGAAGTATATTTCCTTTGGCAAGTCCAAAGAATAGCCTTCAAGGTGTGCACATAATAAAGTAAATTCTCGAAATAGCAACACCTATTGGCAACTCCACAGTACTAGCAGGAATTCTATGCGTGGAAATCGCATATGACCCAAAAAGGGAAAAGGAGATATGCTTAATCAAAGGTTCAAATTTTATGGAGATCTTGATAGTACGTGGGTTCAGGTTTGGGTGGAGAATGAAACATACGATATTTTTCTTCTGCCATTGAAAGCCTTGAATAACTCGCGAATAACAGTCTTGACATCTATTGCAAAAGGAGTTATGCTTGCGTTCCTAGAGAGGCACAATAGGAAATTTGGAATATGCGAGTGTTGCAATGCGGCACTACATCCTTTCCTGTGGTCTTCTTATTAGCACGTATACATAATTCACAACTACTCATTTGTACAGAAAAAAAAAAAAAGAAAAACTGGTCCGTAAGTTAGGCCCAGGAGTAGTCCAAAGAAACAAAATAATTTATGAAAAATTACGAAATTTAAACAAATAAATAACTAAACTAATTAAAAATTTTTTTTTCACATAAATAAATAAATCTTTATTAATTTTTATTAAAAACGTGTGTTGTAGGTGTCATTGATCTCGTGTGAGACCTGATCTGATTTATTTCTCGTAAAGAACTTATGTCTCAATCAAACATGCCACTTGCACACAGCCCTACAGAACCACAGGCACCGATAGGTAGCTGTCTTTTATGCGATGAACACATGACAGGAACCTCAAATGTTGTAACGACTGAGTATGTGTGATTCACGTGTTTCATCGTGAGTGCCTTCAAAATTATCGCAGAGACACCCCAATGTGTCCGATTTGTGAATCCACAGCAGGTATTCAAGTTTTCTTAGATGCGATGCCAGGTCCTTTAGCAATAGCCACAGCTGTATAATAGAATTTTCGAAAGAATGGAAAGTATCATTCAAACGGAATTAGCTAAGTAATCTGCAAAGTAATGTGACACCACCTAGAGTTTCGAACAATACCGTTCAGTCTCGCTCGCCTCAAGCGAACTCATTTACGCGAAGCGAAGCGCGTTCTATTACAACGCTGAGTCCTGAAAGGGTAACTCAACTGATCCATGGGTGGGGAGTGAAATACGATGGAGAACCTACGGGTCCATCCGTTCAGGAGTTCTTATATCGAGTTAGCGCTCTCACTGAAGATTGTCTTAGCGGAGATTTTCCGATGCTGTGCAAAAATCTGCACGTCCTTCTCACTGGAAAGGCCAGAGAATGGTACTGGCGCTTCCGTAAAGAAAATAGAGTTATCACTTGGGAAGAGTTTTGCTTGTCTTTGAAAAACCATTATCAGGATTTCAAGGATGATGACATCCTAATGGAAGAAATCCGTGCGCGTAAACAACGAGAAGGCGAATCCTTTGAATTATATTACGAATCAATCATGAAAATTGGTTGTCGTCTCGTAGAACCGTTTGATGAATACCGATTAACACAGCAATTGTTGCGTAATTTATTGCCAGATATTCGGCAAGCTTTACTTTTTGTGCCAATTTCTTCAGTCGCTCATCTCAGTCAGTTGATTTATAAGTGAGAAAACTTTTTAGGAGACGTGGAATTCCGTCGATCTGCTAAAAATGCAGTTGGTCCTAAAGTTTTTAAAAGAGCGGTAGCAGCCTTAGAAACCGAGGAAGACTTGTCTCAAACAGATTCAGAAGAGGATGTGTCTGTAGAAGCAGTTCAGTTGGCGAGAAAACCTTTGACTTGTTGGAATTGTAATACGAGGGTCGTTTGATAAGTCCGTGACTTTTTGTATTTGCCGCGCACCTGCTCTAAATACAACACTGCTCCTGTCAGCAGTTATCGATTAACAGCTGACTGTAAAATTTTGAGAAAGCTGCGTTTCTTAGTTTGCGTTTTATAGGCATTGAAAGCAGACGATCTCGTGAATTTTAACGAAAATGGAAAAAAGTGAATTTCGTGTGCTAATTAAGCATTATTTTTTGCGTAAAAAATCCATCACCGAAACCAAGGAAAGACTTGATAAATATTATGGGGACTCTGCACCATCAATTTCAATGGTTAAGAAATGGTTTACTGAGTTCCGTTGTGGTCGTACCAGTACAAGTGATGCCGAACGTTCAGGTCGCCCAAAAGAGGTCGTCATGCCAGAAATCGTCGACAAAATCCATGGAATGATATTGGATGATCGGAGAATGAAAGTGCGTGAGGTAGCTGAGGCTGTAGGCATCTCAACTGAACGGGTACATCACATTTTACATGAATATTTGGACATGAAAAAGCTTTCCGCGCGATGGGTGCCGCGATTGCTCACACACGACCATAAGCGCAACCGTGTGACCATTTCAAAGGAGTGTTTGGCGATGTTCAACCGCAATCCAAACGAATTTTTGCGCCGTTTCGTTACCGTAGACGAAAAATGGATCCACCACACCACACCAGAGACCAAAGAACAATCAAGACAGTGGGTTTCTCCGGGTGAACGTGCACCAAAGAAGGCCAAGGTGGGTCTGTCGGCCAACAAGGTCATGGCCACAGTTTTTGGGATGCACAAGGTATCATTCACATCGATTACCTTGAAAAGGGTAAAACGATCACCGGCGAATATTATTCAGAGCTTTTGGACAGATTCGATATTGATTTGAAGCAGAAACGACCGCATTTGGCGAAAAAAAAAGTGCTGTTCCATCAGGACAATGCACGGGTGCACACGTGTGTAGTCAGCATGGCAAAATTTCATAAATTGGGCTACGAACTGCTACCCCATCCAGCATATTCTCCAGATTTAGCCCCCTGTGACTATTTTTTGTTTCCAAACATGAAGAAATGGCTCGGCGGTAAGAGATTCGGGTCAAATGAAGAGGTCATCACAGAAACAAACGACTATTTTGAGGGCCTTGAGAAAACCTATTATTTGGAAGGAATAAAAAAATTGGAAAAACGCTGGACTAAATGTATAGAGCTAAAAGGAGATTATGTTGAGAAATAAAACGCTTCTTTGACGAAAAAAATATATTTTATTCAAAAAGTCACGGACTTATCAAACGACCCTCGTAAACCAGGTCACACATGGGATATGTGTTTATCCGAGCGCTGCATATTCTGTTATGGGTGTGGAGCCAAGGACATTTATAAGCCCCAGTGTCCGACCTGCATAATAAGGGGGGAAAACCCGAAGGTGGGTCCCGTTGTCGACAGCCGACGAAGGGCCCGTTAATTAAGCCCACTGTCACAGGGAAATCTGCGAGGCAGATTGTCCCCAGCGATTGTCTGTTCCTTCCGAAGAGACACTCGCGCAAAATTCACCTGACTTACAACCCATGAGCCCGTTTCGTCCATATCATGAGCGGCTAGCTCATTATGAGCGGGTTCGTTCCCGGATCTTCGGAGATATATCCTCCATTTGTCGCAAAGTCAAACGCAGCACTTTGCGTATGCGTAACTTCTGGTCTATAGTCAGAAAGTCACGACGACTGCTGATTTCAGCCATCGTCAACGACCAGGCCGATGGTCGCCTGTATGCTGCTGTTACATTCTTAGACCAGACGGAAATAGGACTTCTTGACACTGGTGCTAACATCAGCTGTATCGGAGCTGATTTGGCTGGGCAGAGTTGGACAGACTGTCCACATTTCAAACCGATTGTTTCGCATGTTAAAACTGCAGACGGGAAAAGCCATCCAGTTACAGGCTTTCTCTGCGTTGACGTGAACTACAACGTCATTTGTAGAAAGATAGATTTTTACGTCATTCCATCCATTAATAAACGTGTAATTCTAGGTATAAACTTCTGGAGAATTTTTGACCTAGCTCCCGGAGTTATTTCTGCTATTGATCCTCCGAGCTTATCAAGCGAGGTTAATAAAGAAGAGGAGAAGCAATGCCCTTTGACGGAACCGCAAAAAGCTCGTCTCGCTGCAATCATCAATTTGTTTCCAAATTATGCTGAGCAAGGACTGGGAATAACGTCATTATTGAGTCATGACATAGATGTCGGTACTGCAGAGCCCATCAAACAGCGCTTTTATCCAGTTTCACCTGGAGAAGAGAAGCTCATGTATCAGGAGATCGATAGGATGCTAGCAGAGGGTGTCATTGAACCGTCACAGAGCAAATGGAGTTCTCCAATGCGATTAGTCGTAAAATCTGGGAAGGTGCGACTGTGTCTTGACGCACGTCGTATAAATGACTGCACCCGGAAAGACCCATATCCTTTGCCAAACATAGACGGCATATTTTCAAGGTTACCTAAGGCTAACATTATCACCAAGTTAGACCTTAAGGATGCATTTTGGCAGATACCTCTCACAAAGGAAGCCAAAGCTATCACTGCATTTACCGTCCCCGGTAGGCCGTTGTACCAATTTACCGTTATGCCTTTCGGTTTGTGCAACGCGCCTCAAACGATGTGCCGATTAGTGGATCAATTGATCCCACCAGATCTCAAAACTTGCGTTTTCGGATATTTAGACGATGTTTGCGTAGTCTCTGAAGACTTCGATACCCATTTAGCAGTTCTGATTCGTTTGTCTGACGAATTTCGCCGAGCCAATTTAACATTGAATATTTCAAAGAGTCACTTTTGCGTTACGCAGGTGGGGTATCTGGGTTATTTGATAGGGCAATGCGGCATAGCCACCGACCCAAATAAAGTGGAAGCCATCAACTCCTGGCCACCACCAAAGACGTTGAAGCAGGCTCGGAGTTTTCTAGGCCTTGTAGGGTGGTATAGGCGATTTATTAAAAACTTTGCTGAGCTGGTATTTCCCATAACCGAGCTTTTATCGTCGAAGAAGAAGTTTGAGTGGACGGATGCAGCTCAAGTCGCTTTTAAAAACTTAAGGGAAGTTATTACTTCAGCACCCGTCTTACAAAATCCGGACTTTGAAAAGAAATTTTATGTTCATTGCGATGCTAGCGATTGTGGCGTAGGAGCAGTGTTGATTCAGTTGTCAGATGACAATGAAGAGCGTCCTGATGCCTTTATGTCGAAGAAGCTTAACTCGGCACAGCGCAACTACAGTGTCACAGAACGTGAATGTCTGGCTGCGGTGCTGGCCATTGAAAAATTTCGTTGTTATCTCGAGCTGCAGGAAGAGAGATAATCACAGATCATGCGAGTCTCCTCTGGCTGATGCGTCAACCAAACCTCAAGGGTAGATTGGCCAGGTGGGCCATGCGCATGCAAGGTTACAAGTTCAGTATTAGTCATCGTAGAGGGGAGGATAATGTAGTACCTGATGCACTATCACGCATTTATCAAAATGAGGTGGAAGCACTAGAAGTGCTCAAGCCAGTCATCGACTTAGATTCCCCCAATTTTGAGGATTCGGAATATCGTGAATTACGTGAAGAGACTTTAAGCCCTGATAGCAATTATCCTGACCTGAAAGTCAAGGATCAATACCTGTACATACGCACACGACACCCTGACGGCACAACAGCTGGTGAACAGCTGGCATGGAAACTTTGGGTTCCGCAAGCTTTAACCGAATCAGTGATCAATTGTCTGCACAACACGGTGACCAGTGCTCATGGCCAAAACTTTGGAACTTATTAGGCGGAATTTCTTTTGGCCCGGAATGGTCACTCATCTGAGGGATTACGTACGCAATTGCGAAGTGTGCAAGGCGACAAAAGCTCCGAATGTCATGTTGAGACCTCCGATGGGTAAGGCTGCCACGACAGATAGACCCTTCGAGCGTCTATACATCGACATTCTCGGGCCGTGTCCGCGCAGTAAAAATGGAAACATAGGGCTTCTTATAGTCTTGGACCATTTTTCAAAGTTCCATTGGCTGTGTCCTCTTAAAAAATTTACTACGACGCCGATACAAGAATTTCTCCAGAATCAAATCTTCCTAACAATGGCGCTCAGTTCAAGAGCAAAGATTTTAACGCTTGGCTAACGTCCTTGGGGGTTCGTCACATGTACACGGCTGTTTATTCGCCGCAATCGAATGCTTCCGAGCGCATCAATCGCTCCTTGATTGCTGGGATTCGTGCGTTTCTATCGGATAACCATAATGAGTGGGATACACATATTCACGCTATTAGTTGTGCGCTGAGAAATGCTCATCACAAAAGCATAGGTTGCTCTCCTTATTTCGCTTTTTATGGCTTTAACATGGCAACACATGGCAGCTCTTATAAACTCCTTAACAATTTTCATCTTTTGGGAGAGGCTGAAGACATATTGTCGCGAGAAGACCAGCTTGTAGCCCTAAGGAAGCAACTAAAGGCGAATGTTGCTAAAGCGTTTGAAATTAATGAGAGACAGTACAACTTGCGCTCACGCGAGGTATCCTACTCGGTAGGTCAGGAAATCTTTAGACGAAATTTCGCGCAAAGAAATTTTGCGAAGCAAATTAATGCCAAGTTGAATCCTCAGTGAATCAAATCCAGGATTAGAGCGAAATTGGGATCGGCTTATTACTTGTTGGAAGACTTGCAGGGAAGAGAGCTAGGCACTTATCACGCGAAGGATCTAAAACAGTAAAAACGTCGGGATGTCCTCTTTGAATTTTTTTTCAAGCTATTTTCCTGGCTCCAAGGAGCTTCAAAATGACTTGTGGCTGTAGTGTACATCCCTGATCCCGTCGGTCAGTTGTATATATTGGTGTTTTGTGACGTTGCAGTTTGCATGAGGTGTGCAAGCACGCCACTCACACACATAACCTCGCCAAACAATTGTTGCTTCCCTTGGGGGAATTGGCATAATTGCACTGTTTTTGCGGTACACTAAAAATCTTCAATTGTTGGTGGCGGAGGTGCCACGCATCTCTAAACCACCATCTATCTCTGCGTCGACATCTTTATGGGCGCAGATCATTGAAGTGAAGTGCATCGTGCAAATTAATTATGAAATAATAAACACACTCGTGACATACACACACACAAAAATGATGTACAAAAAAAAAAATTTAATTAACCAAAAACCTACACACATCACCAAAAACACGTGACACATACACTCATAAAATGATGTTAAAAAAAAAATCAAACAATCACACGTCACACACATACACATAAAACAATTTAAACAAAAAAAAGAAATTAATAAATTCATTTAAAATCATTCATACCAAATCACACATACACAAATGATAAATTGTTAAACTCATTCATTCATTCTTATGGAATACTTTTAACAATTTTTAAAATGTCTTAAATCAAATTCTCCATTAAAAAAAAAACTTTCATACTATGAATATGAATATAAAAGAAAACCAAACCAACAGGGTCCTTCAAATTAATTTTTAAAAAATATTTCTACAATTTGTCTTCTTCAATTTATCAGTTTCTTTAAACATTTTGTTTTCTTTTCTTTTGGTGGCAACTAGGCTAATACATGATATGCTTAACGAAGTATGAATATAAACAGAATCATTTGGTCCTCTCTTAAAAGTGAATTAATAATTGTATGTGTGCCATAAATATTATTATTTTAACCAAACAGCAACACACACCGCACAGCAACTTGGTACCAAGGATCTTGTCGGGGTAAGTGAACGAAAGATTTATTGCGCACAACATGATTTATTGAATTGATTATTAAATTCACGAGGCCAAACGTTCGTTATTTAAATCGGTAAAACTATAAAGAATGAAAATGCTTATGACGTAAATTTAAAAAAATCAAAAACTATAAAAGAAGAAATGCTATATTAAAAATTTATTGCCCTTTTGTTTTTTTTTTTGAAACTTACTATTTGAAAAAAAAAGAAGAAAAATATGCACTTGTTATATCTAAATCAAATGATAACATCTAACTTCAAGTTAATATCTAAATCTACATTTACTATTTGCAATGAAAAATAAATATTTAACTAAAAAGAAGCAAGGAAGAAAAACTATTGCAAACACTATTGCACTATTGTCTTTATATAAACATGTTAAAACAATCCTTTCTATTAATGACATTTATAAATAAATGAATGACCTTTATAATGATTAACTAAATTACCTCACATGTTTCTTTGGATGAAAATGGGCTGAGCTTGCTTATCAGCTGATTTGTTTAGGGATTTCCTAATAATGTCGCCGAAGGAAATCAAGGTAGAGCGGGTAAAGAAGGCGAGCTGCACCAACACCTATAGCAGCCTCGTCATCAATTAAATGACGGCAGCATATTTATAACTTGTATCATATATATCTTAAAAAAGGCATCGGGACTAAATTTTTTTGTAAAAGCTACAAATTGTTCTCCACTTATAATAACACCTTTTCTAGTCATCGAACCACACCAACCGAATGACAACTAGCCGCATCAAGGGTCCCCTCGGACTAGAACAAAAGAGACACTAGTAGTTGGATAACATATGTCTGTACGAGGATCGTGTATACCCATACTATAGTGTTTGTTTGTATATAAAAATCAAATAACACACGGATTAAATTCTATAAGTCCAAACATATGTGTGCAACATGTTAACTTACTTAAAGCTAACTTCCGTTATATATATACACTATATATATATAAAAGTATATACTATATACTATATACGGTTAACTGGAAATAATATCTTAAAAAATGGCGCCCAACGTGGGGCCGCTACGCGTATACAATTATTTTTCATGCGAAAAATTAGCGCTCCCGTCGCTATGCGTATAAAGACTTAATATCTTTGATTGCGCACGCAATTACATTTTTTTTTTCCAGCAAACCAACACGAGTTGTGGCAACGAGTCCAGCAAGAATGGAAAGCTATTCCAAAGAAAATAATTCAGAATTTGGTGGAAAGTATGCCAAATCGAATAAAAAGCGTTATTAAAAATAAGGGTCTTTGGACTAAGTACTAAAAGATAAGCCTTTGTTGAAAAATTCAAATTGAGCATAACTGAGTACATGCGAGTTAATTTCATTTTTATTTTTTTTTAACGAAAAGAATTAATTTTTTGTTATGTTTTTTATAAGAACTTCTAAATAAATAATCAAAGAATAAACACTACAAATTTGGGTTCATTTGCTTAACTAATACCATTTTTATTCGGTCCAACAGTCAAAATTTGCAAACATGTACTCACACTTGCACGCCACTGTATATATAAAAGTATATATACTATATACTATATACTATATACTATATACTATATACTATATACTATATACTATATACTATATACTATATACTATATACTATATACTATATACTATATACTATATACTATATACTATATACTATATACTATATACTATATACTATATACTATATACTATATACGGTTAACTGGAAATTTTATATTACAATACCTTGTAAAATCCTTAACAAGCAATGGAACATACAAATATTCGCATGATTTTTTAAGAGCTTTGCCAGGTAATCAAATTATTTATGAATATAGAGATGGCATGATAGACGATGTATCTGATGCTCCAAGGGCATCCAATTATGTTGACTTTCATTATATACTGGTTGATTTGAATTAATGTTGTGAAAACAGTAAGATTTTATATTTACACAAATAACTTTAAGGCTCCAAATTTTTGAGTATGAAATAAAATATTGATTTAAATGATTAAGGAAAACAATTGAGTCTCATGGTATTGACAAAAACATGTCAACACAAAGGGACGTGTCTGTCGTCTGTCAGGAAAGCTGTGTTGAAGAATGGCTCAATGTTGAGCATTGTAGATGCAAGTACAGCCCTAGGGACGACAGAATTTCGCAAATATTTTGCAATGCACAGTTGTTGAGTGAAAAAGAAACACTCAGCTGCTGAGTAAGGTCTGATCGTAAGGCGCTGACTGAATAGGAAGAAAGGAATGGCGTATATCTCACATACGAGGTGTGTTCAAAAAGTAAGGTGACTTTCAAATTTCGCGGGCAATGTATTTTCGATTATCGATCTTTTTCCCGAACATCTGTTCCAAGAATCAAGTGAATGGCATTTTTTGTTTGGTTGTCGCATGAGCATCGCTCAAGTGCTATTGAATGACGTCAACGATGACCCAGATTTACTCAAAAGGGTCATAAGTGGTGACGAATCATGGGTATATGGTTATGATATCGAAATCAAAGCCCAATCATCGCAATGGAATAGCCTAGTTGAGCCAAGACCGAAAAAAGCACGCCAAGTTCGATAAAATGTTAAAGTTTTGATCACTATTTTCTTCGATTACCATGGCGTGGGGCATCAAGAGTTCTTACCATATGGTCGTACAGTCAATAAACAGTATTATCTTGAAGTTATGCGCCGTTTGCGAGAAGCAATACGAAGAAAACGTCCAGAATTGGGGAAAAACAATTCATGGCTTTTGCATCACGATAATGCCCCTGCTCACTCATCTTTGCTTGTGAGAGATTTTTTGGCCAAAAACAACAGCACAATGATGCCTCAGCCACCATATTCACCGGATTTGGCCCCATGTGACTTTTTCTTTTTCCCAAAACTAAAGAGACCTATGAAAGGACGGAGATTTGCAACAATTGGGGAGATAAAGACTGCAAGTCACCTTACTTTTTGAACACACCTCGTTTTGCGTAGTTGTGAAATAGGAATTTAGCTACGCATAATTTTGTGAAATCAGTCTGGAACGCGTCCCAATTAAGAACAGAATTTGCCGTGCGTTGAAGAGTTTTTTTTTTAAATATGGACTCGAATGAGACACCTCTGACATCAGAAATGGGATCAGCTTTGCTAACCATGGCACTGATCTATATTTGTCAGCTTTGAAACAGCATAACCGCAACTTAATGGAGTTAATAAAAATCTTTAGACTCCAAATGCAGGAGGGACCGATGGAAGGGCATCTTACGGTTTCCAAAATATAATAATCATTTTGGTGTAACACCGTCGACCTTATCCTTGCCGACAACGCCCTTGAGGGAAGCTTTCTGGTGATAACGTTAAGCAAGGCACTGGAAGGTAACGCATCGCAGTGGATTCCTCAAATATGCTTCGCTGGCATGACTTGGGTGGAATTCAACGAGCTGTTTATACAGCGCTTCGTTGGAATTGAGACATCTGCTGCTATATATAGAATTTTAAACGTTCCTAACCATATCGTCAGTAAGCTTATGTTAAAATGAAAAGAGAAAGACATCGAGGAGATAGCTGTGAGTTTATTATTATTATTATTATTATTATTATAAAGAGGGAGTCTCCCAGCGGAGAAGGCGCGAGGCACTGCGACCATGATGATCTTTTGTACGTAAAAAGCTCTCCCTATCTTGACAAAAGCTGTTCTGTTTCCGTAATGAAGCCTAACAGGTCTTTCGTCGAGGAACGGACAATATGCTCGGGACCTGCAGTTTCCACGTGCAGATGTTTGCTCCTTGTCCATACCAAGGCTGGACAATCACACAAAATATGTTTGGTTGTTTCGTCGTTCTGCAGAGCCTGCACTCCGCATCCGAGGACAAGCGCATTTTAGTGAGGTGATAGTTCACAAAGTGGTGGCCACTAAGGTAGCCAATAAGGAGGTAGAGCTCCCTCCTAGAGAGTAGCTTGGTCCTTCGATCAACTGTGATATTGGTAAGCTCTTTAGTCTGCCGCATCCCTGGTTGGAAGAACCAGTAGTGTTCGGTCAACCATGCAGCCCAGGTTTTCACCAGGGAGGAAATAGTCAAGCAGGGGGGCTGATGACCAGGCGCTCACTAGTTCGTCCACTAGCTAGGGTTCCAGGTACCCAAAGAAAGGTAACTTTATTCTTTTTTGACAACCTCTGGAGACAGTTCCAGCAGTCAGCCACCATACGCGAGCTTACTCTTTTTGAGGAGAGGTCTAGAATGGCCGCTTGGCAGTCCGAGAAGATGTAGATATTCGCTCCTCTAATCCCCTTCTCAAGGGTAAGACGGCAGCAAAACTCAATGGCATGAACCTCTAGAAGCCCAGATTGGAATATGGGACGGGCAATGTTTCTGCGCTCCAGCGCAGAAGAGATAGACCCGTAGCATCCTCAATATCAAGAAAAGAGCACAGAGCAATGTTCTTGGCTACGAAGGACTTTTCGATTTTACCCACTAACTTGTGGAGAGCGAGCTCTGTCGATCTACCGGCTATATACGCGAACTGCGTGGGGTGCAGAGGGTTATTTTTCTGCATAGAGCACCGAATGTGCATGTCTAAGAACCTTTCCGCAGTCTAGAGCAGAAAGGAGGTAAGGTTAATCGGCCGATATGACTTAGGCTGGTCAAGAGGACGATTCCCTTGTTTGGGAATAAATACCACATTGACTCTCCTCCAAGAGTTGGGTATGTGTCCCTACGTGAGACTAGCTCTAAGAAGGCCGACCAGCGGGTCAAGGTTGTCATCCAGGCTATTTTGGAGAAGGGCTGGAAAGATTTGGTCGCCCCCTGGGGCTTTGAAGGGAGCGAAGGAATCTACAGTCCATTTGACCTTTTCAGGATCAAAGATGGATCCAGATAGACTGGCTCCACGTGAGTCAGGTAACAAGGTGGCGTCAACGTGATCGGAGGAGAAGGAGGCATGGCGGATCTCGATTTGCCCAGGAAGGTCGAACCTGATGTGCTGATGGTCCGACAAGGCGGCTTCTTCTGTGACCCGACAGTTTAAAAGCGAACTCGCAGTTGAGTTGCTGACTAGGGTGAGATCTAAAACCTCTTCCCTAATGGAGTTAATAAACGTAGGTTTGCACCCTACGTAAGCTACATCCAAATGACTACACATTCGATAATCGCTGCTCCCCCAGATCGTGTGATGCGCGTTGGCATCACAGCCGATCACGAGCGGCTTGTTGTGTTGGCGGCAGAAATCCACAAGCCGCTGAACCTCCGCGGGGGCTACCTCATCCACATCGCCTGGGAAGTATGCAGAGGCGATCACTACTTTCCGGACGCCATCAGCAGTGGCTACCTTCATAACCTTTGCCACCAGGTCTCTGTGAATGAAATTAGTTATAGGGAAGTGCCTTACAATATTACTAACCAATATAACAGTGCGAGGGGCACCTCCCATATGGTCATACAGCAACTTACATGATCCGCATGATTATCCACGGACAAGGCCACCTACATATTAACCATGGCTCTTAAACGAGAGCCAGGTCAATCTCGTCTTTACAGACGACCCCGCACAGGGTGGCTGACGCACCTCTGACGTGGCACAGGTTCGCCTGGAGCTGCGGCCGCAGCGCTGGTGGATGCGACCTGTGTGGCAACCACTGCTGTCTCGTCGATGGGGGCTACCGTCGTCGCTACTGGAGGGGTGCTCATTGGGGGAGATGGTTGAAGAAGGGAATGGGCAACGGAACGGAGGGGGGGAGACATGGGGACGGAGTTCTTCAGGACAAGTTTGATTCTTCCAAAGATGAAATTCACTCTCCCGTTGCACTCCGTCAGAATCTTATACGACTCCTCGTCGACCAACATCGCGAGGTGAGTCGTGCCGTTAAGGCTATGCTGAACCACCCGCCACAGCTTCGTCGAGAAGCCGAGGTATTCCAAAATGGTGGCGGGTGGGAATTCAGCACTACTGGGGAAGTATCCTCTAATGAGGTGAGTTTTAGGAAACTCAGACTCCAGTAGTTTTAGATCATGAGAGCTGATGGACCTAATGTGTCCAACGGCTCCCCTGACCCAGTCGGTAGTGCGGCGATCCTCGCACACCAGGAGCAGCCATTCATTTCGAGGTATGCAACCATCGAAACCTGGACTGACACCCGGTGTGGGGTGCAGCAGCAAAGCCTTGACAATGCTAGTTTTTACCGTAGCCACTGTTCCGGTGAAAGCGGATTTTTTGCGTTAGCCGAAATGTTTCACGGTGCTTGCCAGGTGTAAAGTGGCTTTGTGGACTCCACATGAGTCTTTTTGGGCTTGCAGAGGCGATAGCTAGAGGCTCCGCTCTGCTCGAACCCTTCGCGAGTGCGGCTTTGAAAAGCCTCTTCTCACGCGTCTTCAGTTTAACGAAGGCGTTCTCAGCATCCAGTCGCAGCGTCTGGATCTGAAAGCCTGCTTCCGTGAGCCCTGTCCTCTGAGAGGCCACGGAGGCGTCGTCAGCGAGGCTGATCAGGTAAGCGTCAACAAGCGCCACTAGGCTGCGAACTGCATTCGTAACACCAGGTTTGGTCTTAAGAATACGCCTTCTGTTTTTCAAAGGGCTATAATAAAGGCACACCTTAGCACACACGTACGCAATCGTTTACATTGATGATATATTAGTTATAGCTGAAAGTAAAGAAGAGGCGCTAGCACAATTGGAAACTGTTCTAGCTCCATTCTCAAAACTAGTATGGAGTTTTTCATATTACTGTGGGAAAAAAGTAAGGTGAATTTGTTTGTAAAATGAAAAATTTTTATTTATTCTTCTACATCAATTTCATCCCCTTCGAAGTAATCCCCTCCCGATAAAATACACTTATGCCAACGTTTTTCCAATCCTCGAAACATGCCAAATAGTCCCTTTCCGGTATAGCCATCAGCGCCTTCTTCGATTCAGCTCTTTTCTCCTCAATCGACTCGAAACGCGTTCCCCGGAGTGGTCTCTTGAGTTTTGGGAATAGCCAGAAGTCACACGGAGCCAAATCAGGCGAATACGGTGGTTGCGGAACGATATGCGTCGAATTTTTGGCGAAATGGTCACGAAGAACGAGTGCAGTGTGAGATGGTGCATTATCGTGATGCAAAAACCAAGAGTTGTTGGCCCATAATTCTGGTCTTCTTAGACGAATTGCTTCACGCAAACGACGCATAACGCTCAAATAATATTCCTTATTAACAGTTTGGCCGGGTGGAAGGAATTCATAGTGCACCACACC
The DNA here is from genome assembly GCA_018904035.1 of Zaprionus ornatus. NCBI lineage: Eukaryota > Metazoa > Arthropoda > Insecta > Diptera > Drosophilidae > Zaprionus > Zaprionus ornatus. Next base: position 74,890 of record JAEIFZ010000245.1, on the reverse strand, counting down.
ACGAAAATCGAAGAAAACTGTCATCATGACCTTGATTTTTGAACGACTTTGACGTGCTTTTTTCGGTCTGGCCTCGACCCTCTTTGAAGTCTTTGTACCACTTATAAACATTTTTCTGCGACATGGTAGAATCACCAAAGGCCTTCCGCAACATCCTCAACGTTTCCGCAACCGAAATTTCATTCCGCAAACAAAATTTGATGGCACTTCTTTGCTCAATTAAATCAGACATTGTAAAAATCGAAACATGCACTCGTTGTCGTTTGGTAAATACAAGCGTAAATATATTACTGATGATGACATTGACATGAAATTTGTCCCAGATGTCATTAGCAGTCCTACCAACTCAAGAAAAAAGAACTAGCCCGAAATGTTAGGCCCGCGACGTTTAAATTGGAAATTCACCTTACTTTTTGCCCACAGTAGTAATTTTCAGAGATACTTAAGCCAATGTACGTCCTCACGTCAAAGAAAAATTAAAATTTTAATTAGATGCAAGAATATGAGGAAATACACGTACGTTTAAAAATAATAGCAGTATTTACACATAAACCTGTGATGATTATATTTAATCCAAAATACGCAATAGAGTTGCGTACTGATCCCAGTTCCATTTATGTATTTGATTGCCTTTTTTTGGGTTTTGTATTTTCTACTGACCCTAAAATATGAATTATTAAATAATAACCTTGTATGCACGTACGCATATTATGAATTTGTACACATGTAAATACTTGCATACATTCGGCGATATAAGTTTCGCCATTAAATTTTTTTGAGTATACATTTCATTACAATGCTTTAATTATGAAAAGGCACTCACAATGCGAAACCGCGCGTATATCTAGTCAGTATCGAAAGACGCTTTTCTATTAAGAGTATTGGTGTTAATGTAGAGTTGGCAGATGTAGGTGACGCTGCCACAGTTCTCCCCTTCCAGTGAATCCATCACAATCCTTGGCTCGTGAATGTTACCTTACGCCGCCTTTCGTAAGTCCTTTGAGGAGTGGAATTGGATTGCTCCGAGTCGAACTGCTTGTCGTCCTTGACTAGGAAAACAGGCTTGAGGCGGTCGACTGATACTGCTGAGTCCTTCCCGTCGATTCGTATGGTGAAAACTCGGTCATTGTCGTGTTGGATGATCTCGTACGGTCCGGTGTACGGAGGCTCCACAGGTTGCTTTACAGCGTCTATGCGGATAAATACATGGGTGCATTTGTCAATTCCCTTCAGTAGGAACATTTTTTCTTTAATATGGTGCGCTGTGGGTGTGCCACTGCTGCACATCAAAGACGATTTGAAGGATCTGGGCCACCTCTCTATAAGTCCGTTTGATTGCGGATGGTAGGCCGTAGTGTGAATGTGCTTGCTTCCGATCAGGTTGGCTAGTTTTTTGAAAACTCCAGATTCAAACTGCATGCCTTGATCAGTAGTGATTATTTTGGGTGATCTAAAACGTGATATCCAGTGTGTCCAGAACGCTGTGGCTATATCGGCCGTGATATTAGAGAGTGGTACTGCTTCTGGCCATCGCGAGAAACGGTCAATCATGGTAAGACAATAGCGGTAGTTTTGTTATAAAGGCATGACAACTATATCCAGGTGGACGTGGTCAAATCTTCCATTTGGCACATCGATCTTCTCCGGCTGGAGGTGATTGTGCTTGTGAATTTTGGAGAGCTGGCATGGGAGACAAAATCTACACCATTTGAGGACATCTGTGTTCATCGAAGGCCAGACAAATTTCTGTTTGATTTTACGGGCAGTTGCTCGGCCACTGGGATGAGATAAACTGTGAATACGAGTATATGAGAAAGCCTGTTTGCGAAGTGATTGCGGTACAAAAGGACGGAGATTTGGTGTGGATACGTCGCAGTATATCGAACTTTCTCCACCGAAACAAACTTTCTTGTGCTTTAAAGAAGTAGTTCCTTGCAAGATGCGTGCCAATTCAGAATCCGAGGCTTGCTCCTCCTCGAGCTGCGCCGCGGTGACTGCTGTGGGCATCGTGATAGTGCAAAAAGCGTCTGCAACTACAATATATTTTCTGTTCCTTTTATGTGAAGGATGGTCGTCGAGAATTGTGAAATATAATTAAGATGCCGCAGCTGTCGATGTGATGCTTTTTCAGGCCGCTGTTGGAATGCGTATACCAATGGCTTGTGATCAGTCTCGATCACAAAAATGCGTGCATCGACGAGGTGTCTGAAATATTTGATTGACTCGTAAATGGCAAGTAGCTCTCGGTCGTACGTGGAGTAATTTCACTCAGTGTTGCTGAGTTTCTTGGAGAAAAATTCTAGAGGTTGCCAGTCATGACTAGTGCATTGTGCCAGAACTGCTCCGATTGCGAGCTCCGATGCGTCACAAACCAGTTGCAGGTCAGATTTCGGTGCAGGAAAGGATAAGAGTGCTGCGTCTGCTATGCTCTGCTTGCAATTATCGAAGGCTGATATGAGTTCTGTAGTCCAGAGGATTTGTCGTTGGTCGTTCTTCTTTACATTCCTTAGCATCTCGGACAGCGGTGCCTGAGTGTGCGAAGATCGGGGTAGGCATCTGGGATAGTAGTTTATAATGCCCAAGAAACGGCCTAGTTGGCTGATAGTTTCAGGACGAGCATAATTGAGGATGGCATCAATGCGAAACGACGGTGGTTTGATGTCGTGTTCGTTAACCGTGTAGCTGAGAAAATTAACTTGCGTTTGCGCTAATTGACATTTGCTCAGATTGATGCTTAGCCCGTGTTTCTGTTCTTTGTGTTCGGCGATCGATTTCGAAGTATATCGTCTATGTAGCAATATACGAAGTTCACAAAAAATATTGTCCATGTCTGAGTCGCATTCTTTAACCCGAAAGGCATGTACTGGAATTCTATGAGTCCAAAAGGGGTGCATACGGCCGCCTTCTGGATGTCTTCTTCCGCCATGGGAATTTGGTAGTACGCCTTTACCAAATCAAGCGTTGAGAAGACTTTCCCTCCATGTAGATCGGATAGCGATCTGGTATCGTAATCGAGTTGACCTTACGATAATCGCCGCATGCCCTCCAGCCATCGTACTTTTTGGTGACCATGTGGGGTGGGCTGGACCAAGGACTTTTGGAAAGACGACATATGCCTTGCAGATCAGAAAGTTGATTTCCTTTTTCGCAGTGGCAAGTTTATCTCCAGATAAGCGTCGTGGTCAGTCAGACTCGGACGTCCCATATGTTTCGATGTGGTGTTGTACATGCTGCTTTGTATACTTCGATGACGGTTTGGTGACTTCCTCAAACTCTTGCAGAAGCTCTCGAAATTTAGAAATACCCTGCACAGTGGAAACGGATGTTTGATTCGCCTGTGTTAGGCATGCGGTTGTTGACAGTCAATAAGGCATCTGTTTTTGAGATCAATAAGAAGCTCGAATTCGGCTAAAAAGTCTGCTCCAATTATAGATGTGTGTACGTCCGCAATGATGAAAGGTATCTGGTGTTGGAGGTACGATCGGAGGTGACGTGAAAACGCTGCTCCCGTGGAACAGTTACTGAACTGATGGATCGCTGCTGCTGTCTTGGCTGCCACTGACCAGCGCGTCAGGCAGCAGCTCCTCTAGTTCAACGATGTAGAGCGTGGGCAGGGTGGTCGGCAATTATTTGCACTGTCACCAAAACGCTTGTGGTAGAATTAAAGATTTTCCTGTGCTCCTGAAGTCTGTTGACCGGAATTATCCGCTGGTCTGACGCCACGAGATGAACTGCGTGATTGGTTGCGTGATTGAATGCGCTTGACATCATTTTTGCAGTGTCACCAAGTCGAACTTGTCAGTGTTGTCAACAATGTGGTGCAAACGGAATGATCGCTCCACTTGAGCAAGCCACAGGTTTTTTTTTTTTTTTTGTAACGCCTTACGGTAGGAAAATTAAAATCTTCTAAAGATACCACCTACCGTCCGTAGGTGGCATGCTCGATTCATAACCCTCCAATTAGGGTTATGCCTACGTACTAAAACAAAAACCTCCGTATGCTCTTCGGTCCTTTACGCGCTCATCGGGACTGCCAGTCAAGGTATGACTTCGATGAGCAGGATGTGAAGCCAGATCGCACTCCCTTCCTTAGAAATTGGCCAAGAGCCGCACGTCCTTCAATCCTTTGGTCGCCTTTTACGACAAGCCGGAGACGCTGTGGTAGTATTCTTTTCCCGCCACCACACAGGAACGCGTCGTCTGCATTAGCCTCCAGCTCTGTTGGCCATCTCGTCGGCACGGACCCTTTTCATCATGTTGGTGATGATGCTGTGAATCCCTGTTCTCCATCATAGTCCCGATCAAGCCGCTTGGACTGAGCGGATCACCAGTCAGCGCTCTTAGCTGCTCCCTCTCCGCCGTAAACCTGGAGCAGTGCATGAGCACATGCTCCGCAGTTTCATCCGCATCGGGACAGTAGAGGCATTGAGCTGACACTACGCGTCGGAAACGCAGTAGATAGGCCCGGAAGCAACCATGATCCGTGAGGAACTGGGTTAGGTGGTAGTCCAAGTTCTTGTGACGGCAATCCGCCCATACTGCTATGTCGGGGATGAGCTGGTAGGACCATCTCCCCCGTTGCGATGCTTGCCATCTTCTCTGCCACTCAACCAGTATCCGCTCGTGAGCATCCATCCGGGTAACGCCTACTCGAATTAGACAAAGAGTCTTGATCTCGAGGTCAATTGGCGGCAAGCCTGCCAGCACTAGTGCTGCGTCTTCGGAAACCGACCTGAAGCCTCTAATTAGTCTAAGTGCCATAGACCGTAGTACCAAGCGTGCTCCTTTCAGGTATGACCCTTTTATGGTGGCTTGGCTCCAAATTGGTGCAGCATAGAGCAGCGAAGCCTTTGCTACCCCCACCAATAGTTTCCTGGCCGGATTTCTGGGGCCTCCTACGTTGGGCATGAGTCTCGACAAGGCAGCCATTGAAATTGCTGCCTTCCTGCTGGCGTATCTAGCATGTTCCTTAAATGAAAGTCTGTGGTCTATCAGAACCCTCAGGTACTTCAAGGACTCTTGAGAGGCTACCTGTGTCCCGTTGACATTGATCAACATTTTCTCCACTTTCTTTCTACTGCTTAATAGCACAGCCTCGGTTTTGTGCGCCGCAATTGATAAGCCGGCATTCTCGAGCCAGTCGATAGCCGCACTTATTGCCGCATTGCAATTGACCTCCAGATCTGCTATTGTTTTAGCCACCGCAGTTATTGCCACGTCGTCCGCAAAGCAATGTAATTCAGCTCCCAAGGGCCGGTTGATGCGCAGAATTCCATCGTACATGATGTTCCACAGGATCGGTCCAAGCACAGATCCTTGGGGAACACCTGCCGACACACGGTATCTTCTCGGGCCAGCGTCCGTATCGAACCAAAGGACACGTTCGGTAAAGTAGTTGCCGACAATGATCCTGAGGTACTCCGGGATACCCATTCGCTGCATGGCGCCGAGTATTACTCGCCATCTTGCGGTGTTGAAGGCGTTCTTTACGTCCAGCGTGGCGATTGCACAATGCTCCTTTTTTCCTCCCAAACATCTATCACCATCGAGGGCATTCTTGGCAATGTTTCTCACTGCCATGAGTGCATCCAGGGTGCTCTTCCCGTCCGAAAGCCGTACTGATTACTTCCTAGGCCGTTTCTACTCTCTGTGATAGCCTCTATTCGAGCATACAGGATTCGTTCGAATAGCTTACCCACGATATCCAGTAAGCATAGTGGGCGGTAGCGGCATGTGCTGTGCCCTTGCCTATCGGCAACAGGACTAGTTTCTGCATTTTCCACCTCGTTGGAAAGACTCCGTCCGAGAGACACCGCTGAAAGGTTTCTCTGAAGATGTCCGGTCTAGCTAACGCAACTGCCTTGACGACTGCTCCAGGAATTCCATCCAGGCCAGGAGCTTTGTTGGGCTTAATTCGCTTGGCTGCCTCGACAACTTCGTGATCTGTGATGCACGGGAAATCAGGTGGAGGGGCCACTGCAATTGGTCGCCATTTAGTGGTCTCCCTTGGAAATAATTCCGCTACAATGTCAGCCAGGACAGCAGGGTCCGATGGAGTTGCCTTTCTTTTCCTTAGCTTGTTGGTAACAAGCTTATAGGCAAGACCCCAGGTATCCTTGTCTACAGTATCCAGCAGGGCTTTGGCAGCCGATATGCCGTGCTTAAACTCAGTACGTTTGGTTCTAAAAGTATCCATTAGAGCCGCGTAGTGGGTGCTGCCTCTGGCTCGTTGCGCCCTTCTCCTTGTCCTGAGGTATTCAGACCGTAGCTGATTTAAGGTGGAGCTCCACCAGTACACTGGGGGCTTGCTCTGCGCTTTTTTCCTCCTTGGCATGGTTTCATCGCACGTTGCTTCTAGCATCTTCATGAGATCGGCAGCCATTGTGTCTGCGTGGCCATTTGAGACTCGAAGGGAGTCGATTTGGTATGCCAGCATATCTTCATCGATCTTCCTAGAGTCCCAGGCTTGCCCGACCGTTCTTCTCTGTCGCCTCCAAATCGTGCCAATAGGTAAGATGCTGAAGGAAATCAGAGCGTGATCACTCAGCGTTACCACGTCGTGGACCATCCAGCTGGACTCAGCCACCAGCCCTCTGCTGACAAAGGTAATGTCGATGAAAGACGTGCCCCTTTCATTGTTGAACGTCGGTTTACGGCCGTCGTTCAGCTGTATGAGGTCCAGCATTACCATGGCGTCGATCACTGCTCGTCTTCTGGGATTCGATACCCTGCTGCCCCATTCTGCTGCCCAGGCATTAAAGTCGCCAGCAACAATCTTCGGGCCGCGGCCTTCGCGCATATGCAATCCCACGCATCAGTGAGGCAGCCAATTCCTGAACGTGGAGAGGGCTACAACATTTAATAGCTGCTTTACCAGTCTCGTCCAGAATCATTGAAGTGTTGTTGCGAACTGGGATATAGGGTTCGCTCAAGATCATGATGTCTGCCTTGCGCTCCACTGCAGTCTGAGCCAGGAGACTCTGAGCAGCTGCGCAATGGTTGACATTGAGCTGTATAATATTAATTTGATCCTGCATTATGATGCGATTTCACTTCTTTAAGGCTTGCTTTGTAGGTCGGGCACGCATAGCAGCCCGTCGGGTGGTTTTTGTCCACTTCGTCGCTGCATATTAGGCATTTTGGTGGTGCGACACATCCCTTTGCCTTATGCCCTCGCACACCACAACGCAAACAACAGTCTGTCCGATCGGTCGCCTTGCAGTTCGTTGCACGATGACCGTAGCCCAGGCACCTGTAGCATCTCGTGGGCCGGTCGTCCTTGATGATGCGGCACCTTGACCATCCAACTGTTACTGTGCCCTTCTCAAGGACCACGATCGCATCATTTGCATTCATCAGGATAGAGGCTATCTGCGTTCCATCCCGCATCCTGCGTAGGCTTCTCACATCCTCAGTTTTTAAAGGAATGCCCGGGAATTGTGAGACTAGGGAACTGTGGAGCTCCTCAGCTGTGGTTGCCTCATCCATTCCACTGAAAGTAAGCGCCATTTTCTGCGCACCCGTGCGTACCGCAGCCACTTCTTTGAGGGCCTCCTCTATCACCCCTCTGTATGCGGGAACGCTGGCAAAGGCTTTGCCCTGTACCTCGAGCAGTAAGTCCCCTTGCTGAGTTCTTCGAATTTTCTTCACCTGTTTTCCAAAGTCGTTTATTTTTGGATCGGCTTTCAGCGTGCGGAGCATGTCGGCGTACGAAGCTTCGCCAGTCTTCTTGAGGATGATAGCCTCCGGCTTCTTGCGTAAGCGCTTCGGCATCACCTTAGCCCACTCCTCCCTTGCACTCGCGTCCTTGGCAACAGTCGCGTAGCTGATAGGCTTTGGCTCCGTTATCTTCTGATTAGCCGTTTTGGTAGACTTGCCTGGCAACACTAGATGTGACTTCACTTGCGCAAGCAAGCCACAGGTGCGGGTTGCTGTGTGTGAATTTTGGCACATGCACGGTAACACGTGTGTGCGTGCGCGGCAACTCATCTCTGTCCGCTGGAACGTTTGTCCGAAATGCCTCGAGCTGTTGTTGTAGTTCTCGAATTTGAGCGGAGAAATCTGGGTTCAGGTCCGGCATGGCGATAGACAGATTCTCTTGATCGCTTTCGTCGTTGAAATTTAGGCGTCTTCTTTGTACGTTTCGCAAATTGTAACGGTTATTGCGCTTTGACTTGAGTCGACGGATGTGTGTGAGTGGACTTGAATTTTACAATAGTACGAAAAATTGTGTTTTTTTTTTTATTTTTTATTTAGTTTAGTTTATAGTCGAACTATGATCAGTGTCGGAGCAGCATATTAGGATAAATATTATTAATAATATTAAATATTACATAAATATTATTAGAGTTAAATTGTTATTATTATAAAATAAGCACATTGAATTGATAGATTTAAGCTAGTTTAAGAGAAAGCATATGAATTGTTTAGTGTAAGTTTCTCTTATATTTGTATAAGCCGATCGGCAATTGCCGACGGCAAATTTGAGAGTGCGTGGTTAAGCTGTGGTCACCGCTCGAATTAGTATTGAATATTCTGTGAAGCCAGCAGCAATTAAAGTTGTATATTATAAATCGAACCACCGCGTCTGACATTTTTTGTTTTGTTAATAACTTATTGTAGTTCGCTAAAAACGCTTAGCGAATTTTTCATTGGCGCCCGAGCAGGGACTTCGGTGTGTTTCAGTGTTATAATTGTTGTTGACAATTTTAATTGTTGCCTGGCCTTCACAGTCGTTTGTACGTGCGGGAAAAAGAAAACTTTAAACAAAGTTTATCGTGTTAAATCGAGTGCGAGAAAAGTGCTGATCTTCTTCGTCGCCGCCACACCAGTGTTTGCTGCTACTGGACTAGGAATATCTGGACTGGGAATATTGCCGATGGATAAGTCAAATCGATCAATGTCTATTGAAACCCTAGACTGCCTTCAAGTATTTAGTGCCACAAATTGAGCGTGTGTTATTGAATAATATTGTTGCAAATCGATGCGTAAGCAGTTTATAATTATTGAACAGCTCAATTTCTGGCACATATGTACATATATAACTAACACTTGCATGCAAAGTATTCTTGTCTATATGTAGTTGTATGTATGTACATACATTATTAACGGCTATTAATAAATAAATCGCCTAACAAGCCGCCAAAATATTCTGCGAACAGCAGACAACGGTACAACATTACACATATGTACATAGAATAACATAAAACATACATACATACATATATTGGTTTTTGGTATATACTAACAAGTAATATTCATTTGCATGATTTTGATAAAACATAAATAAAACAAACAATACGGCAATATTTAATTACATTTTTATTTAAACATAATATTTCTGGTGGTTAAATTGTTTTTAATTGAGTGTGTTATTGTGCCAACGCAAAAATATCGCGATCTTTACATATTTACATATATTCGCGAATTTCGAACATCTGTTGATACATAAAGGTATACGCACATACATATTTGCGTTTGCCCATACACACACGTCCGCTGAGCTCGGACCGTTCTTTGCTTGCGCTCTCAGTTTTTGTTTTGTTTCGCTTTCGATCTCGCTTGCATTCGGCGGCGCTTGCATTTTGTTTCCCCGCACCCCGCAGATTTTACAGCTGTCTACAAACGTAGTGTCAGCGAACTTTTGATTTGATACTCTTTTTGCTTGTTTCGTTTGTTGGATATACATACCACTTAGAGTGCGTGTGTACGAGTATATGTATATTCTTTCGTTAGCATTGCTTACCCCGCACCTCGCATTTTACATTGCTGCCTACAAACGTAGTTACAGTAAACGTTTAGCTTGCCTTACTTTGGATCGCTTGGATCACTTTCGTTGTTTGCTCACACAACACATAGGTTGCGTGTGTGTGTGTATTAGGCAAGCTAGATTTACATAGTCAGCGTCGTTGCGAGGGTAGCTCACAAAGTTGTGAGATTATTTTTGTTGTTGAGTTATTGATATTTTCTTTTAAAGCAACATGTTTGAGTCTGAAAAGACTAGTGAAAAGCCACAAGTCAGCAAAACAGCTGCAAAATTATCGCTATGTTTGCAAAGATTTGATAAGGTTAGCGCTGACATCTCCCGTATGCAAACAGCAATTAAATCAAGGACCATTTCGTCTGATAAAACAGAGTTAGCGTGTCGTTTAGAACTTCTAGACGGTTACATCGAAAAGGCAATGGATTTACAGGCTGAGTTGGATAATTTAAACCCTCAGAATGATTCTAGAGGGCCGTTAGAAGATTTGTGTGTCATCACAAACGCATTATATATAAATGCATCCAAGGCAACGCCAGAGCCAATAATTGAGCACAATTGCTCCATAGTTTCGAGCCAGCGATCCCAACTGCCGAAAATGCGTTTGCCCAGTTCCTTGTCAAACGTCGAGAAGTTCAACCATTTAGTTTCGTGTTTGTCCGATGAAGCATTGGGGGTAGTTAAGCCGTATCAATTAACGGATTGTAACTATCCAAAGGCCCTCGCTAGTCTCAAGGCAGTATATGACAACAAATGTTTTATATTCTTTGATACTGTTTCGCAATTGTTTGACACACCTAGCATGACAAAACCATCTGCATCGAGTTTGAGATCGATCATAGACACGGTGTCTGCTATTTATGCTTCGTTGTCGTCGTTAGGTAACGACAGAGACATTGCTAATGCAATGATAATTCATATGGTCATGGCAAAGGTAACCATGGTACCAAGTCTCGTTTTGAAGAGCAGCTTGATTATGATACGCTGCCATCCTGGGAAGATTGTGCTAGACAACTGAATAAAAGATATCAGTATTTGTCAACAGAGGAGTCAACTCGTGACAAAACAAAGTCGCGAATTGACGCCAAGAAGCCCCATCAGGGTAAGTCGTCCTTTGCTATTTCTGATGGAGGGCGTCCATCAACGTCTGTGTGTGTTTTTTGCAAGTCAGAAACGCACAATATCTCTTCGTGTCCATCGTTTTCTGCAATTTCAGTTATGCAGCGTTTTGAATATGTCAAAGCACAAAAGTTGTGTATAAATTGTTTGGTTGTTGGGCATACAGTCTCTAAGTGTAAGGCGCCAAAGTGTAGAGTTTGTTCAAGGCCTCACCATTCCTTGCTTCACAGGTATACTACTCCTGATCAAGGTGAGGTATCTACACATCAAGCAACTGTGGCAGACGTGCATTTGGGCCATGTGTCAAATAATGCACAAATTGTTCTCGCCACTGCTGTCGTTGATGTTAAAGACAGGTTTGGTCAGTTGCATTCTGCACGAGCCTTGCTTGACAGTGGTTCCCAAATCAATTTGATATCAGAGAGTATGGCCCAGACGTTACGGCTCAAGCGGGAGCCAACATCTCTAGCTATTTCGATGGTTGGAGGTGCAACAATAGATAGCAAAAGCAAGATATGTGCTTCTATTCAGTCGCGCATAAATTCCCACAATTTTTCGGCTGACTGTTGGGTGTTGAAATCCATTTCAACAACACAGCCAGGACAGTCCATGAGTATTTCAAATTGGAATATACCCAAAAATATAAAGCTGGCAGATCCAGAATTTTATAGGCCAGCTAAGGTGGACATTCTTTTGGGAGCAGAATTATTTTATGAATTGTTGTGCGTTGGGCAAATAAAACTGGGTTCTGAACTTCCAACAATGCAAAAAACGCTGCTAGGATGGATAGAAGCAGGCAAATATACTGGACAAGTGCCTAGGCATCAGTTCAGTGGGTGTTTAGGAGCCCAAACTAATTGTTCTCTCGACTCGTTAGTTAACCGTTTCTGGGAATTGGATCAATGTCCGTTCGAGTCGAAGGCTGGTCGCCAAACAGCTGAACAACAAGCTTGTGAACTGTTCTTCAAGAAAACTGTAAAGTTATCTTCTGATCGTTTCCAAGTGGATCTCCCTTTCAAGACCGATCCTAAAGTTCTTGGCTTGTCCTTTCAAACTGCTGAAAGGCGTTTTTTGCAACTTGAGCGTAAATTATCGAAGGATGCAGTTCTAACGAGAGCAACAGTCCAGCGGCACTCGACAGTGGGATACCCTTGGACGTATGTTGCCATAAAAAGTATTTAAATGTATAATACTAAACGCAAGCTACAAATTAATCATAACACTGCAGTGCGCTGCCACCTTGCTTCAATTTCGATACATTGCCAATAATTTATCGCCGCAATTTTCCTAGCGCGCGAAAGACTGCAAAAATCGGTGTGAGCAGTATATATCGGAATTACTTTATAAATTTTGAATTGGCCAATATCGATAACTTTCAATATATCGAGTAATCAAAACTAATATTTATTTAATTGCATTTTATGGTTTTGTATTTTTTAATGACCCTTAAATATGAATTATTAAATAATAATCATAGCTGCACGTACGCATATTATGAATATTATGAATATGGACACATGCATGCAACTACTTGCATACATTCATATTCATCTATACGCCACCTATTGGTTGAGTGTTAGCATATGTTTATGCACATGTATTTTCGGTAATTGACATGTGCATGGAAAAGAAGAGTCGAGAAACAGCTCGCGCTTCGCGCTCGCATCGTTTGTCCTTTTCTTTCATGCACAAGTAATTTAGTTCTGATGTCATCGACTGGTCGAAGGGTCGAAATGGTTTATCTAATAACTTCAGTGTTTATTGTCCGATCGGATTGCAATTTGAAGAATAAGTTTGTTTGTGGAGGCGGCAACAGGAGAATTCTTGCTCTTGGAGGGGATCACTGTGGAGATCACTGACGAGTTGTGAACCGACGCGAGAAAAATCAATTCGAATAAAAAAGAGACAATTCGGGGCGCGTGATCCGTTCACTTCACTGTTTTATTGAATACTAAACTTATGTTATTACATGTTATTATTACACTACTTAACATTAAGAAAAAAAACTGGATAAAAGAGCGCGAGAGCCCTTGGTGACTCTCGCACTGTTTACGCCGCAACGTTGCCTACTTCTTGGCGGCTGCGTTTCGACGTAAACATCCCGCCCCCCTTGCAATACTATTGCAACTTGAGGGTGGAGACGGGATCCTTTGGATGCCGCTGGAGAGGGCTTAGGAGCGCTGGCGGACTATGTCTTAAAGACACCGGATAGGACCTAGCCAAACAGAGTGTTCTGGGCCAACGGCAGTCCACCGTGGGATGGAACAAGCCCTGGAAGGAGTACGTCTCCATAGACGTCGGCCCCCAGAACTATGGAGACTCTGCTCGGCACATGGCACCGAGTGTCCGCCAACGTGATGCCCGGATAGCTGGTTAGCAGTTCCTTGCTGACCTTCTGTGCCGGAGTCCTGATCTGCACATCTTCCATCTTCAGATTCACTGTAACGGAGAACTCTGGCGACGCCCTTGACCTGAACAAGGCGCGGCAAAACCCATTTTCGGCGGAGAGGCCAAAGGCCTTTGCCAGTGAGGTGGGCATGCGGCTATATGGACTGCACGCGTCCAACAGCACGCGCACCTCGAAGATTTTGCCGGCGATGTCCAGGTTGACTATGGCGGTCGGCATCATGCTGATTGCCACAGAGGGGGATGTCGCCAGGGATTCCGAAGATGGAAGAGGCGTCACGGATGGCGAGGTTGCACGCATCTCGGATTGAGGGGTGCTTGGAAGGTGGAGCAGTGTGTGGTGGCCCTCACCACATGTGCGGCAGGTGCCGCCGCTGCGACATGAACCCTTGGAGTGTTCATGGGCAAGACAGTTCGGGCAGTATTTGTTGATCAACACTGCCCGAAGACGCTTCTCCGCAGCCAGCCGCAGGAACCGTTGGCACTTCTTTAAGGCGTGGACTCCTCTGCAGACGCGGCATCTGAAGGAGTTCACTCCTTTGGGCTTTGCTGGTGTTTGTGCCTTGCGTGGTGCCATCTCACTAATCTGAAACGAGAATGTGGATATATGGATTAGTGTTTGGAAAGCATATATCCACTGATGGACAACACAAGGTTAGGAGGGTGTCTGGACCTTGTCCTCTAAAGGAAGTAGGACTAATTTTGCCACTGGCCTTTTGATGACGCCACGGGTGGTGAGGATGTCCACTACGCGGACAATGTCATCAGCGCCAGGATAGGTGACGTGGATGCGGCCCAGACGCCATTCGTTGACTGGTAAGTTGTCTTCTTTGACAACCACCATGTCGCCGACTTGGAGGTTTCGCGTTGGGAGTTGCCACTTGGAGCGTTTGTGCAACTCTTTGAGGTATTCCTCTTTCCAACGGAAACAAAACTGTTGATGCAGAGCCTTAAGTCGCTGCCATCGGTTGATGATGGATACAGCGTCTTCTTGGATTTCAGGCTCTGCGACGGACATGAGCGGACCGCCGATCAGAAAGTGGCCAGGAGTCAAGGCTAAAAGATCGATGGGGCTCTCAGACATAGGGGAAATCGGCCTGGAGTTAAGGCACGCTTCGACCTTGCAAAGGAGTGTGGATAATTCCTCGAAAGTGTACTTTAATGAGGAAGTGGACTTGTAGAAGAGCGTTTTGAAGCTCTTTACTCCAGCTTACCATAAGCCACCCATGTGCGGCGCACTGCCATGCGAGATTTTGAGGGCTGTGTTTTCTGGATACATCAGCCTTCACTGCCTTCATAAACTCTGAAGTAAGGACCTTGGAGGCTCCAACGAATGTCTTTCCGTTGTCAGAGTAAACGTGGTGGGGAAAGCCGCGTCGCGCGATGAAACGTGCGAAGGCGGCAAGAAACTTCTCGGTTGTTAGGTCCGAGGTTGCTTCTAAATGTATGGCCTTTGTGCTGAAACACACAAACACACATACATAGCCCTTGGTTATGAGGCAGGCTCGACCAGTGAAATTCTTGATTTCGAAAGGACCAGCGAAATCGAGTCCCGTGTGGGTGAAAGGTCGAGAGAAGGAAACTCTCGCAGAGGGCAGAGTACCCATGAGTTGAGTTTGCAACTTCATTCGATGGAGGATGCAAACTCGACAGGAATTAATGGTGGCTTTCACTAAAGTACGGAGCTTTGGAATGCAGTAGCGTGATCGAATGAGACGCATCACTAATTGATTCCCACCATGGAGGGAGATACGATGCGTAAAACGGACGAGGAGGTGTGTGAAAGTACATGAGTACGGAAGGATTAGCGGGTGCCTCTCATCATAGCTTAAAGAAGCGGATGTTCTCACACGACCGCATGATCTCATGACTCCGCTGGCGTCGATGAACGGATTCAAATTAGCGATCTCGCTACTCCTTGCAATCTGTTCCTTGTTCAACAAACAGTTGTACTCTTTATGGAACTGAGTACGTTGGGTGCTCCGGATGAGCAAATCTTGAACGTTGGAGAGTTCAGAGCTGCTGATATCTGGAGAGAGTGTCAGATCAGGCTTGCGACACCTCTGAATGAAGCGATATACATAAGCCATCACTCGCAGTGCTCTGTCGAGCTCGGAAAATCTCTCAAAGATACAAATGGATGAAGGAGGCAACTTTGTTAAGTTGCATTTGACAGGACGAAGCTCTTCGTCTGTCTCGTGAGCGATTTCGATTGCAACAGGCCACTGCTCTGCTGGAAGGATCAGCCAATCGGGTCCATGCCACCAGAGTCTATTACCAATGAGGTCATCTGACGAGATGCCTCTACTGGCAAGATCGGCAGAGTTCTGCTCAGATCTGACGTGAGACCATTTGCTCGAACTAGTGAGCTGAGCTACCTTAGCCACTCTGTTAGCCACGAAAGTCGTCCATTTACATGGAGGCTTACTAAGCCAGGCTAACACAATTGTGGAATCAGTCCAATAGTACTCTTCGTAGCTATTGACTGGAAGCTGAGGGAGGAGTGTTGATGATAACTCGGCTAGCACTAATGCACCGTTCTAAACGGGGCAAGGAGATGGTCTTCACAGGAGCTACTCTGGTCTTGGCTACAAGGAGATGCCTTGAAGTCTTGTGTTGATTTTCAACACGGATATATATAGCTGCTCCGTAGGCGCGCTGAGATGCGTCGCAGAAACCATGGATTTGGAGCTTCGCTACTGGGGTATATTGAACCCATCTAGGGATCCGAAGGTTATGGAGGGATGAGTAACTGGATAGGAAATCCTGCCAGCGTTGTTGGAGTTCGCTTGGCAATGTTTCATCCCATCCAAGATTTTGCAGCCATGGTGCCAGCCAGCCTGCTGGATCGAATAATTTGGCGATGTGAGAGAGAACTTCACGTTTCGTGTAGGACTGTTTCAAATCGGCTTCGGAGGGGGCAAAGAGGAATTCATCCGTATGCGCTTGCCAGCGTATACCTAGAGTCTTTGCTAAGCTCGCTTCCTCAAGTTCGAGGAAATCGGCGTTCAATAGATGGTCCTTGGGGATGTTAGCTAACACATCTTTGTGGTTGGAGGTCCACTTTCTTAAAGGAAAACCAGCTGTCTCAAGAGCTTTGCGTAACTCTTCAATAGACACTGTGGCGCGCTTTATGGAGTGCGCGCCAGCAAGGACATCGTCTACGTACATGTAGTTGGATATGATGTCGCTGGCGAGAGGAAAATGTTTGCTAACATCCTGGGAGAGCTGTCGAAGAACCCGAATGGCCAAGAATGGAGCGCAGTTTACTCCGAAAGTGACTGTGTTAAGTTCATAATCACATACTTCACCATTTGGATTCCTGAAGAGGATTCGTTGAAATGGCGTGTGACTCGTGTGGACGAGTATCTGCCGGTACATCTTTGTGATGTCAGCATTGAACACGTAACGGAAAAAACGCCATTTCAAGATCTGCATGGTCAGATCGGATTGCAAAACGGGTCTTGGATATAGGGTATCGTTCAAGCTCTTCCCATTGGAGGACGGACTGGAGGCGTTGAAAACAACGCGAACTTTGGTCGTGGTGCTCTCAGGTTTGAACACAGCATGATGAGGGAGATAAAAATTGTTACAGTCGTTACTTGGGGAGACGGGCCTCATATGGCCTAAATCTAAATACTCCTGAATAATCGAGTCGTACTGCTCTTTTAAAGGAAAGTTCCTCTTTAAACGACCTTCGTTCCTGAGAAACTGAGCGAGTGCGATGGACCTAGAATGTCCTAATTCGAAGATTTCAGGATTTCTGAAAGGAAGCGTAACGACATATCTGCCCTCTTTTGATCTGGAAGTAGTGCGAAGAAAGTTGTTTTCACACGCTGAATCAGAAACTTTTACCAGCTTTGCTGGTAGATCTTCCACAACCCAAAACTTGGTGAGAAGATCATCAAGCCTTTGTTCATTGCTGATCTTTATCCTCGTCGTGAAGGACGAAACTGTCGTGGGATTCGACTTGGCTACTGGTCCTGTGAGGATCCAGCCGAATATGGTCTCTTGACCGAGCAGGGTTCCACAAATTTTGGATACAGAGCCACTCTTTATGATAGACGGAAGGATATCGGCTCCTAGGAGCACGTCTATCAGAGAGCTCTGGTGGAAGTGCGGATCAGCTAGTTGGAGATTTGGCAGGTCCTTCAGAAGGTCCTTGGAAATGGTGTAGGATGGAAGGTTACCTGCCAATTGAGAGAGAACAAAGGCTGCAGTTTCTAGCTGTAACCTGGGAGTGATCGGGGAGCCAATCTGGAAATGACACAACTTTTGTGGATTGACTGAGATGGCTTGATTTAAGCCAGCTACTTTAACTTGCACGGCTTGGTAGGATGGTTTTATGATGTTAAACATCCGTTCGGAAATGAACGTAGCCTCTGATCCAGGATCGATCAGTGCACGTGCTTTATAAGTCATGCCCAAATGGCACACATTTATAAGAGCAGTGCCGAGAAGAAGACCTTGTGTGTTCGCCGTGAAATAATTCTGAATATTAGTCGTAGAAGGAGTGGACTGTATATTCGAATTATGGGGAGCTGTTGCAGAATCTGCTGAAGAGGGCGCAGTAGGAGGGGTGCCACGATGCAGGAGTGTATTGTGGCGACCCTTGCACGTAAAACAGTTATGTTGACTTGTGCAATCTTTAAGGACGTGTCCTCTTGCGAAGCAGTTCAGACACAACTTTTGCTGTTTGATGAAATTGGACCTTTCATCAACAGCCATTTGGAGAAAGCGCGGACACAGACGTATAGGATGGTTCTCCTTTGAGCAAAGTTTGCAGGTTTGTGGTTTGCCTACAACCTTTGCCTCAAAAGAGTTGACCTTCCTTGTAGGAGGCTCTTTTCGAGCAGATTTGGAACTTGTCTGTGCGATTGTTGTGGGTTGTACGTCCTCTATCGCTTCTAATGTACGATAGCGCTCTGAAAGGAAATCGGACATTTCCTTCCACAACGGAATTTTAGCCTTATTCTGTACGGACTATACCCAAAGTGACAACGTCAGCCTTGGGAGTTTAGACGAGCATAGGAAGACTAGAAGGCAATCCCAGTTCTCTGTACTGATTTTCGAATGGTCTAAAGCCGTTAAGCAACTTTGTATTGTGCTTTGAAGTACTTGGATGGCGGCTCCAGACTCGTGAGGAACTGACGGGAGGTTGAAGAGGATTTTAAGTCGGCTGTTTACTAACAGTCGCTTATTTTCGAACCTACCCGTCAAATTCTTCCAAGCAGAAGAGAAACCCTCATTCGTGAGAGGGGATTTGGAAACGATTGCCTTCGCTTCGCCACTTGTTTTGGCATTCAGATGGAAAAGTTTTTCTATCTGACTTAAGCCGGGATCGGAAATGTAGACCGCTGAGAAGAGATCTCGGAAAGTTGGCCATTTTAAATAGTCACCGCTGAAAACTTCAGCATCGAAGGGTGGTGACCTGTAGCTTCGTGGCTGGAAGGCTACTTGTGCTACTGCAGGTGCTGGAGAGGGAGCCGTTGCGGTCTCTATATTCTCATTTAACTGAGAGGCAAGTTCCTCGTAAACTAAATAGCAGTGGTCATATCGGGCTTGAATGGCGATTTTGTCCTCAGCATTTGTCTCTGGTTGAGACAATGCGTTGGAACTGAGTTCATATTTGAGTTCTACAAGACTCCATATGGAGCGAAGCTGCTCAAGACGCACTCTGTGAGTGTGAAGTGAGGCTGTAGGAGAATTTTGAATCCTAGCTTCGAATTGCGTGAGCTTATCTGAAGCGTTAATGAACTCTTGTAGTGCCATTTTTATTGCCTTGGAAATTTTATGACCAACTGAGCGAGTGATTGGAGGAGCGTGCACCGAAATTTTTGGTACCTGACTAGCCTTGGATGTGGCCGGAGTTGAAACTTTCCTTTGTGTGGCGGGAGAGGATGTTCTGCCAAGATGGGAACTTGGAAGAGAACTTGAACGTCTATGCTGAGTCGCTTGTACAATAAGGTGTTTCTTGGTGTCTTTACCGCTATCAATTGGCATAACCGTACCTTTAAAAGGCGAGAAAGATGCAATTGATGGTTGTTTATGTCGAAACGCAGCCGCCAAGAAGTAGGCAACGTTGCGGCGTAAACAGTGCGAGAGTCACCGAGGGCTCTCGCGCTCTTTTATCCGCTTTTTTCATGTAATGTAATGTAATAGTAATATGTAATAACATAAGTCTAGTTGTCAATAAATTCTTGAAGTGAACGGATCACGCGCCCCGAATTGTTCTTTTTTTCATCGAGTTGTTTTATATCGCGTCGGTCAAATCGTTAGTGAATAATAATTATACACAGCGATCCCCAACCCAAGAACTCTACTGTTGCCGCCACTACAAACATTGGTCCTTCGAGCCGGATTTTGTAAAACATTGGACTCACATCGCTGGATTTTTTCATCCCCTCACACCGCTCGAACCGCTACTTCGGCAACAACACATCGTCAGGAACCCAGATAAGTACCAAATTTTTCTACTTATTCAATTTGGCAGAGGGCTGTGTGTAATTCCTCCTCTGATAAAAAAGAAGAAATTTCTTTTTTGTCACAACCTCGCAATTTGCGCTACCGGCATCTCTATACGTGCGTACATACATACATATGTTGCTGCATTTGTAAGTACATACGTACCTATAGACGACTGCCATATTTGAATGTTGTAAATACATACATACAATTGCACACAGTTTCCTCCACATAAATTATATTTATTAACCTCTGCCATGTATGTACCTTCTCCTACATTTTCTGTCTAAGAAAGGTACATACAGAATTGATTTAAATACATATGTACACTGATATGTACACTGATATTACATATTTGCACATATTACATACTTACGTTGCCCATTAAAATACATTGCCAAGGTCCAAACCTCAACCGGCAATTGTATTTCCAAAAAAACACCAAAAAAGATAACACATAACCTCCTCGTAAATTTCTTTTTATTATCCACTATAAATTTTCATTTACAATATAAATATAGTTATATTATTTACAAATTTATAAATTCAAAAACCTTTGTTTACATTTTTGCCGGACCTTAGTGATCGCAGTCCGTCTTAGTGATCGCAGTTCGATAACAATCGACCGACCACCACTTTTTTCCGTTCAGTCAGTGTTAGCGTTCCAGGGCTGCACTAGCTCAAATATTAAAATATCTTTTCGTGGGCAACCGTGACTTTTAAAAGTCACTTATTTTTGAAATATCGTCTCATTGTGCACTGTGTTGTGATATTACAAAGCGCTGCAACATTGCAAGGGAATTATCGAATATATTTTCCTCCGTCTGAGAAAATTCATCCTAATAATAAATAATTATTTATTTATTTCATACAATATAATTTATTATATCTAAATAAATTATATTGCGTCTTTTCTCAGAATTTCACGCTGAGTATAATAATTGTTTCGATAATTATTATTACTCAATAAAATATTTCGATTCTTTTAAATAATATTTATATTATTTTTTTGCAACTGTTTTTCCAAAAAGTGTTGCCTTGTAGTTTAGCAACATATTCCTCGCTCAATTGATTCGATAAGGTTCCGATCGATTTACCTCATCCTTTCTGTTGTTTATTATTAAAATAATAATAATCAACTTTTGCGTCCAATTTCGTATTTACCTTTCTGGTTCCTTCATCACCATCAATTGCATCTTTCTCGCCTTTTAAAGGTTCGGTTATGCCAATTGATAGCGGTAAAGACACCAAGAAACACCTTATTGTACAAGCGACTCAGCATAGACGTTCAAGTTCTCTTCCAAGTTCCCATCTTGACAGAACATCCGCTCCCGCCACACAAAGGAAAGTTTCAACTCCGGCCACATCCAAGGCTAGTCAGGTACCAAAAATTTCGGTGCACGCTCCTCCAGTCACTCGCTCAGTTGGTCATCAAATTTCCCAGGCAATAAAAATGGCCCTACAAGAGTTCATTAACGCTTCAGATAAGCTCACGCAATTCGAAGCTAGGATTCAAAATTCTCCTACAGCCTCACTTCACACTCACAGAGTGCGTCTTGAGCAGCTTCGCTCCATATGGAGTCTTGTAGAACTCAAATATGAACTCTGTTCCAACGCATTGTCTCAACCAGAGACAAATGCTGAGGACAAAATCGCCATTCAAGCCCGATATGACCACTGCTATTTAGTTTACGAGGAACTTGCCTCTCAGTTAAGTGAGAATATAGAGACCGCAACGGCTCCCTCTCCAGCACCTGCAGTAGCACAAGTAGCCTTCCAGCCACGAAGCTACAGGTCACCACCCTTCGATGCTGAAGTTTTCAGCGGTGACTATTTAAAATGGCCAACTTTCCGAGATCTCTTCTCAGCGGTCTACATTTCCGATCCCGGCTAAAGTCAGATAGAAAAACTTTTCCATCTGAATGCCAAAACAAGTGGCGAAGCGAAGGCAATCGTTTCCAAATCCCCTCTCACGAATGAGGGTTTCTCTTCTGCTTGGAAGAATTCGACGGATAGGTTCGAAAATAAGCGACTGTTAGTAAACAGCCAGCTTAGAATCCTCTTCAACCTTCCGTCAGTTCCTCACGAGTCTGGAGCCGCCATCCAAGTCCTTCAAAGCACCATACAAAGTTGCTTAACGGCTCTAGACCACTCCAAAATCAGCACAGAGAACTGGGATTGCCTTCTAGTTTTCCTATGTTCGTCTAAACTCCCAAGGCTGACGTTGTCACTTTCGGAACAGTCCGTACAGAATAAGGCTGAAATTCCGTTGTGGAAGGAAATGTCCGATTTCCTTTCAGAGCGCTATCGCACATTAGAAGCGATAGAGGACGTACACCCTACAACAAGCGCACAGAAAAGTTCCAAAACTGCTCGAAAAGAGCCTCCTACAAGGAAGGTCAACTCTTTTGAGGCAAAGGTTGTAGGCAAACCACAAACCTGCAAACTTTGCTCAAAGGAGAACCATCCTATACGTCTGTGTCCTCGCTTTCTCCAAATGGCTGTTGATGAAAGGTCCAATTTCATCAAACAGCAAAAGTTGTGTCTGAACTGCTTCGCAAGAGGACATATCCTCAAAGATTGCACAAGTCAACATAACTGTTTCACGTGCAAGGGTCGCCACAATACACTCCTGCATCGTGGCACCCCTCCTACTGCCCCCTCTTCAGCAGATTCTGCAACAGCTCCCCATAATTCGAATATACAGTCCACTTCTTCTACGACTAATATTCAGAATTACTTCACGGCGAATACACAAGGTGTTCTTCTTGGCACTGCTCTTATAAATGTGTGCCATTTGGGCATGACTTATAAAGCACGTGCACTGATCGATCCTGGATCAGAGGCTACGTTCATCTCCGAACGGATGTTTAACATCATAAAGCCATCCTACCAAGCCGTGCAAGTTAAAGTAGCTGGGTTAAATCAAGCCATCTCAGCCAATCCACAAAAGTTGTGTCATTTCCAGATTGGCTCCCCGATCACTCCCAGGTTACAGCTAGAAACTGCAGCCTTTGTTCTCCCTCAATTGGCAGGTGATCTTCCATCCTACACTATTTCCAAGGACCTTCTGAAGGACCTGCCAAATCTCCAACTAGCTGATCCGCACTTCCACCAGAGCTCTCAGATAGACGTGCTCCTAGGAGCCGATATCCTTCCGTCTATCATAAAGAGTGGCTCTGTATCCCAAATTTGTGGAACCCTGCTCGGTCAAGAGACCATATTCGGCTGGATCCTCACAGGACCAGTAGCCAAGTCGAATCCTACGACAGTTTCGTCCTTCACGACGAGGATAAAGATCAGCAATGAACAAAGGCTTGATGATCTTCTCACCAAGTTTTGGGTTGTGGAAGATCTACCAGCAAAGCTG
The DNA here is from genome assembly GCA_018904035.1 of Zaprionus ornatus. Lineage (NCBI taxonomy): Eukaryota > Metazoa > Arthropoda > Insecta > Diptera > Drosophilidae > Zaprionus > Zaprionus ornatus. The sequence continues at coordinate 51,770 of JAEIFZ010000245.1, read as the reverse complement.
GTAAATGTTTCTGATTCAGCGTGTGAAAACAACTTTCTTCGCACTACTTCCAGAACAAAAGAGGGCAGATATGTCGTTACACTTCCGTTCAGAAATCTTGAAATCTCCGAATTAGGACATTCTAGGTCCATCGCACTCGCTCAGTTCCTCAGAAACGAATGTCGTTTAAAGAGGAACTTTCCTTTAAAAGAGCAGTACGACTCGATTATTCAGGAGTACTTAGATTTAGGCCATATGAGGCCAGTCTCCCCAAGTAACGACTGCAACAATTTTTATCTCCCTCATCATGCTGTGTTCAAACCTGAGAGCACCACGACCAAAGTTCGCGTTGTATTCAACGCCTCCAGTCCGTCCTCCAATGGGAAGAGCTTGAATGATATCCTATATCCAGGACCCGTTTTGCAATCCGATCTGACCATGCAGATCTTGAAATGGCGTTTTTTCCGTTACGTGTTCAATGCTGACATCACAAAGATGTTCCGGCAGATACTCATCCACACGAGTCACACGCCATTTCAACGAATCCTTTTCAGGAATCCAAATGGTGAAGTATGTGATTATGAACTTAACACAGTCACTTTTGGAGTAAATTGCGCTCCATTCTTAGCCATTCGGGTTCTTCGACAGCTTTCCCAGGATGTTAGCAAACATTTTCCTCTCGCCAGCGACATCATATCCAACTACATGTACGTAGACGATGTCCTTGCTGGCGCGCACTCCATAAAGCGCGCCACAGTGTCTATCGAAGAGTTACGCAAAGCTCTTGAGACAGCTGGTTTTCCTTTAAGAAAGTGGATATATGTTCTCCAAAAACTAATCCATATATCCACATTGTTCTTTCAGATTAGTGAGATGGCACCACGCAAGGCACAACCACCAGCCAAGCCAAAGGGAGTGAACTCCTTCAGATGCCGCGTCTGCAGAGGAGTCCACGCCTTGAAGAAGTGCCAGAGGTTCCTGCGGCTGGCTGCGGAAAAGCGTCTTCGGGCAGTATTAATCAACAAATACTGCCCGAACTGTCTGGCCCATGAACATTCTAAGGGTTCATGTCGCAGCGGCGGCACCTGCCGCACATGTGGTGAGGGCCACCACACACTGCTCCACCTCCCAGGCACCCCGCAATCCAAGATTAATGCAACCTCGCCATCCGTGACGCCTCTTCCACCTTCGGAATCCCTGGCGACTTCCCCCTCTGTGGCGATCAGCATGATGCCGACCGCCATAGTCAACCTGGACATGGCGGGCAAAATCTTCGAGGTGCGCGTGCTGTTGGACGCGTGCAGTCCATGTAGCCGCATGCCCACCTCACTGGCAAAGGCCTTTGGCCTCTCCGCCGAAAATGGGTTTTGCCGCGCCTTGTTCAGGTCAAGGGCGTCGCCGGAGTTTTCCGTTATAGTAAATCTGAAGATGGAAGATGTGCAGCTCAGGACTCCGGCACAGAAGGTCAATAAGGAGCTGCTAACCAGCTATCCGGGCATCACGTTGGCGGACACTCGGTGCCATGTGCCAAGCAGAGTCTCCATAGTTCTGGGGGCCGACGTCTATGGAGACGTACTCCTTCCAGGGCTTGTTCCATCCCACGGTGGACTGCCGTTGGCCCAGAACACTCTGTTTGGCTAGGTCCTATCCGGTGTCTTTAAGACATAGTCCGCCAGCGCTCCTAAGCCCTCTCCAGCGGCATCCAAAGGATCCCGTCTCCACCCTCAAGTTGCAATAGTATTGCAAGGGGGGCGGGATGTTTACGTCGAAACGCAGCCGCCAAGAAGTAGGCAACGTTGCGGCGTAAACAGTGCGAGAGTCACCGAGGGCTCTCGCGCTCTTTTATCCGCTTTTTTCATGTAATGTAATGTAATAGTAATATGTAATAACATAAGTCTAGTTGTCAATAAATTCTTGAAGTGAACGGATCACGCGCCCCGAATTGTTCTTTTTTTCATAGAGTTGTTTTATATCGCGTCGGTCAAATCGTTAGTGAATAATAATTATACACAGCGATCCCCAACCCAAGAACTCTACTGTTGCCGCCACTACAAACAATGGTGATGAAGAAACCAGAAAGATAAATACGAAATTGGACGGAAAAGTTGATTATTATTATTTTAATAATAATTATATTGTATGAAATTATATTGTATGAAATAAATAAATAATTATTTATTATTAGGATGAATTTTCTCAGACGGAGGAAAATATATTCGATAATTCCTTTGCAATGTTGCAGCGCTTTGTAATATCACAACACAGCGCACAATGAGACGATATTTCAAAAGTAAGTGACTTTTAAAAGTCACGGTTGCCCACGAAAAAATATTTTAATATTTGAGCTAGTGCAGCCCTGGAACGCTAACACTGACTGAACGGAAAAAAGTGGTGGTCGGTCGATTATTATCGAACTGCGATCACTAAGACGGACTGCGGTCACTAAGGGCCGGCAAAAATGTAAACAAAGGTTTTAGAATTTATAAATTTGTAAATGATAACTATATTTATATTGTAAATGAAAATTTATAGTGGATAATAAAAAGAAATTTACGAGGAGGTTATGTGTTATCTTTTTTGGTGTTTTTTTGGAAATACAATTGCCGGTTGAGGTTTGGACCTTGGCAATGTATTTTAATGGGCAACGTAAGTATGTAATATGTGCAAATATGTAATATCAGTGTACATATCAGTGTACATATGTATTTAAATCAATTCTGTATGTACCTTTCTTAGACAGAAAATGTAGGAGAAGGTACATACATGGCAGAGGTTAATAAATATAATTTATGTGGAGGAAACTGTGTGCAATTGTATGTATGTATTTACAACATTCAAATATGGCAGTCGTCTATAGGTACGTATGTACTTACAAATGCAGCGACATATATATGTATATATGCACGTATAGAGATGCCGGTAGCGCAAATTGCGAGGTTATGGCAAAAAAAGAAATTTCTTCTTTTTTCTCAGAGGAGGAATTACACACAGCCCTCTGCCGAATAGAATAAGAAAAGTTTAGTACTTATCTGGGTTCCTGACGATGTGCTGTTGCCGGAGTAGTGGTTCGAGCGGTGCGAGGGGATGAAAAAATCCAGCGACGTGAGTCCTATGTGTAATTTTACAATTATCCGGCTCGAAGGACCAATGTTTGGTGGCGGCGGCAACAGGAGAATTCTTGCTCTTGGAGGGGATCACTGTGGAGATCACTGACGAGTTGTGAACCGACGCGAGAAAAACCTATTCGAATAAAAAAGAGACAATTCGGGGCGCGTGATCCGTTCACTTCACTGTTTTATTGAATACTAAACTTATGTTATTACATGTTATTATTACACTACTTAACATTAAGAAAAAAACTGGATAAAAGAGCGCGAGAGCCCTTGGTGACTCTCGCACTGTTTACGCCGCAACATTGCCTACTTCTTGGCGGCTGCGTTTCGACGTAAAAAAAGTTCATATAGTATTTATCTATATTTATGCTAAAGCAGAACGTTTAGAAATGAGTATTTCGAATGTAAATCGCAATGTAAATCAAAGTTGGCGGTTTGCGCGGGCGGTAGGCGTGTTATTCCAAATTGAAAATAAACTTGATCTGCGTATGGTAAACAGGAATCTTCATGCTAAATTCGGTGTCCCTAGTTTTTGAAATAGCTGAGATCGGCGCGTTCATCCAGACAGACAGTCAGACGGACATGGCTCAATCGACTCGGCTATTGATCCTGAGCAAGAATATATATACTTTATGGGGTCTCCGACGCCTCCTTCTGACTGTTACATACATTTGCACAAAATTAGTATACCCTTTTTTGACCATTTTTAATGGTGACTTCATGAAAGAATATTTGGATTTGGGACATATGTCCATTCTGAAGTCAACTTCTCTAGGACAGCATTATTATATTCCTCATCAATGCGTTCTTAGGCCTGAAAGTTCTTCCACCAAGCTTCGTGTAGTTTTTGACGCTTCTAGTAAGACGTCAACAGCTGTTTCTCTAAACGAAACACTGATGGTGGGGCCGACAATTCAGAGGGAGCTATATTCAATATTGGAATCAGGAGGTTTTCCACTTGCCAAGTGGGCAACCAACTGTAGTGATCTGTCGTTTAAAACAAAAGCTGGTGACGAAGTGACTCTGAAGATTGATGAGCAGAGTTCCGTCAAAACTCTTGGGATGCGCTGGGCACCTCAAGAGGATATATTTAAATATTATCTCGACGTGGACAGCTTTGTTTCGGATAGGCCAACGAAACGCAACATATTGTCTGCAGCGTCTCGTTTATTTGACCCTCTTGGGCTGCTATGTCCAATTGTTACCAAGGCCAAAATGTTGTTGCAGAAATTGTGGAGACTTAAAATAGATTGGGATGAAGCCATTCCAATGAGCCTTCACACGACATGGAATAGGTTCACTATGACGTTGCGCGATTTACACAAAATTCGCATTCCTCGATACGTATGTCTTAATACGTATCAAAAGGTTCAAATACATGGCTTTGCTGATGCATCCAGTCATGCGTACGGTTGTTGCATCTACGTGCGAACGTGGAGCAACCGAGACGGTGGCACTACATTGCTCACTGCAAAGTCTAGGGTAGCTCCACTAAACATGAAGACAATACCCCGATTAGAATTGTGCGCAGCACTCTTGTTGGTTAAGCTGTGGCACCAAATTGCGACAACTCTAACCAAATTTAACATTGAAAGTTTGAATTTCTGGTCGGATTCACAGGTTGTGTTATACTGGCTTAAACGCGATTCTTGCACATTGGGCACATTTGTGGCAAATAGAGTTGCAGAAATTCAGGAGTTGTCGAATGGTATTGTGTGGCGTCATTTTCCAACAGATGCTAATCCGGCGGATTTAGTATCGAGAGGAACCGATATAGATAAGATTGTTAGCTCGTTATGGTTTGATGGGCCAGGTTTCTTGAAGTTGGAGGAAGACCAATGGCCTCAGCTTCACCAGATTGAGATAGCGTCGGAAATCAAAACTTCAGAAGATAAAAAATGTACTGTTGTATGTACATTAGCAGAGGTTGAGCCAAATTGTTTTATAGAACTCATAAATCGTCGCTCCAGCTTTCCTAAAGTAATTCGCATAATGGCTTATGTGCTTCGATTTTGTCACAAGGGACTCAGGACAAATTCGCTCGTGGTGTTGGCATCAGAAAGAAATATTTCATTTCTAAAACTGATCGCCATAGTCCAACGCACCTCGTTCGAGAGCGAATTCAAATTACTGAAAAAATCAGCAGTTCTAGCACCAATGTTGCAGTCATTGAATCCATTTATTGAAAAATTTGAGAAAAATGGAATACAATTTGAGCTCATTAGAGTAGGAGGACGTTTGTTACACGGACCTCTCTCTTACGACGCTAAGTTTCCGTTTCTAATGACAAAGAGTTCAGAATTTACTCAACTTTTTGTCAGATACTTACACCGTAGGCACTACCACGCTGGTCCAAAAGTTCTAGTTGGGCTTTTGAGGCAGCAAATTTGGGTGTTAAATGCTCGAAGTTTATACACTGCAGTTGTGCGAAATTGCATACACTGTTTTCGGTATAAACCAAAATTGTTGGGGCAAATAATGGGAAATTCGCCTGCTGATCGCCTTCGAGAAAGTCGGCCATTTAGAGTATGTGGAGTAGACTTCTGTGGGCCGTTCTATGTCAGCTATAGGATAAGGGGTAGACCACCTGTGAAAATGTATGTTGCCGTCAAAAGCAGTCCATTTAGAACTTGTAACCGACTTGTCAACTGATGCTTTTTTGAATGTCTTTAAAAGATTGATTGGGAGACGCGGACTGCCGGAGACGATGGTCAGCGACAACGCGACGAACTTCGTGGAAATTTATCCCCTCCCCCGCGCCCCACACTTCGGAGGACTTTGGGAAGCCGCGGTGAAGTCCGCCAAACACAGGCTTCTGAGAGGAGCGAGCAACGCCAACCTGACATAGGACGAGCTGAGCACGCACCTGGTGGACGTAGAGGCGCTGCTCAACTCCAGGCCATTGCTCGTCGACAGCAGCGATCCCAGCGATGGAGAGGTGCTGACGCCAGGCCACCTGCTTATCGGACAGCCTTTGTTAGCGCTGCCGTCAGAGTGCGAGCCAGTCTCCAGCAGCTGAGCGCAATGGGCCAAAGGCGAGGCCAACCTCGAGGAAGGGGCGGTCTTGCTAGTGCACGACGACAACACGCCCCCTCAGCAATGGATAATATTGCGCGTAACGCGCACAATTCAAGGGGAGGACGGCAAGGTCCGAGTGGCAGAGCTAAGGACGGCAACAGGCACTACTAAGCGCCCAGTACATAAGCTTGCTCGACTGCCATTGGTAGAAGACCGGAGCTCGTCAACGGGGCCGGAATGTCGGAGCAGCATATTAGGATAAATATTATTAATAATATTAAATATTATATAAATATTATTAGAGTTAAATTGTTATTATTATAATATAAGCACATTGAATTGATAGATTTAAGCTAGTTTAAGAGAAAGCATATGAATTGTTTAGTGTAAGTTTCTCTTATATTTGTATAAGCCGATCGGCAATTGCCGACGGCAAATTTGAGAGAGCGTGGCCAAGCTGTGGTCACCGCTCGAATTAGTATTGAATATTCTATGAAGCCAGCAGCAATTAAAGTTGTATATTATAAATCGAACCACCGCGTCTGACATTTTTTGTTTTGTTAATAACTTATTGTAGTTCGCTAAAAACGCGAATTTTTCAATCAGTCGACTTTTTAAAAGTAAAGAAACAATTGAAATTAGATTTAAATTATTTAAGTTGAAATTTTAAACTAAAGATAATTTTAAATTAAGGGTGAAACCTTAAATGTAAAGAAAAGAAAAAAAAAAAATTTTTTTTAAAAATTGTGCAAATGTGCAAACGTGCAAACTGGGATAAAGAAAAGCCGATCCAACATTTGTTGCAGAGGATTGGGGAAAACACAGAAAAACCCAATCAGATCAGAAGAGTTAGTGTTTATTTTATATTTATTTATTAAGTTTAGTTTATAGTCGAACTATGATCAGTCGACTTTTTAAAAGTAAAGAAACAATTAAAATTAGATTTAAATTATTTAAGTTGAAATTTTAAACTAAAGATAATTTTAAATTAAGGGTAAAACCTTAAATGTAAAGAAAAGAAAAAAAAATTATTTAAAAATTGTGCAAATGTGCAAACGTGCAAACTGGGATAAAGAAAAGCCGATCCAACATTTGTTGCAGAGGATTGGGGAAAACCCAGAAAAACCCAATCAGATCAGGAAAGTTAGTGTTAGTAACCAAATGCAAATAAAATTATGAGTAGAGTGTTAAAGCATGCAGTATGTTGAAAGTACTACTATGAATAGAAAGAAGATAAGTATGTATTTAACTTAATTCTAGATAAGTGGGCGAGGAGTTGTAATTTTAAGCTAGATAACATTTTGTTATTGTTAGCTACAATGAAGTATAGTTTATTATAGTCCGAACATAATACCCTGAATCGCTCATGCAGGGCATAGTTCGGGCTACAATTGGGAAGTTTTAGAGGAGGGTAATTACGGGTGATTCTACCAGGGACAGAAAAGTGTAGTCTACTTAGTAAGTCGCTACTATCTATGTCACCTTGGATAAGGTTGTTAATAAATACTATATAACACCAAGCATGGTTCTACGATTGGCTAGAGAAGGCAGATTAAGTAACAAAAGTCTACTAGGATAGGAAGGAAGTCTTGAATTTACATCCCAGTTAAGGCCTCGCAAGGCAAACATTAAGAAGTTTTTCTGTACGGATTCAATGCGGTCTCTATGAACTGTGTACTGAGGGTTCCAGACACATGATCCGTACTCGAGAATTGGACGAACAAGCGAAGTGAAGAGAGTCTTAGTTAGGTAAGGATCGTCAAACTCTTTGGACCATCTCTTAATAAAGCCGAGTACACCCATAGCTTTCTTAACCATTGATGATATATGTTCGGAAAACTTGAGTTTTCGGTCCAAACGGACACCTAGATCATCAACCAGGGAAATTCTTTCCAAGGTATTGTACAACCACAAAGAGAGAATGATACGTACATTGGGCAGGCACGTGAGAATGTCATCAGCTTGCATTATGAGCTGTTCAGATTAAGGAGATTTGCACGACACCAAGAAAAGAAACAATCTAGGTCAGATTGAAGGCGAGAATGACAGGAGTCGTCTCTAAATTGAAAACAGAGCTTGACATCATCCGCGTACATAAGAGTACGTGAGTTAAGTATGACTGTTGGGAGGTCATTGATGAAAAGTGTAAAAAGCAGGGGACCTAAGTGGCTTCCCTGAGGAACACCAGATGTGTCATGAACGGGATAGGAACGAGTATTTTTAAAGAGTACTCGTTGGGTTCTGTCACCCAAATAGCTCACAATCCAACTAAGAAGTTTTGGTGAGAAACCGAGAAGATTAAGTTTATGTGCAAGAAGGGAGTAGTTGACTTAGTCAAATGCCTTACTGAAATCAGTATAAATGACATCAGTTTGAAGATTTTCCTGAAATCCTTTTACCACAAAGGATGTCAGCTCAAGCAAATTTGTCGTGGTAGAACGACGCTTCACAAATCCGTGTTGAAAAGGGGATATAACGGATCTACTAAAATGCTGCAAGTGAGGAGTAATAACATTCTCGAAGAATTTCGGCATAGCCGACAATTAAGAGATACCTCTATAATTGCTTGCATCAGACTTGCTGCCCTTTTTATGTAAAGGGATGATAAAGGATTCCTTCCATACGGATGGAAACGAGGCAGTTACTAAGGACAGCGAAAATAGTTTGAGCATGTTTCAGTGAATGTTTTTGATTTTCGCACAATTTGCACTAGTCGGGGCGATACAGGTTTCGCCATTAACTTTATTTGAGTATATATTTCATTATAATGCTTTGATTATGAAAAGGCACACACAATGCGAAACCGCGCGTATATCTAGTCAGTATCAAAAGACGCTTTTCTATTAAGAGTATTAGTGTTAATGTAGAGTTGCCAGATGTAGGTGACGCTGCCGATATATCGGTGCTGCCACATATATCGATCTACCACGCCACCTATTTTGTTGAGTGTTAGCATATATACACATGTATTTTCGGTGATTGACATGTGCATGGAAAAGAGAACAAGTTTGCGCTACGCGCTCGCATCGTTTCTCCTTTTCTTTCCTGCACAAGTATAATAATATAGTTATGACGTCATCGACAACTTGCTTGCTGCTTGGAGGGTCGAAATGGCTTATCTAATAAGTTCTGTATTTGTTGTCCGATCGGGTTGCCATTTGGAGGGTAAGTTCATATAGTCTTTATCTACGTGGTGTATTTAAAAAGTAAGGTGACTTTGTATTTTTAAGAAAAAATATTTATTTATTTTTCATATTTATATTGTCCCCTTTAAAGTAATCCTCCTCAGATACAATACCCTTATGCCAACGGTTTTTCCAATCCTTAAAGCACTTCTCATAAGCATTTTTCGGTACAGCCTTGAGCTCTTCCAGCGATGTAGTCTTTATCTCCTCAATCGTTGCAAATCTCCGTCCTTTCATAAGTCTCTTTAGTTTCGGAAACAAGAAAAAGTCACATGTGGCCAAATCCGGTGAATATGGTGGAGGAGGCATGATTGTGCTGGTGTTTTTAGCCAAAAAATCTCTCACAAGCAAAGATGAGTGAGCAGGGGCATTACCGTGATGCAAAAGCCATGAATTGTTTTTCCACAATTCTGGACGTTTTCTTCGTATTGCTTCTCGCAAACGGCTCATAATTTTAAGATAATACTGTTTATTGACCTTACGACCTGATGCACCACGCCATGGTAATCGAAGAAAACAGTGAGCAAAACTTTGACATTTGATCGAACTTGGCGTGCTTTTTTCGATCTTGGCTCACCTGGGCTCTTCCATTGGGATGATTGGGCTTAGGCTTCGATATCATAACCATATGCCCTTGATTCGTCATCAGTTATGACCCTTTTGAGTAAATCTGGGTCATCGTTGACGTCAATCAACAGCTCTTAAACTATGCTCATACGACGGTTCTTTTGGTCAAAATTTAGCAATTTTGGAACATACTTCGCTGACGTCTAATTCTCATGCCCAAAACGTTAGGTAAAATTTCATGGCACGAGCCAAGCGATATACCGACATCCTCAGCAACTTCTTTGATAGTGACTCGACGATTTTCCAAAACAATTTTCTTCACTGCTTGAACGTTTTCGTCAGTTGTTGATGTGCTTGGGCGTCCAGAGCGAGGCTCGTCATTAGCATCTTCTCGCCCATCTTGGAAGAGTTTTTACCACTTGTAAACATTTTTTTTACTCAGAACAGTTTCACCGTACGCCGCTGTCAACATTTCAAGTGCTTCGGAGCATTTTATTTTATTTTTTATACAAAATTTTATGCAAGTCCTTTGATCCATATTTTTTGATAACAAAAAATCGTCGAGCACGCAAAACAATTATAGCCTTTACGCATCTCACAACCAAACATAAAATGCCATTCACTTGAATCTTGGAACAGATGCTCGGGAAGAGTTTACTAACATAACAAAACAAAGAAATCGATAATCGAAAGTACATTGCCCGCGAAATTTGAAAAGTCACCTTACTTTTTGAGCACACCTCGTATATACTTTTTGGTAGTATAACCTTTTTTGATCGTTTTCAATGTCGAAGGGTATAAATAGAAAATAGAATACTATAGAGCAATGCCAAGAAAATAAATGAAACTGTGTAATGAGTGACAATAGAAATGAGCCAAGTACAGATTGGGCAGATTCTTTTGATACATGGGGGATGCATGTCACTGTTTGTTGTTGTTTTAGATTATTTATATCGATAAACAACCTCCAGTTGTGTGAGGGCTTGTTATCCCAGATAATACTCAGGAATGTAGATAAAAACACAAGTGGCTCTTGTCCGTCTTAGCAGACGCACAGTTGGATAATCAGCTCAGGTGGCTCAAGTTACACGACGAATAAAGGCTGTAAAGCTGTTTACAGCGAACGCATGAAAAGCCGCAGAAAATTCACTTACGGATACAGTACATGAAATTAACATGAAGCCGGCCGGCGGGCGAATATAATTTCAGTATTTTCTGTAATTAACATTTTTGTTGACTCTAATTGGCCAAGTCGATAATTATCGATGAAATTTTCTGCTCAAACGTGATCGTGTTCCACACATTATTATTGTTTTCATAGGTGTGTCAAGTATTGCAACATAGAGAGGCTCAATTTACATCAACCCATTTATTCTTACTTACGCTGCGGCTTTGAATTTCTTATAAATAAACACAAACAGGTTGGAAGACATATTTCCAACTGGATACAAGGTATCTTAAACAGCCAATATACAATACCTTGCCTGCTAAGTAGAGTGTGCGATAAATAAAGAAACAAACCAGTCGAACGATACAGTCATGCTGACTGCATAAGGCCATGTATTATAGTACAGTAAACAACTCTTGAAATTTCGCATGGTTATACTAAATATGTTCGAACGACACGCACAAATCTTTGATTAAGCTAGCATGCCCTGATTAAGCTAGCATGCCCTGATTCGGTAGCTAGAAGCCCAGATTGAAGCTTTATTCTAAGAAGGCTCATAGCAGCAACTTCTTAAATGCGGATGTGCAGCGGAGTCAGATTCAAAATTGATTCCATAGCTGCGGTGGGACAGGTGCGAAGTGCACCCGTCAAGGAGAGGCAGAGCAGCCTATGCAGTTTCGTGCATTTGTTGATGGCAGTGACCTGCGTAAACTTAGGCCACCAAACAATAGCAGCGTAGGTTACGATCGGTCTTACCATCATCTCAAATAGCCACCGGATGGTTCAGGATTTGAGACCCCAGATTCTACCGAAGAGTCTTCTGCATGCCCACATGGCATGAGTAGCCTTTGATAGAGTGTTATGTAGGTGGGAGTTCGAATTTAGTCGTTTATCAAGGGTTACCCCTAGACATTTGACTTCATCGGAAAGGTCCAATGTGTAATTGACCAATGTCAACAGAGTAACGCTTAGTGAAGGGAACAATGATTGCCTTTTGTGGGTTGATGCTAAGACCTACATCTTCACACCACCTACTGACCGTGTTCAGAGCTGATTGCATCAACTCTGTCACGGTGTTGGCAAAGTTCCCGTTCACTACGAGAGCCAGGTCGTCGGCATGGCCAATCGCCTCCACGCCCTGTTCTGCAAGAATAATTAGTAATTCGTCGACTACTAGGGACCAGAGCAAAGGGGATAGGACCCCTCCCTGGGGACACCCTTTAACCGCACTAACATGGGCGGTCGTCGTGTCCAGGGTAGAGGAGATAGTCCGGTGTTTGAGAATGGCGTCAATCCACCGGATTATGGGACGGGCAATATTCCTGGAGAGCGACCTCTGTCGATCTACCGGCTATATACGCCAACTACGTGGGGTGCAGAGGGTTGTTGTTCTGCAAAGAGCACCGAATGTGCATGTCTAAGAGCCTTTCCGCAGTCTTAAGCAGAAAGGAGGTAAGGCTGATCGGCCGATATGACTTAGGCTGGTCAAGAGGACGATTTCCCTGTTTGGGAATGAATACCACATTGACTATCCTCCAAGAGTTGGGTATGTGTCTAAGAATGCCGACCAGTGGATCGAGGATATGATCCAGGCTGTTTTGGAGAAGGGATGGAAAGATTTTATCACCCCCTGGGGCTTTGAAGGGAGCGAAGGAATCTACAGCCCATTTGACCTTTTCAGGGTCGAAAATGGCTGCCTCTGGCAGCGATTCTATGCTACCACAGTAGCTGCGCCACGTATCGCGTTTGGAGCGTCTAATGTTCTTGTTATAGTGTGTGAGAGCGTTCCTATAGATGTCCCAACTTATGCGGTTAGATCTGGCCTTGTTGAAGAGGCTTCTAACCTTCCTTCTTTGTGCTGCCAGCTCTTCATTCCACCAAGGAACTTTACGGTTGACCATTAAAGTCTTCCGAACTGAGCTAACTTCGAAGGACGTAATAAGCACATCTTGGAGCAGAGTTAGGATTGCTGATCAACAGGTCTGCTTTCAAAGCGACAGAGGCTTTGAAGTGTTCCCAGTTTGTCTTTTTGGGACAGAAGGAGTTCTGGCGGATATCGACTTGGCCAGGAAGGTCGAACCTGATGTGCTGATGGTCCGACAGGGTGGCTTTGTCTGTGACCCACCAGTTAACAAGCGAACTCGCAATTGAGTTGCTGACTAGGGTGAGATATAAAACCTCTTCCCTAATGGAGTTTATAAACGTGGGTTTACACCCTACGTTGGCTATATCTAAATGACGACACATTAGATAATCTAAGAGAGACTCACCACGTTTATTGACGTCGCTGCTCCCCCAGATTGTGTGGTGAGCGTTGGCATCACAGCCGATCACAAGCGGCTTGTTGTGAAGGCGGCAGAAGTCCACAAGCCGCTGAACCTCTGCGGGGGGTGCATCATCCACATCGCCCTGGAAGTAAGCAGAGGCGATCACTACTTCCCGGACGCCATCAGCAGTGGCTACCTCTATAGCCGTTGCACCAGGTCTCTGTGAATGAAGTTAGTTAGAGGGAAGTGTCTCACACTGTTATTAACCAATATAGCAGTGCGAAGGGCACCTCCCATACGGTCATATAGTAACTTACATGATCCGCATGATAGTCCACGGACGATGCCACCTATTAACCATTGTTCTTGGACGAGAGCCAGGTCGATCTCGTCTTTACAGACGACCCTGCACAGGGTGGCTGACGCTCCTCTGGCGTGGTGCAGGTTCGCCTGGAATACCTTAATTGCGCTCCGCATCCTCGCTTAGCGCCTTAGTGACAAGGCCACATGCCTTGCCACCCCGAGAGTCATTGCCACGGATGCCCTTCGGCACTCTGGCGGAGCTGCTCGGGGGAGGTCGGCTAGCGACCCCAGTCGCGGGAGGTACCCTTGCGGGGAGCTTGCGCCCAGCGCTTTTTGAGGGTCGGGCAGGGGCCAGGAGGCGCCCGCTGTCAGCAACAGGTCTGGTGCGGCCCGTTGGTGGGTTGGGGGCGGAGACCCGGATGGTCGTTAAAAATGCATATAGTGTCTTCTCACTCTGTTTAATGTGTATATGTATGTAACGATAGTTATCGATATGCGATGGTCGATAATCATGTAAGAAGGAGATATAAGAAAAAGGACAAGCATATAGTCAGTCGAAGAAGAACAAAGCGAGTTGAATGTTCTGCAGAAAAAAGATCGTTGCAAAGTTGTGTAGTCGTCGTATGTCCGGAGATCAAGAAGTGTTGGCACGAGTCATCTTTTTATTAAATACCAAATATAATAAGCAAACTATTATAATATCAAAATATTACTAAGATAAACAATTGTGCTAAACAATAAATATCCTACATTTGGGTGCTCAACCAATAAAACAATAAAAAGTTGACCCATTTGTAAAGTGCAGAAAGTTGAACAGTTGTGGAATTACGTCAAATATAAAGTTGTAAATAAAAAGTTGTGAAATTTCGCAAGTTGGTTGGCGTCGGTCGGAAATTCCTAGAAGCGTGGTGAGTTGGTTGGCGTCGGTTGGAAATTTCTAGAAGCGTGGTGAATAAAATTGAGTTGGCATTAAGCAGCGAATACGAAAGCATGAGTAAGGAGGAGAGAAAGGGACAGCGATATGGTGCTGTCGCACGGTCGTCCGTAAAGCGAGGAGACGAAATTGAAAATGCAGAAGAGCAGCGTCTATCAGAAGTGTGTGCAGACCAAATAAAAGAGATGCAAGCAGAGAGTAATAAAAGTCTACAACAAATAATTCAACTGCTTACTCTTAAGATTCAAGCTGATGAAATTACCCAGAAAGAGCCGAAAGTAACTGCAGACAATTTTGCAAAAATTGTACCCGACTTCGATGGCGTCAGCATCCCAGTAGAGATTTGGCTTGAAAATTTTTAGCAGAATGCAGATGCATATGAGCTTACGGAAAAACAACGATATGTGCAGGCACGAGGAAAAATGGTTAAAATGGCCAAGTTGTTTCTGGAGTCAGAGTTGGTGAGCACATATAGCAACTTAAAAATGCCCTAATTGGCGAATTTAGGCGCGCGTCGAAAAGTGCCGATGTACATGCGAAGTTGACGCACAGGAAGAAGAAGAGCGACGAAAGCATGCACGAATACATGCTAACAATGAAAAATATTGCAGCGCTTGGACAAGTCGATGTTGAGTCTATTATGGCTTATATAGTTGACGGGCTGGATATTAAAAGCGAGTTCAAATTTGCATTGTACGGCAGCAAATCATACAGCGAACTGTTGGAAAAATATGAGTTGTGCGAAAGCAAGTGCGTTATCGAAAAACCGCAAAAGCAATACAGTGGTGGGAGAAAAAATATAACCGATGGAAAAAGTATTCGTTGCTACAACTGCGGCTCTAATGAACACATGAGAAAAGACTGCAAGGCAGAAACAAAATGTTTTAAATGTGCAGGCAGCGGTCATATATCTTCAAATTGTCCACAAGCTGTAAAAAGTGTTCAAGTCGTAAAAGATACTAAGCGCTTGAAAGTAGTTTTGCTGAACGGTACAGAGGTCGCCTGCCTTGTGGACACAGGATCCGATGTGTCAATCGTATGTCAGTCTTTGTACAATAAACTTCAAAGTACTGTGATGCAGAAGTGTTATTCCGTTCTACGAGGCCTTGGAAACGCTAAGACGCAGCCGTTAGGTTCATTTATGGGCAGAGTACAAGTTGACGGGATCGAAACCATACAAAAGTTTGTTGTGATACCAAACAATCACATCGAGAACGACGTAATACTTGGCTTTGACTTTGCATCGCAGTTCTGCGTGACTTTGAATGACGGAGAATTCATCTTTACAAAGGCGTCAGCGCGGCCGGAATGCGCTGAATCAAAAGAGCTAAGTATGTACAATATTGTTGAGACTAGTAGTAACATAGATGCTTCTTCACAGTACAAGCCGATGATCGAGTCAATGATAGCAGAGTACAAGCCAGCCAAAAACAACGCTGAATGCCCGGTGTCGATGAAGATCGTGCTAGAGAAGCGTACAAAACCATTTCGTCATCAACCAAGCCGTCACTCAGCTGTGGAATCCGAGTCGATCAGAAAACAAGTTGACGCCTGGTTGCAGGATGACATTGTGCGCAAATCTTCATCGAACTTTGCCAGTCGAGTTGTCGTGGTCAAGAAGAAGGATGGCACGGACAGAATCTGCGTTGACTTTCGTCAATTAAATAGTATGGTACTTAAGGACTGCTTCCCAGCAGTGGAAATGGGCAAGATTCGACCAGGACAAGAGAAGACGCAAGCTGTGCAGAGGTTCAAATGTCCAAAGAACATAAAAGGCGTCCAATCCTTTTTGGGGTTGACCGGATTTTTCCGCAAATTCATTCGAGATTACGCTCAGATCGCTCACCCGTTAACTAACTCGTTAAAAAAAGACGTGATTTTCAAGATGGAGGCAGAAGAACTAAACGCTATAAGCTGTCTAAAAAATGCATTGTCATCAGAACCTGTACTAAGCATATACTGTCGAGAGGCGCCAACTGAGCTACATACTGACGCGTCCAAGGATGGATTTGGTGCAGTATTGACACAGGAGTTTGACAAGCAGCAGCATCCAGTATTTTATTGGAGCAAAAAGACGTCGCAGAGCGATTCAAAGCGCCACAGCTACATTCTGGAGTGAAAGGGAGCATATCTTGCCATGCAGAAATTACGCTACTACCTGCTAGGCATACATTTCAAGTTGGTGACAGATTGCGCAGCTTTTTCCCAAACAATAAGGAAAAAAGATGTGCTACGAGAAGTTGCCCCGTGGATACTTGTTCTGCAGGACTTTAATTTCGAAGTAGAGCATCGCTCCGGCAGCAGGATGAAGCACGTTGACAGTCTCAGCCGATATCCACAAGATGTTTTTGCCATAACTTCAGAAATTACAGCTAGATTAAAAGTTGCCCAGGAAAAGGATAACTACATTAAAGCTATAGCAGAAATATTAAAATTGCACCCGTATGAAAATTTTAATCTGAAAGATGGAATTGTATACAAAACCATGAACGGCAGTGACTTGGTGGTCGTACCCAAAACAATGGAGCATGAAGTTATAGCGGATGCACACAGTGTTGGCCATTTTGCATTGCAAAAAACAATTCACACACTACAGCAGCAGTTCTGGATACCACATATGGAACGAAAAGTAGCCCAGCTGATTAACACTTGCGTCAAGTGCATTATTGTCAACAAGAAGTTGGGAAAGCCAGAAGGATTTTTGAACTGCGTTGAAAAGGGAGATAAGCCACTTCATACCCTCCACATCGATCACTTGGGGCCCATGGATTCAACGTCAAAGGGCTACAAATACATATTTGCAATCGTAGATGGATTTTCCAAATTCGTATGGCTTTTCACGACTAAGAGCACAGGCACCGATGAAGTTGTAAAAAAGTTGGAGGAATGATCTAATATTTTTGGTCAGCCGCTACGCATTATCAGTGACAGGGGCGTGGCATTTACCTCAAACAGCTTTGAAGAATATACCAAGTCAAATGGTATTGAACACGTTTGGACAACAACAGGAGTTGCTCGCGGCAACGGTCAGATAGAGCGAGTCAACAGATGCATTCTATCAATAATCAGCAAGTTATCAATTGATGACACTTCAAAGTGGTACAAGCATGTATCCCAGGTGCAGAAAGTGATCAATGCCCATATTCATTGCTCCACAAAGAAGACGCCATTTCAAGTAATGTTTGGAGTAAACATGAGGAATAAGGTTAGTGACAATATAGTAACTACTCTGGAACAAGAGCTGGTGACAGATTTCGACGCCGAGAAAGCTGAATTACGCAAGGAGGTAAAAACACATATTCAGCAGGCGCAGCAAAAGTATAAAGACGGCTATGACCGCAAAAGCAAGGGCGAGCGTACATATAAAGAAGGAGATCTGGTGGCTATTAAACGAACTCAGTTTGTGATGGCAAAAAACTAGCTAGCAGTTTTCTCGGGCCATATGAAGTAACTAAGGTAAAAAGAAACGGCCGATACGATGTACGGAAAGCAGCTCAGGTGGAAGGCCCTACAATAACTGCAACATGTGCAGAAAATATGAAGCTATGGAAGTACGCGTCTACAAATGAAGATCTATGGTCGTCTGGGTCAGACGACAGTGATCAGGATGGCCGAATGTAACGATAGTTATCGATATGCGATGGTCGATAATCATATAAGAAGGAGATATAAGAAAAAGGACAAGCATATAGTCAGTCGAAGAAGAACAAAGCGAGTTGAATGTTGTGCAGAAAAAAGATCGTCAAGCCGAAAGTTTTCGTGTCCGGAGTAAGGCAAAGTTGTGTAGTCGTCGTATGTCCGGAGATCAAGAAGTGTTGGCACGAGTCATCTTTTTATTAAATACCAAATATACTCGTAATAAGCAAACTATTATAATATCAAAATATTACTAAGATAAACAATTGTGCTAAACAATAAATATCCTACATGTATATATGTATGTCAATATGTACACATGGATGTAAATACTTGCATACCATACATTCAGATCGATCTACCACACCACCTATTGGTTGCATACAAATGTATATATAAATGTACGTACAGAAATTAAGTATGTACATATGAGTTTTAACATATATGCATGCATATCTATTTTCGCTAATTGACATGTGCATGGAAAAGAAGAGTCGAGAAACAGATCGCGCTACGCACTCGCATCTGTACCGGACTGAGGTAGCCTGTATTCGGGGTTCGCTTGCTGCCGCGATCGACATGTGAAATGTTGTTGATTTTCATTGAATACAATTTTTAGCGCATGCCAAAATTCGTTACATTTGCTTCTTTTTGATTTTTTGGCTCGAGCTAAGAATGCATGTTATCTTCTTGCTCTGTCTAATGTATACACAAAAAGTCGCACACAAGCAAAGATGAGTGAGCAGGGGCATGAACGGTTTTCCCCCAATTCTGGACGTTTTCTTCGTATTGCTTCTCGCAAACGGCGCATAACTTTAAGATAATATTGTTTATTGACCGTACGACCATATGGTAAGAACTCCTGGTGCACCACGCCCCTGCAATCGAAGAAAACTGTCAGCAAAACTTTCGCGATACTTTTTGAACACATCTCGTATTTGATAATCTTTTGCGAATTCTTTACTGATTTTTACAAACTTTTTTTATGTTATACCAATAACACACGCCCATGTCATAATCTGGGAATGCGGCATATGCAGTCATATGAATTTTGGGCCGCTGACCTAACCTCGAAAAATATACCCCACAAGATATAGAATGCTGCTGTGTTTTTTGGAGCCATTTTCTCCTCTCATGATTGCTGGAGGTCAATTGTCTAATTGTTTTTGTTTTTCTTATTGTTTTTGGGAAAC
The DNA here is from genome assembly GCA_018904035.1 of Zaprionus ornatus. NCBI lineage: Eukaryota > Metazoa > Arthropoda > Insecta > Diptera > Drosophilidae > Zaprionus > Zaprionus ornatus. Next base: position 32,407 of record JAEIFZ010000245.1, on the reverse strand, counting down.
ACGAGGCGCAATAGTGACGTTCAATTCCAACTGAAACCAGTTTTAGAGAGAGATCGGGAGCACGAGACCACGTAAAGGAGTATAATAGAAAAAGTAAAAACAAAATCAATAAATATGTTAACACCCGCCAGCAATCAAATGTATTAGAGTTTCACGATTTTGGGCATCCGGCGGCAGAAAAGAGTATACTAACTTTGTGCAAATGTATGTAACGGGCAGAAGGAGGCGTCGGCGACCCCATAAAGTATATATATTCTTGCTCAGGATCAATAGCCGAGTCGATTGAGCCATGTCCGTCTGACTGTCCATCTGTCTGGATGAACGCGCCTCAGCTATTACAAAAGCTAGGGACACCAAATTTAGCATGTAGATTCCAGGATACCATACGCAGATCAAGTTTATTTTCAATTTGGAATAACACGCCTACCGCCCCCGCAAACCGCCAATTTTGATTTACATTGCGATTTACTCTTTTCTTAACGTTCTGCTTTAGTATATGTCGGAGCAGCATCTTATTATAAATATTATTAATAATATTAAATATTATAAATAGTATTATAGTTAAATTGTTATTATTATAATGTTACAAAGCACCTTGAATTGATAGAGTTAAGCTAGTTTAAGAGAATGCATATGAATTGTTTAGTGTAAGTTTCTCTTACATTTGTATGGTAAGCCGATCGGCAATTGCCGACTGCAAATTTGAGAGTGCGTGGCCAAGCTGTGGTCACCGCTCGTGTCAGTATTGAATATTCTGTGAAGACAGCAGCAATTAAAGTTGTATATTATAAACCGAACCACCGCGTCTTACATTTTTGTTTTTTAATAATTTACTTTAGTTCGCTAAAAAACGCTTAGCGGATTTTTCATTTGCGCCCGAGCAGGGACTTCGGTGTGTTTCAGTTTTATAATTGTTGTTGACAATTTTAATTGTTGCCTGGCCTTTACAGTCGTTTGTACGTGCGGGAAAAAGAAAACTTTAAACAAAGTTTATCGTTCTAAATCGAGTGCGAGAAAATTGCTGACCTTCTTCGTCGCCGCCACACCAGTGTTTGCTGCTACAAGCCGCCAAAATATTCTGCGAACAGCAGACAACGGTACAACATTACACTTATGTACATAGAATAACATAAAACATACATATATACATACATATATTGGTTTTTGTATATACTAACAAGTAATATTCGTTTGCATGATAAAACATAAATAAAACAAACAATACGGCAATATTCAATTACATTTGTTATTTAAACATAATATTTCTGGTGGTTAAATTGTTTTTAATTGAGTGTGTTATTGTGCCAACGCAAAAATATCGCGATCTTTACATATGTATTTACATATGTATTTACATATATTCACATCTGTTCACATCTGAACATCTGTTAATACATAAAGGTATACGCACATACATATTTGCGTTTGCACATACACACACGTCCGATGAACTCGGAACGTTCTTTGCTTGCGCTCTCAGTTTTTTCGCTTGCATTTGCCGCCGCTTGCATTTTGTTACCCCGCACCCCGCAGATTTTACAGCTGTCTACAAACGTAGCGTCAGCGAACTTTTGATTTGATACTCTTTTCGCTTGTTTCGTTTTTTTGAAATACATACCACTTAGAGTGCGTGTATATATATTCTTTCATTAGCATTGCTTACCCCGCACCCCGCATTTTACATTGCTGCCTAGAAACGTAGTTACAGTAAACGTTTAGCTTGCCTTACTTACTGCAAGCAAGATTTACATAGTCGGCGTCGTTGCGAGGGTAGCTCACAAAGTTGTGAGATTATTTTCTTTGTTGAGTTATTGATATTTTCTTTTAAAGCTTCATGTTTGAGTCTGAAAAGACTAGTGAAAAGCCACAAGTCAGCAAAACAGCTGCAAAATTATCGCTATGTTTGCAAAGATTTGATAAGGTTAGCGCTGACATCTCCCGTATGCAAACAGCAATTAAATCAAGGACCATTTCGTCTGATAAAACAGAGTTAGCGTGTCGTTTAGAACTTCTAGACGGTTACATCGAAAAGGCAATGGATTTACAGGCTGAGTTGGATAATTTAAACCCTCAGAATGATTCTAGAGGGCCGTTAGAAGATTTGTGTGTCATCACAAACGCATTATATATAAATGCATCCAAGGCAACGCCAGAGCCAATAATTGAGCACAATTGCTCCATAGTTTCGAGCCAGCGATCCCAACTGCCGAAAATGCGTTTGCCCAGATTTGGTGGCAAACATTCGGAATACAAAAATTTTATCTGCCTGTTTGAAAGTTTGGTCGACAATGACAATTCCTTGTCAAACGTCGAGAAGTTCAACCATTTAGTTTCGTGTTTGTCCGATGAAGCATTGGGGGTAGTTAAGCCGTATCAATTAACGGATTGTAACTATCCAAAGGCCCTCGCTAGTCTCAAGGCAGTATATGACAACAAATGTCTTATATTCTTTGATACTGTTTCGCAATTGTTTGACATACCTAGCATGACAAAACCATCTGCATCGAGTTTGAGATCGATCATAGACACGGTGTCTGCTATTTATGCTTCGTTGTCGTCGTTAGGTAACAAAAGAGACATTGCTAATGCAATGATAATTCACATGGTCATGGCAAAGGTAGACCATGGTACCAAATCTCGTTTTGAAGAGCAGCTTGATTATGATACGCTGCCATCCTGGGAAGATTGTGCTAGACAACTGAATAAGATATCAGTATTTGTCAACAGAGGAGTCAACTCGTGACAAAACAAAGTCGCGAATTGACTCCAAGAAGCCCCATCAGGGTAAGTCGTCCTTTGCTATTTCTGATGGAGGGCGTCCATCAACGTCTGTGTGTGTTTTTTGCAAGTCAGAAACGCACAATATCTCTTCGTGTCCATCGTTTTCTGCAATTTCAGTTATGCAGCGTTTTGAATATGTCAAAGCACAAAAGTTGTGCCTAAATTGTTTGGTTGTTGGGCATACAGTCTCTAAGTGTAAGGCGCCAAAGTGTAGAGTTTGTTCAAGGCCTCACCATTCCTTGCTTCACAGGTATACTACTCCTGATCAAGGTGAGGTATCTACACATCAAGCAACTGTGGCAGAAGTGCATTTGGGCCATGTGTCAAATAATGCACAAATTGTTCTCGCCACTGCTGTCGTTGATGTTAAAGACAGATTTGGTCAGTTGCATTCTGCACGAGCCTTGCTTGACAGTGGTTCCCAAATCAATTTGATATCAGAGAGTATGGCCCAGATGTTACGGCTCAAGCGGGAGCCAACATCTCTAGCTATTTCGATGGTTGGAGGTGCAACAATAGATAGCAAAAGCAAGATATGTGCTTCTATTCAGTCGCGCATAAATTCCCACAATTTTTCGGATGACTGTTGGGTGTTGAAATCCATTTCAAGAACACAGCCAGGACAGTCCATTAGTATTTCAAATTGGAAAATACCCAAAAATATAAAGCTGGCAGATCCAGAATTTTATAGGCCAGCTAAGGTGGACATTCTTTTGGGAGCAGAATTATTTTATGAATTGTTGCGCGTTGGGCAAATAAAACTGGGTTCTGAACTTCCAACAATGCAAAAAACGCTGCTAGGATGGATAGTAGCAGGCGAATATACTGGACAAGTGGCTAGGCATCAGTTCAGTGGGTGTTTAGTAGCCCAAACTAATTGTTCTCTCGACTCGTTAGTTAACCGTTTCTGGGAATTGGATCAATGTCCGTTCGAGTCGAAGGCTGGTCGCCAAACAGCTGAACAACAAGCTTGTGAACTGTTCTTCAAGAAAACTGTAAAGTTATCTTCTGGTCGTTTCCAAGTGGATCTCCCATTCAAGACCGATCCCAAAGTTCTTGGCTTGTCCTTTCAAATTGCTGAAAGTCGTTTTTTGCAACTTGAGCGTAAATTATCGAAGGATGCAGTTCTAAAAAGCATGTACCATGACTTCATGAAAGAATATTTGGATTTGGGACATATGTCCATTCTGAAGTCAACTCCTCTAGGACAGCATTATTATATTCCTCATCAATGCGTTCTTAGGCCTGAAAGTTCCTCCACCAAGCTTCGTGTAGTTTTCGACGCTTCTAGTAAGACGTCAACAGCTGTTTCTCTAAACGAAACACTGATGGTGGGGCCGACAATTCAGAGGGAGCTATATTCAACCCTGATTAACTTCCGGTTGAATAAGTATGCCGTAACTGCTGACATTTCAAAAATGTATAAGCAGATCAATTTTTCTGAAAAAGACAGAAATTTCCAACTAATTTTGTGGAGAGAAAATACTTCACAAAATATTCAAGCATAAATATTATCTCGACGTGGACAGCTTTGTTTCGGATAGGCCAACGAAACGCAACATATTGTCTGCAGCGTCTCGTTTATTTGACCCTCTTGGGCTGCTATGTCCAATTGTTACCAAGGCCAAAATGTTGTTGCAGGAATTGTGGAGACTTAAAATAGATTGGGATGAAGCCATTCCAATGAGCCTTCTCACGACATGGAATAGGTTCACCATGACGTTGCGCGATTTACACAAAATTCGCATTCCTCGATACGTATGTCTTAAAACGTATCAAAAGGTTCAAATACATGGCTTTGCTGATGCATCCAGTCATGCGTACGGTTGTTGCATCTACGTGCGAACGTGCAGCAACCGAGACGGTGGCACTACATTGCTCACTGCAAAGTCTAGGGTAGCTCCACTAAACATGAAGACAATACCCCGATTAGCAGCACTCTTGTTGGTTAAGCTGTGGCACAAATGGATGAGATTGTTAGCTCGTTATGGTTTGATGGGCCAGGTTTCTTGAAGTTGGAGGAAGACCAATGGCCTCAGCTTCACCAGATGGAGATAGCGTCGGAAATCAAAACTTCAGAAGATAAAAAATGTACTGTTGTATGTACATTAGCAGAAGTTGAGCCAAATTGTTTTATAGAACTCATAAATCGTCGCTCCAGCTTTCCTAAAGTAATTCGCATAATGGCTTATGTGCTTAGATTTTGTCACAAGGGACTCAGGACAAATTCGCTCGTGGTGTCGGCATCAGAAAGAAATATTTCATTTCTAAAACTGATCGCCATAGTCCAACGCACATCGTTCGAGAGCGAATTCAAATTACTGAAAAAATCAGCAGTTCTAGCACCAATGTTGCAGTCATTGAATCCATTTTGAGCTCATTAGAGTAGGAGGACGTTTGTTACACGGACCTCTCTCTTACGACGCTAAGTTTCCGTTTCTAATGACAAAGAGTTCAGAATTTACTCAACTTTTTGTCAGATACTTACACCGTAGGCACTACCACGCTGGTCCAAAAGTTCTAGTTGGGCTTTTGAGGCAGCAAATTTGGGTGTTAAATGCTCGAAGTTTATGCACTGCAGTTGTGCGAAATTGCATACACTGTTTTCGGTATAAACCAAAATTGTTGGGGCAAATAATGGGAAATTCGCCTGCTGATCGCCTTCGAGAAGGTCGGCCATTTAGAGTATGTGGAGTAGACTTCTGTGGGCCGTTCTATGTCAGCTATAGGATAAGGGGTAGACCACCTGTGAAAATGTATGTTGCCGTTTTTGTTTGTTTTGCCTCAAAAGCAGTCCATTTAGAACTTGTAACCGACTTGTCAACTGATGCTTTTTTGAATGTCTTTAAAAGATTGATTGGGAGACGCGGACTGCCGCAGATGATGGTCAGCGACAACGCGACGAACTTCGTGGGAGCGAGCAACGGGCTGAAGGAGCTGCAGACGGCGTTCAACAGCAGCAAGGAGGCTCTGACGGACTACGCAGCGGAGAGAGGGGTACAGTGGAAATTTATCCCCCCCCGCGCCCCGCACTTCGGAGGACTTTGGGAAGCCGCGGTGAAGTCCGCCAAACACAGGCTTCTGAGAGGAGAGAGCAACGCCAACTTAACACAGGACGAGCTGAGCACGCACCTGGTGGACGTAGAGGCGCTGCTCAACTCCAGGCCGTTGCTCGTCGACAGCAGCGATCCCAGCGATGGAGAGGTGCTAACGCCAGGCCACCTGCTTATCGGACAGCCTTTGTTAGCGCTGCCGTCAGAGTGCGAGCCAGACGAGACCAGCAAGAAGCCAGGACCCGGATATTTGAAGCGGTGGCAACAATTGTCGGTGCTCAAACGGCACTTTTGGCACAGGTGGTCCAAGGATTACCTGCACAGTCTCCAGCAGCGAGCGCAATGGGGAGGACGGCAAGGTCCGAGTGGCAGAGCTAAGGACGGCAACAGGCACTACTAAGCGCCCAGTACATAAGCTTGCTCGACTGCCATTGGTAGAAGACCGGGGCTCGTCAACGGGTCCGGAATGTCGGAGCAGCATCTTATTATAAATATTATTAATAATATTAAATATTATAAATAGTATTATAGTTAAATTTTTATTATTATAATGTTACAAAGCACCTTGAATTGATAGAGTTAAGCTAGTTTAAGAGAATGCATATGAATTGTTTAGTGTAAGTTTCTCTTATATTTGTATGGTAAGCCGATCGGCAATTGCCGACGGCAAATTTGAGAGTGCGTGGCCAAGCTGTGGTCACCGCTCGTGTCAGTATTGAATATTCTGTGAAGCCAGCAGCAATTAAAGTTGTATATTATACACCGAACCACCGCGTCTTACATTTTTGTTTTTTAATAATTTACTTTAGTTCGCTAAAAACGCTTAGCGAATTTTTCAGTATATATATATAGATAAATACTATATAAAGTTATCCTCCAAATTGCAATCCGATCGGACAATAAACACTGAAGTTATTAGATAAACCATTTCAACCCTTCGACCAGCAAAGAAGTTTTCGGTTTTGGTTTTAAATATCTCCTTTTGCTAGCCCGTTCACGACGCGTGTGCATGCCTTATATTGTAGATTAGTCAAACTAAACTTTGTTTGCTAATTTTACATTTCTTGTGCATTGGTTCTGCTTGTCTAGTATTTTGTTTTTGTCTTCTTATTTTCGGTAAGCGACATTGTTGTAGTTAGTTCACCGCTATAGCTCTCTCTCCTTATCTCTCTCCTAATTCTTTGAGTGCGCCTAAGCAGCTCTCACGCTTTGCCGCTCTCTTTGCTGCACTGTTGTTGCTCTATCTTTCTGCTCTCTGTGCTCACTGCCCTTTAAGCACGCTAATTTCTTTCTATCGCGCACATACCTCTTCTTGTTTTTTTTCGTTTTCTTTTTGGCATTTCTCGTTTTACAGTAGGTGTCCACTATAATGGACGGGGTAATTTGTTTCAAAAAATCCTGCCTTAAGCAGGTGACTGCCGCCCAGGCAAGCATTTCGTGCTGGCTATGTACCAACCTAGTACACGCGAAGTGTGCCGGTTTTTCTGGCCCGACGGCTGACGCCGTAGCCAAGCGCACTGGTTTGCGTTATTGCTGCGATGTGTGGGGAGGTGGAGAACGACATGTGTTCGTTTATGCGTCAAACGAAGACTGGATTTAAGGAACTGCTTGGAAGTTATCGTAAACTTTCCGACCAGTTCTCGGCGCTGGATTCTTCTTTCAATAACCTTAAGTTATTGAATGAATCCCCAAAGCGCAAGAAATCCACACGGGTAGAGAAGTCTTCTGTTAGCGCCACCCAGCCCCCTCTAATTGACCAGCCAGGTACGCCAGTGACACAGCCGCTGATGCCGTTCACCAATCCTCCGATGGTAACGAGATCTGCGGTTCTTCTAGAGAATGTCATTGGGGGTGTGCAATCAGTGACGCCTAAAACATCCGATATGTCTGCTGTGGTCTCGTTGCCTGTGCCACAGTTATTAGATTTTCATAGGGCGTGTTCAAGTTCTGGATTACCAGAAGGGAACCTCTGCTCTGGTATTATACCGGAGGCGCCAAAAAAGCTTGTAGGTGTTCCACAAAAGAAACAAATTTTTGTTTCGAGGCTTGCCCCTGAACTCACATCAAACGATGTTACTGCTTATATTCAAGCAAAAATTGAAGCCTTGGATATAAAAGTGGAAAAATTTAAGTTTTCTTATGACAGGGACATATCGTCCTTCAAAATAAGAGTGCCCAACGAACTCTTTGGCATTATATGTTCCGCACAATTTTGGCCGGAACACGTAATTTTTAAAGAGTTCGAAGCAAAGAAGAAAAAAAATCGCCCACCGATTAAACTTCCTTTGCCTTCTTTAGCATCTGCCAAGAAAAATCCGAGCCAAAAAAACTAACAAGCTTCTTAACTCTTTCATATCAAAATGTTAGAGGTCTTTGTACTAAACTTTCAACTTTATATTTAAACAGTCTCTCTTTTTCTTCTCAAATTGTTGTGTTTATTGAGACTTGGTTAAAGCCGGAGATCCTTAACTCCGAAGTCTTTCCAAATAAGTACACATCGACCTGACCGTCGTGGTGGTGGAGTTCTTATTGCAGTTGATTCCACCATCAATTCGGAACTTTTACAACCGGAGATTCAATCTGCTATTGAATTACTCTGTGTAAAATTACACTTCCCCGGTTTCTTTCATTATATAACCTGTTCTTATATTCCGCCGTCATCGGAGTTATCAGTCTATTTGCAACAGACAGAGATCACTTTTCAGTCCTTGGGGACTTTAATATTTCTAATTGTAATTGCACAACAAGTGTTGACTCAAATACTCTGTTGCCTTCACGGCAACATGACCTTTTCGACGGTCTGTTTGATATGTCATTGTAACAGGTCAATCATATCTTAAACTGTAGTAACAGATCGTTAGATTTATGCTTTGTCTCCGATCCATCTAGAGTGAGTCTAAACAGGACACAACCACTTTCTCTTCCTGAAGATCCTTATCATCCCACTCTTGAAGTTACTTTTTTGTTTGTCGCATGTATGGATAAACATGAAAAACTGTGTAATCGTGTACGCTGCTTTAGAAAAGCAGATTTTAACTTATTAAATTTGTTAATTTCCAATTTTGATTGGTCGGAACTATATTTGTCTACAGATATTTCAGTAGCGACCAATATTTTTTATAACACAATTAATTAATTTTTTGATATTTGTGTTCCGTGCTTTTATCCAACATCCTCGAGTAAGCCGCCATGGTTCACAAGAGAGTTGTCACGGTTATGGTAAAAAAGGTTCAGTTTATTCAGAACCCCAAACAGTTTTATAGTTTTGTTTACACGAAGCGTAAGTCTACCGCATTAAAAAACGCAACGAAATTAACGTTGGAAAATGCTTGTGCAGATACCGACTAAACCATGGCCGATTTGTTTGCAAAGTTTTTTCAAACGACCTATTCACCTTCTACACATCACACTCACTTTTATCCATACAACATTCCAAGTTCGAATGGAATCTTCTCTCCCTTTCTAAACGAAAGCTCACTTGTCAAGGACATTTATTTAGTTAATCCAGTTTTCTCACCAGGCCCTGACGGTGTTCCCGCTTGTATACTTCGGTTCTGTGCCAACTCCTTAAGTAAGCCATTGCTCAAAGTATTTTCGCTGTCCTTACAAACTTTACTCTTTCTATTTGGAAAGAATCTTTTATTATTCCCCTTCTTAAAAAGGGCAGCAAGTCTGATGCAAGCAATTATAGAGGTATCTCTAAATTGTCGGCTATACCTAAATTTTTCGGGAATGTTATAACTCCTCCATTGCAACATTCCTGTAGGCCCGTTATTTCTCCTTTTCAACATGGATTTGTAAAGCGTCGTTCAACTACGACAAATTTACTTGAGCTGACATCCTTTGTGGTAAAAGGATTTCAGGAAAATCTTCAAACTGATGTTATTTATACTAATTTCAGTAAAGCTTTTGACTTCTGCCACATAAGCTTGACCTTCTAGGTTTTTTACCAAAAATACTTAGTTGGATTGTTTGCTATCTGACTGACAGAACTCAAAAAGTCCTCTTTAAAACCACCCTTTCAAACCCACTTCATTCCATATCTGGTGTTCCTCAAGGGAGTCACCTCGGTCCCCTACTTTTTACGCTTTTCATCAATGACCTTCCTTTGGTCATACGTAACTCCCGTACTCTCATGTATGTATGTATGATGGAAAGCTTTGTTACCAATTTAAAGACGACCACTGTCACTCACTCTTACAAGCCGACCTAAATAATTTTTATTCTTGGTGTTGCGCCAATTTTTTAAACCTGAACATCTCTAAATGCAAGCTGATGACATTCTCTCGAGCCAGTCCAAAGTATGCTTCTTATACTCTTTGTGGTTGTGCCTTGGAAAGAATCACCCTAGTTGATGATTTGGGGGTTCTTTTGGACCGAAAACTAAAGTTTTCCAATCATATTTCTAATATGGTCAATAAAGCCATGGGTGTCTTAGGCTTTATTAAGAGAGGGTCTAAGGAATTTGACGATCCTTATCTTACAAAGACCCTCTACATCTCACTTGTTCGTCCCATTCTCGAATACGGGTCATGCGTATGGTGTCCCCAGTACACTATTCATAAGGAACGCATAGAATCTGTACAGAAGAACTTTTTACTTTTTGCCTTACGTGGCCTTAACTGGGATGAAAATTTAAGACTGCCTTCCTATACTAATAGACTTCTATTATTAAACCTGCCTTCCCTAACCAATCGCAGAACCATGCTAGGTGTCTTATTTATTAACAACCTTATGCAAGGTGACATTGACAGTGAGGCCCTGGTAAGGCAGCTACACTTCTCTGTCCCTTGCAGAACTACACGTAATTACCTTCCACTAACTCTTATGTATTATGTATTATGTATTATGTATTATGTTCGGACTACAATAAACTTTCATCAGATATGATGATGCAAATAAATTTCAATACATCCAACACTCCCAACATTTTATGGATGAAATTTACAGAGGAAACTGTAGGAGAATCTGCGCGTTCGAAGTGTACACATCGTACAGATCCTTCATGGACTCCTATTCAGAAAATTGTTCGCAGCTTTCAATATTCAAATAACGCAGAAATTAACATTGACTATAGGCACTTTCCAATTGTGCCTGCTGAAGGCATCACAATTCATAAGAGTCAGGGTGCTACGTATGGCAAAGTGGTAGTCCATGCTAATTCCAGCTGCATTATACGTAGCTTGCAGTAGAGCAACTACTGCTTTAGAATTATTCATTATTGGGAATTTTGTTCCTCCTAAGTCTCCCCAAAATAATGATAAAGTGAAAGCCGAATTGAAGAAATTGCGGACTGAAAAACTACTGTGTACTCATTACGATTATTTAATTAACAGTTCTGCCCTTAACATTTTCTTCCATAATACTCAGAGCTTGAATTCCCAATTTGAAGATATTCGATCGGACAAGCTTGTGCTTCAGTCATCAATATTATGCTTCGTGGAAACTTCCATAAGCAATGAAACTGTAGAAATACCTGGGTTCACTATTGTGGTTCAACTTGAATCAATTAGTCCTTTAACAGTCATCATAATTTATCGATAGCTTGTTAGTTTTAGGAGACTTTAATTTGTGCCTCAAAACCTTTAACAGGTGAAGGAGTACTTATAATTCTTTGACAAGCAAAGGATTTATGAGATTGTTAGATTTGAAAACGTCCATCGTCGATATCTGTTAGTATTCAGGATAGCATGAGTTTGTAATGTTTGGAACAGGTTAGAAATTAAGAAACCTAATTGACAGGATATATGTAAATATGTATGTAGGCATATTTTAATAATACTTTAATTTAATTATCTAATAGTAAAGTATAACCATTGAATGGAAAATTGGTATGATAATTATTATTATTTTTATACCCTTGGACCTTGTTATCGATATTGGCCAATTTAAAATTTATATAGAAATACCGATATATACTGCTCACACCGCTTGAAGCAAGGTGGCAGCGCACTGCAGTATTATTATTAATTTAAAGCTTGCGATTAGTTTTTTTTTTTTTTTTTTTTCTTTATTAAGGCATACGGAGTAGCTGAGAACTCCTTTGTCACCTTGGTCGCTATTAATTCAGCCCTTGCAGGCGCGCCGGCTAACAAAGGTCAGCTGTAACAAAAAATACAAAAATAACAATTTACAAAATAACAATTATGAGATCATCTTCATCTCCTGGCTCTTGTCAAGGGGGACCGTAGGATGAGGTCCCTCACCTGTCTCCTGTGGAGCCTTCTTGGTGGGCGAGCTCTGAACATTGCCTTGGCGATTTCTGTGGCGCTCTAGCCTGTCGTGGTAAACATTGACGTCCCGGGTAGGCTAACGTCTGGCCGTGGCATGTCGTAGCTGTACAAGCAGTAAAGCAGAGGACCAAGTACACTTACCTGTGGTACCCCGGCTTCCACATTATGCTCGTTTGAGAGAGCCGAGTGGAATCGTACCGCAAATCTCCTCATTTCGAGATACGACCTCAGGAGGCCGAAGTATGGTGCAGGCAGCGTGTTCTTAATTTTTAGCAGGATACCGGAGTGCCACACCCGATCGAACGCCTCACGTACATCCAGGAAGAGTGCGTTGCAGTACTCCTTGTTTTCGAAAGCCGTTAGGGTTTGCTCGACCACTCGGTGTAGTTGTTCTACCGTACAGTGTCCAGCACGAAAACCAAACTGATGCTCGGGCAGGATACCCTTCGCTTCCATAATCCTGACCATCCGGACGGCAATCAGTCTTTCAAACACCTTCGAGATCGAAGGGAGGAGACTGATTGGCCGGTAGGACCCAGGGTTCTTTTCAGGCTTTCCAGGCTTGTGTATCATGGAGATTATACCGAGCTTCCACTGTGGAGAAAAGTATTGCAGCCTCGCCATATTGTTGAATACCAACGTAATGTAGACGATTGCACATCTCGGTAGTGCCTTTAGAGTGGAGTTGCAGATATTATCATGCCCTGGAGCTTTTTTGGGGTTTTGTGTTGCGATGACGTCGGCAATTTCGCTGGGGGTGATCGGTTGTATCGGCAGGTCCATTTGGAGCGCTTGGACATTAGTATCGTAAACATCCTGCGGACTGGCGAGGTTCAGTGGTTGGAAACGCTCAGCAAGGACAGCAAACACTTCGGTTTGCTCCAAATCAGTGCGGCACCATGCACCACTACTGTCAGCCAATGGCGCTTTCCTTGCACAGCGCCTTTTAATAGCGCGCGTAGCATTCCATAGCGAGTGCATCGCATCGCATTCGGTACCAGTGTTAGCAATCCTGTCGTCGAACCAAGCTGATTTATGTTCGACCAAGGCGCGATGTAGCACACACTTTGTCTGTACCAACCCGCTTTGTCCAGCGGGTGGCGAGACGTCATCCATCTTTTGCGTAAACGCCTCTTCTATGAGGAGCAGAATCTCTCTGGTGATCGGGATTTTAGCTGCTGTGGGCCTCTGCACCGAGTTAGGAGTTGCCAGTCTGGCTGCAGCCTTGATATTATGGGTGTCAACAGCTTCTTCTATGTCCCTTTCTGAGTTTATCGCCGCACTCAGGTTCAGAGAGGACTCGAGATACTCATGGAATCGTTCCAGGTCAGTATGCCTAGCGATTAGCCGCTCCACCTTGGGATAAGCTGTAGCTGTTGCATCTAGTGTAATTATAAGCGGTAGGTGGTCGGAGCTCAGCTCAGCAACCGACCGTATCTCAGCATGCATATCCAGTATGCCCCTGTTGACAGCAAAATCAATATAGCCTGGGGAGCCTCTACTGCCGTACGGAAATCTTGTAGGACCTCCGGTTGCTAGGGAGCTCATATCTGAGCTTAGGACCAGATTCGCTAGCGCACGCCCTCTACGGTTGCATCTTCCCGCTACCCATAGCCAGTGGGATGCATTCCAGTCGCCCGCGACGAGGAACTTGGAACATTGTTGATCCAGAATACATTTAAATTCGTTCGTATCCCATTTGAACCTCGGAGGGCAGTATATCGCACCAAAATTGACAGGGCCATGACCCGTCTCGATGGCTGCAGACGCGTGTTGCACCTTGTCAATGGCTATTGGTGTAAGAGGGAAGAGGACTAGGCTGGATTTGACCAGGATCGCTGCACCACCTTTGGCGTTACCGTCGCTCGGGTCGTTGGCAGTGTAGGACTCAAATCCAAATATTTTGGGTGCCTGTGCCTCCTTGCAATGAGTCCCGCTGAGCAGCAGGACATCGATCTCGTAGCGCCGCACAAAGCATTCCACTTCGGGCAGCTTCGTGGACACACCATCGGCGTTCCACAATAAGATGCGCAGCGGCATCATTATGGCGCTTGACGCGCTTGGAGAACAGTGAGCAGATTGATGATCTGCCCCTGCTGTTGTGACTATTGTTGCTGTTGTTTCATCATCATCATCATTAATTCCATCTGCTTCTCTTGAATCGAGCGCAAAGAATTAATATTTTCGTTCAGCGTCTGCAGGATGGCTTCAATGCTGCTGCTTGGATCCGTCGGGCGCTGAAGTGTACCCCTAGACGACCTTATCCGGCTGCGGCTCCTTTGACGACTAAGGCTTCTATCCTTGGGCTGTTGTTGTTGACTATGTTGTTGGTGCGTCAAGCTCAGTGGTTGATTGTGGTGAACGAACTCTTTAGCAACATCGACATACGATATACCGCCTCGAGAAGAGGGGATTTCCCTTCCTCCACATATGCCCTGTGTATTTGGTCGCTCGTTTACCTCGGTTCTTCCAGCCGCTTCACTTCTGGGTCTAGATCGCTGCATGAACGCTTGTAGTTTGGTGCAACCTTTATAATTTGCAGTGTCGGAGCAGCATATAATTATAAATATTATTAATAATATTAAATATTATACAAATATTATTAGAGTTAAATTGTTATTATTAGAATATAAGCACATTGAATTGATAGAGTTAAGCTAGTTTAAGAGAAAGCATATGAATTGTTTAGTGTAAGTTTCTCTTATATTTGTACAAGCCGATCGGCAATTGCCGACGGCAAATTTGAGAGTGCGTGGCCAAGTTGTGGTCACCGCTCGAATTTAGTATTGAGAAATCTGTGAAGCCAGCAGCAATTAAAGTTGTATATTATAAATCGAACCACCGCGTCTGACATTTTTTGTTTTGTTAATAAATTATTGTAGTTTGCTAAAAACGCTTAGCGAATTTTTCATTGGCGCCCGAGCAGGCACATCGGTGTGTTTCAGTATTATAATTGTTGTTGACAATTTAAATTGTTGCCTGGCCTTCACAGTCGTTTGTACGTGCGGGAAAAAGAAAACTTTAAACAAAGTTTATCGTGTTAAATCGAGTGCGAGAAAAGTGCTGGTATTCTTCGTCGCCGACACACCAGTGTTTGCTGCTACTGGACTAGGAATATCTGGACAGGGAATATTGCCGATGGATAAGTTAAATCGATCAATGTCTATTGAAACCCTAGACTGCCTTCAGGTATTTAGTGCCACAAATTGAGCGTGTGTTATTGAGTAATATTGTTGCAAATCGATGCGTAAGCAGTTTAAAATTATTGAACAGCTCAATTTCTGGCACATACATATATAACTAACACTTGCATGCAAAGTATTCTTGTCTATATGTAGTTGTATGTATGTACATACATTATTAACGGCTATTAATACATAAATCGCCTAACAAGCCGCCCAAATATTCTGCGAACAGCAGACAACGGTACAACATTACACATATGTACATAGAATAACATAAAACATACATACATATGTCGCAGTTTCGTTGTTATTCGCCATAATGCTAGCGCAGTGAGTTTCGATCGCACTGAAGTACTACGCACAACTGCCTTGTGTCGCACACTTCTTCTACGTGCTTACCATCGAACCACACTCGGCGTCAGCGACGATACGCTGGCGCCGCTCTAAATCGGTTCTTCCCAAAACTACAAACTACAGGCAACCAATAACTGCGCAAATAGAGGCTGATGCAATATTTCCATTATGATGAAATACACTACCAGAATACCCATACACTAACACATGCAAAATTATGCTCCGACACGGCCATCCTGACCATTACACGACCTCGTGAAATATTATCATAATGCTTTTTCTTTAATGTAACAAAACCATTTTCAAATTACACTTACATTAACAAATTAAATTTCACATTTCAATATCATTCTTAGAGTAATACAAAACTTTTTAACATAATTCATTCATCATTTCATTACAATATCTAATGCGCCACACGCCATGATCAAAACAATTGTTTTGCACTTGTGCTTACATTATTATTATAAATTTCATTATAAGCCCTTCAGGCCTCCGCAGTGTCACTTGCTAAAGCTTATATTCTAATCATTTCATTACTGTCTCTTTCAACAGCTTTCTTTTCCATTTCCTTATCACTGTCTCTTTCAACAGCTTCATTTTCCATCTCTTCATCACTGTCTCTTTCAACAGTTTCATTTTCCATTTCTTCATTACTGTCTCTTTCAACAGTTTCATTTTCAACCATTTCATTTAAATTCTTTTTACATTTTTCTAATTCTTCTTGTACTTGCCAATCTGGCATTTTTCTTATGTCATCGTGAGCATATTTATATTTTCTATTGTTCGTCAACGACCTGAGCATATATCTATCCCCCTCCAACAATTCGGTTATTTCAAAAGGCCCTCTAAACTTCGGACTTAACTTTGTTTGATGCCTTTCTTCATTTTTTAACAACACGAAATCTCCAACTTGACATTTAACAACTTTGGCTTTTCCTTTATCAAATTGCTTCTTGTTATATGCTGCTGCAGCTGAAATATTGTGAACTGCCTGTGCTCTTACTTCTGCCAAATCAATCTCGTCTGCCGTATCGCAAGGTGGAAGCAACCCCAACGGGCGGGCAACTTTGCCAATAAACAGTTCTAAGGGACTTGCCTTGGTTGCTTTACTAACCGTGCAGTTTAACGCTAATTGAACCGCTCCCAACGCATCTTGCCAAGCGCGGCTGCTAGTCTCAACTGCAGTCAATAAGTTCTTTAAGGTGCTCATAATGCGTTCGACTTGCCCATTAGCTCTACTTGCACCAGTCGCGATCAAATGCAAATTTATTTTCTGTTGATCACAAAACTCACTAAATTTAGTGCTGGCAAAACACCTACCCTGATCTGCTATAATGCGATTTGGCACCCCAAACAAAGATATAGCCGACGACACAGCCTTTATGCAATTCTCAGCGTCAATCTTAATAGTGTGGATTAGGTAAACGAATTTAGTAAAGGCATCTACTTGGACGATTATATACTCTTTCTGATCAGCCTTGCCACTCAACGTTCCAGTAATATCAATATGAACGGTGTGCCAAGGTATGTTTACTTTTGGTATTGGGTGAAGGCTAGCTTGAATTTTGCCGGAAGAAGTCTTTGACATTTTACAAGTAATGCAGTTTTCAACGAACTTTCGAATATATTTAGACATGTTTGCAAACCAGTAAAAGTCATAGGCCTTATCTAATGTCTTCTCCCAACCCAGGTGCATAACTGCCTCATGAATTTGATTTATAACAGACCATCTAAATGATCTTGGAACAATTGATAAGGAACGGGTTCTGCCGTTTCGCTGAATTTTCCTATATAATATTCCGCTTCTCAATTCATAAGTTTTTGCAACATCCGCAGGAAGAGAAAAATCTTTCAATTTATTTACGATATCAACTATTTCGGAATCCTGTCGCTGTTCAGCCAAAAGCCAATTACTGGATATTTCTGCTAGATTAACTCTTTTTTCAGGAATCTTGCACTTTGTAGCAATTACATCAGCTGAAGTCAAATTTCTCGAAAAGAAGTCAACATGTGCCATTCGTTTGCCTTCTCTACATTGCAAGTCGAATGTAAACGACTGTAAATAAGCCCACCATCTTTGTACCCTGGGAGATAGGTCAAGTTTGGTCCTTGATGCCTTAAGCGAGTTACAGTCAGTAAAGACAACAAAATTTCTACCCAGTAAATAATGCCGAAAATGTTTTATAGCCAAAACAACGGCAAGAGTCTCCAATTCATAAGAATGGTATCGTGACTCAACAAGTGAAGCAGCCTTACTAAAATATTCGACGACATGAGGCCTATTATTGATTTTGTGTAATAGGATGGCACCGTATCCACGAGAACCTTCATCTGTATGCAACTCTATTGGATGTCGCGGGTCAAATATTACTAAAACTGGCTTTTGTGTGAGAATAGAGATAATCCTTTGTCTAATTTGTTCATGCTCTGCATTCCAAATAAATTCACTCCTTTCCGAAGTCAAAAGATATAGCGGCTTCATAAAGCAAGAAAATCCCTGTATAAATTGTCTAAAATAAGAAGCTAATCCTATAAATTGTCGTAAAGAAGAGACCGATTGAGGGGGTGGTAAAGCAGTTAACGCTGCAATTTTTCACTTCGTATCCCAAATATTGAACTGTTGACTTAAGAAAAGAACATTTTTTTAAATTAAATGCAAATCCTGCCTTGGTGAGACAATCAAGAGTAATCTGTAACCTTTCTAAGGCCTCACTTTTTGTTGAAGCAGCCACCATTACGTCACCCATATATACGACAACAAATGTATTTGCAAGATCTCCAAGTGCTTGCATCACTGTACGCTGAAAAACGGCAGGAGCATTTTTGAGCCCAAACGGCATTGCCCATCTGGGGTGACAAAAGCTGTACACTCTACCGAATCTGCATGCAAGGGAATTTGGTAGTACCCACTTGCCATGTCTAAGCATGTAAAATATTTCGCTCCATGAAGTCTAGCTATCTGATCTGATATAAGAGGCAAAGGATATCTATCTGAGACCGTATTTGAATTTAATTCTCGATAATCAACGCATAAACGCTGAGAACCGTCCTTTTTGTTAACTAACATTATGGGACTTGCATAGGGTGAGCAGCTCGGTTTTATAATCTTACGCTCCAATAGCTCCTTAATTTTTTCACGCACTAATTCTCTTTCATTTGGACTAAGCCTATATGGTCTTCTTTGAACAATTTTATTTGGGTCTACCAATTTAATTTTAATTTCCCCTGAGCTAACTCTAGACAAAGTAATTCCGTTAATAAAAGATTTTGAGTATTTTCCCATTAGACTCTTTAATTTGCTCATATCTTCACCAACAAGATCAGTATTTAACTCGCAAAGTTGTTTATCATTTGAACAATAATTTACAGTTTTTGATCTGATAATTTCAAATTGGCCAGGTGATACTATTACATTAAATCCTGAGAACAACACTTTTCGACCAATAATGATATCATTTCTTAAATGCACATCGTCAAAAACATGAAACAATATCTCAATACAATAGTTGTTAATTTTTACGTTACTAAGTATTTGCAATGTGCTACAAATACTACCATTGCCAATACCTTTCAACAGCACTACATTGTTAATTCTTTTACCAACAAATTTGTTACTTAGCTTTTGTTTAATTAAAGAACATTCCGATCCAGAGTCAAAAGTTATTGGATATGTCTCGCACTGATGAACCATCTCGCCCTTGGGTTCAACAACTTCACAAAGTTCCGCCCTTTTCACCTGAAGCGTGCCTTTTTCTTTCTTCGGTTTACTGCAATATGTTGAAATATGGCCACGTTCTCCACAGTTAAAACAGGTTACATCCGATTTTTGATGGTGACCAACTGCGCTTCTATCGTTGCTGTCCTTAGCACGAGATGAAAGATTTTGCTGCTGTTTAGTTCTGCATTCGATCATCTTGTGGCCTAGTTTTCCACAGAAATGACATCTTATTGTTGAAGGTTTATGACGCTTTATTTCAGACGGAGCCGCTTCTTCTTGCAGAGTTTTCTTCCTTTTGTTGAAGGTAAATGCTTTAAGCTCCGTTTGCAATTCACTTCTGGTCCGTACATTTGAAGTAAATGTCAATCGCTGCAATCTGCTATCCACATGTGCCATCTTAGCAAGCGTTACTGAAGCTGCAATTTCCTCCACATTCATATCACGCCATTTCGTAATAAGTGACGTCATCATGCGACTAGCATAATTGGAAAGGCATTCACCGTCAGTTGGACAATCTGCCAGCATTGCCAAAAACATAGCCGCTGGAGTTTCCGCACTTGCAAAACGTTGAACGAAAAGTTCTTTAAATTCGGCCCAAGTTATGCCAGGATAACAAATTTGAGCAAGCCACTGCGAAGCACTACCTTCCATCGCTGCACTCAAAGCCATCACCAACGCGCTGCCTTTTATGGTGTTTTCTGCGAAAATTATGTCCACTGTAGAGCACCACGCCGTTGCATCGACGCCAGCACCGTCTGCGTTGAATTTCGGTAGCACTACCGAATTTTTATTTGTTGTTTCGGATGTCGTTGTTTGCAGTGTTTTAACAAGCTCGATAAAGTTTTTATTTTGAATTTCCATTAAAATCCGCCATTGTTCACTAGACATATCAGGTAGCGAGCCCGATCCCACTTCTAATGTCGCAGTTTCGTTGTTATTCGCCATAATGCTAGCGCAGTGAGTTTCGATCGCACTGAAGTACTACGCACAACTGCCTTGTGTCGCACACTTCTTCTACTTGCTTACCATCGAACCACACTCGGCGTCAGCGACAACACGCTGGCGCCGCGCTAAATCGGTTCTTCCCAAAACTACAAACTACAGGCAACCAATAACTGCGCAAATAGAGGCTGATGCAATATTTCCATTATGATGAAATACACTACCAGAATACCCATACACTAACACATGCAAAATTATGCTCCGACACATACATATATTGGGTTTTGGTATATACTAACAAGTAATATTCGTTTGCATTATTTTGATAAAACATAAATAAAACAAACAATACGGCAATATTTAATTACATTTTTATTTAAACATAATATTTCTGGTGGTTAAATTGTTTTTAATTGAATGTGTTATTGTGCCAACGCAAAAATATCGCGATCTTTACATATTTACATATATTCGCGAATTTCGAACATCTGTTGATACATAAAGGTATACGCACATACATATTTGCGTTTGCACATACACACGTCCGCTGAGCTCGGACCGTTCTTTGCTTGCGCTCTCAGTTTTTGTGTTGTTTCGCTTTCGATCTCGCTTGCATTCGGCGGCGCTTGCATTTTGTTACCCCGCACCCCGCAGATTTTACAGCTGTCTACAAACGTAGTGTCAGCGAACTTTTGATTTGATACTCTTTTTGCTTGTTTCGTTTGTTGCATATACATACCACTTAGAGTGCGTGTGTATATATTCTTTCGTTAGCATTGCTTACCCCGCACCCCGCATTTTACATTGCTGCCTACAAACGTAGTTACAGTAAACGTTTAGCTTACTTTGGATCGCTTGGATCATTTTCGTTGTTTGCTCACACAACACATAGGTTGCGTGTGTGTGTGTATTAGGCAAGCTAGATTTACATAGTCGGCGTCGTTGCGAGGGTAGCTCACAAAGTTGTGAGATTATTTTTGTTGTTGAGTTATTGATATTTTCTTTTAAAGCAACATGTTTGAGTCTGAAAAGACTAGTGAAAAGCCACAAGTCAGCAAAACAGCTGCAAAATTACCGCTATGTTTGCAAAGATTTGATAAGGTTAGCGCTGACATCTCCCGTATGCAAACAGCAATTAAATCAAGGACCATTTCGTCTGATAAAACAGAGTTAACGTGCCGTTTAGAACTTCTAGACGGTTACATCGAAAAGGCAATGGATTTACAGGCTGAGTTGGATAATTTAAACCCTCAGAATGATTCTAGAGGGCCGTTAGAAGATTTGTGTGTCATCACAAAGGCATTATATATAAATGCATCCAAGACAACGCCAGAGCCACTAATTGAGCACAATTGCTCCATAGTTTCGAGCCAGCGATCCCAATTGCCGAAAAATGCGTTTGCCCAGATTTGGTGGCAAACATTCGGAATACAAAAATTTTATCTGTCTGTTTGAAAGTTTGGTCGACAATGACAATTCCTTGTCAAACGTCGAGAAGTTCAACCATTTAGTTTCGTGTTTGTCCGATGAAGCATTGGGGGTAGTTAAGCCGTATCAATTAACGGATTGTAACTATCCAAAGGCCCTCGCTAGTCTTAAGGCAGTATATGACAACAAATTTCTTATATTCTTTGATACTCTTTCGCAATTGTTTGACATACCTAGCATGACAAAACCATCTGCATCGAGTTTGAGATCGATCATAGACACGGTGTCTGCTATTTATGCTTCGTTGTCGTCGTTAGGTAACGACAGAGACATTGCTAATGCAATGATAATTCACATGGTCATGGCAAAGGTAGACCATGGTCCCAAGTCTCGTTTTGAAGAGCAGCTTGATTATGATACGCTGCCATCCTGGGAAGATTGTGCTAGACAACTGAATAAAAGATATCAGTATTTGTCAACCGAGGAGTCAACTCTTGACAAAACAAGGTCGCGAATTGACGCCAAGAAGCCCCATCAGGGTAAGTCGTCCTTTGCTATTTCTGATGGAGGGCGTCCATCAACGTCTGTGTGTGTTTTTTGCAAGTCAGAAACGCACAATATCTCTTCGTGTCCATCGTTTTCTGCAATTTCAGTTATGCAGCGTTTTGAATATGTCAAAGCACAAAAGTTGTGCCTAAATTGTTTGGTTGTTGGGCATACAGTCTCTAAGTGTAAGGCGCCAAAGTGTAGAGTTTGTTCAAAGCCTCACCATTCCTTGCTTCACAGGTATACTACTCCTGATCAAGGTGAGGTATCTACACATCAAGCAACTGTGGCAGACGTGCATTTGGGCCATGTGTCAAATAATGCACAAATTGTTCTCGCCACTGCTGTCGTTGATGTTAAAGACAGATTTGGTCAGTTGCATTCTGCACGAGCCTTGCCTGACAGTGGTTCCCAAATCAATTTGATATCAGAGAGTATGGCCCAGATGTTACGGCTCAAGCGGGAGCCAACATCTCTAGCTATTTCGATGGTTGGAGGTGCAACAATAGATAGCAAAAACAAGATATGTGCTTCTATTCAGTCGCGCATAAATTCCCACAATTTTTCGGCTGACTGTTGGGTGTTGAAATCCATTTCAACAACACAGCCAGGACAGTCCATGAGTATTTCAAATTGGAAAATACCCAAAAATATAAAACTGGCAGATCCAGAATTTTATAGGCCAGCTAAGGTGGACATTCTTTTGGGAGCAGAATTATTTTATGAATTGTTGTGCGTTGGGCAACTAAAACTGGGTTCTGAACTTCCAACAATGCAAAAAACGCTACTAGGATGGATAGTAGCAGGCAAATATACTGGACAAGTGCCTAGGCATCAGTTCAGTGGGTGTTTAGTAGCCCAAACTAATTGTTCTCTCGACTCGTTAGTTAACCGTTTCTGGGAATTGGATCAATGTCCATTCGAGTCGAAGGCTGGTCGCCAAACAGCTGAACAACAAGCTTGTGAACTGTTCTTCAAGAAAACTGTAAAGTTATCTTCTGTTCGTTTCCAAGTGGATCTCCCTTTCAAGACCGATCCTAAAGTTCTTGGCTTGTCCTTTCAAACTGCTGAAAGGCGTTTTTTGCAACTTGAGCGTAAATTATCGAAGGATGCAATTTTAAAAAGCATGTACCATGACTTCATGAAAGAATATTTGGATTTGGGACATATGTCCATTCTGAAGTCAACTCCTCTAGGACAGCATTATTATATTCCTCATCAATGCGTTCTTAGGCCTGAAAGTTCCTCCACCAAGCTACGTGTAGTTTTCGACGCTTCTAGTAAGACGTCAACAGCTGTTTCTCTAAACGAAACACTGATGGTGGGGCCGACAATTCAGAGGGAGCTATATTCAACCCTGATTAACTTCCGGTTGAATAAGTATGCCGTAACTGCTGACATTTCAAAAATGTATAGGCAGATCAATATTTCTGAAAAAGACAGAAATTTCCAACTAATTTTGTGGAGAGAAAATACTTCACAAAATATTCAAGCATACCGACTTAATACAGTCACATATGGTACAGCTTCTGCACCCTTTCTGGCGATACGCTGCTTATTTGAGCTGGCCAACATGCACGCCCAATCACATCCTATTGGATCAGATGTGATTAAAACGTGTTTCTATGTTGACGATATGTTGGCAGGTGCAGATAGTGTTAAAGAACTTAACGCTATTTGCAATCAAGTTCAGACAATATTGGAATCAGGAGGTTTTCCACTTGCCAAGTGGGCAACCAACTGTAGTGATCTGTCGTTTAAAACAAAAGCTGGTGACGAAGTGACTCTGAAGATTGATGAGCAGAGTTCCGTCAAAACTCTTGGGATGCGCTGGGCACCTCAAGAGGATATATTTAAATATTATCTCGACGTGGACAGCTTT
The DNA here is from genome assembly GCA_018904035.1 of Zaprionus ornatus. Taxonomy (NCBI): domain Eukaryota; kingdom Metazoa; phylum Arthropoda; class Insecta; order Diptera; family Drosophilidae; genus Zaprionus; species Zaprionus ornatus. The sequence goes on along the minus strand of JAEIFZ010000245.1, from coordinate 8,282 downwards.
GTTTCGGATAGGCCAACGAAACGCAACATATTGTCTGCAGCGTCTCGTTTATTTGACCCTCTTGGGCTGCTATGTCCAATTGTTACCAAGGCCAAAATGTTGTTGCAGGAATTGTGGAGACTTAAAATAGATTGGGATGAAGCCATTCCAATGAGCCTTCACACGACATGGAATAGGTTCACCATGACGTTGCGCGAGTTACACAAAATTTGCATTCCTCGATACGTATGTCTTAATACGTATCAAAAGGTTCAAATACATGGCTTTGCTGATGCATCCAGTCATGCGTACGGTTGTTGCATCTACGTGCGAACGTGCAGCAACCGAGACGTTGGCACTACATTGCTCACTGCAAAGTCTAGGGTAGCCCACTAAACGTGAAGACAATACCCCGATTAGAATTATGCGCAGCACTCTTGTTGGTTAAGCTGTGGCACAAATTGCGACAACTCTAACCAAATTAACATTGAAAGTTGAATTTCGGTCAGATTCACAGGTTGTGTTATACTAGCTTAAACGCGATTCTTGCACATTGGGCACATTTGTGGCAAATAGAGTTGCAGAAATTCAGGAGTTGTCGAATGGTATTGTGTGGCGTCATGTTCCAACAGATGCTAATCCGGCGGATTTAGTATCGAGAGGAACCGATATAGATGAGATTGTTAGCTCGTTATGGTTTGATGGGCCAGGTTTCTTGAAGTTGGAGGATGACCAATGGCCTCAGCTTCACCAGATTGAGATAGCGTCGGAAATTAAAACTTCAGAAGATAAAAAATGTGCTGTTGTATGTACATTAGCAGAAGTTGAGCCAAATTATTTTATAGAACTCATAAATCGTCACTCCAGCTTTCCTAAAGTAATTCGCACAATGGCTTATGTGCTCCGATTTTGTCACAAGGGGCTCAGGACAGATTCGCTCGTGATGTCGGCTTCAGAAAGAAATATTTCATTTCTAAAACTGATCGCCATAGTCCAACGCACCTCGTTCGAGAGCGAATTCAAATTACTGAAAAAATCAGCAGTTCTAGCACCAATGTTGCAGTCATTGAATCCATTTGTTGAAAAATTTGAGAAAAATGGAATACAATTTGAGCTCATTAGAGTAGGAGGACGTTTGTTACACGGACCTCTCTCTTACGACGCTAAGTTTCCGTTTCTAATGACAATGAGTTCAGAATTTACTCAACTTTTTGTCAGATATTTACACCGTAGGCACTATCACGCTGGTCCAAAAGTTCTAGTTGGGCTTTTGAGGCAGCAAATTTGGGTGTTAAATGCTCGAAGTTTATGCACTGCAGTTGTGCGAAATTGCATACACTGTTTTCGGTATAAACCAAAATTGTTGGGGCAAATAATGGGACATTTGCCTGCTGATCGCCTTCGAGAAGGTCGGCCATTTAGAGTATGTGGAGTAGACTTCTGTGGGCCGTTCTATGTCAGCTATAGGATAAGGGGTAGACCACCTGTGAAAATGTATGTTGCGTTTTTGTTTGTTTTGCCTCAAAAGCAGTCCATTTAGAACTTGTAACCGACTTGTCAACTGATGCTTTTTTGAATGTCTTTAAAAGATTGATTGGGAGACGCGGACGGGACGAATTTCCTGGGAGCGAGTAACGTGCTGAAGGAGCTGCAGACGGCGTTCAACAGCAGCAAGGAGGCTCTAACGGACTACGCAGCGGAGAGAGGGGTACAGTGGAAATTTAACCCCCCCCCCCCGCACCACACTTCGGAGGACTTTGGGAAGCCGCGGTGAAGTCCGCCAAACACAGGCTTCTGAGAGGCGTTGCTCAACTCCAGGCCGGTGCTCTTCGACAGCATCGATCCCAGCGATGGAGAGGTGCTGACGCCAGGCCACCTGCTTATCAGACAGCCTTTGTTAGCGCTGCCGTCAGAGTGCGAGTCAGACGAGACAAGCAAGAAGCCAGGACCCGGATATTTGAAGCGGTGGCAACAATTTTCGGTGCTCAAACGGCACTTTTGGCACAGGTGGTCCAAGGACTACCTGCACAGTCTCCAGCAGCGAGCGCAATGGGCCAAAGACGAGGCCAACCTCGAGGAAGGGGCGGTCGTGCTAGTGCACGACGACAACACACCCCCTCAGCAATGGATAATAGGGCGCGTAACGCGCACAATTCAAGGGGAGGACGGCAAGGTCCGAGTGGCAGAGCTAAGGACGGCAACAGGCACTACCAAGCGCCCAATACATAAGCTTGCTCGACTGCCATTGGAGCTCGTCAACGGGGCCGGAATGTCGAAGCAGCATATTTGGATAAATATTATTAATAATATTAAATATTATATAAATATTATAAGAGTTAAGTTGTTATTATTATAATATAAGCACATTGAATTGATAGATTTAAGCTAGTTTAAGAGAAAGCATATGAATTGTTTAGTGTAAGTTTCTCTTATATTTGTATAAGCCGATCGGCAATTGCCGACGGCAAATTTGTGAGTGCCGAATGTCGAATTAGTATTGAATATTCTGTGAAGCCAGCAGCAATTAAAGTTGTATATTATAAATCAAACCACCGCGTCTGACATTTTTTGTTTTGTTAATAAGTTATTGTAGTTCGCTAAAAAAGCTTAGCGAATTTTTCAATGATAATAAATACAGCAAGAGGCTGTATAAAACCCATGTTTGACATATCTGACAAAATATATCACAAGGAGATTAAAAAGGAAATAACAGAAATACTAACAGACAATGATTTTCCAAAAACGCTAATCAAAAAACTAATTAAAAAATATAAAGAAACACCAAGAGAAACTACAAATAGACAAGTGAAATCATATAGATCTCTAATCCATGTACCTACGTTATTAGAACTATTAATGAGATCTGATTGTTACAATAATTCAGAAATACAAATAGCACATAAACCGTTTCACACATTAAAACATTTCTACAATAATACTAAGTCCAAAATAGATCCACAAGACAAAAACAATGTAATTTATAAAATTCCTTGCAGTGGCAACAGTACGGAAACATGCAATGCTGTATACGTAGGAACGACAAAGCTAAAATTAAAAACAAGATTAACACAACACAAATCTGATTTTAAATTACGACACCAAAGTACAAGACAAAAAACAGCTCTTATGTCCCAATGTGCAAACAAACATCACTCTCCGAATTTTGACGCAACAACAATATTACAACACTATGCTAAACGTTACACTCTCGAAATGCTACACATAATAAATACACCAACACAAAATAGATTAAACTACAAAACGGACACAGAAAACTGCGCTCAAATATACAGACATTTACTTATTAAGCCAGTTAGGAACTCGCCCGCAAGAGCAGACGTGAAAAATATATAATGTAACTATAACTCGTTGAGAATTCTAGTGGTGCCGAGATGGAAACCAATTCAATAAACCAAGCTTGTCTCTTTGTTGTGTTTGGACTTAATACTGCATTGAATTCATCTGCGAGAATTCCTGATTGCAGTTGCACTTAGTTAAAAGGTGCATAAAGCTCTATTGGTGTAGAGCATTGTCCGGGTTGTCTACCGTTATTTGTAATAAGCGTGGCTTACGACCTGCATTGTAGCTGTATTGTACATTCAAGCCCGCTCTTTGTCTTTTTGACAAGTGTTCTTGTTGTGTTTGGCAAAAATATAAAACAATAAAATATATCGACTAGATAAGCTATGATGCAGAAATCGAACCGATATTGACCTTGAGTCAGCTAAAATGTTTTTAACAAATGCAGGTCGTAAGCCACGCTTATTAAAAAAGAATATATTTATTTTATTTACTTGACCTCGAGCCAGCCACCAATATGATACATATATTCTTGCTCAGGATCACAAGTCGAGTAGATTGAGCCAAATTAAATTGCGCTTTATTTCGATTTAAATTTCTATACTATGTTCGAACGACACGACAAAATTTAATTGACGATCGCAAACGGAGAGAGAGTCAGTCAAATGAAAACGTCGCTGAAAACGTCGAGTACAAATAAACGAAGAGAGAGAATAATTTGTGCGTTTGCGTTTTATTAAAGAGGGGGATACATGTTATAGCCCTACAATATCAGAAGTTGGTCGATCACGAGCAAAAACAAATATATACATATAGGTTTATAAAAAAAAAAAACAAAAAAACAGTCGTTTGAAGTCAGCCGAAGCGTAATAAAAATCTAACAGGGAAAAGAAAAGAAAAGAATTTAAACATATAAATTTTGTGAGGCAGTGAATGTAAAATTATAGATTGTACCTGGACCCATTGCATTGTTGTAATTTTCTTGGGCCTGGGAGAAAAATTGGGAATTCAAAACTCCTTTATATACGATCGCCGATTGCATCTGCAATCGGCTGCAGGAATCTGGGAGAATCTCATCTGTAACACCAGCTACGGGACAAAATTTCCCGCTTCCATCAGTAACCAACGGAGGAAAAAAATTCCAGTTGGCCTATACGATTTAATCCCGCCAAAAAGATCACAAAATCCCGCAAAAATCACAAAATTCTGCCAACGGTTTTACCGTTAATAAAAGGCAGTAAAGAAAATAAAAAATTGAAAAAAAAAATTAGGGGTTTCACATCTAATTTCGCGGCGTTCCAGCACAGCAGATTAGCGTATTAGGATAGGCAAAAGATTTAATTTTTTATACCCTTGGACCATTGAAAATGGTCAAAAAAGGGTATACTAACTTTGTGCAAATGTATGTAACGGGCAGAAGGAGTCGTCGGAGACCCCATAAAGTACATATTCTTGCTCAGGATCAATAGCCGAGTCGATTGAGCCATGTCCGTCTGTCTGGATGAACGCGCCGATCTCAGCTATTACAAAAGCTAGGGACACCAAATTTAGCATGAAGATTCCTGTATACCATACGCAGATCAAGTTTATTTTCAATTTGGAATAACACGCCTACCGCCCCCGCAAACCGCCAATTTTGATTTACATGGCGATTTACATTCGAAATACTCATTTCTTAACATTCAGCTTTAGCATAAATATAGATAAATACTATATGAACTTATCCTCCAAATTTCAATCCGATCGGACAATAAACACTGAAGTTATTAGATAAACCATTTCGACCCTTCGACCAGCAATGAAATTGTCGATAACGTCAGAACTAAATTACTTGTGCAGGAAAGAAAAGGACAAACGATGTGAGCGCGAAGCGCGAGCTGTTTTTCGACTCTTCTTTCCCATGCACATGACAATTACCGAAAATACATGTGCATAAATATATACTAATACTCAACCAATAGGTGCCGTGGTAAATGAATATGAATGTATGCAAGTATTTACATGCATTTGTACATATTCATAATATGCTTACTTGCACATACTATATGATTATTTTTTAATAATTCATATTTTAGGGTCAGTAAAAAATACAAAACTATAAAGTGCATTTAAATAAATATTAATTTTGATTACTCGATATATTGCAAGTTATCGATATTGGCCAATTCAAAATTTATAAAGAAATACCGATATATACTGCTCACACCGCTTTTTGCAGTCTTTCGCGCGCTAGGAAAATTGCGGCGATAAATTATTAACAACGTATCCAAGGGTATAAAAATTGATGAAGTGTACGGATCACGCGCCCCGCAGTGTCTTTGTTTAATCGAATTGTTTTATCGCGATCGGTTTATCCAATTAGGCCATAGTTTTTCAGCGATCATCATAAAAGAAGGTAGTCCTCAGTTGCGTGCCGCACGACTTGTTCCTTCGAGCCGGATTTAATTTTTTACATTTGGACTTACGTCTGTATAATTCTAAAATCCCCCTCCGACCAATCAAACTGCAACTCGCATCAGCATCTCGTTAGGATCACCCAGTTAAGAATAAGCTTTTACTTATTTTTGGCTTAGGGCTGTGTGTAATTCCTCTGTGAAAAAAGAAGAAATTTCTCCTTTTTTTCCTCATAACCTCGCAATTTGCGCTACAACACAAAAAACAGCTCATATGACCCACTGTGCAAACAAACATCACTCTCCGAATTTTGACGCAACAACAATATTACAACAAGAACAACACTATGCTAAACGTTAAACTCTCGAAATGCTACACATAATAAACACACCAACATAAGATAGATTAAACTACATTAAGCCATTAAGGAACTTCGCGCCCGCAAGAGTAGACGTGAAAAATATTTGTATGTACATTATTTAGTATTGTTCAATTTGAATTTTTTCCCTTTGTTTTGTTACATAAATAAACATAAATATATATTTACACAAATATACATACGTATGAAATTAAACATTTACAACATGCACGGAGACATTAGACAGAGCGAAGACAAAAATCAAGAAGAAATTTTAAATTATAACCGATAGTAAAATAGACGTGACGATTTGTGTTAACTTTTATTAACAAAAAACTTTTATTAAGCAACGTTTAAAAAAGTTGCCCACTGAAGGTGTATTGTGTTGGGATTGCTTCCGGAATTCGTTTGCTACACCAACCTATTTCTTTATTGACATAAATATTTATATATTTTTATTTTTGGTTATCTGTAGCAAATTCAAGCGGTGATTCTATACCGTTAACAAAAGTTTTTTACGGTATATAGTATTATTATCCATGGCCTTATACAATCAGCACCAGACTGTAGCGTTCGACTGGTTAGTATAGAAAACGGAGATTATTAATCAAGTGTCTGATCAGGGAACAAGTGTTATCAATCAAATTTGGAATATAATCAATCTTCATATATACTGATAACTGAAAAATCTGAAAGTAAAGAGAGCTGATTTTAAACTAAAATCTGTAGTTTTAGAAGCGGTGATGCACTCATTCATTGCAAAGAAGACTCCCATCAATCCCCTATAAAGTCGTAAGCCCCAGAATAAACTTGCGCTAATTTAATATGGGCACATTTAAAGGGATAACCATTATAACTACTCTCGAACTATTCAATTACACGCGTTTTCTTACTTTAGTTTTCAATATGTCCATGTGCAAATATTGATAGATTGCATAGATTAGAAACAAATATTATGGTGTATCTTTTGTCTGGGGCGTGACTTCATTAATGCTTGACTTGAATGCTGCATTCAGGTACTCTTCCCTTCTTCCCCTTCTCTTCACTTGTAGCTTCTAACTGTTCCACTAATTACATAGCTTGGCCCGTAGCTCACAAACAAAATTAGTACAAATAGTAATATACGAGGGTCGTTAGATAAGTCCGTGACTTTTTGAATAAAATATATTTTTTTCGTCAAAGAAGCGTTTTATTTCTCAACATAATCTCCTTTTAGCTCTATACATTTAGTCCAGCGTTTTTCCAATTTTTTTATTCCTTCCAAATAATAGGTTTTCTCAAGGCCCTCAAAATAGTCGTTTGTTTCTGTGATGACCTCTTCATTTGACCCGAATCTCTTACCGCCGAGCCATTTCTTCATGTTTGGAAACAAAAAATAGTCACAGGGGGCTAAATCTGGAGAATATGCTGGATGGGGTAGCAGTTCGTAGCCCAATTTATGAAATTTTGCCATGCTGAACTACACACGTGTGCACCCGTGCATTGTCCTGATGGAACAGCACTTTTTTTCGCCAAATGCGGTCGTTTCTGCTTCAAATCAATATCGAATCTGTCCAAAAGCTCTGAATAATATTCGCCGGTGATCGTTTTACCCTTTTCAAGGTAATCGATGTGAATGATACCTTGTGCATCCCAAAAAACTGTGGCCATGACCTTGTTGGCCGACAGACCCACGCTTGGCCTTCTTTGGTGCACGTTCACGCGGAGAAACCCACTGTCTTGATTGTTCTTTGGTCTCTGGTGTGGTGTGGTGGATCCATGTTTCGTCTACGGTAACGAAACGGCGCAAAAATTCGTTTGGATTGCGGTTGAACATCGCCAAACACTCCTTTGAAATGGTCACACGGTTGCGCTTATGGTCGTGTGTGAGCAATCGCGGCACCCATCGCGCGGAAAGCTTTTCATGTCCAAATATTCATGTAAAATGTGATGTACCCGTTCAGTTGAGATGCCTACAGCCTCAGCTACCTCACGCACTTTCATTCTCCGATCATCCAATATCATTCCATGGATTTTGTCGACGATTTCTGGCATGACGACCTCTTTTGGGCGACCTGAACGTTCGGCATCACTTGTACTGGTACGACCACAACGGAACTCAGTAAACCATTTCTTAACCATTGAAATTGATGGTGCAGAGTCCCCATAATATTTATCAAGTCTTTCCTTGGTTTCGGTGATGGATTTTTTTACGCAAAAAATAATGCTTAATTAGCACACGAAATTCACTTTTTTCCATTTTCGTTAAATT